>OZ010789.1:193526925-194726925 GCA_963932465.1 Maratus speciosus
GATATTTCAGGAAAAATAATTTAGACAATTAGAGTTTCATCTTCCCGAACCTCATATTCAAGTTTTATGAGTAATAATGCACGTTATATACTGCAAATGTCGACAGGCTATAATAAATATATTATTAGTTACACAATTTTATAAAATAATATTCTTTCACTTTTTATATTATGGAGTCATATATTTTTACGTCATTTTCTATGAAACTCAATAAAAAAGAAAATATTATTTTTTTTTCATGCTGAGGAAATATGGTCGATTTGACACATGTACGGCGTAGATAGCTTTTTCATTGAAAATTATTCTGTCGTAAATAATGCAAGTTTCAAGAACTTTTATATTTCTTCGGATTTATTTTCCATTCAATCATATTAAGAGTCATACATGTGATTTAGCTACTAATCTGCCTCTTCTAAACGGTATACTATAAATTTAATGTATTTGGAATAAATTTACTGAGAAAATTCACATACTTTACTATTATTAAAGATAACTAAAGTAACTTTAGCGAAGATAAATAGTGTACATTTATTATAAATTAAACTTTAAATTATATATATGTACATATTAAGGGGTCGCATGCCTTTTGAAATCTTTCCACCGTCAGTGAAAAGTGATGTGGTTTCAAATTCTCATAACTTTCTAAATACTTATTAAAAATACACAAATCTTTGTAAAATATTTAAGCGACGTTTAATGCTTTAAAAAATGTAAAATAAACACTTATTATGTAATATAATAAAAAATATATATATATCATCAATTTATTTTATAATATATAGTTTGTAGATACTTTTAGCACAAGTTTTATGTTCATATATACATTCTAATTAAAGTTATGGTGTGGATTATGACTACCATGTAAAAAAAAAATGGCAATAGTAACTGAAGTATATTTTTCATTATATTATGTAATGAGTGTTTATTTATACATTTTAAAAAGCCTGAAATATGGCTCAAATATATTACAAAGGTTTTTGCAATTCCAATAAGTATTTTTTTTTTTTTAAATGAGAACTCAAATCCCCATCACTTTTTGCTAGCATTGGGTAGTTTTCAAAAGCTATGAGATCCTTTAATAATTTTGTAGAAATGTCGATACCTAAAATTGTATTTTTTTTTCATTTTCACGAACTACTAAGTAACAAATTTACATATTGTATTATAGAAATGGCTGATTTTATTAATGGTAATTTATTAAAAATATATTTTTTTTAAACATTTAATTTTATATAAAAAAAAGTTATTATAAATTTTATTTAACATATAAACTTATAATAACACATAAACGAATAATCTGAAACATAAATTTGAATAATTTTTTATGACGAGATATAATTTAAATTAATTATATTAAAACATATATGCTATACATATGTGTGTTTTGCAATGTATGTAAGTGTGTAAGTGAGAGAGAACACAATAGCTTTCAAAGGTCGTTTTTAAATCAGAAAACATGGCAAATTTGGTGTTGAATCACTCTAGATTTTTTAAAGGTCAGTAGGGGTAGTTGTAACAGACTTTAATGTTTTTTGCTTGTCCTTTTACCAGAACTGCATCTAAGATCCATGTTTCTTTCGACATCATAGAGATGTTCCTTGGAATACGTAGCTTGCATTGTCTTATGTCAAAATCTTAGATCGGTTTCTAGAGCGAGGTTGTTGCTGATTTTAATTACAACGTCATTTTTCCAACTACTCCTTAAAACTGGGAGAATTCTAAACACGGTTTTTGGTAGTAGGGACAAGTAGGATTTAAATAATGTTAGTTTGTACACTCGGCCTCACATATTTTCTATAATATTTTCAAATAGTTAGGGCATTTTTCACTAACCTTCATAAGTAATGGTTCATGAATGAGCTCGCAATCGCCATAGAGTTGCGATATATTTAACAATCTGACCACCCAGAACCTGCTGTTGATGTTTTTAACTTAACAAAAACAGCTTTTTGAAATTTTTGACGATCAGGCGTGATCTGGGCTAATTTTATTCCATCAATATTGGGTTAATGTTGGACGACGGTAATGGATGAGCTCGAATTTGCCGCGGTCCCCTGATATACAGTCCTCAAGTGAGTAGCTAGAGGCACTTTGTTTCCTTACATAGATTTGCGGCTTTTTTGCCATTTCAACGAAAGAAATAAAATGAGGTGATGAACACATGTAGAAATCGAAAACTGTTATAATATACCAATAATAACTTCAGAAATGCAAAAGCCTAATTCTAAAGAAATACCACACGTAAGGAAACTCCTATGGTAATTCTAAAGCAAGTACTATTTATAAACAAAACTTCTCACAATATCCAGAAAGATATTAGTACAATATTAAAGTTCTACAAATGAACAAAAAAAGTTTTAACTTGCCTAATATTTTCTCTATATGCCATCACTGTGTTCCCACAGAAGATGTATTTAAAATAAGTTGGAAATTGCTCGTTAACCGTGGCAAATGCGGTGCGTTCATACTATAACTAGTTTTATAAATATATTTTGCACCGAATATTGTACTGAATGTATATTTTAGTGCACGTCATAAGTGCATATCAATTTCATTCTGTTAGAAAGGCTGTAACATCATTCAAATGTACTTGGAATCATTTTTTTTCCATTGGCCGTAACGTAAGGAAAAATTTTGACTGTCCCTGTAATTAAACCATACATCCGATTTTCATAAAATTTGAAATGACTTGACATAATTTTGCAAAAATTACATATTTAAAATTTCAGACCATTCGGAAGGCTGTAACATCACTAAAATGCACTTGCAATAATTTTTTTCCCATTGGCCGTAATGTAACGGAAAACTTTTGACCGTCCCTGTAATTAAACTATATATCCGATTTTCATAAAATTTGAAATGACTCGACAAAATTTTGCAACAATTATATATTTGAAATTCCAGACCAATTTGAAATTTCAGACGGATAGTTTTTGCTCTGTTATATGCGGACAGATGGACAGATGGACGGACTGAACGACAACTATAGGTGCTGCGTATTAATATAATTACGAACGCACCAAAAAAGTCAAAACCTCACTTAGCAGACCTGCAACGCTGTTATCAAACGTCAACAAAGCTAATCGATAGAAAATGTGGAAGAGTTAAAAGCCTGTCTACTTTTTAATTTTTCAAATCTACTGGCATTTTAGTTCCATATGTCTCAGCTATATTGCCCTGTGGTATTTGTTCTCATTTATCCCGTGTTTTCAAGTACCCCGACCTGATACTACAGCGGGTGAATATTTGAATGATTTTTTTTAGTTTTTTTCAGGAAGCTTAAATTATTGATTAATAATTATCAGGAAAGAAAATTAAAATAATTATGTAAATATTCAATTTTACAATACCTAATGATAAAACTTCAATGTGATCTATATGTTAAAAGGATTTTATACAAGAAGAAAAAAAAAACAACGGAACTTTAAAAGTCAATAATAATTTTTTTAGACTAAACATTAAAATAAGTGTTAGGTTTTCAAAGTGGCTCAAAATTTTGTATGCAATATTTTTAATTTTCGCTCTCAATATTGCCAATACTTGATGATTTATGCGCTGTTTAAAATTGTAAAACTATTTAAACTAGCCTGTATAAAGGATAAACATTAACTGAATTTTTAATTTTTCATTCTGATTGGCTGTTAGAAGACGAAAATAAAAGTTTGTGATTCAAGCTTCTTAACTATTCATAAAACGTTGCGTAATCTTTGAAGAATATTTATAATAATCTCAACATTAGTATGTAGAAGATTTAAGAGTTTCCTATTTAAGCAAATTGCAAAATCTTACGAAAGTTGAAAATTATTCAATTTAAAATTTCTCGCGCCCCTTTTTGCACTCCCTGTATTTACTGGCATACATATAAAATAAATGTTATGGAATCATACTTTTATACTTTTTTAAACACATATAAATAAATTATTTTTAAAGCGCTTAAGTTGAGGAATTAAAGCTTGTTGGAGTGCATAAAGCATAAATAACAATTTCAAAAGAAATTAATCTCTTGGAAGTAATTCATCTTTCACTAGACTTGATGTGATTTTGGATTTATATCCTTATAGTAGCACCAATATTCATAAAAGAAAATTTAGACATGAATATTCCTGAAAGATGCAGAATAAATTTTAAAACATAACAATAAATAATTTAGAAAAAATTCACGTGTAATAAATTGTGACGCTAGAAATTTTTGAATTTTATTTTTTCGCTATTGCTTTCAAATACCCACATATTAAATATTAGTTAAATGATCCAGAAAAACTTCGAATAATAATAATTGACAATAATTTCTGAAATTTTTATTTTAGCACATCTTAGATTTATAAACTACATTAGTTTTTATTTGAGAAATGAAATTTTTTCATGTCCTCATTCTTTTACGATGTTGATATTTATATTTGATTTTTAAAATGGGTCAAGGATCAAACACTAAATACTTAAATTACCTAAATATTTTACTAAATGAAAATTTATTTTTAAGAAAGCCTAAAAAACGTTTATTGGTGATATGATTTTATTATAATTTTGAATTTTCTATAAATTCCGAAACTTCGTTATAGGGAAAAATCTTTATATATACACGGAAGAGCCAAAACATTATGACCTTTCCCACATTTTTCAATGAACTAGCCTGGATGACGTGGAGGGCACGTAATCAGGCGTGGGAATGGTATTTAACTGCTGCTAGGGAGCCTGAGGAATCATTTGTATGCTAACTTATGCCTGTGATGGGAAAGGCTGCTGATCTAGGCAACTTTGATGGAGGGCAGAATTCAATGGCCCGACGGCTCAGAACGGGTATCTCAGAAACTGCACGACTCGTGAGTTGTTCGTGACATACTCATGAGTACGTTTCCATGAATACGTCAGTACTCATGGAAATTGGATGAGTGACGGTTAAACCAACAGTATAAGCCGTGGCGTTGGACATCCACGCGTTATCAAACAAAAATGACGTCGGAGACTCTCCCGCTTGGTAAAGCAAAATCGGTGCCAGTGACTGGCTTAATCAACATCTCAATACAATATAAACCCTAGTAGAATTGTTTTGGAGTACACAGTTCAGATAGTACTGTTGAATATGAACCTGCACAGCAAAAGTCCCACTCATGTGCCTCTGTTGACGAAGCGTCATCGCCAACTACACGCACACTAGGCCGGGAACATCATGTCTGCACTTTGGATCATTAGGAGAGAGTTGCCTGGTCGGAAGAATCGCGATTCATCCTTCAATATGTCGATAGACGTGTCAGAGTAAGCCTTCTTCCAAGCGATCTGTTGCTCCTCCTTATGTAGCAGGTCATACACAGGCCTGTGGTGCAATATTATGGTTTGGGGAACGGTCTCGTGGATGTTTATGGGACCTGTGGTTGTGGTAGAACAGACCACGAAGGCCCCTGACTATCTGAATACCTCTGCGGACAAGTTGCACCCTTACATGGCATCTGTTTTCCCAAATGGAAATTGAGTCTTCGAGCAAGACAACGCTCCACGTCACACGGCTCGAATTGTGCTGGAGAGGTTCCAAAAACATAATACTGAATTACAGTTAAGGTCCCGTCTACGTAACTCAACGGATTTGAATCCGATAGAACACATTTGAAGTGTCATAGAACGACAGAGCTAAAAAACAACCATGTCGGAATATCCCGGATTTACGTGACCGCTGCTTGAACATCTGGTACAATCTATCTCCAGCCATCTATAAAAGACTTATAGCATCCATACCAAGTCGGATTGCAGCTACTGCACTAAAACTCTAAAGCATTTACTGGGTTTCCCTGGGTGGCCATCCCGAGCTAAAGGTGGACCAACGCGTTATTAGGTAGGTGGTCATGATGTTTTGGCTCTTCAGTGTATATATATAACTGAAAATGTTTTTGTTAACTTTAATTTATATTAAAAGTATATTAAAAGTCGTAACTTTTTCTATCAGATTTCAAAACTTAGAGTATTCCTTGTCTATTAAAATAAACAGAATGAGAAATTTTTAAACAAAGAAAACGCTATTTAATTTGATGCCGCTGACAGAAAATCTTGCTTCAGCAAACAAATATTTTTTACCAATTTATCTATTTTCACATTCTTAGGCAAAGTTAAGGAATTAATAATCAATATGAAATGTTTAAATGCATTAACATGTCACGCATTTTTGACACCTGAGAATGCATAAGAAAACCGTTTCAATTAAATATCAATCCATAATGGGATTTTTCAATAATATTGATTTATTAGACTAATATAAGTCATTTTATGCAATTTCGAATGGCATTGCCTTGCTTCTACTTATTTTTTCTTCTTTAAAAAGAAATGGGATATTTATTTATTTAAAAATGTATCATTATGTATTCAATAGATGCTTACATTAACAAGTTCAGCAATCAATAAGGGATAGTGCTGATGCGAAATATTATAGAATGTCACTATCTGCTGAAACGATAGAAACTCATATGCTTCTCCTAATGAATATATACAATGTATCAGATGATTGAAGGATACTTTTCCAACTAGTAAATTATTTATTAAATTTCTATCATTATTTCTCTTTGAATTTTTATAAATATAAAAGTATAAGGAAACGTACTACAAATATTTGAGAAATAGTCATATTATGAGTAAAAATATTTAATAATTTTGGCTGCTATTTCTTCAATAAACGGCCAAGTGCGAGTATTGCTCACGCTCAGAGGGTACAGTAAATATATGAATTATTAACTGCATTATTAAAAAAAAATCTTTGCTAAAAGAATAATAAGACTTAGTAGAAATTTATACGACGTAGAGTTGGGTATAGCTGTATATACTAGAAAAGTATGAATGGGTATAACATAAAAGTTCAAAGAGATATGAAGCCAAAATAATATCAAGTATTGCTATTCTGTATAACGCTTTTTTTTAATCTTATCCTATTCTGTTTATGATGAATTTAATGCGTTACTGACAATAAAAGTAGTGCATATTAAAACTTCATTTGGCATTTCATAAAACTAAATCCAGCGTAGCAATAATCTTTTCTTTTTACAGTGTAGCTAAAACAAAACCCTTGTTCAAAGTTTAAAATTGGTATTGCACTAAGTGCGCTTAGAAAAGAAGTCGCAAAGTTGCAACGCAACGCCGCCTTGGTCCGTGCCGCGTTTTCCCAGGTAGGTTTTTTATTAACTTTTAAATACACGAGATGAGTATTGAGAGATCCTCTCAATGCAAACTAGTCAAGAATCCTATAGTATTTATATGATGAATTATATTTCAATAAGTATGTTTTTAACAATTTGACGTATGTTGCTTTTATACTGCTATTGAACATTGCATCACACAAATATATCATTAAAAGATGTTATCTGAGCTTTAAAAGCCGATGGTACATAGATTTCATCGCGCCTGTCATTATGTATGTGTAAACCGTCCGTGTCTTTAAGTTTTAATATCTCGGCTAATTAAAGACGATTATTTTCGAAAATCAATATCAACAATGCATTTATACTTCTGCTACGATAGTTACCCCCAACAATCCTCAACACCTTTGCTGAAGCCCTGTAAATCGAAATTTATGTGTAACAGGGAAAAATGCTCTTTTCTCAAAAACTATGTACCTAGGTTAATCGCTATAGTTTTCCTGCAAAGTTTAAATTAAAGTCTACTACCTCTAATTTTTTTTCGTAATTTTAGTTTCAGTTGATTCGGATATAGAAGAAGGGAATATACTTCTGCAGTACATTTTCGACGATATCTCTGAAAATATAATCCTTGTAATTAAAAGAAATGTATTTTTGAGTTCAGCGTAACGAAAGCTTCCACACGATATCCCATACGATACGCAAAGAAAATATTTTCTTTTTCAAGTTAATTAATTAGCCCCTCTACATTTTTCTAAAGATATTTGTGAATTTTTAATAATCTGTAAATATGTGGGTCAATAGTCTTTATTACTTCCCCCAATTTGAACTTTCCACGTTCCATAGTTTACGAGTAAAATGGCTGTGGAAGACAGGAGAGACTGGGGGCACAGTAGTGATCTTATAATGCTTCCGTTTTTACTTTTTAAGTAAGGAACTCTAAAAAAGAATAACGCAGAATGGTTTTCTGTCCATATGTCTGATTTAGTATACTGAGAGATACTTTAAATATCTTAAAGCAGTGTGGTATAGAATTTAGATGTATTTTTTTTTTATGTACACAAACAAAACACATGCACCCTCTATTGTCAATCATGAAAATAAAATAAGACAATGATTTAAAACTCTTTACCAATGTGGTTCCCCCTATTCTAGTTTCCTGTTTGAATAATAAAGAAAATGGTATCATTGCAAACTCTCTACGTGTACGGATCTCAATAGACTCTCTTATAACTGAAATTTCAATAAATTTTTTAAATAAAAATTTAAAATAAAAATCGAATTTACTATCATTAAGCATTATCCGCCCCCTCTAAATATATTCTTGATAAAGCTGTTTTTGTATGACGAAATATAATGCCTGACTCATGTTCCTCTTTTCTGATACCGATCATTCTACCAGCCATACTTATGTAAAATTTACTGTTCCCCTTTTCATTAATATAACTTCATAAACCCCTGTTATGTAATCTTTCTTTACTGGATAAAATTTTTTAATTAGTAAATTCTTTAATTTTGGTGGTAGTTGGTAGTTTCGCAATTAAATCAATATTAAACATTTCAAGTGGTTTTTTGTTAAGTGCTTTGTTTTTAATGTATTATGTAACACTTTTCTTAAGTAATAGAAAGTTTTTATGAATTTTAAATGTAGAAATGGTTGTTTTATAAAATCGCTAAATTTCGGCAATTAAATAAAGCGAACATTTTTATAAGAATTCAAAAAAATCGGAAGCTTGGCAATTATGCACAGGGTAATGATTTGCCGTAAATGTCCTGTTATGTACTTTTCAGATTTCATTAGCCATCGATCAGTGTTCGATAAAGAGGATCGTGCTGATGTGAATTTTTCCAGAATCATAGTTTCTGCTTAATTGACAATAACTCATATGTTTCCAAACTTAGCTATCTGCTAAGAGCCCAGGCTTATTGAAAAGAGTCAGGTAAATTGGAGGGTCATCTGCCTTTTGCAACATCCGATATATTTTCCAGGATTATTGAAAAATGTCGACGCAGCTTTATTGGAAAATTACTATTTATTTTTTCTCAGTAGCAATGATATTTTGACTACTCATTGCAAACTTATTGCAATGCGTTTACACGTTTTCAGGATAATTAGAGAATGACCACCTGTTCGTCAAAATAGTTTAATTTCGTAAAATTTATTGCACTAAATTCAATGTAATGAGTGTTCATGTATTATTTAATATAAAAAATAAGAGTTGTATAATAAATTTATAGAAAATCGTGTATTATTGTCAAATTTCATTAACGTGCACTGTGTCTACGTTTAGTGAATACATAATTTTTGCCTTTCAGGATACATGTTTGGCAAAACCCCAACGCAGAAATTCCAATAAAATCTTCAGATGAGTCAGACTTTTAATGTTCTCTGAGCATTAAGAAGAGAAGATGGTATGCGGAGTGAAAATAATTATATAAATTATGTAATAAAATGGCTGTATCGATTAAATCTTTAGATGAAGAAGATTTTTTATGCAGATGGGTTGCTAAATGAAAAAAAAATAATTTTCAGATAACCTAAATTCAGATAATCTAAAAATAATTTTTAGATAATTTTTAAATTAGCTCTTTAAAACAGCCTTAGGTACTTTCAAAAGTACCAGATTTCTCAATTAGATTACGTTACATATAACATATCGGAAACTTTAAAGATACTTTCGTAATTACGCGTTTATTTTGTTTATTTTTCCAGTATTTCAATTGTATTTTAATAGAGATAAGATTAAATTGAAGTTTCACACAAATTTATGAAAATTGTAGATAAATGATCACTATCTTCATATTTTCTTTATTAAAGAGATTAACTCAGAATGATTTTCTTCAAATATGTCGTATTAATTACAGTAAAACACATCTTGGATTTTTTTGCAGCAACTACTTTTTTTTATATAAACACAGATTATTGATTTACTGATAAAAGCCTCATTAAGCATTCTATACGGTTTTCATTAACAATCACTCAGCATTCGATAATGATGGTCTTGCTGATACGAATAATCCTAGAATTCTAGTTTCTGCTGAATTAGCATTGGTTTCACTTAATACGTACGTAGAATCATTAAATCCATGAAAAATACTTTGTTAACTAATGATTTACTTTACTGATTTCTATCTGTACTTCTACTTGCATTTCATTAGCTATAAAATTGAAATGTAAAATAAAACAAGATTTTGACACATAATAAAAATACATTTTTTTTATTCTAGTCCAGAAAAACATCAGCTCACAACGATTTTTTTGGCTGATTTACTAGATTGATATACATTTTACATGATTTATAGTTATAAGAGCTATATTTCATTTAGTATCACTAAAGAAGTTACACAGGTTTCACGCTTTATCAATAAAAATCTTTTAATTTATTAATGGAGAATCCCACAACAAATAACAAAAATAACAAAAGCAGTAATAAATTAATATGTAAACATCCATTACCGATTTAAAGAAACTGAGGGAGTTTCGTCTTTTAGTTAATATAATCAACACCAATTTTTTTGCTCCTAGGCGAAGGAATATTTGAGAAAGAAACTGTTATTTCTTTTTCTTTTTAATTGGCATGAGTCTGTATACATGACTGTTCTATTTTCAAAGGTAGTATGTCATAAATATAGCATACCTCAATATATAATCAAGAAATCATCTTCAAATAATTTACGCATGATAAAATACACAGTTTACAAAAATACTGTTAAGTTTAACTCTTTATGTCCCAAATTATCAATTCATGAAAATTTCATCTTCTAAAGCATTTTTAGTGGCTTTTTGAAACTACATAATTTAATAAATATTAGATAGATTTTGCCAATTAAAATGAATTAATTAAATTCGAATTTATAGGGGTTTTGTGCAATATTTATAACTCTACTCAAATCTTTTATTTAAAATGTTTTTTTTTTAGTATTTTATAGAATTAGGAAATGTACAAATATAATGTTTTTATAATACAAATATAGGAATATTTACGAGCTGAAACTTTACCCCCACAATCTGAAAATATGCAAATGAAAAAAAAAATCATCATTTAAAAAATATTTTAGTTTTGTGCAACCAATAATGCTTTTGGAACAAGATAAATTAAAGTATCTATAACTAAACCATATTACTACTAATCGATTAATTAAATGAATTTTCTAACAAGTTGTTTTAATGGTACTTAAAAGTACCGTCGGAGCATAAAATATTTTTAGTGTGTCTAAAAAAAATTTATCTGCAAAATAAAGTTTTTTTTGTGAAAATAGTGAATTAGCAAACAATGCATTATTGTCCAAAGGCAGAAGTGAAACTAAATGTATTTTTGTTATGAATTGTACGTAAAAGTATCATTTATTTGATTCTGAAATAAAAGTAGGCGGATTCAGGTTTGCTTCAGTAATACTAAAATTATATTAAAAATGTCAGTATTTTTACACTTAAGACTTATTTCATGTATGAACTCTGGATTTTCTTTTATTTTTACATTTATTTTACATTCATATTTATGGCAGAAAATATCAAACATATTGTTTTTTAATACAAACAGTGTTGCATTTTATATGGAGCCTGTTATCCCCCCCCCCCAATTTAGGAAAAAAATTTAAAAGAAAATACTCACACCTCGATATACAGAATTTTTAAAGACATGTTTTTATCAGTTTGTTATAGACAAAATTCCAAATTTTATTTTTTTAACAATCATTATTTATTTGTATACTTTAGATATATACATATACACACGCAAACATGTGTATATATGTTAAATAGTTTTATTTTTTAACCCAAATAAAGAAGATTCTAAATTTTTCCTCTTTAATTTTGCTACTTTCGCCTTAAAATATTATTATTATTATTTTCTTTTTATGCTTTCTAAGAACTCTAATCGAATTTAAGCGTCTTTATTTGGTTTTGGCTTTGCGCAGTTAAAATATTTCCTTCTTCAAAATCTCCGCTCACAATCGTCCTTTTTAATTCTTCATTCGCTAATTAGATTGTTCTTTCTATTCCAGAACTTTCCTTTCCGGCTAAAATAAATCCTTGTTACAGCATCTTGATTCATCAGCAATTTTTGATTTTCTCATTGAATATTTGTTTTGTCATAATTCAGATATCTGTGTTCCTATTCTCTTACTGTAAAACAATTCGCGCTAGCTTGGAGAAGAAATTTTCACTGAAATTGTGTGTTAAAAAATAACTGCGGCATCAGAAAAATATCTTCTAGTTTTATGGAATTTCGTCACCAACGTCTTTTGTAAAATATTTCTGTCAAGTAATGTGAGAGTGCTCCATTCTTTTGATAATGAGTATGGCAATAAGGAAGTTTATCGACAACTGATTGGTTATTTCTCAGGGAAACATCAAGGATTTTCGACGTTCAGCTTTATAATTATTTTTTATTCTCTCGTCACTATGCGGCTAATAGCTGCATTGTTACTGATTGACCGCTTATTTAAATGATGGTACGCTGCTGTTTCTTTTTGTTTTAAGTATGCAATCTGAGTGCAAAACTGTATCTCCAGCATCACTGAATGTGTGATCGTTGGAATGTGCTAGCCTTGATTTATTTATTCTATCAGACTTTTTGTGGCTGCTCACTGGCATAAAATATCTTCGGCAGTCAAGTAGTTTCACCTAGGTTAAATGTAATTTCTACATCTTATACCTCGCATTAGTCGACAGCTCAAATAATCTCACATTTACGTATTATATATATGTTATACTGCTTTTACTCTAAAAGAGAATACCTGTGTTAAATTTTCTGATAGTATGTCAATAAAGTCGATTAATGGAAATGACGATCTCTTATATGACGTGAAAGAAAGTAATAAAAAATTACTTGAGCATGGAGGAAGGAAATTAATGGTGATTATATCTTAGTATTAGCAACAAACACATCCAATTTTATTGAAATATGTGATGGCGTGTTACATGGCCTGTGTTATGCGTGGAGTAACTCTGATTGATTTGATCTGGAATGTTCCATAAGATATTTTTTCAGTGTTAAATATCACTAAAATCATTCGAAATCGCACGAAAGTTTTATTTCATAATCCTGTAAATTATTCATTTAAGTAGATTCAGTAACAGAAAAAGAAATTTAACAGTTTCGTTTTTCATTGATGAAGCATTTTCACTTAAGGGGACGAGGGATTTTTAAAATCAGTTTTTTATTTTTTGTAAATTTCACTTTAAATATTATTCAAGGGTACATTTTATGCATTATGGTTTACATTTATGACAAAAAGAAAAAAAATGAGAAAAAAAGAAACTTTCCGTAATATTTTAGAACCTTTCAAAATGTCCCATGCATATTCCATATCAATGAAATTCCCCAATATTTTTTATACAAGTTTGGTTTATATATATAAATAAAACTGTCCATCGAATTCTACAAATTTGAATATAAAGGTAATTTAAAATAATTGGACATCAGTAATATCTACGTCATATTCTACGTACGTTATTTATTGCGCATAAATTATATGAAGATTATTTATTCATCAAATATTAAAATTTTAGTATATTTACGACACACTACACCGTAAAAAAGACGGATGTTTTTTAGTCTACAAAAATATACTATAATCACTAACGAAAATATACTATAACCTCTTCCGAGTTTCCGAAGATTCCGAAAAGCTTACCTTTACATTAAAAAAACCCCCAGAAAACGATTTATTTTCGAAATTTAAAGAAGAATTTATGTAAAAAAAATCTTTATTAGCTGTCAAGCGAAATGATATTTCGAAACGTTTCTGAGTAGCTTTTACAGTGCAATAATCAGTTTTCTGAAATCAGAGAATCAGTTTTTCAGATGCTATCAGTTCTGAGTATAATATTTTTCTATCAGAACACATATTTAACATACAAACATACTTAATTAACAGCATTAACCTTAGTATGAAAATTAATATTATTTTGTTACAACTACATGAAAAAATTCAGTTACGTAGCTGAAATTGTTTACTTGAGAATTGATACGATCCGAAAAACCGATTTTCCAGGTAGAGAGAACTGATTAACGCATTGCAAAAGCTCTTAGGAAACGTTTCCGAAACTTACGGGCAGCTAATAAAAATTTATTTTTATAAATTCTTCTTTAAATTTTGAAAATAAATTGTTTTCTCAGGTTTCTAAAGCTAAAGGAACACTTAGTAGGTGTCTCGGAAGAGGTTATTACATATCTGCGTTCGTGACTATTGTACATTTTCGTAGATTAAGAAACATTTTTCTTTTTTTACAGTGTACCTTCGACAACCAAATAGTCGAGAAAACCAACCCACGGGAATTCTTCACAATTTTGATAATTTATTTTTCTATAATTTAACATTCCTTTAATTAACCTATGAGCAAAACAAATTACCGATTCTTAAGAGTAAAAACAAACGCACACAGCTTCATTTAAATCTGTGATGGTAGGATACATGTCTTCCTGAACTAACATGAAATTACCCTAAGTAGAGATTTTCATAACCGACTATCGGCTTTTAATTAAGAGAATCCGAATGACACGTTTTGAACCAGAAAATGTCTTTAAACTTTTGAGTTTAAATGTTTTATTACATTTTAAAACTGTATTAAATGTATATAAAACTTGTGTTTGGTAATCTGTAAACAAATTGTTATAGTGAAGTATAGCTAAGGGAAGAAAAATCGTAAAATTAATTACTACAATGGTGCGTATTACTTCTTTAATATGGATTTGCTTATAATGTTTAAAGATCAGGGCGAGATTCTATTATTCTTATAAAAAATCGTCGATCAACAATATTTTATATAAAATATCACTGGTGTTTTTATTATTTTTTTAAAGAATATGTTTCATAATGATATATATATATATTATAATATAAAAAAATTCAATACAAAAACTTTTGCTGAAGTATACACATATTTAGATTTTGTCTTAAGATACAATCTATAAATCCGTGAAGTTTGCATGTAAAAATATTATTTGTTCCATAGTAAATATTGGATAAGCACATATATATGCTTCATTTACAGTTTTTACTTTCTTATTTATATTGTACGAATGTAATAATGTATGTATTTATAGCTATTTTAACTGCGACCGATGGCTATAATATATGTTTTAATATAAATTCACTTAACGGTTAAATTAACCTTATTTCATAGCTACAATGTAATGTGCAACTCGGAATAGTGTTAAAACTTTTATAATTATATACGGTAGCATGAAATTAATTACTCTTTATCATATATAATAAAGATAGAGAGAAGGAAAATGGATAAAAATAATTTTTACATTCCATTTGAAAAGCATTTCTTGTTATTCAATGCTATTTTTTTTCTTTGTTCGACAGTTGATCGGGTAGAGAGAGATAGAATTTTTAGTTGGGATAACTGGACCCACGAGGTAACTGGGCCATAGGCTATTTTATAAAAAACCGTTAATGTATTTTAAGTTTTATCTTTTGTGAACAATGTCCCTTAACCCCTACTTCCTAAAACAACGTGTATCAACTCAATCATAACTCTCTCTTTGCTGTGATAGGTTGCCGAAAATTTACGTTTCTTTTTTTTTTTTTAAACAACGTCACTTAGGTTGAACTTCCTCGACTTTTTATTAAAATACTGTAAGTACTTTTATTAAACAATCATTTTTTTTTTAAAGATTAGGCATATAAGTAAGTTAATATTATTAGGTATCTAAACATATTTACTTCATGCTTCAAATGTTAGCCCGGTGTCCCACTTGCCCCATAAATTTTTCAAGAATGGGGTAACTGGGACATGTATCCTGGGTAACTGGACCATGCTGGATCCAATTACCCCCAATACTTATAAATATATATATATATATTTTTTTTGAGTTTCTCTTGCAACAGGAAGTAAATTTCTCCATTGTTTTTTGCTCACAATAAAGAAAATTATAGAATACCTTATTAAAATTACGTAATAAAAATAAAAAAAAGCATATTGGGTGATATCAAACCAAATTCCTTGACCCCTTGAGAGGCGGTGATGCCGTTATGGCATCACATAATTTTAATTCCTAATTGTCACATTGTCACCGGAATTTTATAATGAAAATTTCACCTTTATTAAGTACGCGAAAATATACTTTTATTTATTTTCGAATAGATTCTCTTTTAAATACTGGTGTCAATAAATTATTTCAACATTTTACGAATGCAAATACTTCGTCCCTGAAAGCGAGATAGCCAAACCATGAAATTGTACAATACAAAGGGGTCGCATTCTATAGGGAAACTTTTATTGTTCTTACCACTATTTTGAAAATAATATCTTCATCGCAACTATCTTTAGAATATGTTAAATAAAATGATCATGAAGGTAACTCATTAAGAGTTCTTGTAAGAACAATAAAATTTTCTCTATATAATGCGACCCCTGGATACAGATAAAGTACTTAAGTATTTACGAAGCCGTCTGTTCATAGATTTACCTTGCTATTTGTTTCCTTAAAATACCCATGTGACTTTTATAGTTATTACATATACTAAAGTAAATAAGTACTTATTTAATTTTTATGTTTTTGGTATAAATAAATCTAATATTTTCACTTTTAGTGCTTTTTTTAGACACATTGACAGCAAACGTTTCCCTTACAACGCTCTTTATTGACATATAATTTACATGATCTGCCTGGTTTAAATTTTTTTAGTTGTTTACACTTTTTCAAACAGAACCTGATAACCCACATGAAAAAAAATAAACGCGTGTGGAACATAGATCCTCCTGGTCCACTTAACCCATTTTAATGGGGCAACTGGACCCATGAGGAAAGAAAGATGAAATATGCAAATTTGTATATTTTTAAATATTAAAATGTAATTTTGAGCATTTCTGTCTGACAGAGGAAACCTAACTGAACACATTTACTGAAGTTCAGACTTTATTTCAAATGATCGTTAGCTTTTTGAAGCTGAATTGTCAGAAGCTCCAGATTCACATTGTAAAATCGTGGCCCATTTGCCCCAAGTAACCGTACAAATTTGAAACGTTCTCTTGAAACCTTTCCAAGCTTTATTCAATGTTTACTATTAATCATTATTATTTTTTTTTTTTTGGCGAACTTATAGAAGATATGCGAATAAAAACTTAAAAGTAACATACTTTTTTAGAACGAATCCGCCCTTCGCGTAACATATTTTATTTTCAAATCTTTTCAATATCACAAGTCTTCATTAGAACGATTCAGTCACGAGTCTTATTTGAATGGTCTTACTTTACAATTGCAATTTGACAGAATGGGTTCGAAGCTTAGCTGTTGGTAAAATATTTGTATCTTAATTGGTAGCATTGCTTACAGACAACGGTTCAATAAGAAAGTTTAGTACCAGATGAATTAAATATAAAACAATAGGCAATACATTCAACTTCACTGTTAAAATAAAGCATTTGCTGAAATATAGACATATTTAAATTCCGTCATACGATATAATCTTTAAATTCGTGAACATTGCTGTAAAATTGTAAGTGGGCCACAGATATCTTGTACATAATCATATATATATATATTTTTTTTTTCTAAGCGAAAGTTTATACAAACATAAAAGTATTTTTATAAGAATTGCTTACATGGAGAACACCTGATGTATTTATAATCATAAATAGAAAATATAATTATGGGATTTCGTTTATGAGGTTTGTTTAAAAGTTCGCAAAAAATGTTGTTATCAAAAACTGAATTTTTTTATAGATTTAAGATTAATATGGCTCTTTAATTTACTTTTATGGTAGCTTATCATGCACCATACTGTTTACCAATTTTTCATTTTCTATAATTTATTTTGTTCTAAAATATTGAAAAATATTTACGTTTAACTAATACATGCATATTAATATGTATATATTTTAAACCGGTATAAAATTTTGTAACTAATGAGGTTTTCTTGAAAACTTTTCAAAGGTTATTCAATTTTTACTATTAATCATTAAAAATAATCTTTTCCTGCTTGTACATAGAAAATATGCGAAAAAAACTTTAATAAACTTTCTTGGAAAGAATCTGGCCTTCAAGTACCACATTTTCTTTTGAAATCGTTTCCGTTCAGAATCACAAGTCTGCATTAAAACGATTCAATCATTAATCTTATTTGAATGGTCCTGCTTTACAATCGCAATTTTGATAGAATGGATTACAAGATTAACTGTTGGCAAAATATTTTTAGATAACGTGTTAGCGTTTTGTACTTATTTGAAGAAACTGATAATAATAAAACAAGCAATCAAAATATCAAATAATTTTTTTACCTCATGAATTTACGTAAATGAATTATCTGTTTGTGTATATGAAAAAAAAACTAATTTACATTTTAAATTTTCATTGAAATTATTGATGAAAATGATAAGGGAGTGTTCTCTGTTGTAAAACATTAAAAAAATCAATATTTGTATGGCTTCTATAATTCTATGTTTTTTACCATTTCCATGGAATTTTTCTCATGTTTAAATTAGAATTACGGACAGCCCTACAGTCGTTGACTTGCCTTCTTTACTGATGCAAAGTACATCTTCTTCAAGTGCTACCAGAATTGTCAGTGTAACAAAAAGGACCAAATTATCAAATGGTAACTTATATATATATATATATATATACATTTGTATGGAAAAATTGTAGGATAGGATTTGAAGTTTTTGCATTTTTGACCTCAGATTTAAAAACAGCTAAGGTTACCTAATATAGATAATCTGTTGTTATCTGTTTGCAAACTCAAACATTTTTCGGTTTCATGTTCCTGTCTCTCTGGCTCTTATCAAATGTTACGTGCCTTCAGCGGGGATTAAAATAATTTATTTTTAAAATAGTATTTATTTATTTATTTATTTATTTTTGTACCTGGTGTATAATTTGAAAAATTTAGTAATTAAGTTATGATTTCAAATATGGTGTAAAGCTACGTGAGACATTCATTTTTCAAGTAAGCAGCTATTTTGTCTTTATATTCTCACATTCTTTTTATTAATTTTGGCAAAGGAGTATTCTTCAAAAATTTTTGTTTAATTTCTAAAATTGTCTGAAAAAATTATATTTTTTGTAAAAATAAATGATATTTCATATATTTTGCATTCAGTTATAAAATGCATAAGCACTAATTTTCATGTTTCAAAACTACCGTTACCAGAAGTTGTCCACAACAAGATGACAGTCTTAGAATGATTTTTTTGTTCTTAGTTTCGGAATGATTATATTCATTTTATTTTTATGTAAACCATTCCTGATGGAACTTACTGGCTATTTGTAATGGTGATTTCCGTCTGAAAATATTTTGTCATTTATTTTACAATAAATGACAAAATACGTGCAATTTAATGGAGTTATACTGGCATCCTCTTTCATTATAAGATTTTAAAATAAGAGCGTTTTAAAAAAACTGTTCTTTGAAGAATGCATTAATTATTTTCATGATATTGATTGTATTTAATTTGACTTTCTATTGTTTTTTCCAGAAATATTGTGGCATTATAATTCATGTTAATTCATATTTTATGCAATAAAATATTTGTATCACATTTTAAATATTTATCTGTTCTTTTTCTATAAAATATCCCTTTTATCAGGATTATTTTGAAGTATCAGTCTAAATTTATACAAATTAAGAAATTCCAACCAAATTCTAATGTTAGTACAGTTGCAAAGAGATGATAATTCTAAACTTTATACTTTTTCGCTGTGAACCATTAGGCAAATCTTATCATGGCATAACACACATATACATTTTGAGAAAAAAAATCTAAAGGGAGATATGCTTGCAGAAAATAAATCGCATCTTCATAACTCTGATATACTTACAAAATCGTTTGCATTCAGTGGCGCTGATATTTATTAAACAGATTCGATCATTAATCTTATTTGAATAATTTTGCTTTACAGAAATAATTTTGATAAAACTACATAAAATATTTATTTCTAGTATACATATTTACATAGATATTTAATAACGAAACTTTAGCTCATTAATATAAAATATGATTTTTTCTTTAAACGGAATAAAATGAAAAATATGAAGATTATTTAAAGTAAAAAAACTATAGTAAAGAAAACAAATCTATGTACCATAGTAATTTTGGTGTAGTTGTGAATATGTGGTGTTATAAGATTCAGATTTTTATGCATAAAATGATGTTTATTTACGTATTCATTGAAATTTTTTTTCATGGTAGATTTCCTAGAAATAATCAATATAAATATTTATGTACGATTACCGAATAAATGTATTCAAATTTCCAATATTTATTTTAGACAAGTACTTTCATTCCGATACATTTAAAGACAATTTTAAATATTTATTCTCTTTTAATTTATTCTTGTTCTTTCTTCATTTTTTTAAATTATCTTTAATTTTCCATTAGACTGACTTGAGTCCGCCATATTTTCGACCAAAGTGCCAAATCTGGTAAACTGCTAGTTTCCTGTTGACAAAATTGATTATAAATTGTAACGTAAACTATTCTGTCTTGAATACGTCATTCTTTTATTCTAAATATTTTAATTTGTTCTTAACCCCTGAGCACGGAGCAAATGGGCAAAATTTTAATGTTGTTTTCTGTGTAATTTTTGTAAAATGATTAAAAAAAAAAATTGAAAAAACATTGAAAAAAAAACATTTTCTTACATATAGGCATATAAACCTTGAGGGTACTAATCATAACTTAAGTTTTTAAAACTGGATCATATCTGTTAAATTATATTAATTTAAATGATGCTTCTATTGCAGTCAAACCTACAGCTTAATGAACGGATCCCAGCAAAGAAGAAATTGCTGGCCAGGAGCAAGATATGTTCTGGCAATGATCGAGAAGTGCTGGCTAATTTTCTATCCCTTCATGACCACTGCTGGACAGCTTCAGTCTGCTGCAGAAAATCACTTTGCTGTTGGAAATCATCAGATAAAATTCTGATGAGCCTCCGTTTTATCTTTTGCGATGGCCCACCACACCATGGAAGTGCACGAACTTTTGCAGTATTATTGCTGGGAATCCTTACGCTAGGTGGCGTAATTCATCTAAGTTTAAAAAAAAACACTAATTGTATTTTTTATTCAAATATTTTAATCTGAAGTGTAAAAATATTTAAACAATTACGTTTCAAGTTTAACAAATAATAATTTATTAGACTTTTAAATATTTTGTCAAGTCTATATTAAAATAAGAGTTATTTTTATTACCCCGTGCAGATTAATGAATTTGAACACAAATCTGAAATGAATATCTTAACACAATTTAAGCTATCAAGCTTTTATTTATTTATTTTTTTAAACTGTAAATAATATAGCACTACTGCCACCAACAAAATGAATAAGTGAAAGAATACATAAATAAATTCTTTATTTCAACGCACTTTTTTCTTCTTAGATCTGGTTTTACTAAGTTACAAAGGTTTTCGGTTTTCGTAATTTATACAGTTGAGAATCAATCAACGTATAAAATATATAGGATTTCTATACAATACAATAATTTCTATACAAGTTTAATGATTGGGAACGCAAATCATAAAAGAAGCAAACTTGAAATAGTGCAATGAGAGCTCGTAAACAGCGAGCGGTCTTAGAATACGCTGAAAGTACTTGTTCATGTCCGATCACGAAAAGAAAACAGCATCGAGCGTGGTTAGTACTTGGGAGGATGATCACATGGAAACAGCTGCAAGTTCAAATATTTCTATAGACATTTGTATTATAGACACTTCTATATCTGCTGAGGAAGCTAGCTCATAGAAAAACGGGCCATTATTCTGTAATACTTTTTGTATAAGTTTTGTTTATAGAATTCTATAAGAAATTTTTGTAAGGGAAAGTGCTGGGCCAGCAAAGGAGTAGCAGTAAGATAGGTGGTAGCACTGTAAGAAAAGTGCCGGATTGAAGTAAGGTGGTGGCATACCAATGCTGGCTTACTGTTGACCATCACTGATGGGCCAGCTGCATTCCGCACGGACACATTTGTACTGGTTTAAGTAATGGCACCATTACACTTTACAGCTAATGGCTGCCATAATTTTTCTAGTTGATGGCCCACTATTTCTTTCTTTGCTGGGATATATCAGTTCGCGGCGGTATTGTCAAATGATAAACAGGCTCTTAAGATTGTTAAAAAAAAAAAAAAAAAAAAAAAAAAAAAAAAAAAAAAAAAAAAAGGCACAATTCTTACTATGAGATTAAAAAAAAAAACACTGAACCATTTTTTTAACCTCTGTTTTTTCTCTCTGGCGTTTGGAACACGTGAGTTGCAGTTAAACAGGAAATAAAATAATTTAATGTAGAAGTAACATTAAGATAGTCATGAGCAAATTAACAAAACATGTGATATTTCCAAAACGGAGGAAAGTTTCCTTGAAATGTTTTTTTTAAATACAGTCAAACCTGTCTATCTCGAATTTCTCGGGAGACAAAAATAAATTCGAAATAAACAGGTTTCGAGATATACAGGTTTTATATAAACAGACTAAGAAAATTTCTTTATACTAAATACAAAAGACTGAAGGTTTAAAATGTTTTATTTACATACGTTACGAAATGTAATCCGTTAGGAGTTTTTGATGGAAAACATTTTTACAGTGGACAATTTTTTGCAGTTTTACAACTGCAGAGAAGCAATCCTGATCAATATTGTCCTGGCATTCAAGAAAAATTCTCAATGTTCCAACGGCTTTTTCTGCTTCTTTTGGTGTAACAACTCTTTCTATACTGATGTTGTCCTCATCATTTTCCTCTTCATCATCAGAAATCCCTGGAATGTTTTTTAAAATTTCGTAATCTGTTAATAATGTTCCGCTCGTTACCAGTGATTCATCTACGTTTACAAAATCTTTAAATGAACTATCAATACTTAGTTCATCTCTGATAATCATCCATTCCTTGGAGTTTTCATCAATTTCATCGGCCGGTTGTTATTCTGTTTCGTTTAGCTGTTGTTCTCCGACAGTGCATGGTTGTTCAAATCCAGCCTTTTTAAAACAATTCTTCATAGTTTTTTCCGTGACACATCTCCAAGCATAGTCTATCATCCTCATAGCATCCAAAACAGTTACGCTTGGAAGTTTCTCACCATCTTCAATTGCATTGATGAGTCTTCGAACGAGTTCTTTTCTATATTCAACTTTAAAACTCCGAATAATCCCTGGATCTAACGGTTGAAGCTTTGAAGTTGTATTCGGGGGTAGAAATTTTACCGTAACGTTCTTCGTTGAAGGAAGATTCATATGAGAGCTGCAATTATCGATGAAGAGCAGAATTTTTCTGTTTTTCAAGCCCATCGATTTATCGACTTTCTTTAAGCACTCGCCAAAAATTTCGCTGCTCATCCAAGATTATCTGTTTGATTTATAGAAAATAGGAAATCATTTTACTTTTGCAAAACATTTTGGTTTTGCAGAACGGCCAATCTTTACTGGCGGAAGTTTTGCATTGCCTTTGATTAGTAGCTAGAAGTACAGTTACTCTCATTTTACTCTGCTCGGCTCCTTTGCATTCATCTCCTTAAAAATTGTTGTTTTGTTCGGCAAGCATTGGGAAAAAGGCCGGTTTCATCAGCATTAAAAATATCAGCTGGATCATATCCTTGCAACAAAGATGGAAGTGTGTCAAGCCAATCATCGATAACACTTGTTGGCACAGACTCCACAAAGTTTTCTGAAGACAATGCCATGTCTCATTTTGAAGCTTTCAAACCAGCCATTACTATCTTTGAAATTACCAAGTCCCAGCTCTTTTGCAAAGTCTTCAGCCTTTTTTTTTTTTTTTTTTTTTTTTGAAGCATTAACCCATTGATAGGAATTCCTTCTTCACAGTATTGCTCAAGCCATTTTTTTACACATTTATCCACATCGAAAAAAGGGCATGCACGGTTCTTTTTCATGATTTTAATCCTGTTTTCAAAGTTCTTTTCGATAAAATCTTTATTTTTTATGATGGTGGAAAGAATACTGGGTGGAATTCCAAAATTAACAGCGATTTTCACAGAAGGATTTTCCTTCAAAAAAGTCAAAATCTCCATATTTTTTTCGATTAATAAAACGATTAATTTTTTTTCACACCTGACTTTTTAGCGCTAAATTAGACAGTGAAATGTGTTGAAACGATTCTTTACTCCTTACTCGTTTGGCTAAATGACTGCAGATGCATGCTCTTTCTCACTCTACGCGCAGCAGGAGGAGAGGTTTTCCATTTCGGCCAATAGTGTGCCGTGCCTTACTTCTCCCGCCGTTTCCGTCCGAGAGCTTTCAGTCACGTGCTATGCAGTCAAATCTGAGCTCTCCAGAGCGCGCAGAATTATTCTCGGAGTGACGTACGCGAAATAATTGGCTATGTGTTGTAAAATTTAGTAAAGTGTTTTTTTTTTCTAATTAACCTTCAGATCATTCGAGTCACCAAGATATTCTCATGATCTCTTAAATATCTTCTAAATGATCATAGACTAAGAGGACCAGTTCTCTTTCATAGGAAAAATTAGTATAGACCAGGGTTCGCAAAGCTGGGCCCAGTTCGAAAAAACCCGGCGGGTTTTTTCAAAATGGGCCCACTTGAAAAAGCCCACTGAAAAACCCATAAAGTGGGTTTTTTCAATTTTCAGATATAATTTAAAAATTTAAACAACATATAAATTTAATGAATTTAAGTCATTTCAGTTAATTTTGAAAAAAATAATATATAAAAGCCATTACATACAAATAAAAATGTATTTCAGCACATTGAAATACTTTACTAACATAGAACCTTGTAGGCAACATACATAGTACATAATTATAGGTATGTCTGTATATAAAAAATTCAAATCAACTATATTCATGGAAATAAAAAATATGTATTTTTACTTTCTTCTATCTTTACAAGAAGAAAGTATTGGATTCGTGAAAAATTTCGACTTCCAGTTCATGATTGATTTATATGTTTTAAAAAGGTCCTGAAGACAATTTGATAGTTTTTAGAAAATGACTGTCTGTATGTGAAAAAAATTTTGTGGGTGCTCTATCTCAATAACTAATGCACAGAATTTCACAAAACTTTTACTAACACAAAACTGAGTTAGACCTTGATGTAAACTGGTGCTGATTAGTTTTTGGTGTATACTGCCCAACAGGTGGTGCTGCTATGCTGCATTTATCTAAATTTTTGCAATAGCTTTATCTCAAGAACTAATGGACAAATTTTCATAAAACATCAGATTCAGTTACAAGTTAAGTTGTTGCTTACTGAATTTTGGTGCATATCGCCCAACAGGTAGTGCTGCTATGCTGCATTTTTCGCGATTTCAGCAATAACTCTAATGTCAAAAACTAATGTACGGATTTGAATAAAAATTTAGATTCAGTTAAACCTTGATATAAACTGGTGCTGATTAGTTTTTGGTGTATATTGCCCAAGCGGCGCTGTTGTGCTGCATTTATCTCACTTTTTGCAACAGCTTTATCTCAAGAACTAATAATGCATGGATTTTCATCAAACTTCAGATTCAGTTAGATGTTGACGTAAATTGTTACTGATCAGGTTTTGTTGTAAATTGAACAACAGGTGATACTTATATCTCCTTGTTAAATTCATCCAATTCAACAAATCTATATTTTACAATCCTCATGATGGGCATAAATTGCCATTTAATTTTGGCACCGTGATAGCGAATTTTGAACTATTAACATGTATGAGATAGAAGAAACTTTTGGGATTGGCACATCCGACTAGTTTACCTCTTTTTTTCTTCCTACTTATATATTTAAATTTTAATATTCTATTCATTATTTGATTTAAAGAAAATTAACAATTTTATATCTTCTATTATATTTAAAATTAATTTGTGAGAAACACTGGCATTTAATTAATTTAAATTCATATAATTTATACAATTTATAACTTGTAAAATAGCATTACAATTATATTGTATGTAAGAGAACAATGTATTTTTTTATGTATAGTGTATATAATATATAGAAAATATAGTATACAATAATGTAATTACGCATTTATTATACTTTTGAAAAAACCCGATTTTCCCCGGGGAAAATTGGGTTTTTCATGAAAAAACCCGAAAAAACCCATGTGGGTTGGGTTTTTTCAGAAAAACCCGGGTTTTTGCGAACCCTGGTATAGACTGCCTATACACTTATTTCCTTCAACCCCTAGCCACCCCTCCCCCATCGTAGAATCTGTCTTAATTCCCTGGCAGTCCCTGAGCAACCCCTGCGGTGCGGAAAGTGGCGTATGTCCTCCAGGTATTTCACGGAAATGAGGACTAACGAATTACAAACGTTTATTGTTGCTACGGTGAGATTGTTTGTTACTCATAAAAATGATCGGATCTTGAATTGAAAAGTGGTGTTTCTTCCGAAAATTCGAGATAGGCAGGTTTGGAGAAGCAATAAATTGAGATAAGTTTGGAAAATACGTTGATTTTTGAATGAAAATGCAGGGAAATTTAAAAATCTCGATATAGACAGGTTTTCGAGATAGGCAGGTTTCGAGATAGACAGGTTTGACTGTATATATATATATATGTATGTAGTGAAATATTGCATATTGTTTAAAAATTGTGTTAAATAATGAAATTTTTTAAAATGTATATATAACTGAATTTATCAGAATACTTGAAGCACGAAACTTGATTATAAATTTTATTTATATCAGAATAGGTCACACACTAATAAATAAGTCAGGATTACGTGGAAATAAGATTCTGTTTTTACTATAATATAATTTGGGTTTCTCGGAGATTACATCGTGTTTTTAATTAAATATTGCGCATTTGAATAATTACCATTAGCATAAAATTATACTCGTGTAAAGAAGTCTGAATATGTTCGAGTAATATTGACTGTAATATGCATCGAGTGATATTGACTAAAAGCATGTAAGTGTTTTAGGGATAATTTTCACAGTTTTGATTTTAAAAACTACGTGTAACATCTTCCTTTTAAATATAAATCTTATAAAGTTATAGTATTATAAATATTTTATCTAACTGTTGAAATAATATATAAAGTGCGTTTTTCACTATTGATTTTTTTTAATCCATATAACAGAAAAAATTATCCTCAAATACAAATGCTTCAGAAAATAATAAATTATAAAGTTTCATAAAAAAGGCAATGCGGCCAAAATTAGAGAACAATGTTTTAAAAATGGAAAAGCAAGGTGTAAATTTTTCTTCACTGCAAATGAAGATTAGTCATTAAAAAAAAATAATATTAGAATAAGAAGTTTCATATTTTTGTCATTTATTTCTTATAAGTAACTAAAAATCAGAAAGCACAAATAATACATCATTTTAAACATAAAAATTAGATATATTAAAGAAAAAATTTTTGATCAGGGAAAGTGAATGAAGAGTTTGAGAGCGTGTTTGCGTGTGTCGGGTAACGGTATCTATTGAGTGTATACGTTACGGTCAATTTTATTAATCGATTATTATTAATAATAACTGGTTATTATTAATAATTATCAAATGCTATACAAATAAACTGGTTAATGGGATTGATTTAAGAGAATTTATCAAATTAACCGGTTATTATTAATAATTACCAATCAAGCTCTGTAAATTTAATAAATTTCAACCCTTTTAGCTTGACAATTTCTTTACGTATGTGTATATTTAATCCCTATCAGCTCCTCATTATTCTGCAATCATATAACTGCTTTTATAAGTGCGCAACTTTGTTTTTGTCTCTTGGCAACAACTAGACGATATCACTTAAGTGTTTATTTTAGTTACAGGCGGTCGCATTTTTCAGAACATTTACTAATACTTATTTTTCGCCAGTTTCGATTGTTTAGAGTACCAAGTAAGTTTGGTGTTATTTTTTGTTGTGAGTTCGACATGTATTCAATTAATAGCGTGAAAGACAAGACGAGCCGAATAAGTTGCTTATCACCTAATGGAAGTATGTGTTAACAATATTTTGAGCACTGGCATATTGTAAAGTTTCAACGGCAGAGAATTTGCCGATAAATTTATTGAAGAAGCTTATGGAATGTGGAATCTACTTAAAATTTTTCATTGAAAATTAAGTGTCATTCAATTGCAAGACTCAGTTGAAAGACAAAACCAAGTCATTGAAAAACCCTTATCCACTTGGCTTGAATCTAACAATACAACAAAGTGGTCAAAATTCAAGGAACAAAATTCAATCAATTTATGAAAAATTAAGCACATCACTATGATCGCAGTACATATGAAGCTTTATTTGGCTATAAAGCGTATGTAGGTTTAATAACATATTTTCCAGTCGATATGTTGTTAGGAATCACAAGTTAAGAAAATGTTGTTGCATAAGAAAGTAGTCTAGTAATGATAACCAACTTCAGACAGCAATTTCAATCGAAGCTGAGGATATAGGCGCCATTAATGATGATAATATTGTCGTGGAGCTGGATAATTTGAACGAAATCTTGAAAATAACTGTTTCAGTTACTCAAAAGCGGTGTGTGGGCCAAATTGAAAGATAACAACATAATTGAACCACCAATTAGAAGAAGGGAACAAACGCCACTTTTTGACAAATTAATTTTTTTACACTTTTACATTCTTTAGACGTAGGGCTTAATTGTGTGTTCGAAGAAAAGAACAAAAACAATTCACTTCGTATAGATTCCTGGGGCCATAAAAATTGTTAGTTGGAAGAAGGAAACAAATCCTTCCTTTATTCCCTTCTTCCAACTATCCACTGTACGAGTATAGAAATAGTGTTTATTTTTGCTTGTTTTTATTTTTGATAAACAAAAACGCATTGCTATTGACGGGGGACGCGATACTAGCGATCTAATAGCCGCCATTTTAGAGCGCGTTCAGCAGACCTTACCAAAGTTACCGGCCAGTTGTAGGGTAGTATGAAATAAAAATCAAGGCGAATTGTGACGTCAGCTACAATTCAACAATGGCACTAACGAAAGCTATCCTGTTGAACTGCAGCTGACGTCACAATTCGCCTTGATATTTATTTCATACTGTGTTACAATTGGTCGGTAACTTTGGTAGCTTTGGTAATGTATACAGATCATGGCTACAGATTCGGTCGGCCACAAGTAGACGTTTGCTCGACTTGCGAAAAACTCGATGCAAAAAAAAAAAAAAAAAAAAAAATGTCCATCTCTCAATGAGAATGCGAAGAGAGTGGCTGTTGCGGAAAAAAATTATACATCTTAAACTAAAAAGTTTTATAATAAACAGAAATAAATTTTGGCCTTTTGCCAGGAAAGAGAAAATGTAGGAGTCATTGTATTTGATTACATGCAAAATCTGCCCATTCCTAAGATCACAGTTCAAGTGATGTTTTATTTAAGAAAACTATGGCTGTATGTGTTTTGTGTTCACGACTGAAAGACGAACTCAGCTGATTTCTAAAATTACCATAAGGGAGAAGCTAAACGGGGTTCGAATGGAGTAAGCGGTTTACTGTGGAAAACTATACAGAACAAGGATCCATCCGTCAGAGAACTGCACGTTTTTAGCGATGCTTGCGGGGGACAAAATAGAAATAACACCCTTATAAGATTCTTTTTCACTCTTGTTGCAATGAATCGTTTTCAGAAAATATATCAATACTTTCCTGTGCGCGGCAATTCGTTTTTACAGTGTGACAGAAATTTCGGGACCGCTAAAAGACTCATTGGGAGAAAGGACAGAATTTACGTTCCAAATGAATAAATCTTAATTTGGCAGCAAAAATCAGGGTCTTTTCAGTTAAACACATTACTTCTAACGACATACTTGATTTTAAAAACTCATGACAGCGATGTTTCAAGAAAAGCTGTAAGTCATTAGACAAGGCAACAACATTGAAGATTTCGCAATATAGAAGCTTTTAGTATAGTTCAAGCCATAAAGGTTACTTGGCATGTTCCGAATTTACCGATGGTTTCATTAAAGCTACATTTTTGCTCCAAAAACCTTCTACAAACCCGAAAATAACAGAAACTCCGGCATATGTTACTAAAATACCCATAAATAAGAAACAAATGAAAGACATACAAAAAATAATCCAATATATTCCTGACGAATTCAAAGATTTTTACGATATTATTCTGACCTGACCAACTACAAAATCCGAAAGTGAAGAAATAGATGAATAATAGAGTGCCCTTAGATTTTTTCTAATAAATAAATAGTTTTTGTCATTATATTGTTTATTATTTCAAATTATTTTATATATAGTATATGATAAATTGGAAGAAGGGAATAAATCCAATACATTTACATATACATCTATAAATGAATATTATGCATTTCAGCCAGCTCTATTAGTAAATAAATCAGAATTTATATTTTCTTCATTATTATTGATATCACATGAGCCTATAAATTGAAAGTAAAAATTTATAAAGTTCTTCTTAATTATCTCCGTTCTTATTTTTTGGATTTATTCCCTTCTTCCAATTGGTGGTTCAATTCTGAAACAGCAAAGAGGGGGGAAAAAAGGTCTCGCCAATCTTGAAATGGAAGATGTTGAAGAATATAAGGAAGAGTGTTATTTTTCACTAGATGTGATATCGAATAATATATAATAAGGTTGACGCTATGCTGAATACTCTCCAAATAAGCAATCGTTAAAAATTTTACGGCTTTCGAAGTGTAAATGTAGGAGAAACCGTTAGAATAACGATCCAAGAGATAGATATCAGTAAGGCTGATAGAAGAAATATTATAGCTATTATAAGTTCTAAAGAAAATGAAAACTAATATAAACTTCGTATAAAACATGGTATTGTAAAGAAACTGTACACAAGGAACGATTTTACTGCCTGCAAAGAAGCTTTAATTTCATTTAATGAAATACATCTAAGAGAATGTGATCGTAAGAAATCCAACTTGGTGGTCAAGGATTTCAATGTTACAATTGTAAAGGCAATTGTAACTGAAGTTGCTGCAAGTTAAAAAATTCAAAAACCCTTTGTAATTTCAAATACCACAATATCTCTTCCTGCTAAAATAAATAATTTTTTATAAATGCAGTACAAAATCAAAAACCTTTGCAATTCCAAATACCACAATATACCTTTCAGCCAAAATAAATATTATGTTAGAAATGTAATGATATTTTATTTCTAATGTAATGCGTTTGCAATTTGTTGTTTGTAAAAAAAAAATAATATTGTATTTAGAACCCTCAGTTCATCTTTTGTATTGGCAAGATGTATTTTCTACGACTCTTCGATCGCCGTCCAATTTTGCATTTCTTGGAGTTTGAGGGACATCTAACTCGTTTTCTTTTTTTCTTTTTTTTTTATCTAGATTGGTGTACGAATTGATTCATTCCGACAAAATCTTCTCTTAATATATTTCTTATATGATAAAATTAATTTAATAGAAATCTAAATTTAAAACATTCTATTTATGCTAAATTTTATTGATATTCATGGCGGAAACTATGCACATTAAAACCGAATTATTTCTTCTTTCATTATTTCAGTGTTTAAATATGTTACCTAATTAGCTGAGTAATTGTGAAAATAATTATCTTTAACTCCTTAAGCCTTTTCGTTCTATTAATAGGACACATTTTTCGATTGAGTACGATTGTCTCTTAATAATTATTTTTGTTATGAGCTTCATACAGTTATGATAATCCGTGTTACAGTAAATGACTTATTCGTTACTAAGCTTAAATAATCATACTGACCGAACTTCGTTGGTAATTCTTAATAATAACCGTTAAATATGATTATTTTGCAACATTTATGAAATTTACCGAAATATGTGGTTATTATTAATAATGACCGAGTTTATCAAATTGACTGTAACATATATATCAGCAAAGTTGGTTTTAGTTGCACGAAGACCGGTTCAAATGCAGCCATTTATCAGATTTTAGATTCATGTCTCTGTTTCCTTTTGCGATATTACTTATGCAATATAGCGGATTTTCGCATTGCTAAGGCCCTGTTGTAGTGAGTGAGGTTCTGAGTTACAGTAGCTGTCGTTTAAAATATTTATAGTGTATTGACAAATATAGTGTTTGGTATTGACAAATTATGTGCGCTCATCGCTGGATTGCATTGATTGTCACTTAATATGATTTGATTAAATTAGAATATTTACATCAGTCAATTACAAGTCTAATGAATATTTAAAAAGACAATATGTTAGTGGCTCATATATCAGCTAATGCGTTTGTCAAGAATCAAAATTTATGATAGCGTTTATATGCATTATCTATCAATAAAATTGTATTTATATGAAGTGAATGTATACAGCGTGGTTCAGAACTATATGTCAAATATGTAAAGGCAGGTATAGGGGACCTAAATAAGTAGATTTCATACAGGAATGTGGATACAAAAATGTAGCGTTGAGGCAGTAGAGGGCGCTGTTGAGTTTGGCGAATGAAATCGCTTCGCTGACTTAAATCGTCATTTCAAGCCCAGATTTTTATCAACATGCATCGTTACATCGGCGCGGAGCTTGCTGACATGCATCTCATGTATGGGGCCCCCAACTCACACCTAGGAACCCCCAACTCACACCCAACGTACGTCCAACAGCTCTCAAACTTGCCGAAGGACTATCCTCTACTGTGCGTAATACTGCTTCTTCCACTGCATGAATTCTGTGATATATTTCAGTGTCCGTATCACGCCTCGAAGGATAAAATGATCCACCTACGCACAACGCCCGATGATGACGCTCAAATGCTTAGACATCCAGCAGATTCCTACCCGGGAATCGTTTCATATACATCCTTTGAGGAACTACTTCATTTCCTTGTGCAGTCCCATACATGACATACATGTTGGCAAGCTCCGCATTGGTGTAACAACGCATGCTGCTCTAAATCCGAGCGGAGAGTGACGATTCATGTCGGGAAAGATCTTTCATTCGCCTAACTCAACAATGCTCTCTACTGCCTCAACGCTGCATTTCCGCACCCACATTCTTGTACGAAATCTTCTTATTTAGGTCCCTTCTACCTTCCTTTACATTTTTGACACATTGTTCTGAACCACCCTGTATATTTACGCATAGTGGAAAATTCAAAACTTTATTACCTTTAAAATATGTTATTTATTCAGTGCTAAAACTGTTAGATATTTGGTGATATAAATATTTATGTTTAAAAATGTTTACAATGGGGCAATTCGATTATCTGAAAATCATCCTCTATAATTTACACCTTACTTTCCGAGAAAATTTTGAAATTGAATCAGTGATCGATTGTTCGTCTTTTACGCTCACGTATTCATAAATTGAAGAATTACTAATTTTATGTATTATTGTCGTTTTCTTAAATTTAGCATCATATGTGGGATTTAACTAAAAAAAATTTACGTGTCACTTAGATGGCTTCATAACAAAACTGGAAAAATATGTTTAAAATTTAAAATAGTGCATTTAATTCTAGTTTCTTAAATATCTGTTGCCAAATGTGCAGCCATTCGATCGTTTCTAAAGATAAAGTTTAATTAAACATGTTTTTAAGCTTATATGACTATATTACTGACCGTATTATGATCAATAACAAGCTAATTTACTGTTATGCATCAGTTTTCCAGAAAAATGGTCAAATGACTGAACAGTTTGCTACAATCTTTTAACTGTGTACTACACGTGAATTTATAGATAAAAGTGTCGGGAGTAAAACTGATTAGTGTAATATTTGAAAACTAGCATTCACTCGATCATCCTATGAGACCATAAAAAACTCCAGATGAGAATAAAAAGCAGTTAAAAACCACATTTTTCGTTTTCAAATTAAATTGGTGGTGGCTTTTGTATAAAAATATTTTTTGTCTGAACTCAAAAGTACTCGAGAACGTCTCTGAAGCGATATTTCGGATATTTCGCATTCGAGTACTCATTAGAGTACATTAGAGTACTCATCATCGAGCCTTGCATTAGAAAATTAAATCATGAAATATGCAAAACTCAAAAATTTTTAAACAAACACTAATAGAAATAATGTAACTAACACTGAATTGCAGTAATTATACTAGTACTCGATGACTTCAATATATTTCGTCTTTTTAGATATTTTTAAATGTTATGAATGCAAAATCATGAATTGTCATTTCAGGGATATTTACTTTTTCATGATATTTAGAATTATGGTTTAAATCATAAGTAGTGATTTTAAGCCATTGAATTTGAAATGCCGAAACCAATATAACAATATGAATAATTAAAGTTAATTTTTGAAAACTAAGCGAAAAGGTGTCCAGGCCAGGATTCCAACCAGGGACCTTGGGCTGAAGCCCAAAGAATTACAACATTAATTATTCATGTCCAACGTTTTCTGGAGTTATATTAATTGCGTTTTATGAATATAATTACGTGTCCAACCTTTCTTGGAGGTGTCATTACCTGTAAATTACCTGTATCCGTAGCTGATTCACATATCAGACCAGATGTGATAGTCATGATGTTTCTGGGTGAATTATGTGTCTGCCAGGCTTGCCCGGGACAGCTCAATGGCGGTTTCAGTCAAAGGTCCCTGCTTCAAATCTTGTCCTGGACACTATTTCGCCTACTGTTTGGAAAAATTATAACTTTAATTATTTATGTGTATATACTTTCCCAGCGTTTTCAAGAGTCATAGTACCTGCGTTTTATAAATATTACAATACTTGGCAAAATGTTTAGCACGCGTGTTAACATACAATGAGCTGCTGATATTAAGGATGAGACTTAAAACACATTTCGAGAATAAGAAGTCCAAAATAGACATTTCTATCATTATCATCAGTCTGTCAGTTTGTTTTATAAAGCAAATTCCAGCGTAATTGGAAGAGAACTATACCGCTTCTCTTGCTAAAATTATACAGAAAATCACTTCAAATACAGCAACAGACTTTTTTTTAACTTTTTCTCATGCAGAAGTATACTAGGGAAAGAATGGATAAAAGTATTTGACAGGAAATATACTGCAGAATTTAAATCAGCATTTTAATATCAGTTTCAAGCATTGTGGCTTTATTCGTAGTCTTAACGACACCAAGGTTTATTCCTGCACTTTTCGAGGTAAATTAATTATTATTATTTTTATTTAATCCAATGTAAATAACTGTTGCTAAAAATCAGTGAACATTGTGGCTATCACTTAGTCTTACCATGATTTGCCTAAAAATAATTGGTAATTTTCCTTACCGTCTTTTTTTTTCTTTACCGTCCCTTCCTTAACATCCTTTTAAGACAATGTTATACCAAAGTTTTGTACTAAAAATACTACATTGTTATTATTTCTTATTTTACTGTTCTGTGGGTACTATGCAAATTCATTATAAGTAAAAATGTAGAAGAAAATTAAAAGTTAGAGAAGTAAAATGTCAAGGGGACGGTTAGGAAAATTAAACTCGGAAGTTTAACATAAATCTCCATTAAATAGAAAAATCGTCGCTACTGACCATTTTTTCTTTATTTTGAATCATTAAGGCATTCGTCTATAAGTTTAAAATGTTATTTTATTAAGTTTAATTTCACCAGATTTTTATTCCTGAAAGTTAAAATTTTGTGTGAATGCTTCATATATACAGTCGTGAAAAAAGTAAGCACACCCTACTAACTCTGAAACAAATTATTGTAGTAGAAATATAATGGTATGAAACGATTGGTAATAAAGTCCACTTTTAACTGGTGTATATAAAATTTGCTTAGGAGGACATCGACATATCGAAACGAACCCAAACTTTGATTATTTCAATCGCATTACCTAACTTTTACGCCATAATTAAGTTCTAGAACCTTCAAATAGTATAAAAACGAAGTTTTAAGAAATTCGTACCACAATTATTTTTAAATCAGCATATTTTAGTGGCTGCGTTCAAACTGAAGTTCGGTACTAGATTTTTGAAATGCTACAGAATAACTATGTAACTTATGTTAATGTATTATTTCTTGCCAATATGAGCATTTCATTCGCTTAATATGTTTCGACTATTGCCAGACTAAATTTTTCAATAAAATCAGTAAAATGTATATTTTCTTGCAAATTATGCTTTTCTGTACATTAAATCAGCCCCTCAAGCTATCATTTTAAAGATTTTTAATCATAATTCGAAAACTACTTGAAAGAAAAAAATTAAATTGAGAATTCGCATAATGCAGGACATAATAAATGTAAATACATCAGAAAAATTGTAGTTTGCAGGTCATATGTTTTTCGAATAGTAATTTCATAATTCATAATATATATTATAAATTTTTTAAGGTTTCAATTTCAATGTATTTATGTTTGGAATTTTAGTATTTTACCAACGCAGAAATTATCACATTAGTATTATAATTTCAGGAGATGTTAATAAAAATATGAAAATGTAATTTAACATTAAAAGATCTAAATTTTGAATGTTTATAATTCAAAAGCTTATCATCTAAAGGACTTTAAATATCGTTTCTGTGCAGAGTTTTAACAGAAGATTTAAATTATATTATCAAAATTGGGAGTTTTCATTAAATAAAATTAAAGTTTGGCCTAGTTTTGATTTGTACATTGCCCTCTAAGCACATTTTTATACATCATTTAAAAGTATATTCTATTTCCAATCGTTTTGTACCACTAACATTCTTCTATTATAATTAGTTGCAGCGTTAGTAGGGATATTTACTTTTTTTCTACGACTGTACTTAATAGATTTTAAAATATTTGGAGATTAAAATTTCATCTTGAGTAATATAGTACAATTTTTACTGTATCAAACACAATTTTATACTTTAAAAATACTCATTTAAACATTATAGTCAAAACTGTTCCTTTATAAGAACTATTAAATGAAAATTTGTACTCGAAGTAAAACATATATTCTGAAAACACTTATATGCATTTTTTTAAATTTTGCTTTTGTTCTATATACTTTAGTTGAACCCCTTTTCCATGCAGACAATAATAATAGATATGCTTTCATATGTTCCATTTCTCTTAATGGTGATGCTGAATAAGATTTCCTTTGCTTTTATTCAAATTGCTAGATACTATTAAAGGAACACTTTATTCCACTCCAGTTTCCTTTCCAAATGAGTTACGTTATTTACAGTTGGATTAAGCTTCATGAAATGTGCAACAATGGAAACAGATAATATTTGCTTTTTGGTTTTTTATCCATATCGCTATTTCCTTTTTTTTTTACCTGTGAATGAAAAGGTCAGTGATCTGTAAGAAGACCAAACCAGTGGAAGAGATAACCTGTTATTTAAAAAATATATATATTAAATATGTGTCCATGCGTAGTATGCGAGCAATGTAACGATAATAAAGTGCAATTTTACGTTTGATGCATCGTTTAATGAAAGGAAAAATATTTTCTGGAAATTCTCGCTGAAGCTTGAATGGAAATAGAAGCATACTACAGCAGATAATTTTAGAGCAGAAAACTAGAGTCGCAATGCATTTATTAATTGAAAAATACAATGAGAAAATGACATTATGAATTCGAATTTTTCTTCATAACTTAAAATATAATGAAGACATTTTAAGAAATTCTTTAGTATGACTATGCAACATGAATTAACTTCTTTTCACTTGATAATTTTAACACACAGATTCAGATCATTCTGGTTTATAAAGAATTAATTAGAGGTTATAATTTTTCCAACTGAATAAAATAGGGTCTAGGACAGAACCCAGATTCTTAGTTTCAGCTGCCAATACTTCACAAAATAACTTGTTCTGGACAAATCCGTGGTAGACACTCATTTACGCAATTCACGCATAAGCAGTGCATTGTACAGGATCGCTTAGTTAAAAGAACATTCGCAGCTTAAGCGAAATTCCCGAGTTTATATCCAGAGCTCCATAATTGCACAGTTTCAGAAAATTATAATTCATAGTAAATTAATTTTTTTTTTAATATAGCGATAATACAAAAAATGAGCAGGATGTTACAACCACCAGAAGCAAAACAACACTGAAATATTAGTTCCATATTTTGAAACTCAATTAAAATTATATACATGATCGAAGTACTGTGTTTATTTTCAATATATTTGACAATCGTCCTATATATATGACAGCATATATTTCCAGCTCGTACTCATAAAATATTTTTGCTTTTCCTTTACTTTCAGTGTTACATTAATGTGAAAGAATTGTTGATTAGACTGGCTTAATGTATTTATTTCTTTTTAAATATTTATCATGAATATCCAAATACGTCAATTTTGATAGCAGGAAAGACAACGTCTTTGACAAATATATAGTTGTACAAAAAAACTATCTGCAAAACATGTGATGTTGGACATTGTTTGAACTATATTTTAACATTTCATTTAAAACAGGATGTTTGAGTATGGAAAAAAAAATAACGTCATAACAGTCGATAAGGCCATTTTCCTCACATATATAGGATAGCCTGTAAATTTGAAAATAATAAAATTTTGGTACGTTTTTCAATTTTTTGTTTTTTCCTGTCTTAATGAAGCTAAACAATAATTTTTGAAAAAAAAATATTTTTTAATACTCCGTTCAATATGGAATAAGCAAATTTTGAATTCGGTCGTATTTTACTGAAAAAAAACTAATTTTTTTGTTCAAATACCGTTTTTTTAATAATACCGTATATTATAAATTCAAATACCGTATATTTATATATTAACAATTTTTATCTGGTGTTATCTCCTTAAAAATGGGGGTGGGGGGGTATACATGTTTGTGTTATTTGACAACTGCTAAAGATAGTTATTATAAAAAAATGCTTTAATTCGCCATATAAAATACACTTTCAGTTCCTTTTCAAAAAAGTTCTTCTAGACTTTATCTGTAAAAACAGTATTTAGTTCTCGTGCAATAAAAATAAAAAAAATAGCAAAATTTCTAAAAACATATTTTTTTTAAAAAACATCCGCATCAAAATGTTCTCAATGGTTGGTCTTGTAGAAATCTAAAGTTCATTTTAAAACAGTTTGAGTGCTTTATAAGTACAAAAAGTTTAAAAAAAAAAATCATATTCTACCTTGTCTGTTACTTCCATCACACAATATTCACTCCCCCTTTTTTGTCTGAAAAACGCTTTCACCTCCTCTGAGACATTTCCAATTGAAATGAAAGAGTTTCTATGATTCTGGCTGAGATATTCCTTTTTGCTTCTTTTTCCCTGTTGTTCGTTTATAATCTGGCGCAATCTATGCTCTCTTCTAAAGAGATAATACCTGATGAAAATTGGTATTAAATAAATATATAGTATAATACAGGTTACAGGTTTGGTTAATACAGGAATTAACAACAACAACAACAAAAACTTATTTTGAGTACCGTCATTCTTGTTAATATTATTTATAAAATTCCAGGTTCAGGTTAGAGTGAGATTCGATTTGTAAGCCTTGCCGGATATTACAGTGAATAACACGGCACATAATAAATAACCAAAAAAAAAAAAGAAAAAGAAAAGAAAAGAAGAATATTTCAAAACAGAAAGATTATGTAATTATCGAAACAGAGGAAAAAAAATATCCTAGAGCGTTAGCAACTTAAAAATCTCTGTTCCTAAAAGGTCAATATGCTCTCCCCTAAGTTTTCTGATAAGGGCACATATGAAATTTTTACGCACGTAAGAAATATCCGTACTGTCGTCTACAAATAACTGATAAATTAAAAAAAAAAAAAAGATCACTCAAACTAATAAAGATCACTAATTAACAAATTGTAAGCGATAAAATCGATTACAAATTTTGTATTATATTTATTATGTTAAATATGTATTAAAATATTTTTTAATACTCGCTTTGGTAAGCATGTAATGCTAATATAATAATCGTGAAAATCACACCTTGTTTCATGACTTTTCGAAAACTATTCAATTACAATACATTAAAATGGAGTATGCACCGAACATGATCATGAAGAACAAATCACTGCTTTCTTTTTACCGCTTCGTGGAAATCACAAGCTAGTGAATTTATTAAAATAAATTTTAATGTTTCCTCTTTAAGAATTTTATTTATATCTTAAATTATGATCTTTCTTCTTTTAATGTATTTTTTTTTAAGATATGGAAGACTATAAACAAACAAAAGAATTACTTAAACTGCCGTTTTATGTTTTCTAAATTGACATCTCATTGTATAATTGAAGTTAAATTAATATGAAACTTTTAAATAATAAAAACACTTTTTTTTATTAATTATGTATTATTCTTTATTTTGTATTTGTATTTTCTACTTCATAGTGTTTAAAATATTCTGACGAGCGAGGTGTAGAACATAGTTCAACCCATTGTTTGTTGGTGTAACTTGTACGCATTTGAAGCCAAAAAGAACTTTTGGCGATTCATCACATGTGGCGGGATAACGAAAATAAAGCCTTAAAATGATGTTATTTATGTATAACTAAGTTGTAAAAATATCAAAGTACTGTTTGTTTTCGGATAGCAAAACCAATCGTGCTTTTGCGCATGTGTCAGGTCTTCTTTGATTTTATCAAAATGTGGATGAGAGGTGTTCGTTTAGCTGAGTACCAATCTTAGTGACAGCCAACAAGTGAACAACTTCGGAAAATACCCTGCTCATCGTAACACCCCTTTGGATAGTAGAGTCGTCCCAGAGTGCTAGTCGCGACTTTCGAAAACGAACAGTATTGTATTGTCATTGGAAAAAGACATTTGAACATAATTTTTATAATTCTGACATATCAGCAATCGATTATAACATTCCATTTTTATAAAGAAAAATCAAGTAGAGTTGAATAATTTATTGTAAAACTAAGCTTAGGTTACCTTTTGCAGATGCATATGTAGCAAAATTTAAAAATTTCCATACGAATACTTAATTTTGATATCATATTTTGATTCTGCGGTAAGCTCTATCATCAATTGTTTACTACATATTTCCAAAACTTCCTCAATGAATGACGTCCAACTGTGTGTCCGATTGTTAAATGTACTCAATAATACAAATATGATGTCAGACTTAAGTGTTCGTGTCACACAAGGTTTGCTACAATCTCACTACGTAGCCCTTTCATTTATTTCAAAACATAAATTTAAAAAGAGATAAATACAATAAAATGGCTTTTGTTTTTCTCTTGTGGTCTGGAGAAAATACATAAGGAGTGTTCGCTGTCCTTTTTTTTTGCTCTTGTATTTCGAATGTGCACTTAAGTAAATGCGAACATTTAGTAAAATGCTCATTACAGTACATCATGTGTCGACATCTATAGACAGAGAAAACGGAGAAAATAGAACTACATTTAGCACACCAAGTCGCTGCCTGAATTTACTACATATTATATTATTACTAGGGAGATAAATCAATAACTGATTTTTTCCTTTTTTTTTAATAGATTAATGTTTATTGTTCAAAAACATATCAATAAAAAATGAGACATAAAAATTCATCTTTTTATATGACTCCATATTTTATCATTTTTTTTAGGGGCGTTCGTAATACGTACAATCTATAATCATTGTCTGGTCCATCCGTCTGTCTGTCGGTCTGCATATAACAGCGCAAAAACTACTCAACCGTATGGTTTGAAATTTAATATGTATAAGCGTTGCAGAATTTTGTCGAGTCATTTCAAATTTTATGAAAACCGAATCAAAACTTAAAATGATATTGATACAAGTTTTCTTCCTTCTATTAAATTATATTATACATAATTAATTCAATGATATTCCATGGTAAGTAATGATCCTAGGTTGCCATGGTGATTAAGACCTATTTAAGCTGGTATCGTATTATTTCCGTTTTACTGAATTTAATATATATAATCGTACTAAATTTTGTATTCATACGTTATCGCATAATAGTTCAACAGCTATTGCACTAAGCTCTGAATATTTATAAAACTAGTTGGTGTACGAACGCACCTCATTTGCCACGTTTGACGCACAATTTCCGACTTGTTCTAATTCAAACGGATACGGAGAACATATAAAAATTTTTGAAGTTAAAGTGAGCGGAAATGAACATACTAATGTTGAGTTTCAGATGTGAAATAATTGTATAAATATATGGAATGAAATATTAAGACTAGTAACCGCAAATAACAGTAGACGTTCAATCATAATATCACTTAAAACTTTAAAATGTAAATAATATCTTTAATATTCAAAATGATTGAGTTGAAATAATAAAGTGCTCTTAAACGTCCAATTTTTTAAGTTCTTTTTTCTGCTGTATATTCTGTTGAACTATCACATATGACAGACCAGATTATGTTGGAAATAGGTTATCCCTGGGATTTGGTGAAATGTGTTTTGTCCACTATCTCAGTTGACAGAGGCAAATTAAGTCACACGTCGTGGGTTTGAATTTTACATATTACACTGTCTCATTCAGTTAAAAATCTTTAATTTGAATATGTATTTTAATAATTCATGTAAATGTTTTACAAATTAGATTTGTACTGCATATAGAATTAAAACTATTAATTCAATTATTAAATTACCATGAAATTTAAAATTGTAATTTCTGATATTTATGTGAAGGATTTTACGTAATATTTTTGTAGCTTTATCTTTATGAACATATACAATATCTGGTATTATTTTAAATGTTCTTTATGACAACTTTGAGATGATAAAGATGAAAAATATATTCTTTAATGCCAAAATATCAGCATTATTTTAGACTCCCAAACTAGCCAAAATATTTCTTACTAAAGTATATTTAAGGATTTACTTTAATAAATACTAGCTTGATCTTAAGTTCATAAATTCTGCAATGACATCAAGCTTCATTGTAAACTGCTTATGACTTTTACGATTATAAACTGCTAAGGTTGATTATTGCGTTTCTTTGTTATTGCTAAATGCAATAAGGAAATTACATTTCAAGTATTTTTCACATCCTATTTTTGAAAATTCATGCTTTATAATAGTTAAAGACACAAGATATTAATAATATATTTTGATAAAATATTTCTAAAATTTAATTCATTCCTAAAGATTTTGGTCGTTCCGTTTCTTTTTTTTTTATGTCCAGTAGATATGAACATTTTTAAATCGAATTTGACCGACTTTCTACTACAATAATCTTCTTGGGTTGTATCAGAAAACCCAATGAACAGAATTCATAAATCTTCCCATTTTTTAAATCTTAACGTAAATGTGAGGTGATAAGTGTATAGTGAGAAATGGTTCGATTATGCATCGCCTTTCTGCAGTTTAAAGTTATGTATCTCGGATTAAAGCATTGCAGTTTCACTAACCGTAATCTTCAAGATCCTTTCTATAAAGAGTTGTGGACAAAAATTGTTGATTCGATTCCATGATTAATGTTTGGCTTTCTTCACTCAACAGCAGCTGCGTTCCCTAAAACATCATATCTGTATCTAAATTTATTTTGAGTATAAATGCACAAAATTTTATGTATGAGTTTATAAATAAATATGTATATATTGATTCAATTATAGTTTTTTTTTTTTCATTTCTTGAATTATTGTTTAAATTTCATAAAGATAATTTATGTTAATTTCTGTTATTTTAAACACAAAATGTATATGTCGTAGGCTAATTGAGAAATCCGGCTCTTTGCAAACAGCCTAGGCTCTTTGCAAAGAGCCAGGCTAATTGGAGAATCCATCTCCCTTTTTCCAATTAGCCTGATATTTTTCAGGCTTATTGCGAAGAGCCTAGAAAGCGTTAGGCTAATTGAAAAATGACCACTTATTATCCGATCAGGGGGATATTTTTAGCTCATAGGCTATCAAAGCCTGAGAGCTTATGTGCCCGCCAATTCTGTATGTACGTGTGTACGTACGTATGTACGTAACGCGATAAATCGTGATAGAAATATCCGATTTGCTTCAATTTTTTTTTCTAGGTTCATTCTAATAAGGTGCTTCCCTGATTAGTTTTTGGGGTTCATTGGTTAAGGATAAAAAGGGAAAGGGGGGCTAGTCCCCCCCTTAATTTATATAAATGGGTTTTTCATGCAAAAATATTCGATTTGCTCCAAATTTGGTATACCGGTTTATTGTGTTAAGGAGCTTCCCTGATTAGATTTGGAAGCTTATTATTTAAGTATAAAGGGAAGAAAGGGGGTCTACCCCCCCTTAATTTACATAAATCGGTTTTTCATAATGAATTATTCGATTTGCTCCCAATTTGGTATACCGGTTTATTAAGTTAAAGAGCGGCCTTGATTAGATTTGGAGGTTCATTAGTTACATATAAAGGGAAGAAGGGGGGGGGTATCCCCTTCGTAATTTAAATAAATGTGTTTTTCATGCAGAAATATGCGATTTCCTATAAATTTGGTATACCGGTTAATTATGTTAAGCAGCTTCCCTGATTACATTTGGAAGATCATTATTATGTATAAAGGGAGGAAAGGGGGCAATTGCCTCTCCCCTTAATTTAGATAAATGCGTTTTTCATGTAGAATTATTCGATTACCTCAAATTTGGTATACTGGTTTAAAATGTTAAGGAGCTTCCCTGATTAGATTTAGAGGTTCATTAGTTAAGTATAAAGGGGGGGAAAGGGGGGCTAGACCCCTCCCCTTAATTTAGATAAATGGGTTTTTCATGCAGAGTTATTCGATTTGCTTCAAATTTCGTTTACCGGTGTATTATGTTAAGGAACTGCCTTGATTAGATTTGGAGATTTATTGGTTAAGTATAAAGGAGGGACAGGGGCTAGCGACCCCTTAATTTAGATAAATGGGTTTTTCGTACAGAATTATTCGATTTGCTTCAAATTTGATATACCAGTTTATTACGATATGGCTTCCTTCAATTGATTTGGAGGTTCATTGGTTAAGTATAAAAGGGGGGAAAGGGGGTCAATTGCCTCTCCCCTTAATTTAGATGAATGAGTTTTCATGCAGAATTATCTAATTTAGTTTAAATTTTTCTAGGTTCATTCTAATAAGGGGTTTTTCTGATTAGATTTGAAAGTTCATTGGTTCAGCATAAAGGGAGAAATGTGGGTAAAATGTGTCCCCTTCTTAATTTAGTGAAATGGTTTTTTCATGCAGAATTATCTGATTTGTTTCAAATTTGGTATACCAATTTATTATGTTAAGTAGCTTCCCTGATTAGATTTGGAGGTTCTTTGGTTATTTAAAAATGGGGGCAACGGGGACTAATACCTTCATTTATTTTTCGAGGGGCATTATTCTTTAAAATAAGAGTATAATATACAATTAGTGTGAATAGCCTGTGAGCTCAATGCCATCAGTTTAACTGGGCAATTTTCTTTTTGTTAGGTTTATTAACGCGTAATTCTTACCAAACCCGAAAAATAAATTACAGCAGACCGTACCCCGATCCGAGCAAGACAATACAATTTCAGTCTACATGCAACCCGACCCGAACTTGAGAGTTCCATTTGAAAAAACCCGAAATCCCGAACCAAATGTGATAACCGACAAAAATATTCCAAAGATTCATAACCGGATCCGAACAAGACAAATTAGATTCCGTGGACACGCAACACTACCAGAACCTAAAAATTCCATTCGAAGTCAACCTGAAACCCGTCCCGAACCAAATCTTAACCGACAAAAATATTCCAAAGAACTATAACCCGATGCAAGCCAGACAAAATAATCTCCGTCCACCGGCAAACCGATCCGAACCTGAAAGTTCTAATTGAACTCAATCCGACAGCTGGTTGTGGTCGGTTTTCGAGTTCACTTCAAATGGAACCTTCAAGTTCGGATCCGGTTAAAAAAAATTAAACTAAATTAGATAATTCTGCATGAAAACCCATTTATCTAAATTAAGGGGAGGGGCAATTGCCCCCTTTCCCCCTTTTATACTTAACCAATGAACCTCCAAATCAAATGAAGGAAGCCATATCGTAATAAACAGGTATATCAAATTTGAAGCAAATCGAATAATTCTGTATGAAAAACCCATTTATCTAAATTAAGGGGACACTAGCCCCTGTCCCTCCTTTATACTTAACCAATAAATCTCCAAATCTAATCAAGGCAGCTCCTTAACATAATAAACCGGTATACGAAATTTGGAGTAAATCGAATAACTCTTCATGAAAAACCCATTCATCTAAATTAAGGGGGGAGGAGTCTAGCCCCCCTTTCCTCCCTTTATACTTAACTAATGAACTTCCAAATCTAATGAGGGAAGCTCCTTAACATAATAAACCGGTATACCAAATTTGGAGCAAATCGAATAATTTTGCATTAAAAACCCATTTACCTAAATTAAGGGGGGGACTACCCCCCCTTTCCTCCCTTTATACTTAACTAATGAACTTCCAAATCTAATCAAGCCATCTCCTTAACGTAATAAACCAGTATACCAAATTTGAGCTAATCGAATAATTTTACATGAAAAACGCATTGATCTAAATTAAGGGGAGAGGCAATTGCCCCCCTTTCCCCCTTTATACATAATATTGATCTTCCAAATATTAGGGAAGCTGCTTAACATAACTAACCGGTATACCAAATATATTGCAAATCGCATATTTCTGCATGAAAAACCCATTTATATAAATTACGGGGGGGGATAGCCCCCTTTCCTCTCTTTATATGTAACTAATGAACCTCCAAATCTAATCAAGGCCGCTCCTTAACTTAATAAACCGGTATACCAAATTTGGAGCAAATCGAATAATTCATCATGAAAAACCTATTTATCTAAATTAAGGGGTGTAGGCCCCCTTTCCCCCCTTTATACTTAAATAATGAGCTTCTAAATCTAATCAGGGAAGCTCCTTATCACAATAAACCGGTATACCGAATTTGGAGCAAATCGAACATTTCTGCATGAAAAACCCATTTTTATAAAGTAAGGGGGGGGGGGAGTGGATTAGCCCCCCTTTTCAACCTTTATCCTTAACCAATGAACCCCAAAAACTAATAAGGGAAGCACCTTATCAGAATGAACCTAGAAAAAATAATTTGAAGCAAATCGGATATTTCTATCGAGAGTTATCGCGTGACGTACGTACGTACGTACGTACGTACACACGTACATGCAGAATCGGCGAGAACATAAGCTCTCAGGCTTTGATAGCCTGTGAGCTAAAAATATCCCCCTGATCGGATAATAAGTGTCATTTTTCAATTAGCCTAACGCTTTCTAGGCTCTTTGCAATAAGCCTGAAAAATATCAGGCTAATTGGAAAAAGGGAGATGGATTCTGCAATTAGCGCGGTTCAAAGAGCTGTTTGCAAAGAGCCGGATTTCTCAATTAGCCTACGACATATATATAAACGCTATATGGATATTCCTTCTATAGATTTCAATTTATGCAAAAAAAAAAGTAATTTGAACACTAGTTAATTTTAACTGATTCAAATTATGCATATTTTTACTTATTATTTTTCGCTATTTAAATTTTGCTTTTTGATTTCTTTTTATAAGGAATTTGTGATAAAGTGTCTTAATGCACAATAACAACTAGAGTTTTTAAATGCAATTTAAAATGTCTTTTTTTTTTTTACTTGGTTAACCTTAAATTTTTGCAAAAACTTTACCGTTCCTTTTAGCCATTTCTTTTAAATTAATCTTATTTTCCTTTAACCAATCCCCTCAAAATTACAAATCTGATATTTTAGCTGTGTATTTGATTGAAGCAATTTATTGAAAGGATTGCCTGTTAGTGACTGACTTATTGAAATATACTTTGTATGTAAATGATAAGATAAATTTAATTATGAATTAGGTTATAACCAACTTGTAATGAGTGGTCCACTTTCATTTTAAATGCAAACGCTAGGTAATTTTCATTCGGTTCTTTAATGAATTTTGCTGCATATTTTCTCCAGTTTTTTGGGGAACCAGAATTCATCTATCCCCATATTCATATTTGCGCAACTACCTTTTTTAAGACTTTCCAACAAAGTTGAAATGTGTTTATGAATTCGGTTTGTCTGTCCTTTTTGTCCGCCTTTCCACCCTCTAACTGAGATAAATAGACTTTATAACAGACATAAATTTCATGCAATTGAAATATATTAATTATGCTTACCATGACATGTTCGGTGTTGTATAGGACATTTTTAGCATTAATAAAAGTTCATTTACAGGCACACTCAAAAGAATTCCATTAAGTTATGGTATATGGGATAAAATCGTTTGTAGAATATTTTAATGGAATTGAGCTAGTTCAAAAATATTGAAACTGATATAGATACTGAATTTTACTACAAGCTGATTACAATAGAATAGGGCATTCATAGCATTTCTCGTTCATTTAGAGGGATGCACAAAATAAATCAGTTACAGTACTTCTTTGAGCAATAATTGTTGGAAATGTGTTTTCAATTTCGGCATGCTCTTTTAAATTTATGAAATTTTGCGCATGTAACTAGTTGTATATATATTCTATACCTCGTATACAGAGCATCACAAAAGAATTCACATACTATTTTCCATATTAGCTGAAATTACTCTAGGGGAATTTTCAACTCTAACTGAACTAAATTTTTGCATGCATGTAATTAATAGATACAAATTTAAATGTCATATACTGGGCTGTTCAAAAAATTCGGATAATTTTCCGATTGTAGATCGGAACAGGTGAAATTGAGTTTTCAAATGTATTACGCGTTTCTATATGGTTGAATTAAACATAATATTTCAACTTATCAAACGATGCAGTTTTGTTACATTATTCTGCATGTGTTGGAAAGTGTTACATAGTCTATTCTCGACGCATGATTTTTTTCTTTCATGTTTTATATATCAATTAAGATTTTCTGCACACCTCGATAGAGATTACTTGAATTCAACAATAAAGATCAAAATGATCCTCTGTGGAAAGCGCTCTTTTCTTTAAATATTTTATTTTCACTAATTAAATTATAAATTTATTTTGTGAGAATATTTTGTATATTATACATTTTGATTTTTTTTATTTAATAGAAAATCTCCGTTTACAATTTTTTTCGAAGATAGCCGAATAAAAATTTTCTTTAAATACAGCTGTAGAATTTTCAGCTATATATAAACCCTTTAACATGAAGAATTAAAATATTATTTTTTAATCAAATCAAAATATTCATTTTTAATATGATTTTCAATATTATTTTATAAAAAAAAATAAGGTTTGAAAATAGTTGACATTTTTATTAATTATATTTTTCATTTTTAGTTTTATGATTTCTTGGAGTATTAGTTTAAAATATAAATACGGAAAAAACACATGAAGCGTGAAATATATACCTAATTATCTGTTTTGTAATAAAATTATATATATATGTGGACATTTCGCTGCGTTTCTTTCGACTATTTTTAAATGTTATTTTTCTCATTATCGAACTAATTAGGAACATTTAACATGGCAACAAATTGAATTATTCATTAATTATTATTCGTAAATCAATTAAGAAATGAATTAATGTGACTTGTTCATGAATGTAAATTGCCCATGAATGTTAATATCCATTGAAGGGATAGAGTCTGAAATGCTCTTCCTTTCAAATATGTCTCATGCTAGAAGTAATAGAATATATAATTCTATGCATAACTTAGATTCTAATTTGCTTTATTTTATAAAAATGCATTTGAAGAAGAAAAAGGTTCTGTGTTGCATTAACCCTTAAATGCATAGAGATGCATATCTGCATCATTTTTTTAACTCTTAGCAACCACTATATTTATATAGAAATATTAATCCTCTAAAAAGTACACAAGTATGCTACTAAATAAAGTTAAAAATCCGTCTTAAAATTTCTCGTGTCTAATCTTTAATATAATAATAAAAAACACAATTCTAAAAGAATAATTTATGCGTTTAAGGGTTAAGTTTTACAAAATAAAAAAAAATACATGAAATAAACAATTAAATTTTAAAAATAAAAAAACCCGACTGCGTAAAAAGCGAATTAATTATTTCTCATCAATGTGAAACTATTTTTTTTTTTTTCAATTTGTACTATTATCTCACACTCTCGCTATGTATATCTTGTTCAAATTTTCAATTGTTGATAAAATATATATTCATATATTCATGTTGATATTCATACAATCAAGCTCAAATAATTTTTTTTTTGTAACTTGTAGTGGATGACACTTGATGTTAATCCAGTTTTTTTTTAACATTATTTCATTAATTAAATTAAATTGATTTTCAATGATCGAGAGAGCCCTCTTCTTTATCAAAGTATTTTAAGACCGAGAGAGCCCTCTTATTGATCAAGGCATTTTAAACACCACTCAAGAGGAAAGAAGAATGGAAGAAAAAAATTCTCTTATTGACCTAAGTAGGAATTAACTGGAAATATTTTTTATATTACTTACTTTTTTTTTTTCATGTATTGATGACTTTTAAGTTGTGTTTAATTGTTAGTTCCTATCTATAAACACTTTTTTTGATGAGGTCTATAGATGTCTATGATGGTTAGAGTTGCTGTAAAGCTAGAAACCTATCCTACATACACAACTTCCAGGTTGTATAATATTTTAAAGGAGCTTCTGACTGTAAAATAGTCAATGAAACATCGTCTTCATTTTGAAAGACCTATCCAATGAAATGCCACTCAATAGGGTGCGTAATTTTTCTTTTTGAATGCTTTTTGCCATTTTGAATTTATAAAAACAAAACCTAGCCTATAACATAATACATAAGAAATACAGCTATACACTAGCATATACATATGAAAAGGTTTATGTATTATACAAAAAATATTTCTCTGAATTTTTTCATTATTTTTCCTGCGTAATAAACGTTTATAAGAATCATATATAATTTTTTCGAAACAAAATAAAAAATAATGCATTTAAGGGTTAAAGCAACGGATATTGTAAAGAGTATTAAATGTGTTTTCATGAATATTTTATTTTAATAAAATATTTCGTAATTTATATGTTAAAATACCAACCTTTTAAATACTAAAGTGATAATTACACAAAAGAGTTCCGTTTTTTGCAAAGATTTCACAATTACCTTAAATTAAAACAAAAATGACATGTTTTCACGCAGCCGAAAAGCGCTTTTTAAACGTTTTGCATAATTTATAGGACACTAGCAAAACACACGGCTTTGTTCGTGTAATAGTTAAAAGATTTTAAGAGACATTTGTGTGCCTATCTCTAATAGAATAAATTATACTGCTATGAATAATTCAAAAATTACTAATTAAGCTTGAGTTAGACTAAACTTCGTTATCATACTGCATTAGGCGAAAATGAGACTTAAATAAATGCGAAGAACTAAACCTAATTCTAAATAAATTATATTTTAGAATATATTTTGAAGCTTTTACAGTTATTTTAGTTTACATTTGAATTTTTGAATTTTTTAGAAACCGTTCCTAGCACGCATTTGCATGCTAAAAATAACCACCATGCCATATTGCAATCTCTCAGTTTAACTTTACACCATCCGCCTGATGGTAGTTGCAATAACTTAAGATACGGCTTGTATTAGAACAGGGACTGTCACCATCAAGTTGCAAACATTAATTTTGAAATCGGTTTGGCATTTCCTGAGATTCCATAAAAATTGTAATTTAGAAAAAAATGTAAAATACTTTCCGCTAATTTAAGTTCTTCAATTTCGAATCTTATGGAAACTGTCCTTAGAGATCATTTACATCTTATGAGTACCTACCATCCTAAATTTTAAATTTCTGTCGCTAACAATCCAATAGAAATCGTAATTTAGAAAACTTTTAGAATGCTTTTCGCTTATTAACCTCTTTTAAATTTCGTTTTTTTTTTTTTTTTTTTTTTTTTTTTTTTTTTTTTTTTTTTTTTTTTACTGTTCTTGAATAGAATTTACAACTTATAAGTAAATACCATGCCAAATTTCAAGTTTCTATCTTTAACAGTTCCATAGAAATTGAAATTTAGACATTTCTTAGAACGCTGTTTGCTCATTTCATGCTTTTAAATATTGAAGTTTTTAGAAACTGTACTTAGAGGCAATATACATCTTATAAGTATCTACCAAGGCAATATTTAAGTTTCCAACTCCCTCAATATCACAAAAATTGCAATTTTACAAATATTTTTTAATAAACGTAAATTTAGAACGTGCAATTTTACAACTGTTACACCCCCCACCCCTTTTAGTATTAGCAGCGACATGAAACATATCTTTTGTTGGAGCAGGGGCTGTCACCATCAATTTGCCACAATTACTTTTGAAGCTTGTTTAGTATTTCCTGAGAATACGTAGAAGTCGTTATTTGGGAAGGTTTAAGAATTTTTTTCGCTCATTTCAATCTTTTAAATTTCGAAATTTTTAATAACTGTTCTTAGAGATCATTTATATCTTATATACACCTCCTCAAATTGAAATTCTTATCTTTAACCCTCCGAGCGTCTTGCAAAAGGGTAAAATTGTAATGTTGTTTTCTTTGCATTTTCTTTTAAATGCTAAAAAAATAAGATACTTTCAACATTATAAAAAAAAAAAAAAAAAAAAAAAAAAAAAAAACAACTCAATTACAAATATGAATGTAATCCTTGAGAGTATTAATCATTCTTAAATGTATTTAAAATTCATTAAATCTATAGAATTATGTTATCTTAATTATTGCTTGCATTGCTGTGAAACCTGGAGCTTAGTGAACAGAATATTACGCCCCAAACACTTAGAGGGTTAAACATTGCATAGAAATCGTAATTTAGCGCGTTTTTACGAACGATTTTTGCGCATTTTCAACCATTTTAAATTCTGATTTTTTTCGACTGTTCATGAAGAGTATTTATATCTTATATATATCTACCATGCAAAATGTCTAGTTTCACAAAATAGCAATTTTAGAACGTTTTTACTCCTGCAACTCCCTGATGGTAGTGGCACCGGCGTAAAATATAGCCTATCCTTTAGAAGATACTGTCACTGGGAATTTGCAACCATTATTTTCTAAATTGTTTTGGTATTTCCAGAGATTCCATAAAAATCGTAATTTTAAACGTTTTTAGAACGCTACTCTATTCGTGCATTTTCACCACTTTTCAATTGCGTTTTTTTTTTTTTTTTTAGAAACTGTTCTTAGAGAATATTTATATCTTATAAGTAACTACCAATCCAAATTTCAAGTTTCTATTCCCTTCAGTAAGGCAAAAATTGAATTTTTAGAATTTTTTTCTCCTGCACTTCTTTGGGGGTAGTAGCACCAAAATAAAATATAACCTATGTTGGAGTAGGAGCTGTCATCATCAATTTGCTACCATTAAGTTTGAAATTTGTTATGTTGTTCTAGACATTATCCCCTACAAACACACAAATATACAAACAAACAAGGATTACTTCTTTATAATGATAGTACAGATGAAGTTTATTCAACCCATATAAAGCCATTAATAGCACTTAAGTGTTTTATAGACATGATTAACGTGCAATATTACTCCTAGTGCAATATTATTATATCCTAGTTACTTGAAATTGCACATGCAATGTAAGATTTCACAACAATTTTTTATGCACAATTATACAGTAAACTCTGTCTAAGGCGGAATCGATTGGGACCAAGAAAATTTTCCGCAGTAGCAGTCCGCAATATTCCGTCAAATTTTACTCTATGTATGTGGATTCGCAAGAACTTGACAATCTTTCCGAGTTAGACAGATTTCGTCTTACACAAAGTCTGCCTTACAGACAGTTTACTGTAATTAATTTTTTATTAAACATTCGAATAGGTGAGTAAAAGATAATACCAATTTTCTAAAAATTAAATAGCTAACGAAAATTTAAAATTATCGGATGTTGGAATTTTTTTTTTAAATGTAATCATCGCTGTATGATATTTTGCGATATTTATTTTGGACATCGAGAAAACACATTACGAATTTGCTTGCTTACTATTGCAATTAACATTCCATATTGTGATATCCCGTTCCAAAGTTATTTATCTGTCTTCTGAAAAGTATAAGAGAATAAAATTGAAGTATTACATCGTAATTATATGCGTAATATGTTCAAATGTTTCTAGAAATCCGTTTATATATTATTCTCAGTTAAATAATTTACTTTTCACAAACACATAATGGTACAGTTTAAATATTTATACTAAAATAATTCAATTTCGACAGGTACACTATGACATACAATCCAATTTTTTTTCTGAACATTCGTTAAAGTAAACAAGAAAGAGGAAATCATGCGTCAAGCATAGATTATGAAACACTTTCCAACACATTCAGAATAATGTAACAAAACTGCACCGTTTAAAAAATTAAAATATTACGTATATATCAACCATATGGAAACGCATAACGCATTTCAAAACTCAATTTCTGCTGATTCCATCCACAATCGGAAAATTATCCAATTTTTTTCAGCAGCCCTGCATGTGATATATAGATTTGAATCTATCAAATACATGAATCCAAACTTTAGTTCACTTAAGAGATACATATACCTTAGTTGAAAATTTACCTTGATCAATTTTCTCTAATAAGGAGAAGGTGCGGTAATATTTTTGTGCAGCCTTGTATTTGAGGTATATAATTTATATATACGGAGTAAGATACAAAGATTAATTAAATTTAAAAGTGCATACCGAATTTTAAATCGTGCACTCCAGCAATTATTACTCAAAGATAGCAATGTACTGTAATCGGTTTCTTTTGTGAGTCCCTAAAAATGAATCAAAAATGCTATTAATGCGCTGTTCTAACGTGATCGTAGCGGAATTCAGTGATTTATGTCAGTTTCAATACATTTTAAATAGCGTAATGTCATTAAAATACTCTGTCAACGATTTTTACCCGTATTCCATAATGTAATGGAATACTGTTGAGTGCCTCTGTAAATGAAGGATTAATCCTTCATAATTCATAAACAATACCAAACATGCTTCGGTGAACCTAAATAATCTTTATCGATTTCATGAAAATCCGAGTAAATTTACGTGAGTTAGAGCTTGGACAAACGGCCAAACAAACTGAATGTACAAACTCTTTTCAACTTTGTTCCAAAGTAATAATAAGAACGAAAAATCATGTGGACAGCATAGATTATTTAAAACTTCCCAACAATTTCAGAATACTATAACAAAACTTCAATGCTGTTACCATGAATATTCGTTAAAATATACAATATTTTGTGCATCCCTGTATATGATCTACAGGCATGTATGCATACTACATAGTATGCTAAAAGTTAGTTCAGTTAAACGCATAGAACAGTTGAAAATTTCCCCTCAGCAATTTCTGCCAATAAAGGGATGTTGTTGAAAACTTTTGTGCAGCCCTGCACATGATCTATATTATTTATACACACCAGGTAATATTTAAAAAATAATTACATTTAAAAACGCATACCACAACTGAAAAGCACTTCCAACAATTATTGTTCGTAAGCTTCAATAGTTCAATTATTCTTCATTTTCTTCTATAGCCAAATTCCTTTGGGTATCCCTGTAATTGAACAATAAATTCTATGCTCACAACGCTCTATAGTAAGAACCTTGGAGTACACCTCTGTGATAAATATCAATTTCAGTATGTTCAAAATAGTGTAATATCATTAAAATACACCCCAACGACTCTAAAGTAACTGAATTCTTTTGAGTGGCCCTGTAGCTGAATCAAAAAGGCTACACACTTCATTTGCAATACTAAATATTCCATAGTGATTCCCAATAAAATATATCTATTTCATGACAATCAAACAACATTTACGCGTGTTAGAATACGGAAAGACAGACAAACCGAATTCATAAACCCATTTCAACTATTATGGAAAGTTTTAAAAAGACTAAAATTGAAGTAATATATCATAATTAATATGTTTATCATTTTTAAATAGCATTATAAGTGCGCTTTTATGTTATTCTCAATTTATTCATTTACTTTACATACACGCAATGGTAGTTTAAATATTTAGAGTAAAAAAAATTATTTTTCGACTGCTAACATCACGGTCTAGAGTCTCTTCGATAAAATAATAACAAAAAATGAAACACCATATCGTAATAAATATGTGCAACACGTTTAAATTGTTTCGTAAGTACGCCTTTAGATTATTCTCAGATGATTCTTTTAACTTTTTGCTACAATTTTTCCCTTATTACTCACAGACACAAAAATTGAAATATACAATTGTCAATTGTCAACATAACAAAGCGAAAAAGTGGATTTACTAACTACTTTTTTTTCAATATCAATTTTTCTTGTAAATTACGTATTAAAGAATCATAATAATCTCTTTTTTTCTCAAAATAATAATGTATATACCATCACTCAAAATAATTATTTTAAATAGTTACTGAAAACGAGAAATTATCGGAAGTTAAAAAAAAAAATATTCAGAAACACATTATGCTATTTCGTTTGACTCAAAATAATTATGTATATAATATCACTTAAAATAATAATGTATATAATATCACTAAAAATTATAAAATCTCCAAATAATGATATTAAATAGTTACTAAAACCGATAAATTATTGGAAGTTAGTTTTTTTTTTCAGAATCATAGTATACTATCTCGTTTGTCTCAAAATAATGAAGTACGTATATAATATCCCTCAAAAAAATTATTTATATAATATCACTCAAAATGATGATGTTATTTAGTTACTGAAAATGAGAAATTATCGGAAGTTAGACAAAAAGTATTCAGAATCATAAGATATTATCTGATTTGACTCAAAATATTGATTCATATAATCAAACATTGCCTAATAGTACCATTACGTGTCATTCGGTAAGCCATTTGTTATTGTATTACTTTTTACGCAAGTACACTGGCATCCAAAAGTTAAGGTACAGTGAATGGATGCTTTCGATTGCACACGATTTGTCGAATATCTACCAACATTATTGACGAATTGCTCTTGAACATCTAGAATGTAAAGAACATGTTTGATTTCATATTTCTCGATGAAGATTTAGTCGGGCCGACAATTAGGGGGCTAATAATAAATGTAATAATAAAATAATATTTGCGATCAGCTATGTAACAGAAAATGCTGGAAATGGTTTGTCACTGCGTCAAATGACTATTTGGTTCCTGTTCAACGTTTGTGTGCATTTGTGTAAGCATATCACTCATATTTGTAAAGATGTTAACGTTTTTGTGAAAAATTCAAAAGTTTTTTTGTTTATAGCATACAGAGTTTTCAACCAAATTTTAAACAACTTTCCGAAAACCTGACAAATAACAGTAGCTACAGTACACTTCAATTAAAACATGAATATATTGAATATTTGATGAGAAATGTGCACTTGTATGAAATAATTTTTAACTGCGCATGTGTGGAAGATTTCAAAATTTTTATTTCATAATTTGATAGTCAGCTATTTAGGGCAACTTATCTAAAATGTCCAGTCAAATATCGAGAAATTTCACAAAGATAGGGGCGATATATTAAGTTGCTTTCCAAAAATAGCGTGTGTTTTTCCACAACTTTTCAATCAACTGACTATATCTTTCTGAGTTTTCACAATATTTGACTGGATTTTTACAGAAGTTACTCAAAATAGCTGGCTACCAAATTATCAAATAAAAATTTTGAAATCTTACACGCCTGCGCAGTTAAAAATTATTTCATACAAGTGCCCATATCTCATCACAGATTCAATACATTCATGATTTAATCGCAGTATACTGTTGCTACTGTTCTTCGTCAGGTTTTTAGGTTTTTGGAAAGTTGTGTTAAATTTGGTTGAAATCTCTTATGCTATAAACAAAAAAACTTTTGATTTTTTCAATAAAACGTTAACATAACGTAAACGAATATGAGTGCTATGCTTACACAAATGCATACAAATGTTGAACAGGACCCAAATAGTCTTTTACTACAGTAACAAACCATTTCCCGCCTTTTTCTGTTACATAGGTGATCGCAAATATTATTTTATTATTAAATTTATTATTAGCCCCCTAATTGTACCCCCCGATAAATCTTCACCGAGAAATATAAAATCAAACATGTTCTTTACATCCTAGAAGTTCAAGAACAATTCGCTAATAATGTTGGTAGATATTCGACAAACCGTGTACAATCGACTCCAGTCCCTGCACCTTAACTTTTGGAGGCCAATGTAATATTCAAGAAAATATTTGGTTCTGTATATTAAAAAATACACTTTTATTGCTAAATTGGTAACTAAATTATTTATTTTGTCGTTTAGCTGACAATTTTTGTAATTGTAACTACGTTTATACTGACGTATAACAAAATACATATATTTATACATATTACATATGACATATACCATATGTTATTATTTAAAGTTTACAAAATTTAGTTTCAAATTTTACAAAGTATGGGTTTGTTACACGAATAAAAGATGGTATAATTTGAAGAATATAGAATCTACTTTTTGTCTATGTTTTTAAAACATGACTGGCTCAAAATCACACAACTAGACATTCCTTTTTACGAAGTTTTTTTTTTCATCGTCATATAGTAGGATCTGAACAACTTTTATTGAAAATTTATGAAATAGATATTTCATTTAAAAATAAAGCACTTGGTATATATTTCTTACGCTACTAGTGCAATTCGAACTACTGTTTTTATTTTTATTTATTTTTTATTTTTTATTTTTTTTTTTGTTAGAATTTTTTGAAAGTTTTGAAAGGTTGAAAGTTTTTAGATCATGACAGTTTAGTTCATTTGCCCTCTTCTTATCTTATATATTCTGTTTCTAAATGTCCCGAAAATCACTTTAAAACAGAGACTTACCAAACTTATACAAAGAAGGAAAAGTTAATATTAATTGCATCAATATTTTAATTGATACATAAAATAACTGCGTATTCTGAAGTTTTTATGGAAGTATCCCTGTGATGAAGTTTAAACAGTTGTTCTAATTTTCTTGCGTATTTCATCACTTTTCAGAACCAATCACTTACGTGGCAAATAACATCTTATGTAACATTTATTAAAGAGTTGATACACCATAAATTGGCCGATGAATGGCATACATATAAATAATATTTTCCCTTGTTTAACCGTTTCTTTACGTCGCCGTGATAACCCTTGCACCAGTATTCTTTCTTTTTATACATTTGAACAACACTTTCCAAATAATGATTGTGTTATTTTAGCTGAAAATTTCTTTCATTAAGAGAGTCAAATATTACTATACAAAAACAGTATTGTTCAAATGTAAAACAATGAAAAAACATGCAACAGATTCACTCATAAACATAACATATCAAGCATTAGTCAAGGGATTTAACTGAAAATCACTCTTAACAAATAGAAGAATTTAAAGTTTAAATTTAAAAAAAACAAAAAAAAAACATTCGTTGCACCATTCCCACCTGTTATCAATTTTTCCAAAATTAGATGATGTTTTAAGGTCCTCAGCAGAGGTATCCTTGTATTCGATATATACGAGTATCTTGATTCTCTTAACCAGTCAGTGTTATGTGTGATCTGAATTTTCAAAATATGTGGTAGCAGAAAAAAATCAGCAGCATAAATTTCATTAACTACAATCATTGTACTAAATTCTGTTCTGAACGTAAGAAATTCAATGTCGGTGATTTAAATCATCTAATTATTATTATGTGATTTTACATTCCTTGTACAGATGTGGATGCTTACCTTTTACAACTAACTACCGCAGCCGTAGTTTGATTTTCCCTATTTAATGTCAACCTCATTCAGTACATGGGAGTTATTTTATACTTTTTCATATCTTATTCGTTTAATGTATAATGTTTTAATTTTAAATATAATATAAAATTTTTAATAATTCATAAACGAAATATAATATCAGAAATATATATGCATACGCGAATGGGAAATAATTCTTTACAGCGTAGGAAATTATTGTGGTTCTTACTGATGAGGAACTAATAACATCATACAGATTTTTTGGAATCTTTCTCAAATGTGTACATAAAGCAATTATTCTATACGACAAAAATTATATTTAATAAATTTTATTAAAACATTTCTATCCTTAAAAAGGTATTGGCATCGATACGGAACATAAGTTTGAGATTTCTTTAAAATTTAATTTTTTGAATTTATATTTTATTTTAGTATTAAATATTTATTACTATACATTTGTACATTTAATAAAACTTCTTATTTTTTATTATTCAATAGAAATATTACTGAACACTGAAGGATAGGCAATGTACATCTGCTATTAGAAATATTTCGTATTATTTATTTTTATGTTATAAAAAACATATGTCAAAAATTACTATATGTGTTGAAATATTATTTTCTTTATAGATAAAATTATCCCAGAAACTTAAGCAGCATGTTATGTTATATTCTCCTTTTACAACCGAATTGGCTTTACATTAATAATGTTCTACTTTGTTTTCTTTAAGACATTAAAACTTTTTATATAAAACTCAATTTTTATTTTCAAAGAAAAATATTAGAACCTATCCACTATTCATTTTGAAAATTATGACATTCATCGTTTAAATTTCATTCAACAAAAGAGAAACAAAAATAAAATGAATTCATAAATATTATTTAAATAATTCCGAGATAGGTTTAAGAAGCAGTATTAAATCACCCTTTTGTTGTCTTTAAAATTATTTCCCGGTAATTTTAAATTTTCATTATTTTGAATTTTCATTAAAATGTACCAAAAGAAGACTAGAAACAAAAGAATTGGTTGAAAGGATAGCTAAACTATAAATTTACCGCTTTTATACTCACAAAGACGAAAAAAAGTTTTCGATAAATAAAATTAATTAATTTTACTCAGTTGTGGGATTAATCTGATTTTCAACATTTTATTGATATTGAGGCAACTTAGAAGGAAAACAAATCACGTTTTTAATTTACTGCTATTTTTATTTTATTTAAAACCTTAGAAAACTAAGTCTCTGCTATTATCAGGACATCCTTTTGCGGTAGATGGCGCTGTTAGAAAAATATTGATTGCTAGTAGCAAATAGCTTTATCTTTGGCCTTTTTTTTTTAAACAAAATGTACTATCGCAATAAAAATATAGATTTTTTTACCTGACGTAAAAAGAATTAGTTTGCAATATTTTTGCCTATTATTATTGAAATTTATTTTATTTTATTTTATATTTTTATTTTTTTTTTAGATGCGAGTCATGTCTAAGATGAAGAAAATATTTTAGTGGATAATATCTCCACGTTTTTGCGATATATATTATTTATATATTTTTATTCTTATTCAGTTACATACGTGCAACATAAGAAATAAAGAAAATATGTTTTATATACGTAGGGTAGAATATTTTCACAAGTGTAGAAAAGAATTGTTTCATATTTTTTAAATTAAAAACTTATGCGATTAGTTTTCAACATTAATAGTAGATAAAAGTATTAAATTACATAGTAGGTACATACCATAGCAATTAAGTAACTCAGAAATTAGTAATACTTAAAATCAGAAGGCTTAACGTTTACGGCATGCAAACTAGTACTTTAATAGTAAATTTTTCAAATTTTAATAGTAGACAAAATTATTACTTTACAGTGAAAGTACTTATTATAAATTTCCAAGCTCCATTTTTTGCGTGAGTACACGTATTTTCAAATAAAGATGATGACGAAATTAGTGATTTTATAAGACTAATCAAACTATTCCAAATAGTGATACTTAAATTTGGAAGATTTGGAAATTATGACATGCAAACTAGTACTTGTAGTTTCTATACCTGAATAAAGCTATGATTATATATATATTTTTTAATATCTATTATTTTCATTAAAAATCTTTGGAATATTGTTGTTTTAAAATTCATGGTCAATTTACACAGCTTTAGTTTAAATTAGTTTAGAATATTATTTAAGTTGTCGCGATCAGTGACTAAAAAGTAGTTCCAACGTGGTAAACTTGTTGGAACAATGCAAGATAAAGAGAATAATTTATTCTTAATGATATAATTCGTTAATTAAAATTTATTTTAATATTTTTCATGTTGTATGAAATGTGGTTATTTTAATTTTATCTTTTATTCATTTTTCTAACTAGCAATATATAATTAGACATGTTTAAGAACACCGTGGACCTTGATTTTGACAAAAGTCAACAAAAAAATCCGAATTTTTAACTTCCCTCCAAAATTCCTCCACCCGCAACACCCCCCCCCCTCCAAAAATAGTTGTTTTTAAATTAAATTTTGTATTGTTTTAGAGGAAAAGTATGTAGAAATTAAGAAAGTAGACAAAATTTGCAACAAATACGATGTATGACATTTTGAGTAGGATGAACGGGGAGGGGGAGGGCTATCTCTGACCATGCACTGCGACGCTACGTGCACTAAGTTATGCAAGTCCAGGCAATAGGGCATTTTACCTGTCAAAATTAATGCTAGTTCTGGATTTTGACTCACTTTATGTTTTTTGGGTCGCTGAATTTCAATTTGTAACTTCCCACCTATATTTCACCCAGCAACCCCCCAAAAAAATAATTTTTGAAAAAATTTGGTTTTTGATAACAGCGAGTGGGGAATGTTCCGAGGTACCCCCCCCTCCCCAGTCATATATCCTATTTGTTGCAATTTTTATCTACTTTCTTAATTCCTACATACTTTTCCTATAAACCAATAAAAAAATTAATTAAAAAACAACTATATTGGAGGGGTTGCGGGGGTAGGAATTTGGGGGGGGAGGGTAGTTAAAAATTCGCATTCATCGACCCAAAAAACCTAAAGTAAACCTTATAGGGAAAGTTCGGAGGGGAGACGGGTGGGCGAATGTAAACGATGTGAGTAGTTAAGTGGAATTTCGCAACTTAGTCTACGCAGCACCGCGGCGCATGTTCGGAGGCAGATCCATCCCTCCACATTCATCCTACGTCATAATGTCATACATCTTATTTGTTGCAAATTTTGTCTACTTTCTGAATTTCTAGATGATTTTTTTAATAAAAAACTTTATTGGGGGGCATTTTACCAAAATTTGGGAGGGTTGCCGGGGGAAATTTTGGTGGGAAGTTACAAATTCGGATTCAGCGACCCAAAAAACATAGAGTAAGCCGATTTCCAGGACTACCATTAATTTTGCCTGGTAAAATCCCTATTGCCTGAACTATACTGTCATAATTAAAATATTGCAAATTAGTAAATATTTAAATAATTTAAATACTATATGTTATATATATTTTTTTTATTTGTAAACCTTAACCCTTAAATGCATGAATTATTTTTTTTAATTGTGTTTTTTATTCTTATGTTAAAGATTACACACCAGGAAATTTTAGATAGATTTTTAACTTTATTTAATAGCATATTTTTGTAATTTTACAGGATTAATATTTCAGTATAAATATACTGGTTGCTAAGAGTTAAATAAAAAGTGATGCACAGATGTGTCACTATGCATTTAAGGGTTAACTGCATCATTATCAAAAAGTCGCAAGCAATTACAGCGATTCCAAGCAAAATTCAAGCATTTAAAATTTGTACAGCGTAATTGAGTTACTCTAAAAATTAAAATTTAAATCGTATTATCGCAAAATGAGGATTTTCATCGAGTTAGTATATCCAAAATGCTCCACACGGCTATTTTTTTATTAAATTTTCATAATAATAATTATTATTGTTTGCAATAGGCTATACTTCAAAACTTAATATTTTAATGCATAGATTAGCGTACATAAAAGGAAATTTCGACAAATATGTAATTTTTTCCGTGAAATTTTAAGAAAAAGTGTAAATATTGGAAGTTTTTTATTATTATTTCTTAATATATTAGTATAATTTTAAAATTCATACCAACATTTGACTCCTAAAGCCAAATTTAATGCTTATAGAACATTTATAATTAGAGTGATTAATTAACATATTTTAATTAATTGCAAATATTGTTTAATAAAATAGATCAGTTAACTTTAAAAATGTATGAATTTTTATGTGTGAAAATTTCCTTGCAATTGAGTGAAAAAGGAAAAAAATTGTTTTGAACGATCACTGTCCCCTTAATTAAACTATGCATTTTAATTTTTAAATGATTGGAATACATTAATTATCATATATTTTGTCTCCTATTTAAAGGTTACGTTTAACTTTAAATATTTGTTTGTAGAATAGTTCTTTGTTTATAAATCTAAAAGCTCTTTATAATATTTATTTGCTACAAGAGCTGAACATAATAAATAGAATAACCCCAAGCGAAAGTCATTTAACTTTGGGATCATTACTAATATGCATACATTCAAAAATGTCATATGTTTTTATATGCTCAGATTTAGACAAATAGTAATATCATTAAATTACAAATTTCTAGATATTATTTTTTATTTAAAAATGATTGTAAAATTTTTCGTAAAATAAATATTAATTTGGAATGAAGCGTGAAATGTTTTACACAAAATCAATTCATGGTGAATTGTTTCCCATTTTGATATGTCTCGTGGGAAGCAACGCCAATCCATTTTGCAATGAATGTCATTTCATCGACAGGAATTGGGTCAGTTATTTCCATCTGAAAGACAAGGGATACGTGTCTTAAATGATTTATTTTTAGGCTAACGATCTCCAATAAACGTTGCCACTTTTTTCTCTTTTTTATCAAGTTCAACTGTTCAAATTTACTTTTGTTTACTTATGTACATATTTGGTAAAATCTCACTAGATATGACCTGTGAACAAAATATTGCAACAGAATCAAAATAATCGGAAAATATCAAACGTATTTAATGAATTTAATGTAAATGAAAAATATTTCGAAAATATGAAAAATGTGTCTCATTACATTTTTGGTGAAAGAAATTATATTTTAATCTACAGGGTAGATAGATAAACGAGGTGTGGCAATTTAATGAATAATATTTCTATAGAAGAACTGCGTATGCTCCAAATTCGTACGACCAATAATTGTATAGCGCAAAGCCTCTTGTTTCGATTAACGCCTCTAAATTGGCCATATTCCAATTAGTCAGTCCGTCACCTTCATTTGTTCAGGACCCTGATTTATTGTTTTGCCTTAAAAATGTTGAGTATTTTAAAGATGCAAATAATTAATGTGAAATTTCTTTTTAAACTTAGTAATTCGCTACTGAAACTGATCATTTGTTAAGAGAAGTATACGGAAATGAATGTTTATCACGTGGGCGGGTTTTTAAGTGGGTTACGCGTTTCCAAGACGGCGGAGAACACATTGAAGATGATGTTTGCTAGGGTTGCCCTTCCACGTCAAAAACGAAAAAAATCGTTATATTTTCTGATCTCCCGGTCAATCTATTAATCAACATTATTACCTTGAAGTCCTTTCTCAACTCCGTGAAACAAAACGAGAAAAAAATCCGACCAGAAATGTGGAAGAAAAAGTCATGGGTGCTTCATGATGACAATGCACCGGCTCTCACGGCATTGTCTGTCAAGATGTTTTTTAGCCAAGTGTAACATCCCAGTGTTGGACCATCCGCCTTATTCCCCTTACTTGACACCGTGCGACTTTTATCTGTTCGTTTAGGTCAAATCTACATTTAAAATTTAAAGTAAGGCCTGGCTTATATGTTCTGTTGACGCCCATTTTGTCACGAAATAAGTGTTTCGATGATCACTAGACTGCTTAATACCTTTTTAAACTGAAGAGTGGAATGTATCATATTTAAGTTTATTCTTTTATTGTCTATTTTAATCATATTTTTCTAATGTAAAATGAAGTTGCATACTCTATAAATAAATCGTTAGTCTGAATTATGTTAAAAAAGCAAAGCAATGTAAAAGACAAAATCGATATAACACATAATACAAAACGAGTGTGATATATCCACACACTATGAAACGGAAATTACCTGTAAAATTAAGTCACACTTATTAAAATCCACGGACATGTAAAAGTAAATCGGCATGCTGTTAATTTATCAAAGCATAAGCTTAATCATCAATAATAGAATGTTAGCCATTATAATGTAAAGGCATTTCTTGCAAGATTTGTAAGAAGAGTTTATTGAAAATGAAAAATTTTTCTTGTTCATGAAAATAGATTTCACTCAATAAAACTGCTATTAATCCCTCTAAAATCTTTATTTTTGATTTTATAAATCTCCCTGCGGAATGTGTTTAACACTAGAATTATCGCTTTTTTTTTTTTTTTTTTTTTTTTTTTTTTTGTATACCTAAAACAACTAGGGTGGGCCATAGCTGATCCATGGCTTTCAGTGATGTTATTCTTTTTTTTATGTGGAAGATACAGACACGCAATAAGGTTGGATGATTAATACAATGATTTTTAAGCAATGATTAATATAATTTAGCTTCCAGACTATTACATAATATGAAATTTGGTGAATCGAGACCACCAAATAATATTTTTATTTCTAATTTCATAATAGATAACTGAGCTTTTAACAGCTCTTTCAAATAATGTATATATATATATTAATTATCAATTTAAATTCTGTAATAATGTTCTTACAGATTAAATAGATAGTAAAACACAATAAATGAAAATATATCATTTCTTTTTGCCTTATTCTACACACATTAATAACTTTGTTGTCTTAGCATTGCTTTATCTGGCAAATGTTTCATTTATTTGAAACTTCTACGATGATCCATCAGCAGACAAACTGAGTTTTTTTTTTTTTTTTTTTTTTTTTTTTTTTATTTGGCATTATCTTTATCTCTAGTCTCCCCTGCTAAGTTTAGAATATTGAAACTTCTTCATAGTATACAAGAGCCTGTTGTATCTTTAAAAACTACCCAAGCATTTATGACCACTAGATCTTGAACCGATAGATTTTGAGTAGGTCATCCACCAGGAAATATTGAACATTGAGGCTCTATCTTCGATATACGGCTCCATCTTCTGATAATTCCTTATTTCACCTCTTCCAAATCGCTCTGAATGGGTGGTTTCTTTCCTATTTTTACTTCATTTTTTTTAATTCTCTGCTGCTTTATAACTTCTTCAAACATTTACGATTTATTGCTGTTTCATCACTTCCTCCACATCATTTACTTGGCTATTTTCTTTCAGCTCACTGTCACTTTAATTAATTGGATTCAGACGATAAGATTTTATGGGTATTTTTACCAAAATTTGTTTCGTCCTTTATGTCAAAATTATCATCATCACCACATGTAATTTCTTTGCGAGAATCCTTTTCTAAAAGTTCACTTGGCAATTTAAAAATTTTCTCACTCTAAAGACTAACTTTACGACACCGTTATTATAAATGTGCGAAACTGGAATACCACTAAAATACTTTTTCTTTTTTGTCTCACGTGGATTACATCAGGCAAAATATTCGTTTTACTTAGTTTCTGAGGTATAACTGATATAACAACATTCTACAACATTGTAATAATAGCTTGAAATCATACAAAAGCTCACACATTACCTTGCAGGTGCACCTCAGATGTATTGAACCGCCACCCCCATTTCTTCCCTTGTGTTAAAAACAAGTGCGATAGATCTCATTTCATTATTCTTATGTTATTGAAAAATAATAGTTTAAAGCACTTTTGAAACAAAAGAAAATGCCATTATTTTGTTTGATCAGCGATGACCCAGCGTGGTAATTCTAGGTATACAGACCTACAGATAAAAAACTTTCCGTTGGATTTCAACTAAGTTCGAGTCAAGGCATTATACTAATAATTTAGGAAAAGTAAAAAAGTTTCAAAATTTTATTTTGAAAAACAACAGTGATACGAGCAAAAATTCACGCCTAGAGTCACAGCCTTGGTAATTCTAGTGTTAAGAAAAAGCAATTTAAATATACTATATGAAATAAAAAATCTCTGATTGTGAAATATTTAGTCTGATATTTTTTTTTTCTTTTGTAAATGAACACGAATCATTGTATAAAAGATTGGCACATATTTGATTTTTTTTTTCTTTTTGGTTGCAAAAATCTATTTTTTTTTCACATTATTTTGTTTCTTATAGTCAGTAAATTATCAATGTCGAAGACATTTCATAGTTATTTAGTAATTTAGCGCAACGCGTCCATAGGCTTATGCTGTTTTGCAGCTCTATTAAATGCATTTTTCGCAAAATGAATTTTTTTCAAACCTTGCGGTATCGGAGAGCAAAAATTACTAAACCGTCTTTCTTAATTTTTTTAAAAAAATTAAAGGTAATATAATTTATAGGATCTTGAACCATTTTCAGCTATTTATATAAAAAAATAAACATTTTTAGAAGTACGAAAAAGTGCGAAAAAAAGAGTCAGAAATAGACTTTTGTTTTCATATTTTGACCTCAAGGTTCTTGAAGCTCCAGGCAATATTACGTAATTTCACAAATCTAAAAAAAATTGAATCGATTGGTGACGGCTCTAGCGATCTATACGACCCCGCCCGATTGGGAGTGCTCGACTCGCTCGCTAGGACATTCACCCACGTAAATGGAGACAGGTGATAATTTTTTTTTTTACAAAAACATTTATAATTTTTTTTCAAATGTTACAGAATAACATGCAAAAACAAGAGGTTAAAATCTTTATTTCTATTTCAGAAAAAAAGAAAAAAAAAACAATTTTTTCAACCTTCTTCAAAGCAAGTCATTTCAAAAATAAGAAAAAAATAGAAAAAAAAATGATTTTTTTTTTTAAATTTTATAACGTAATACTGCTACCAAATGTGCAGATTTAGAATGATGAAATATATTTTTAAAATGCATTATATACGATTATTTAACTTAAGGATATGTGCCGTTCATCGGCCGGTAAAATAGTTCAAATTGCGGATTTTTTTTATATATAGACACAATAAATTAACACAAAAACTGAGTTTAATCCCTTATTATTCCTATTTATTAATATAAAATATTTTCTATTATACAATAGTTATTAAAATTTATGGAGGTACTGTCAATATGTGGTACACTCGGCCGTGTAGTGCACAGACTGTCGAAGTCAACCTGGAGAACAAAATCAACACTTCAAGAAAACGCCTTATTATTGGAGGGCGAGCGGAGGGGGGATTCGCTTGATCATACTTTTAGAGAAATTGGCCAAATATCTGGTAAAATCGCAGCCGTTTGAAAATGTGTAATTTTTTCGCCCTTTTTTCTCTAAATTCGAAGTCGTTTAAGAATTATTTCTTCTTTTTTAGATATAAAAGGTAAATGGATCCAGAAAATAAATAATCTTTACTTACAATAAAGAAAAAAGGTGCTTGGTTGATTCATTGAAACATTACTTTAGACAACGCACCAAAAAATATTGATTCAAGAAAAACGAGTTTTAGGATTTACCAAAGAAAAAGTATACAATTTTCAGTAAATGTAATTTTTTTATTACTCGTTTTGTCTTACGCGTTAAATAATATTTTGTTTCCCTATTTCTACGAAACGTTTGGATGACATTTCTAATTTTCTAAAAAATACTGGTATAAATTCCTTTTGATATCATAAAAGGAAGAAAATAAGAGAAGAGATCTAATTTTATTAAATGGGAAAAATTTGTATACCACTCATATTAAATGGTTGAAATGTTAATTTAAGAGAACGCAATTATACTATAGCTAAATAACTTACGTTTGGATAAAATTTTACATAGTAACTCAAAATAATTGTAGATTTTTTATACTGTTTTGAAACCACACGATGTTCAGCGAATAATAAAAAGTCACGTACTTGTCTAATTTCTGTTTAATAATTGTATTTTAGTAGAAAGAATTTCTTCTAAATACATATATGTCTTTATTGTATGTTTTTGTCTATACATAAACTATTAAATGCATTAACCATATGTAAAGAACTTTTAGATGTCAAACGTAATATTCTGAGACAACAAACAGCCAATGAATTTTCATTTAACCCTTAAATGCCTGATTTTTCAAAAATCATTGTAATAATGTTTTTCGGCTTTCATTTTTTAAATAAATCATGGGAAAAATACTTAAAAAAATCATATTTTGTTTTAAGTATAGTTTACGGCTAAAATACCGTTTGTTACTAATCGGCAATACTGGTCTTTAATTGAAACAATAATTAGCTCCTAACATTCTTGTGTGTTTAATATTATAGAATTTTATGAAGAGAAATTATTTTTTCAATTAAAGTCCAGTATTGCCGATTAGTAACAAACGGTATTTTAGCCGTAAACTATACTTAAAACAAAATATGATTTTTTTAAGTATATTTCCCATGATTTATTTAATTAAACACACAAGAATGTTAGGAGCTATAATAAGAAATAAATTTTACTTGCTCACTGCAGGTCAAAATAGGATATTTCGCAAGCTTCCAAACAAAACAAAATCAACAAGTTCCAATAATTGAAAAAATAAATTTATCTTTATTCTTAAACAGTACAAGTGTTGCCATCTACATGTTGAAAATCGATTTAATAATATCTTCAGAATATATTTTATTGGCAACATTAGGCATTATAGCTTCAATATTATTCTAATGGTATTTTAGAGCCTAAATTGGGTATGTTGCCGAAAAGTAACATCAGGCATTTAAGGGTTAAAAATATAATTTCAATCTTTATTTTTATGCTTTAAACGAAGTTATATAAATTTGATAAAAACTTGTCAGTTCATTAAAACAGATAAAGAGTTTTATGAAAGATAACGCTTTGTAAACTACGGTTTTATTATTTTATTATTTTATTATTATTTTTTTTTACAAGTGAAAAAAACCCAAAGTGAAAAAGTAACTACAGTTTTTTTTCTTTTTTTTACAAGTGAAAAAAACCCAAAGTGAAACACCGTCCGTGAAATCTTTTTAAAGCCTGTCACCTTTTCTATGATAAATAGTCCATAGCTGTTCTACTTGAAGTCTTTTACTAAAATGTTAAGGATTGACAGTATCTTTTAAATACAGCACATACTACGTTCGCTCCATTTTCAGTGAAATTTTATTTTTTAAATAAATGCGTAAACCTTAATATAACGTGCACGTATTATACTAAAAAGTTTTAAACATGAAATCAAACTTGTAAAATATAAAGGATAACGATATCGCAATAGAGTAAATGCTTCAATATAAGCAAAAAGATTTAAAATATTATATAATATTAATTTGAAAAAGGCGAATTTTTGAAGTTCGATATAACCGATATGCTTTTTTTTTAGCCGTCTTTTTTTAGTGCTATTGCATTTAAACAACTTTTCAAAATACCGTATATACTCGCGTATAAGTCAAGGAATTTCTGACAATTTTCGGTAAGCAAATTTGGGGGTCAACTTATACGCGAGTCAGTTAAAAAAGTAAAACCAAAAACTTCGAATACTGCAAAATTATGACTTTTTATGTGTATGAATAAAAAAATAATACATAAAATATACAAATAAAAATAATTTATCATTTAAAAAATTTCAATGATTTGTTTTTGTTTACTTACTACCTTTTCGCATTGGCAAGGGAAATCTTTGATTTGATTTTGTGCAAAATTGAACTAAAACGTTAGGGGGTCGACTTATATGCAGGTTTTGATTTTTTACAGAATTTGCATTCGAAAGTTAGGGGGTCGACTTATACGCGAGTCGACTTATATGCGAGTATATACGGTAATTATTTTTCCACAGAACTTTGAAATATTTTGTATTTAAATTTACATTTAATAATTTACATTACATTTTCTATGAGTGAAAAGCAGGTTTTTGTTCCAAAATGAGCACATTTCTCGTTGTTATGTTATAATTTATTTATAATAAGCTTTTTACATGTATTATTGTCAGAGGTAAATGAATAACAATGTCCTATTTAAAAGGAAGAATGTGTGTTTTTTCCATAATCTATATAAATTCTGGGCATAATTGAGGGTTTCACAACCATAGTAGACCAAGTGAATTAAAAAATTAATAATAATAAGATAGTCCATTTAGAAGGTACATGAAATTTTTTCCCACTCCCACAGTGAACCAAATCTGTTTTCACATACTTTCTCATATCTCATCTGTTTACAGGCTTGGTTTACTGTGGGAGTGAATAAAATAAATTTTATGGACAGTCGAAATGGACTATCAGATTTTTTTTTTCGAAATGGACTTGGTCTACTATGGTTCTGAGCCCCTCAATCAAAGTACAAGTGCAGTAAATTTACAAGCTAAGATATGTAATATTTAAAAAAATCCCTGCCGGCCCGTCCTACCGGCGGAGGTAGATTTCGAAGTTAAGTTTACTAATTTCCCCAACAAAAACTAAATCATGATTAGAGATAAACTCACTTTAACAATTTTATCTGGCCGATTTGAAGAGTTTTTATTTCATTTTTATATAATAGCTGGTTTTATCAAACTCATGTTAAGGCGATATTAAAAAAATACTTTTCCATGCTCAACAACTCGAAATTTTCTGGCACATTTTCAGATTCATTTTTAATAGAAAAAAATATGAAACTTGCTGATTTGATTTTTGAAGAAATTTATAACCCGTAAGGCATGGTGACGTCACGTCGACGTCGTTGTGAAGTCACACTGTGATTTTGTGACCGTCGATGTGACGTCATAGTGACTAGAATGCGAGGTCGTTATGGCCGTTTTAGAGGTCGTTTGTGACGTCACATTGTGAAATCACGGTGTGAGAAATTTGTGAAAAGTGTCATTTGTGACTATTTTGGCATTATCTTTGTGACGAACCTGCGACGAAAGCGACAATGCTTTGAAGTCACACTGTGACCAGTTTGTGAAATATGTGTCATTTGTGACGAACTTGTCATAAACACTGTGACGATTTCAAATGAAAATCAAATTTTGAAATTAATTGCTTAAAAGGCGCAAAGGCGTACATAGTGAAAAAGATTCCATGCTGGGACTCGAACCCGGGCCGTCAGTATAGCGCACTGACATTCTACCGACTAAACCACATGGAAGGATACCCAGCCTGGGAAATTTCTCACTATTACATGTTGGCAAGGCTACAAACGCAGCACAAGCTGGAATATTTATCGTGAGTCACCGGGCTCGACATGGGGCAAACACGAAACTTATTTAAATCCAGCATCGATTGAAACTATATTAATACTTGGAAATTTTTCCAGAGAGAACCATACAATATTGCAAATGAAAATCAAATTTCAAATTAAATCCATAAAAGGCAATTTTAATTTGAAATATTGTATGCAAGGCGAATGTTTCTTCCTGGAAAAATTTCCAAGTATTAATATAGTTTCAATCGATGCTGGATTTAAGTAAGTTTCGTGTTTACCCCATGTCGGTGGCTCACGATAAATATTTCATCTTTTGCTGCGTTTGTAGCCTTGCCAACATGTAATAGTAAGAAATTTTAGATGCTGGGTGTCGTTTCATGTGGTTTAGTCGGTAGAATGTCAGTGTGCTATACTGACGGCCCAGGTTCGAGTCCCGGCATGGAATCTTTTTCACTATGTTGGCCTTTGCGCCTTTTAAGCAATTAATTTGAAATTTGATTTTCATTTGAAATACTGTATATAAGGCGAATCTTTCTCTCTGGAAAAATTTCTAAGTATTAATACTGCGATGAATTTTAAAGTAAAATTTTGTTGTAAATATAAAATCTTATTTTTTAACGTACTTTTTAGCAAAATATTGCTATTTTGGAGCACTTTTCTTCTAAAACATTTCTAATTTCTCCACTTAAAAAAACAATGCTTATCAACTGATATATATTTTTATTAAGTTCTAAACTTGATATTGAGTTCAAGCTTGATATTTAGAATGGGTAAGTTTTTAAATGTATTTGAATTTTTATTGTTTTATTAAATACGAACATGGAGTCTATCGGATATTAATATAACTATTATTTATATAACGGTATGATAAGCCATATTTATTTAAATTTTTTATTCCCACTTTCATTGTATTTTGTGAATATGAGCTAAATAGATTTGGTATGTTTTATAGGAAAAGACTGATCTCGGAAATAGAAAAAACAAGTAAGAAAAATCATGCGTTAAGCATAGATTATAAAATATTTTCCAACACTTCTTGAATGCTTTAACAAGATATCGTAATTTAGGGAAATAACGTAAATAAGATAACTAAGTAAACATTTTAGAAAACGCATAAAACATTTGAAAAACTGATTTCAGCAGTTACCGTCCATATCAAAATATATTTTCCAATTCTTTTGAACAGCCCTGTATTTGATCTGTAGATTGATACACTGAAAAAAATCAAGTACTCAAAAATGAGTAAACCGATGTACTCATATCGAATTGAATATTTTTGGATTAAAAATGAACCTATGGTTTCTCTATTTTGAAACATCACATGTTATCAAACCCAAACAAATAACGAATAATTTTGTACCCTGTAATGGTTCATTTCATTTTGGCGGCATAAATGATGTTTATTAATGCAAATATTAAATTATTCACACTATTTTAAAATGATTTAAAAGTGCTTGGAAATATTGCTCTTGTCATAAAAATATTCGATTTGAGTATCTTGTTAAGAATTTTGCTATTTTTCTTAAAGCGTTTCTTGTTAATAACTTTGAACGGGAAATAAATGTCAGTACATTTTTACTTTAATTTTTAGGAGGGGGTGTTGGGGGATCAGTACATAACGATTCCTATTTGATCACAACCATGGAACAAAAAATGAGTACATGTGTTTCTCAACTTTAAGTACATTTGGATCGGAGCAATTTTGAGTATGTGACGCATTTAAAATTGTGTACTTTTACTCAATTTTGAGTACCCATTTTTTTCAGTGTATATATACTATATAATAGGAAATTTTAGTTTAGCAAGAAAACGTCTAACAGGTTGAAATTCTCTTTCAGGAATTTATACTAATACATGGAAACATACTTGAATACTTTTGTACAACCCTGTAGTTTACCTAGAACCTTTATTACACGCCACTATTTACTTAAAATTTAATTCAAACTAAGACACTCTTAAAACTGCTAAAATCACATTTCCAGAAATTATAATTTATAGACGGCCATGTATCCAATTCTTTACGAGACCCTGTATATCATTTTATCTATATTCTACAAGCATTTCTTAGTAAATTAACTGCAGTTCAGCGAAAAAAATCATAACTCATTTAAAAATCACCTTTAAGCGATTTGTGCCCATACCCGGTAACACTTACGAATACTTTGTGTAGCCCTGCATAGGAATTATAGCATTTATGTATACCATATACTTTGCATAAATATAGTGAATCATAAAAGCGCATATCATAATTAAAAATGCATTTCCAGCCATCATCGCTAATGTACAGTACTTCGGATACAATATAGTATCTGAAATATTTTATATAATGTGTCCCTGTAAATGCTATATTCGTATTATTCGTATTATACATGAAATTATTTATAGTATGTAAACCTCAGCGACGTATATCAATTTCATTATATATGAAACAGATTAACATAATTAAAGTACGCAGCAAACAATTCCCTCCATCCCTATATCATTATGTATTGGAATACCTTTTTTAGCCCTGTAAATGAATAATAACTATTCTTTGCATCGCATTGTCAACAGAATGCATATTTTAGTGCGCTTCATAAATGCATTTTAATTTTATTCTCTTTGAAAGCGTGCGTAAAATCCTTAAAAATTATTTGAAACGATTTTTTCCCCATAGGCCGTAATGTAACGGAATACTTTTGGCTGTCTTGTAAATGAACTAAACATGCTACAAATTTCATTACAAATAGGGACCGTGCTATGGTAAATGTCAATAACATCCAAAAATTTCAGGGCAATCCGAGTATATTTACGAGAGTTAGATAGCGGACAGATTGCTAGACGGACAGATGCAGAGACAAACCGAAGTCATAAGCACTTTTCAACTTTGTATCCTATATTATGTATCCTCTATTATATAAACTTAAAAATATATATATACTAAAGCAGTTTAACCTATAACTTCCTATTAGGCATGAAAAACACTTTATTCCAATGCTTAAATATCATATTTTATTTTTTAGTGCCAATAATTACTTGTATCATAAACGTAGAAAATGAGTTTATAATAGAAGAAAATTTAATAATCAATTCAAAATGTCTATAATTAAAGGTATGATTAAAATCACAAACAGAAAAAAAATGCTTACATACAATTAAAAAAAAATAAATATACGAATTTGAAAAACACTAAAAATAATTAATTAGTATTTATAGCTGTACTATTAAACAATAACAAACTACTATAGGTGAATTAAATGCATTATTAGATTTAACAATATCTCAAAAATCTTTCCATATGTTATAAAGAATTCCTATTGTTTTATAATTTTGACAAATGTTAAATCTGAAAACATTGGTATGAAGATTTAGGATTTAAAAAAATAATTTAAAATATTATTAGCACTAAAAGAAAACTCAAAAGTATCACTACTGTAGTATGCAAAAGTACATTTTCCCAGTATAATGCTAATTTTTAATCTGAACATTTTCCCAGTATAATGCTAATTTTTAACCCTCTAAGTGTTTGGGGCGTATTATTCCGTTCACTAAGCTCCAGGTTTCACTGCAATACAAGCAATATTTAAGACAATATTATTCTATAAATTTAATGAATTTTAAATACATTAAAGAATGATTAATACTCTCAAGGATTACATTCATATTTCTAATTGAGATTTTTTTATAATCTTGAAAGAATCATATTTTCTTAACATTTAAAACAAAATGCAAAGAAAACAACATTACAATTTTACCCTTTCGCAAGACGCTCGGAGGGTTAATCTGAAACAATTTCTTACTATCATAATAATCGAATATCTATATAATATATAAGTGTTAGTAATTAGAAAACAGTAAGATGCCGAAAAAAACCCTCCAAATCATTGTCGCAACACATTTTCAATCTCAAGTAACTGAAAATTGATGTTTTCATTAATTTCTCTATGAATGTAATCATAAATCAGTCTCTGCGAAGCTTTTTTTTTTTTTTTTTTTTTTTTTTTTTTTTCAAGCGATGACAGATTAAGATATTTTCATTCACCTTATCGAATAGGAAAATTTTGCTTCTGAAAACAAAAACAGATCAGTCTCTTATTAATATAACATAAAACTATTTAACTCATAACACATCAGGAATAAAATATTTAAATTAAATAAGACTTACGTTTATGTTTCTATAATAATATCCGTATATCCTAAATTGGTAGCTGTCATTCTCTTATCTTAAAAAAACTATTGTAGAAGTGGCGATGTTCTAAACAGTGACGTAACTTCCTGGCTTCCCGCGTTACCCCTTATTTTTTTCTGTGGTTATATCTCGCGCAGACATTTCGGCACAATAGATTTGGAACTTAAATTCGCAATGAGAGTGTCTTTATATAAAATTTTCTATTTGAAGAATTTTCCAATGTATTTTACCTTTTCTTTTTATCAGTACCAAATATTTATGTTAAAATGTATTGTAAAGTTTCTTTTTTATAAATAATAATAATAATAATAATAATATTCATAATTAGAGTTTATTAGATAAAATATTGTTTAAATTTTTAAAATGTGTAAAAATCAATTTAATGGTAATAATGAACCCCAAGCCCCTCTTTTTAAAGTAAAGTGTGTTTCCCACGTTTTCTGTAAAATAAAACAATTTGTAAAATAACTTTTTTTTAAAGTCATATCTCTAAAATACAAATTTGAAATACGAATAATTAATTATATCATAGGTTTTGCATAAATTTTGTGTATTTCTTTTATTTTTGGAAAATGTTAATTTTATTTAAAAAGTCTGAAAGAAGTAGAATTTTTGAAAAAATAGTTACTTAAAATAGTTAAACACTAAACGGAAAAAATATGACTTGAATGCAAATTATAAAGCAAGAAATGCATATATGACTAAACTCTGAAGACTCTTTCTGCGTGCTCATTAAAAGCTGCAGACTTAACTGTAATAGAAAATTTTTAGGTTGAAACCACAGAAGTGTTTCGAATACCACTGGTTGGCAAAAAAAATAAAATAAAAAATCCACCCTGCAAACTTAATATGTAAAGTGTACAGATTTAATACTCCTAAATACTCCTAATTCTAAATATGTTATCCAAATTGCTCCAGCACGTACCATTTTTCCGAGAAACACTTTTATAATAATAACAATCAGTGAGGGATTATTATATTAAATTGCAATGCTAGATAAAATTGAAATCATGAAAAAAGTATGCTTTCACTGTCTTAGATATCAAATTGATAAAATATAGCATGAAAATTTAGTTTATTAATGCTTGTATCGTGCACTTTATATATTATGTCCCCCCCCCCCCTTTCGTAATAGAATTTACCATTTGCTATACACTAATATATTTTCATTCCTTATGCCGCTGTAACTCGGGACTGTTTAAAATACTGTTTAAAATACTTCTCTTCATTTTCAAAGATTTTAAAAGTTCATATTTTTGTCGCACTACGACTTACAATATGGTGGCTTTTTTGTCACATATATGACTAACGTACGTTACATGCAATGACATAACAATGACGTCACAAATTTTTAACTGCTAGAAAAATATAATTTTGCAGTAAATAATATGTTTTGAAGAATTTTCGTAATATTTTAAAGTTTTCTAAGAAGTTCACATCCCAGTCACAATGTGACATCACTGAGTGGTGGCATTTTGGTCACAGATGTGAGTGACCACAGTGATCTACAGTGACGTCACAACGACGTCACCGTGACCATGCATGCTATGAGGGAAGTAACCTGTGTTTTTTTTCGTTCAATTAATTAAATCTTGATTTATAAGCAACGATTTTCTCAGTAGGACAATATTTTTCGTTTCTAACACAATCGGTTCGGGAAATTCTGTTCAAAATACCCACTTTGGCATCCTTTTTTGAAATATATTCTGCCTCTATCAAAAAATCGATGATTACGGTACATTATATAGTTTCTGAGCAAGAGAATCTACCAATCGGATGCGTATGAGAGTAAAAATGAATTTAAAAATGAGTAAGAAAATAAGCAGTTCTGATTTAAATACACCCTTAATAAGTTGATTTTTTTCTTCAACCGCTATGTATTTTTAATTTGTTTTTGCTATAAGAATTGGTCCTACCAAAAACTTGCCTACATAAATGTTGTAGACAATATTAAGAAGATATATGATAAATTAATGGGGATTTCATATCTTGTGAATTGACGGAGTTATGGATTTTTTTCTTCTTCAACCCCCACCCTTTTTGTTTCCGTTTTTAATTTTTTTTTTGGTACGAATTAGTCCTATCAAAATCTTGTGAATATAAAAGATATACAATAAAATTAATTGGATTTGATATCTTGAGAATTGACGAAGTTATGAATTTTCCCCCCAAAAAACCTATTTTTTGCTCCCCTTGAGCCCATTTTTAATTTTATCAAAAATCTGTGATGCATAAATTTTTGGCCCTATTCTTAGGAGTAATAAAAACTTTAAACTGATTTGATGTGTACAAAATTTAAGAAGTTATGGGTTTTTTTCTGTTTTCACAAAACCCCCCCTTATTTCCAGCTCCTTGGCCCGATTTTGCCCATTAACGAAGTTGACCGAGATTTTATGCCCCTTGATTTTATGTATCAGTTTGGAAGAGATTTGCGCAGAATTGTGGAAGTTATCGTGTCCAGAAGATAGTTATATATATATATATATATATATATATATATATATATATATATAGATAGATAGATAGATAGATAGATAGATAGATGCATAGATAGATAGATAGATAGATAGATAGATAGATAGATAGATAGATAAAGTTTTTTACTGAGGCTGATTTTGGGTTCTAGGGGTCATGATCGGTGTAAATCTGAAAAAAAATTTCAGAAATTCCAACATAGGAACGATCATAGGAAATCTACCTAAAAGCTTTTGTATTTATATGGTATAGAGTGTGCGAAAATGAGTTACGAAATTGAAAATTTTAATTCCATATATTACCGAATGGTGGCGTTTAATTGTTGGAGAATTGTATATTTTTTTTACAAAAATTACTCAATTTAAATCCACTTTTTATATAAAGAGGTTTTTATTATAAGTTACAAGCAATTCTTAACATATATGGACAATATATGACCCTTAATGTCCAACACATACAGTAGGTGAAAAATGGTGTGATCCATCGTAGCATTTAAAGTTTTAGACATGCCTAATTATGCTAGCTTTTAGCTCAACCACATAATTATATTTTTCTTTAGTACACATAGTCTTTTATGTATTCCCACAAGCATAAATCATAAGGATTCAAATCAAGGGACCGAGACAACAAGAATTTTATTTTTCCTGTTTATAATATTTTCCTCACTAAAAGTTTGAGGGAAACTTGTTTGAATGTTGGAGTAATATGTGTAGGAGCTCCATCTTGCAAGAAAATGGTTGTTTTAAAACAGATTCTGTCTTTCAAGGCAGGGATTATATAGTTTTGTAAAACTGCATTATAAATTGAACTTGTTACAGTGGTACAAAAAAATCTTTTATATGTAGCGGTTTCAAAGAAAAGGTGTCCTATAAAACACGCCACTGTCTTTCCGCTCAGTTGCATATTCTGAATACGGTAGTTTTTCATGCAAAGCGCAAGGATTGGATAAGTCCCTTATCTTACTATTACGTGCATTGACTTATCCTGATAAAGAGAACGCGATTCATCAGACCTATATTATATTAGCTAGGAGCCTTAATTATTATTTTAATTAATAATTATTTCTATTACTACATCATAATTTTTTTCAAAGAATGAATTTGGTGAAATAAATCCTTTGCTGTGCATCCTGACCTATTAATTACTGTAAAATCGTAATTTTTTATGGATAAAATTTTAAAATGTAACACAAGAGTTTTTGCACAGTCGCCTTCGGTTTAGATAAGGTTCTGTCCACACTTATTACTCTTACATGTTGGTTTCCAGTACTAGAATGAATAGCTTCTTCAACAGTTTGCACGACTTTCAGATTTCACTGTATGTCGTCTGGTAGTTCCAGAGATTACTCCAAGTTCTAATATAGTTTCAAAAATTTTTATCATTGTTTAGACCATTCACACAGATCGTCATCTTTATCATTCCCTTTAGATAACGATATTATTTCAAAGCATTTTGCCATATTTACTACCATTTTTATAAAAACAATTTATTAATCTTTATTAATAGTGCGCGTCCTTAATTTTGACAGCGTCATTCTAGACTTTCAAGTTTCACTGTATGTCGCCTGATAGTTCCAGAGATTATTCCAAGTTCTAATATAGTTTCAAAATTTATATCATTTTTAAAACCATTCACACAGATCGTCAGCTTTATCATTCCCTTTAAATAACGACATTATTTCAAAGTATTTTGCCATATTTACTACCATTTTTATAAAAACAATTTATTAATCTTTATTAACAGAGCGCGTCTTATTTTTGACAGCGTCATTCTTGAAACTTTGAGTCAGTATCATGATAACGTTTTTATAAAATGTTTAAAATTTAGCTGGTCGGAAATTCTCTCTTTACTTTTATCTATTTACATATTTAACGGTATACAGCGCCGCTTATTAATAAAATATTTAACTAATTTGTTTTATTGCAGAGCTGGTTTTCGCATGCTTTAAACAGTACAATTTTCAAATATTTTTTTAAATACTCCAAATAGTTTAGCTTGTAGAGCTCTTCAAACACGCACACTTTAAGTATGGCCACCCTGAACAAAATAACAAATCATTAAAAGTATAGAAAATCTCCCATTCTGAGGCTTAGAATATCTACCCTATCTATATTATAAAGGACAAACATATCTGTGCGTAAAGCATACGTCATTTTGCGAATGGCAACACTTTGAAATTTGAAATAAAATTTTGGTTTTGCATTTTCTCTACTGCAAATTTTTAAACTTCTATGCATCACACATTTTAACTTTTTACATCGTCATATAAGGAAAAAAAAATCTTTTTTAAATACTATTTGTTTGAAAGCTGTATCTCAATTTGTTTTTGAGATATTAATTTTTTTGTAGTTTTTAATACAAATTTTGTAATTGTGGCAACTGAAGTACTCTATTTATATTGAAAGTAAAGGGAAAATATTCATGGTTTATTATTTTTATTCATTATATCCTTATTGATGCCATTTTCACATTACAAATAAAAGTAACTTTTTTATAATTTTTGAACAGAAAATGATGTCAGACATTAAATAAAACACGCATTCTTCTTCATAAATCAGCTACATTTTTAATATTTTTACATTACGCTGATAAATGAGTTTGAGGCGCTCGGCAAAATGATTCATTGAGTAAAAATGATATATTTAAAACAAAACGATCATTTCTTTTTATTAAACTATATATTTGACCAACACTATAAATGGCGAATACTATGACAACTAAAGTCAAATTTCTGAATTTTTGTTTCGCGGGTACTAAGATTAGAACTTAAGGTTTGTGCGAATGTTCACATGAAAAGTTGTATCGGACAAACGTGACTTTAACTTTGGAAATGCATTCATTAATAATCTATTCTTTTGCGCGTTAAAATACTTTCAAATTGTGAATTTGAGTGGTGCATATGTAAATTACGAGAATGTGAAAATAACGTACAGTTTAGATTTTATGTGGGGAAAATTTTATGATGTGACAAAGTGAAATAATTTTTACTGATTTTTCATCCCGTATAAAAACAAACATAAGAGCTCCATCGATAACTTCATCATAATTACTCATCTTTATTACGTAATCTAATACAGTTTAATTTTCAGTAATTTAAGCAGTTGAAGTTTGTAGAAATAATATTTTGGTAATTTTGGGTTTAAAATATTATTTGTTTTAAGGTTTTAAGAGTTAGACAACCAATGTAAGATGATTTTTTTGTTGTAATTATTTTTGTAGGTTTATTATAATTTCGATCTGACAGTTCCTTTCAAACATTTTAGTACGTCGAATTTCGACGGGTTGCAACTCGTATATATAAAATCCTAATGAAACGAATTTATGAAACGCCTGAAATGTAACGATTCTTTGAATCAACTGATTAAACAACTGATTATGTTTCACGGTGATTTCTCCTAAAAAAAGGAATACTTTGCGATGAAATTAACACCAGAAATCAATATTGATCCGCAGATTTCAAAACTGGTATTAGAATTTTTAAATTCGAATTAGTTTTCGAAATATTAATTTTTTTCTAATTTTATATACATTTTTCTAATGATGGGAACTCAAATAAATTGTAATCAAACAGATATATTTTTTTTTCAAATTTTAGAAAAGGTTACTATTTTAAACAAATTTGGCGAGAAGTCTGGCCTCCCTTAAATGTATGCTAAGAAATGTATCATGTTACTTTTATTCATAATTCAATTTGTATTTCATTATCATTTTATTTAATACAAGCAGAAACATTTAAAATAAATGGCTTTCACTTCTTTATTTCTTTTTAAACGAAATGAAAAGAAAAATAATTAGGCACAGATGTCATATACGCACCGGGGTACCTAATTGGCGCCAAAATGGCATTATTTTGGTTGACATGGTAACCCGGCTATTGTTGTTTATTTAATAATAAGAGTTTATTATTTTATTTTTTTTAATTACATAAATTGTTTTGTTCTATAGTTTATTTTTTTTTCCTTTAAAAATAAAAAATAATAGAAAATAATTAAAAAACACGATACTACTTAGTTATTCCATCGACCCATTTCGCCAAATTATATAAATCGCCAAACCACTCGCCAAATTATACAAATTGACAATTTTTATTTTAAATAACGAAAGAACAAAGAAAATAGTATATCATTAATAAATATACAAATAAAACGTCGAAATGAAAATCACTTGATGACGTAAAGACGTGTAACTTGCTTAAAGTCAAGTGAATGTGACATTTATCAACCATTATTGGCATTTAATCTTATAGTTTTGTGATAGATTTTTGGTCGACGGGATAACTAAGTAGTACCAAAAATACATATGTAACTGGTATTCGAAAACGAGGGTTTCGCCAAATTTTCGTAAAAAAAATCACGCCAAACCGGCATCTGGCCAAATATTAAATCACAAACGATGACATTTAATTCCAACTTCAAAGGAATGTTATAATTTACCACTCGAAAAAAAAAATGCTAACTGGCGAGTTGAAAAATAGTTATTGGCGAGATTTGCACCCGGCTAGCGTAACAGTACCAATAATTCTTTGCGACAATGCTTTTATGTAGTATTATTCGAAAAAAAATTTGATTTTTTTTAATCGAACTGGAAAACTTTCGGCGCAGATGCCACATACGGTCCCATATCGGCGCTATTTTTTTTCTGACGCCAATATCATATACGCAACGGGTACTTAACTGGTGCCATAGTATCGTTATTTTGCTTGATTTGATAAGCCGGATGTTGTTGTTTATGCTGTTGATCTTTTCCCCCAAATTAGCGTCGGAAAAAAATCGCGCCAATATGGGGGCGTATATGATATCTGGGCCAAACTTTCATATGAAAAGCGAAGGGATCAGAGCGTATTTATTTTATCAGTTACATGACTTGGAGTATTATAATATAGATGAAACGATGGCGATAGAATAATATTTGGCGACTTATCACCTGTACCTGGGTAATATTAAAGTACCAAAGCGGCACCAGGAATATAAAAAGCGAAGTGGTTCGCCCGGAACTCTTGATGATAGTCACATGACTTAGGCTATTGTTATAGAAATTGTTTTAAAATACCGGGAGACAAAGACTCTGTACCCTTAATTCCTTTTATTTTTAGCTTCTTTTCAAACGTTTAACTGATCCTCTTTAATCAAACACGAAAACAACCATGTCTTAACAGCAACTGATTCGGCCTTAAATTTTTGAAATCAAAGGAAATTGAATGGAAACCCGTTTACAAGGAGATCTGCACAGCTTTTTTCAGTATAATTCAATCTTCTATAATATTTTTTAAACCGATCAGATTAGCGTGTTTTTAGATTCTGCGGTGTCTGAACGGGGGTTGGCGATCGTAGCTTGTAGGGGGCAGAGCCCCCTAGTTTTTATATAATTTTTAGCACTGATTGTATCTAAAAGTGTCTAAGAAATACGTGTTTGTACAAAACACATTAGAAATCTAAAAAAGAAATAAAAGTTTAAAACTATCGGAGTATTAAAAAAGAGGAAATTGCATTTAAATTTAGAATTGTAGCGTAACTGTCGATAATTATCACTTAACAACAATGACAAAGAAAAAAAAAAAAAAACGACCTGGAATTTCAAATTAATGTAGTCAAAATTATTTTCTATACATTTCAAATATTATAAATTATTATTTTCATTAACAGGAATCAAAGTATATGTTAAATAAACAATTAAAGTAAAAAAATTAAAAAACCCGACTGCGTAAAAAGCGAACTAATTAATTATTTCTCATCAATGTGAAACTGTTTTTTTTTTACTTTTCCTACTATTAGCTCACACTCTCGCTATATACATCTTGTTCAAATTTTCAATCGTTAATAAAATACTTATTATTCATCCAATCAAGCTCAAATATTTTTTTAACTTGTAGTGGATCACACTTGATGTTAATCCAGTTTTTTCAAATATTAATTCATTAATTAAATTAAATGAATTAATTTTCAATAATCGAGAGTGCCCGCTTCTTGAAAGTATTTTAAGACCGAGAGAGCCCTCTTCTTGATCAAGGCATTTTAAGTGCCACTCAAGAGAAAGAAGAATGGGAGAAAAAAATTCTCTTATTGACCTAAGTAGGAATTGACTTGAAATATTTTTTTTTATATATATTACTTGTTTATATTACTTACCTATTTTTTTTATTTACTTGTATTGATGACTTTTAAGTTGTGTTTAATTGTTAGTTCCAATCTATAAACACTGTTTTGGTGAGATCTATAGATGTCTATGATCGTTAGAGTTGCAGTAAAGCTAGAGATCCACAATACATACACAACTTCCAGGTTGTATAATATTTTAACGGAGCTTCTGACTGTAAAATAGTCAATGAAACATCGTCATCATTTTGAAAGACCTATCCAATGATAGGCCACTCAATAGGGTACCTAATTTTTTTCGTCTCTACCGCCATTTCGTATTTTACGGCTGCCATTTTGAATTTATGAAAACAAAACCTAGCCTATAACCATCGGGCCGTTAAGACGAATTGATAGAGACCTCATTCATTAAAATCCATCCTGCCGTTGTGATGTTTCGAGGGTATAAAGAAATCCACTTACACAGATAGGCGTGAAACACATAACCCTTCTTTTCAGTGGGGTAGAAATACGATGTATTTTAAATATCCGAACATATTTCCTTGTAAACAACATTTTGATAAACTTCTATTTAAATCATTTTAATCATTTATCTAAAAAAGTTAGTAATGAGCTTAGAGCATATACGATAAACCACAAACTTGCAATATACTTTGTTATAAAAACTAATTATTGATTTATTTAGCGAATATTTTTTAGTATTTCTATTTCGATTTTGATACATATACGTTTAAATTATTATAAACCACAAAAATTAAAAAAATAAATGATAATTATAGTTTATTTTTGCATATCTTCCTCAAAAAATATAACTCTGACTGATTTTTATTTTATGCGTAGCATAACAGATAATTTAGGATTTGAGCATCTGAGAGAAAATTTAGGGTTTGAAAATCAATGAATTACAGTAGCACGATCAAGGTTTTATATAGTATTTTCTTTACTTAAACGCAGAGTATCGATTTATTGATAAAAGTATCATTAAGTAGTCTATAAGGTTTTCATTAACAATCACTCAGCTTTCAATAATGGAAATTGTGCTGATGCGATTTGTTCTAGAATGTCAGTTTCCGCTGAATCGACGACAACATTTTGGTTTCTCCTAATAAATACGTAAAGGATACTTCCTAACAAATGGTTTAGTGAATTTCTTGTAGTATTTCTAGTTCCATGTTGAAAGCTATATGTTTGAAAATAAAATTACGGGAATATTTTGACCGATAATAAACAATCGTTAATATTTTCTTATATTACTCCTGAAAAAGTCAATTCACAATGAGTTTCTTTCTGTTTGATAGATTTAATGCACGAATAGATATTTTATGTATTTTATAGATACATCACTATCTAGATTTTGAGTAGTATAACTATCCTTCCATTCATAAAGTTCTATAGCTTTATTGATAAAAGTGTCACAAATTTTTAATTAGAAGCTTTAATTAACTAGCATTCGGCCTGTATTACAGATAATCATACTGATAAGAAAGGTTTTACAATGGCAGTTTTTGCTTTATAAACAGTACGTCATACATTTCAGCTAAATAATGCATGCAAGTGTTTAATGAGTTTTTCACTAATCAACTAGATAGTAATAATCGTTTAGCATATTTCTACTTGTAAATGAATATTTAAAAGATTTTCTTGAAACATAAGGCAGAACATCGACATTTGTAATTAGTTTTCAATATTTTCATTAAAAAGTATTAATATGAAATTTCTCTTTTTCCTTTAAAAATATTCAGAATGACACGGATTTAAGAAATTAAAATACATTTTTGATATTTTATAGTACCATGATCTATGTTGGACATACTTACTATCATGCGCTTTGTGTGCCCATAATAAAAATTTATTGATAAAAATGTCATTAAGTTTTCATTAACAGTTGTTTAGCACTTAGGAAACTGATTTGTTGATGGGAATTACTTTAGAATGTCAGTTTTTTTTTTTTCTAAATAGATAGCTAGACATACGTTTCTCTGTGTGATTACCTTTGTGACTATGTGTGCATGTTGATGGGTATCTGAATTTAAAAATGCAGTTTTGTCTTTAATAAATGATAGTAAAATATTGTACAAATAATCTTATAAATTTAATTTTATAAATTCTTCTCCTGATATTTTTCATGATATAATACTGATTGCATACTGCATGTCAAATGATAAAATAAAACTGTATTTGTAGCCTTTTGTATGATATAAAATCAGATATTGGTAATTTAATATACTCAAAATTAATTTATTTCCTAAATTATATCTCTGTATTTCAATTAAGTGTTCATATATCTAAATGTAATCATTTCCTCTTTAATATAATTTGTTTTGTTTTTTCATTTGAAAAAGGCTCCTTATTCAAATAAAAGTAAATATATTTTTAAAGATGGCAGCTATGGATAATGTAGATGTAATCATAATTATACATTTATTTCCTGTCTCAAATACATTTTTATTTTAGCTAAAGTACTTTGCTTTATAAATTAACTGTGACTTGTATATTGGCTAATCTTTGCATAGTTTCTAAGATATTTATTAAACATGTGTCAGCATATGTAAAAAAAAATAATATGTTGACTTATGGCAGATAAAGTATCATATGGCGCAATTTTAAGTAAATATTTGAAGAATTTATTGGTCATTTCATTTAATCATTATGAATCATTTAATTTATTATCAATCGCCAAAATAGACGTCGTTATATTTTTTTAATTTTATATGTAGCAAGACTATTGGATTTTGTTTGGTAAGATGAGTGGCTCGATACGATGTTTTTTATAAAGACTTTGCAACCACCCTTAAAATTGTAAGGTCGCAAAATCATGCTCTTTAACATTTTATGTGCTGAATTGCGAATTGATGAAAATTTCATATTGTAAAGCATTTTTTGTGAATTGTTTAAAATGTATTAGAAGCTTTACATAATCATTTAATAAATTTTAGAAGGATTGGAGGATTTTAAAGGATTAATTAAATTTCAATGTATAAGGATTTTGTGCAATATTTATAACCCCACTCAAACCTTTTATTTTAAATATTTTTCTTATTATTTCTTAGAATTAGGAAATGTACAAATATAATGTTCTTACAATAGAAATATAGAAATACTTTCGGTTTGAAAAATCCCCCCTCCTAACGCTAAGAAAGCTGAAAAGATGCAACGTCAAAAGAAATCATCCTTTTAAAAATATTTTTGTTTTGTATAACCAATAATGCTTTTGGAATAAGATAAAGTAATGTATCTATAACTCATTTTAAACTGTATTATAACTAATCGATGCATTAAATGAATGTTATAACAAGTTATTTTAATGGTACTAAGTACCGTCAGTAGATAAAGGAATAAAGCAATTAAAGCAATATCTATAAATCATTTTAAATTGTATTACAACTAATCGATGCATTAAATGAATTTTATCAAAAGTTATTTTAATGGTACTAAGTACCGTCAGTAGATAAAGGGTTAAAGGAGGCGACTTACTCGATCTCTTGTTTTCTTCGTATACAATAAAAGGATTACTCCGTGTATTGTGTACTCCTGAAATAGTTTATTTTATTTTCACATCAGACGGTCTTATAAATTAGTGCTATGTAATGCTTCTTGATTATATTTTCCAATCACAGCTCATAGATAACCAAGTTAAAAAAATAAATCCCGTTTCAGAAATTTATGCAATCACAACATCACACTTGTAATAAGTGTTTTATTTTTCTTTTAATCATACAGGAAACTTCCGTGATTGTTTTTAACATTCTTACACCGAATACACAACATCATACTTGTAATAAGTATTTAGTTTTCTTTCAATTATAAACACAACTTCCGTGATGGTTCTTAACATTCTAACACCATATGGTTTGTTATCAAAGAAATTTTTTGTTTCTATAGTGTATTACACTATATATTTTTTTAATATTCGTTTAAAGAATTTCCTAAGAGTTGTAGGAGACATATTGGTCAGTAAGTTTCAGAAACTTTCAGATTTTTATTTTGTTTGTTAAAAATAATGACATACTATATTTCATAGTATTCCGAAATATGCTACATTCAAATATTTAGTAACAAGTAATGTAATTGTAGCTTTCTTAATCATTCTGGCATTATTGATAGCTGTCAAACCCAGGTTTTGTTATTGAAGTTTTTTTTTTTTTGTAATAAATGAAGGTGCGACGGTGTTGTGCACATCGTATTTCCCTATTTGATATTTTGTCGTATGATTGTTCTATATGTACAAGTATTGTTCAAAAAGTTTTGCCTTCACATCTGTAACTACTTTATAAACAGAACAAAATGAAATAATATACATTGACAAGTGTCTTTGAAATACACTTAATTTCATGATGTTTTTATTTTGCAGGTGGAACCACTGACGTGTAAACAGTGAAACGGAGAATGTCGGACCATATGGAAGTGTGGTTAAAACAGCGTGCGGTGATCGAATTCCTGACAGTGGGAGGTGTTGCACCAATCGATATCCACAGGCGATGAGTGCTGTGTATTGCGAGCGTGTGTGGACAGAAGCACCGTCAGGTGATGGGTACGTGGAAGCCGGACAGAGAACCCAGACACGTCAAGTGTGTCCGATAAGCCCCGCTATGGACGGTCGGAGACAACAGACGGTACAGGGGTCATTTTCAAAATCGGTCCATGTTTTGAAATAACAAATAAAATTTTTAGAAATAATCAGAAAGTTTTAATTATTTGTAAATAATTACCTTAACTCAAAAACATTAATATATAAGCATCAGCAAAGACCAAATTACTAATTTAACATTTTAAAACTAATTTTTAAATTTTAATGAACTTGGTAATGATATAAGTGAGCACGGTAATGACAAATTAAGCAAAATATTTTTACTTTTCACCAAGCATAAATGGCTGACATTATATTTTCTGGCCCATACAATGAATTTCTACTTCTTATTTAATAAAAGCAGATTAAGAAATAAAAGTTCATTTAGTTAGTAATTAGAAGTGGGTACGGTAATCACGTACAAAAAATACTCTCAAAAACATTCAAAGTCTTTTTTGTTTTATTGAAACTATAAAACTATTTACTCTATTCACCTAAACCTGTTGTAAAGTTGACTTTTAAGGAGTATTTTTGCCTTGATAAAATGTCATGTGCTTCCCTCTAAAAATTCCTGATGATTTTTTTGTCAGAAGCATGGTAATGACACTCTTTCTCAGGACACGGTTTAAAAAAAATATTAAGAATTAAAGATAAGTTTGATTAATGAAAACAGTTTTTTTAGTAGTAGCACCTTAATAAATAAAATGTATTAAAAAAATTATAACCATATTTTTTAAATAAAACTTAGTCAAATCTTTACCTAATAAATTTCTTGTTGGGACAACCTACGGAAATGACATTTTGACTATAAAATAATATATTTCTTATTTTTAATTTTTTTTTTATAAATAATAATATATCTGTAAATTATCATTAAGAAAACATGATAGTTAAAATGCAATAATTAAAATTAAGATATTTAACTATGTTTCTGTACAAATATGAAAAGACAGTGAATCACGACACTTTTTGATAATCACCCACAGAGCATAGAGAACGTGTAAATGAAGTGATTTGTGATAACCGGCGCATTAAGCAGAGGGTGATTGCCAGCATTATTGGAATATTGCTTGAAACAGGGAATCACATCGAGGAGGACGAATTTGGCTTCACTATGGGTTCCTCGCATGTTGACAGTGGAAAAGAAACAAGCGAGACTACAAATGTGGCTGCAGCATTTGGAACGTTACGAATCCGAGGGAGATGACTTTCTCTTTTGAATCATCGACGGTGATGAAATCTGGGTACATCATTACGACCCAGAGACTACACGGAAATCCATGGGGTTCAGGCACCCTAGCTCTCCTCGTCCCAAGAAATTCAAGCTACAAACATTAGTTGGCAAAGTTATGCCTGGTCGTCGCCGACGAACACTAAATATGGTGACGATATCAAAATATAAGGTAACCTTTCAAAGACGGACATTTCAAATTTAGTTGTCAATGTAAAATATTTCATTTTGTTCTGTTAATAAAGTAGTTACAAACGTGGAGGTAAATTTTATTGAACAGCTCTTGTACATTAAATGTTTAATTTATGTTAGTATCAGTTACGTAAGTTCACGTTTAAAGTTTGTTTTAGATGTATTCCATAAAATATTCCATATGTTTAATTTATATTTGGCTTCTTTAGAGTTGTATTAATTAGATGGTTATCATTAGGTTTTCGTTTGTAACTGTTTTAAATAATTATTTTTTTATACTTACGGTAACAGTTTTCTTTGATATCTAATTTTAATGGACAGCAAAAATACCTATGATCACTGCATGATGGGTTCATATCATTAACGTATAATTACTGTAGACAGGATGCTATATTTGTTTCCGCATATAGTTAAATCCGTTGTTGATTATCGGTATAGATTTTTATCTTTATTTTTATTTTCTTTATTGATTTAATTACATTTTTTGGTTGATGAAATTTGTTTTAAGAACAGTTTTTTCACCATAATCAACATAGTCTTCTTTACAACGATCATTGAAAGTTGCAGGTGCCTCTAGATCATTTATTCAATATTTTAAATGAATGAAATATTTTATCTATATTTTAACCTTCCCACCGCCGCGAACTAATATATCCGTTCACTAAGCTGAGAGTTTCACGACAATAGAAGCAATATTTAAATTAATATAATTCTAGAAATATAATGCAGTTTTAAAACATTTTGTTATGAGTAATACTCTCAAGGCTTATATTCTTATATTTAATTAAATTTTTTATGTCTTTTTGAAAAATCACCTTTTTTTAGATTTTTAAAAAATTACAGAGAAAAAAACATTACAATTTTGCCCTTTTGCTCGGCGGTCAGGGGGTTAACAAACATAATATAGTTTAATGGATCTTCTCAATGATAGAAGCATTTAATATAGTGTGGGGGGAATATGCACATATACATAATATGTTAAAATGTTTATTATTAAAAATTGTCACAAACACCTCAGGCTCTAATTTACCCTTGCCGGTTAAAACAAGCAGTTAATAAATAAAAGTAAAAATGTCATCGAAGAAAGGTTCTGGTCGGAGTAGAGAGTACACATTTAAAACTGAAAAAATGAACAATTAATGAAAGCAAAGAGCTGTGAATTTTTAGAACACTATCCAAATTATAAACAATTAGAAAAAAAATCAAGCAAACATTAAGTAACGATTATCGTATCCCTAAACTAACCTAAAAGTAACAAAAAAGAAAGACTCAAGATCCAAGAAAAGTAACACTTAATTAAAAACTTAATAAAATTATTTTCAAAAACCTATCAAAAATATTTACACCATAAAGGAAAAGGAAACATATAAACTACTTAACTTCGAAGGGGAATTTCTAAATATTAATACTAAATTTACCCTTAATTATAAGCATCTCAGCACCCAACTGTTGCAGTAACATAATTGCTATAATAACTAATATTAGTATTCATATTAAGATATTTTAAGTTAATTAATTGAGAAAATGAACAGTCCTTTATCCAGAACCTGGTAACAACACCCTAATACCATCACCATATGCCAATACTTGAACAGGTATATGCATTAAGAAAATAAGATACATTAATTATCATTTTGGGTTAGGTGGTTGATTAGCACGACACAGTCGGAATTCCAACGATACACACATATATAACTATTATAGAGGTGAAACGAAGTCAAGCATCTCGTTCCTTTTTATCAAACATGAGCATTATTACTTTCTTCTATCTTCAATAGAAGAAAGTATTGTAATCGAAATTTTTTTTCGAATTCCGGTTTTCGACGGATTTACACGTTTTAGCGGTCAGAGATCACAAAAAACATGTTTATACAAAATGTCTGCAGGTCCGTCTGTCCGTATGCCTGTGTGTCGCCATTGTACCATCAAAAATTGTATGAAGTTATGCATAGAATTTAAGCATTTTTTTTTTTTAGTTTTTGGCTATGGCAAGCAGGCCCTCCATTAATTTGGAAAAAATCCGCCAGTAAGTGGCGCTGTAATAGCTATTTTTGTGCATTTTGAATATTGTACCATCAAAAAGTGTATGAAGTTATGCATAGAATTAAGCCAAATTTTTTGTGTATGTTTGATTGCCATGGCAAGAATGTCCTCTCTGAATTTGGAAAAATTCCGCCGGTAGGGGGCGCTGTAATAGCGATTTTTGTGCATTTTGACTATTGTACCATCGAAAAGTGTATGAAGTTATGAATAGAATTGAACCAATTTTTTTGTATATGATTTTGGCCATGGCAAGAAGGTTTTCCCTGAATTTGGAAAAATTCCGCCGGAAAAGGGTGCTGTAATAGCCATTTTTGTGCAATTTTTAACATTGTACCATCGAAAAGTGTATGAAGTTATGTGTAATTCTAATAGAAATTCTGATAAAACTAAATAAAATGAAATAATGACAGAAGATAGAAGAAAGATTTGGGATTGGCACACCAATTAGTTTTTTAATGAAATTGCAAAACCAGTTAAGAGAAGGAAACTTCTTTCTCATAAGTATATATGAAGGGCTCACAACCATAGTAGACCAAGTCCATTTTGATGGAAAATGATATACTCCATTTAGAAGGTGTCTAAAATCTGTTTTATTCAATATCTCGGTGAACCAAGTCTTTAAACAGATGTCATATATGCATAAATTATATGAAAACAGACTTGGTTCACTGATTTTATGCATCTTCTAAATGGACTATCACATTTTTTTCAAAATAGACTTGGTCTACTATAGCTGTGAATCCCTCATATATAAATATTCCCTACACAATATTTACTATTTTTTTTTACATTTTAAATTACATTTTTATTAATGACAAAGATTTCTTTCTGGAGGAGGATGCTGGTAAAAATCTCAATCGAATAAATAAATTTGCAAAATATATTTTTAAACATCTACAGCATTTCTATCTATATGTATTCAGGTTAAATGAAATTGTTTTAAATCTTTTTAAAGGAATTTTTTGCATTTGTATAGTTTTAAGTTTTACATTTCAAATAAAGGAATCATAAAAGCATGAATTATTTTCTTGAAAGTATTTACCAACTGATATCTGGCATTATACACTGCTCAAAACAATTAAAGGATATGCAGTTTTAGGTGGATTTTGTATCTGGTAAACTGTTTAGCTGATTGATACATGGTCGATAGACATAGTAGGTTATATGAGAATAAATTACACATGTTTGGCAGAAAAAAATGCATTTTATTCCGCATTTGTGTACTAAAGGAAAAAAACACAATTTGTGCATATGCGAAAAAAAGAATAAGAAAAGGTGTTTTCTTCAAAGAAAATCATTTTCAGTAAGGGGTGTGGTTTCCACGGGCGGCCAGCAACGTTGAACACCTTTGAGGCATGGACTCAATGAGGCTATTAATGACGAGTTGGGGTATTCTGCCCCACTCTTCCAGAAGAGCTCTTTCCAGTTCTTGGAGAGTTTGTGGGGGTTGTTGGCGGCCAGAAACTCGTCTTTCTAGAGCGTCCCAAACGTGCTCGATTGGATTCATGTCTGGAGAACACGCTGGCCATTCCATTCGAACGATTCCTTCCTCGAAAAGGAAATCCTCCACCAGGTTTGCACGATGTGGCCTGCAGTTATCGTCCATTAAAATGAAGTTATCTCCGATTGCTTCAGCGTAAGGGACTACAATAGGTCTGAGGATCTCATCCCTATATCGGCGACCAGTCAGAGCTCCATCTCGAATGATGTAGAGGTCAGTGCGCCCGTCAATGGAGATGACACCATACACCAACACTCCTCCACCGCCAAATCTGACACTTTCGTGCACGAACGCAGGATTATTCCTACTGCCACGGTACCTCCAGATGAAAATACGCCTATTATCCGGATGCACAGAAAAACGGGACTCGTCAGAAAACAGAATATTGCTCTATTCATTTCTCCTCCAGTTGACATGCTCGGTTGCCCACTCCCTGCGGTCGCGACGATGCCTTGATGTTAATCTAACACATACCATCGGTCGGCGAGCATACAGACCTACAGCATGGAGCCGGTTTCGGACAGTCAGAGTTGAAATCGTGGTGCCTGTAGCCGAGCGAATGTGTTGTTGGAGAAGAGTAGCGTTCATGGTTCGGTGTCTCCGAGCTGTTAACGCTAAATACCGATCTTCATTGGGCGTTGTTGCCCGTCTACGACCTTGCCCTGGTCTTCGGCCTGCACATCCACTCTCCAAAAAACGGTTCCAGATCCTGGAAATGACACTTTGTGACACTCCAATGGCTTGCGCTACTTCGGCTTGAGTTTGGCCCCCTTCTAACCTACCAACAATTCTCAAAGCTTCTGAATCTGTCAAATGACTTCGCTGAGACATCCTACTCATCGAAACAAAGCAATCACTGAATGCCGATCATCCTTGTCTTCATTCTCTTTTATCCAGTTGAAAGTCAAATTTCATTCGCTGCCGCTGAAGCGACGTTTTTGACGTCGAACTCAAAATTTGCATACTCCACAGTTTGAAAACCAGAAAAAATAGCATTTGTGATTCTCTTCTTCTATTTTCGGCAAAAAAAATTTCGTTTATATCTTTATTTTATATAAAACTTCAAATATCCTTTAATTGTTTTGAGCAGTGTATAATGGTTGCTTTATACATTTTGTAGCTCTAACGTTCATACTACTCTTAAGTCTTTAACAAATTCCTTTTCTTTCTTGAGACTAGGGGGCTAAGCCCACCTGCTCACTACGCTCACCAACCCTCCGCATAATTGCTTCGCGATTCCGTACGGTATCTTGAAGCAATCCCTATTTTCTAGCTAACCCCAGACGTAATTGTTTCGCGTTTCCATTCTGGATCGCTTCGTGATCTATTATTTTCTATGCAAACAATTTTTAGATTCCACTTCCCAAACACGCGTAGAGCTTACAGAGTTTCGTAATTATAAAAATTATTAAATATACAATCATTGAAAAAGGTAAAATTTATTTGAATAATTGCAAATTAAATAAATTTATAAATAAATAAAATTATAAATTAATAGAAAATTTAAAATTAAAAATATTAGAAATTTAAAAAGTAACAAATTTATCAAAGTTATTTTGATTTTTTTTTCCTTGTCTTTTTAATGAAGTTTAAAAATGAAGTTTAAAAGTTTTTTTTTTGTAGTTACAGTAAATAATCTTATTATATAAATCTCCTCTCCTCTGAAATTGTCACTTCGCCGCCTTTTCTCCAGCACCAACATATATGTGTAAAATTATATGCATAGTGTTAAGAATATTGTACATTGTTATTGTTTGTGCTTAAAAAGAATATAAATAGTTCAATTAAGCTTTATTCACAAGCTAATACTCACATACTCATAATAATCACAAGCTCTTTAATTTACATTACATATCTTTTTCATACTTTTAATGTTTACCTATTTTTAGTTGCATGTAAAAATGTTAAATCGGTTAAAGGAAAACTTTCCGCAATTTAAAAATTGCACATTTTCATAATTTTATAAAACACCTTAAGGGAACCGGGTAAGCTCTATCTCGGCCATGTTAAAATACACCAACTTTATGAACCTTTTTCTCAGAAATGGTGAAAAATAGAGGTCTAGATTTTTTAGAGTAGTTTGAATAACATGCTTTACGTATTTTAACAGATAATTTTTCTATTTAAGAGAAAATGAAAATTAATTATTAATTATTTATTGAAAGATATTTTTAATTAGCATTTTTGGTAAGATTTCACTGCCTAAAATAAATAATTCTCAACAAATCATTAAATCTCTGTGTTATAGTATACACATAACACAAGTATTTACGAAAATCTGAGTTCTTAAGTTTAATATATATTGAAAAAAAAGGAACACAAACTTGAAAAATCAAAGTTTTGAGAAAAAGTCAATTAAAGCTGTGAAGCAATGTTGCCATTGGGCTACTTTTTTAAAATTCTAATTTCTTGATTGGCACCACTTTTCTGAAATAGTAAAATTCGCCTTATTTAATAACATATTAATTAAGGCGAAAACAGTGGGAGCTTTACCACTTCAGAAAAGTAGCACCAATCAATAAATCTGAATTTAACAAAAGTAGCCCACTGCTGTGAAGTGCCCTTGAAAAGGATGAAAAAATCCGACTCTTTTTAAAAATATATAAACATAATAATATATAAACAAAAATATATAAATAAATGTGTAATACATCGTTCAAAAGGTAAAAGTTTAAACTATTAATATAACGCTATTTAATGTGATATAAAAAAGTCAAAAACGATTTTTTGGTTGAATTTCGCTTACCCGGTCCCCTTAAAATATTCTATATGCATTTCTTATATAGGGATCACCTGATATGTAGCCATAACTAGCGTAATTTAAAATTTTTGGTTGTGCTGTTTATTTTCAAATGCGCAGAAAATGTTGCTCGCTAAAGCTGAATATTTTTAAAGATTTACGATTAGTATAGCCCCTTAATTTACGTTACATGTATTTTCACATATTTTTAATATTTATGTACTTTTAATTTTTAATAAATTATTTTGCTCTAGAATATAAGAAAAGTATTTCCGTTTAAATGATGTAAGTAGAAATTAATTAATAACTTTTTTTTTTTTTTTAATCTCATATTCAAATTTGAAAACTATTGGAGTTTTGTTGAAAACTTTCCAAGCCTTAAGCAATTTTTACTATCAATCATTATAAATATAATCTCTTCTTGATTTATGCCGAATAAAACTTAAAAGCAATACATTTTCTTGGAGCGAATCTGGCTTTCACGTATCATAATTTCTTTTGAAATCTTTCCTTTCAGTATCGCAAATTTCCATTAAAACGACTCAATCATTAATCTTATTTTTATGGTCTTGCTTTACAGTGAAACTTTTGTCAAATGCCTTGAAAGATTAATTATTAACATAAATATAGCAGGTTACAACCGTCCGGAATAGGAATAAAAGTTTAGAATTTGTTTAAGGAAATTTATAAAAATACAAGGATTTTTATTATTATTATTATTATTGTTTATGGAAAATATCTGAGTATCAAAGTAAATTTAGCTTTGTCATAAATTTATATGACTATATTTGTGTTTAAAATAAAAGTAATTTGCTTTTTAAACTTTTATTAAAATTATAAATGAAATCATTAAGTGGGGCGTGTCTATGTAAAATATTTAAAAATCCATACTTTCTTCCGCTATAAAATTCTTCGTTTTTTTCCGACCCCCCTCAGCGTTTAATTAAAAATACGTAGGTCTTCTAATTGTTTTTATTTGTATCGACTACTCATACATCAGTATCTCTGCCAAAAAAAGGGTTTTTCTCAAATGACGTTTTTTAAACTAGTGTACAATGTGAAAAAAGTATTATTAATCCATCGATTTCAAACATGGACAAAATTTACATAAGATACGTACTTCTCTAATAAATTATTAATTTGCTTTTAAATGTATTTTTATTTATTTATTTTTTTTGCTTTATTTGTTTTTTATGAATTTGGGGATGATACATTTTATACGATTTTTAAAAATTTTAAAAATTTAAAAGAAGCTTGTAAATATTCCAGATAAAACAGGTTTCTTACAGAAAATGAATAGGAAAACTTTAAACATATATTTAATATGTATATATTATATTTATTATATAAAATATATGTTTAATATATTTATTATATAAAAGCATCAGCAAAATTCCTTTGCTTTATGTTTCAAAAATGCCACTTTTGCAAAATAACCATTTATTTATTATTTTGTAAAAAAAAAAAAAAAAAAAAAAAAAAAAAGTTTTTCACATTTTTTTTCTTTTAATTAAACCATTTTTGAAGTTGTTTTCCATTTTTTGCCGTTGTTATGTTTGAAACATACCGTTAACAAAAAATAGGTATCCACCAATGAAATGGAAGACTACGAATATTTTCCATGTCCTTCCTGATAGTCAAAATCATTCAATAATTGTGGAACTTGTAATTTATTTATTATTTATGAAAATTGTTTTCTAACCTGATGGTTATTTTTGTTTGAAAATTATTTTCTAATTTTTTGGGGTTCCGTATTTAAAAAGTAAAAACGGAACCATTATAAGATCACTTCTGTGTCTGAATGTCACAGCCATTTTACTCAATAACTATGAAACGTGGAACGTTCAATTTGAGGGAAGTAATAAAGACAACACATATTTTCAGATTATTAAACATTCATAAATATGTTTAGTAAAAATGTAGAAGGGCTTAATTAAGTTATTTGAAAAAAAAAAAAAACCTCTTATCTTTGTATATCGTGTAAGTATCGTGTGAAAGCTTTCGTAACGCTGAACACAAAAATGCATTTCTTTCAATTTTAGGCATTATATTTTCAAAGATATTGTCAAAAATGTAGCGCAAAAATATGTCCCCCCCCCCATCTAATTCCGAATCTATAGAAACTAAAATTATGAAAAAATTAGAGGTAGTAGACGTTAATTTAAATCTTCCAGGAAAATTATAGCGACTACCGTAGGTCACATAGTTTTTGAGAAAATCGCATTTTTCCGTTACACACAAATACGATTTAAGGATATTCAGTAAAAGTGTTGAGCACCACAGGGAGTACCTATCGTAGCAGAAGTGCAAAAGCATTGTTATAATGATTTTCGAAATAAATCGTCAGTAATTAGCCTAGATATTAACCCTTAAAGACGGACGGTTTACACATACATAATGACAAAGACAGTGTTCTCTACGTACCATCGACTTTTAAAGACTAGATAACAATTTTTAGTGATATATATGTGTAATGCAATACCCAGTTGCAGCATGAAAACAAGAAAGACCAAATTATTAAAAACAGACTATTAATTAGACTGAATCACATAAATACCATAGGATTCACGACTGGTTTGCATTTAGTGGATCTCTCAATACGCCTCGAGTGACTTTAAAAGTTAATTAAAAACCTATCGGTAAAAACGCGGCACGGACCAACGCGGCATTGAGACTTTGCGACCTCCTTTCGAAGCGGGCTTAGCACAATGCCAAATTTAAACTTCGAACGAAGGTTTTGTTTTAGCTACATTGTAAAAAGATAGGTTTTTACTACGCTGAATTTATTTTCATGAAATGCCAAATTAAGTTTAAATATGCACTGTGTTTATTGTCAACACCGAATTAAGTTCATCATAAACAGATTAAGATAATATTGTAAATTGAGTTACACAGAATAGCTGTATTTGATATTATTTAGGTTCCATATCTCTTTGTACCATCACGATATATCCATTTACACTTTCCTAGTACATACAGCTATACCCAACCTAGGTTGCATAGTTTTTATAAAGTCTTAGCATTCTTTTAACTATGGTTTTTTTTTTTTTTATACAATTACTAATTCATATATTTGTTGTACGGAACCGTCTGAGCGCGAGTAATACTCTCACTAACCGTTTATTTACAAGAATTTGCATAAATAATGCGAATTTTGCGGAATTCTTAATTTATGAATATGAAAAAAATTGAAATTTTATTTCTTAGGAATTAATTCTCTGCTTTTAAAGTCATTTTAAAACACTATTCGTTGTAGAATACGTTAATTTTTCTTATAATAAATATCACATGCGTTTGATTGTGATTTTATTGTTTTAGGTTTAGATATTCTAATTGTGACCTAATTTAGAATTATCGAATTTCTGCCCACAATACTAATAATGGCTTAATATATATAACAGACCAAACATAATAACAGACCAAACCTATAAAATAGATTTTATTTCGGATGTTGTTTTTGATGAAAACGTACTTTTTAAATTTTCGTCCTCAGAAATCCTCAATTTTTACGATTGTTTTCTAAAATTTGAGAAAAATATATTTTTTTATATATGTTATATCGAAATTTTGAAACACAATATAAATGTAAAATTAAAAATATATTTTAAGATATTTTTATATTTATGGTGAATTCACACTTCTGTTTATTTCGGTAACAGTTATTTTGCAACAACATATAATGCTTTGTAATTTATGTCATTTAACAATTTTATTTACATTAAATTATTTTAAGCATATGTTTAACGTCTGTCTGTTCATTTTCTGTAAAAAATCGTTTATTTCCGGAATATTTACAAGTTTCATTTAAATTTATAAAATTTTAAAAATTCATATAAAATTACAAACTAATACTTTTGTAATGAGAAGGAATTTGTTAACTTTATGCATTTGTCACAGCCAACGTTTATGAAATATCTTATCGTTGTTAAAAAAAAAAAAAAAAATACACATTTTACGCTGAAAACTTTAAAAGGAATGTGTTTGCTGAAAATAAATGGTGTCTTCAAATCTCCGATTTCCTTTCAAAATCGTTCCCATTCAGTTGCGCAAGTCTCCTTTCACTGGATTCGATCATTAATCTCATCTGAATAGTCTTGCATTACTGTAATGATTTTGACAAAACTACATAAGAGATTAATTGTTAGCATAAATATTTACATAGCAAGTTTCTGACGGATCTTTAGATGATTCAGATAAAAAATCTTTAAATGAAATAAAATATGACGAATATTTAACGTTTTTTTTTTTTTTGTTTGTTTTTTTAAACATATATGACTATAGGAAAAGACAAAAAGCTCTGTATTACAGTAGATTTCGATTATTTAAATTTTTGCATAATGTTTATTTGCGCTTTCATTGAAATTATTAATTCCAAAATCTATGTACGATATCGAATAAGAGTATTTAAATTTTTGAAAAATGTATTCTATACATGTTTTTAAAATACTTTTTTTTATCTTTACTCCTTCCTTATTTATTCTTGTTGTTTATTTAATTTATTAAATTCTGGATACCTCTTCATTTAATGGGTACGAGTCCACCAAGTGCCAATACTGCTTGTTTCTTAATAAAGGAATGTTAAAATCCTAGTGCTAAATTCATGTTCCGTAAATAATTAGAATTCGTATAAGGAACAAATAAAACACAATAAAAATGTCATTTACGTGCATATATATAATATTAAATTATATAAAATACATTAAAATACCTTCGAAATACATTAAAAATCAAATTAAAATCTCAAAACTTTTCAAATTCACACAGCCATTGTCAGTGGTTATTTAAGTGTTGTTATTTCTCATGGCACTTATTCGTCAAGGATACCCCCTTAAGCGGGTCCGGGACACAAAAATCTTCGAATTTTCAAATTTTTTTTGTTGGATTAAAAATTTCTCTGTCGTTTTCTGCTTAAAATGACGTTTAAATCATGTCTCTACGATAATTAGAACGGGAAATATTAATTATTTCGTTTTTTCTTTTTTTTTTTTCTCCAAAATCTACCTTCCAAGCTATGGTTGTCAAGGAAACGAGTTCTTGTGAAATTGCGTTTATCTTCATGATGCGTTTTTTCACTATTAATCATATTTAAATTGTTATAAATCAAGAACCGTTACAGATAAATGGTTCAAACTTGGAATATGGCTTTTTTAATAGATTTTCTTTAATTTAGTCTCAGCAAATTAAAAAAAAATACATTGCTTTTGAAAATATGATTTTTTTTTTAAATTTCTAATTTTAACTTTAAATATTTTTTATTTTTTTTTAATGAATATTTTTTAAATGCTGAATATAAATTAAAACATATATTTTGTTTATTTTAATGAAAAAAAAATTGAAATTCTATAAATAACATTTCGAGATATAATGATTTTAAACTACCCCTTCCCCCCACCCTTTTTTTAGCAAAATTTGAAATTTAATTAAAAAAAAATATTAGAAGTTTTATTATGAGATTTTGTTTACAAATAATGTGGTTAACCATCACAAAAAATTTCAAATTTTTAACTCAATAAATATTTTTTTTTTTTTTGAAAATGTGTCCCGTTCCCCCTTAATAGCGTCTAACTGTAAAATAATATATATATATATATATATACTAGCTGACCCGCCCGGCGTTGCCCGGGTCCGTGGTGATATTTAAAAATTATCCTTAAATTTATATGATTTCATACCTTTAACTCGATTTTGACTGAAATACGTACCCACTCACTGTGTGGAAAATGGGGAGAAGCTGTTAATTGTTGAGATTTGCTATGTAAATTTTTGGAAAATTGTATGCGACAGTCATGAACAAATTAAAACTTTAAAACACCCTGTACTGATGAAAAAATGAGTTAAGAGGAGAGGAGCGAGTGCTTAGTAATGTACAGGTCAAAAGCTTTAAAACGATATATCACATGAAAAAATCCATTTCCACATCCCCTTGGGGGAATGGCCCCTAATACTCTCGGATCAGAAATAGACTCCACCAATTGAGGGGCCGTGAGGAGTTTCACCTTCGGTCAAGCCTTCAAATGAGGTCGAATCTTGCTGTAACTAATTCGCAGCGGCGTCAGAAAATTTACACCTCGGGAGGTCATTTAAAAAAGAAAGAAATATTTTTGAAAAGAGGTACATATTTTACACACAAAAAAGTTTGAAGGACTCAAAACACACATTTTTTTTTCATTTTAAAAAGTTAGTGAACTATTTTAATACATTTTATAATTTCTTTCTTTCTTGAACACTTCCCAACAAAGTTGAAAGTGTTTATGCATTCAGTTTGTCTGTCCGTCTGTGCACGCTCCAACTCTGGTAAATATACTCGGATTTTTATGCAACTGATAACGGTTATTTAGGATCACCAAAGCATGTTTTGTGTTGTATATGAAGTATGTAGGATTAATAGTTCATTTACAGGGGCAGTCAAAAATATTCCATTACAATATGGTATATGGGGGGGAGGGGAAATTGTTTGCAGAGTATTTTTATGACATTGCGCTATTTCAAATGTATTGAAACTTATATAAATCACTGAATTTCACTAAGATCACGTTAGAACAATGCATTCATTATTCATAGCATTTTTTATTCATTTGCAGGGACACACAAAATAAATAGGTTACAGTACTGTCTTTGAGTAATAATTGCTGGAGTGTAAGTTTTAAAATTCGGTATGCCCTTTTAAATTTAACCAATTTTTTTCATGTTACTCATATATAAATTCTATACCTCATATACAGGGGCTGCACAAAAGTATTCACGTACCATTCTCCTTATTAGAGGAACTTGCTGAAGGGGAATTTTGAACTGAAGTATATGTATTTCTTAAGTGAACTAAATTTTGGCATGCATCTGATAAAATCTCTCTATCATATACAGGGCTGCTGAAAAAAATTCAGATAATTTTCCGATTGTAGATGGAAACAGCTGAAATTGGGTTTTGAAATGTGTTATGTGTTTGAATAAGACGCAATATTTTAATTTTTCAAACGGTGCAGTTTGTTTACAGTATTCTGAATGTGTTGGAGTTTTATAATCTATGCTTGACGCATTTTTTCTGTGGGTTTTTTTTTTTTTTTAGTTTTTTTTTGTCTGACTTGTTATGGTCACTACAATCTAAATTCTTTAAAGGAAAGGGGGGGGGGACTTCCCTGTAGCCCACACAAATAGTACCACTCTAACAACATACACACTTTTTTTTTTTACTGTCACAGAATGAAAAAGGTCTAGAGTTAAAAACAGAAGCATATTCAATGATGAATTAAACTGTTTATTTACCATGATGAGAAAAGTAGAAAAGAAAAAGAAAAGTGTCCAGTTAAAATAATGCCATTGACCTCACAGGCTATTCACGCTTATTGTACAATATACTCTTATTTCAAAGAATAATGCCCTTGAAAAATAAATTAAGGGGGATAACCCCACCCCTTTATACTTAACTAATGAACCTCAAAATCTAATCAGGGAAGCGCCTTATCAGAATAAACCTATATACCAAATTTAAGCAAATCGGATAAGTCTGCATGAAAAACCCACTTAGCTAAATTAAGGGGTATTAGCTTCTTTGTTCCTCCCTTTATACTTAACCAATCAACCTCCAAATCTAACCAGTGAAACACCTTATCAGAATAAACCAGTATACAAAATTTAAAGGAAATCGGGTAATTCTGCATGATAAACCCATTGATCTAAATTAAGAGGGGTAACCCCCCCCCACCCATAACCAATGAACCTCCAAAACTAATCAAGGAAGCGCTTTATCAGAATGAACCTAGAAAAAAATTTGAAGAAAATCGAATAATTCTGCATGCGAATCTTCTATCCATTTATATAAATTAATTTGGTGGATTAGCCCCCCCCCCCTTCCTCCCTTTATACTTAACCAATGAAACCCAAAAAGTAATCAGGAAAGCGCCTTATCAGAATGAACCAAGAAAAAAGAATTGAAGCAAATCAGATAATTCTGCATCAAAAACGCATTTATTTAAATTAATGGGGGAGGGTTAGCCCCTTCCCCTCACCCTTTATACTTAACCAATGAACCTCCAAATCTAATCAGGGAAGCGGCTTATGAAAAAAAACCGGTATACAAAATTTGAAGCAAATCTGGTAATTTTGCATGATAAACCCATTGATCTAAATTAAGGGGTTAACCCACCTCCCCTCGTTCCTCCCTTTATACTTAACCAATGAGCCCCCAAAACCAATCAGGGAAGTGCCTTATCAGAGCGAACCTAGAAAAAAATTTGAAGAAAATCGAATAATTCTGCATGTAAAATCCATTTATCTAAATGAATGTGGTGGGAGAGAGAGAATAACCCCTGTCCCCCTCACTTTATACTCAACCAATGAACCCCAAAAACTAATCAGGGAAGCATCTTATCAGAATGAATCTAGAAAAAAAAATTGAAGCAAATCAGATAATTTTGCATGAAAAACACATTTATCTAAATTAATGGGGGAGTATTAGACCCTTTAAACTTAACCTATGAACCTCCAAATCTAATCATGGAAGCGCCTTATCAAAATAAACCGGTATATACAAAATTTGAAGCAAATTGGGTAATTCTGCATAAAGCCATTGATCTAAATTAAGGGAATTAACCCCTCGTTCCCCCCTATATACTTAACCAATGAACACCCAAAACTAATCAGGGTAGCGCCTTATCAGAATGAAGATAGAAACAAAATGTGAAGCAAATCGGATAATTCTGCTTGAAAAAACCATTCATATATATTAAGGGGGGGGAGGTGGATTAGCCCCATTCCCCCTTTTTATACTAAACCAATGGACCTCAAAAGCTAATCAGGGAAGCACCTTATCAGAATGAACCTAGAAAAAAATTTTGAAGCAAATCGGATATTTCTATCAAAAGTTACATATGTACATACAGAACCTGCGGACACATTAGATCTCAGGCTTTGATAGCGTGTGAGCTAAACAGAAAAAAATGGGCGGGGGGGGTGGAATATATTAGAAATAAGGTGCAATTTTATTCCTTTTTCACTTTTAGATTATAATAAAATTCGTTTAACATAAATGCTGACATTCATATAGTGGATGGAGAAGGATTATTAAAGTATTTTTCAACTCATCATTTAAGTATTTTTAATTAATTACAAAATAATAATAATTTAAAACTAAAATATTTCAATATATGAAAATTAATTTTTGATCAAAAGAATGCAAAAATATATAAGCAAAAAATAGATGAATTTGGACTTTAACCATGACTTTTTTTTTTTTTCAGACATAATAGTGAATCAATTTCATTAAGATTTGCTTAAATCACATCCTGCTAAATCGATTTAACACCAGCTTGCCATTAAAATAATAAAACTTTGTAAAAAATCACCATAAAATTAAAACAAAACACAAGACGCGTTTCGAGCTAAAAACATAACAGCTCGTCATCAGCTACAGCATACACGTGTCCGTAAACGAACAAGTTCAAAAATGAACTGAAGATAAAGAATGTTGCGAAGAATGCGACAGATGGCGCTACCTGATAGAGGGATATGCAAAAGGGAAATGTGTTGAAAAAAGATAGAAGAGAAAATGAAATGGAAAAAATGGAAATAAAAAAAAATAAAAATAAAAGAAGTAAATTAAAAATATAAATAAAAATAATAAATAAAGAACTATAAAAGAACAAGAAAAAAATCCAAATTATTATTATTATTTTTTTTTATTTTTTTTTTGTTGTTCTTTTATAGTTCTTTATTTATTATTTTTATTTATATTTTTAATTTACTTCTTTTATTTTTATTTTTTCTTTTATTTCCATTTTTTCCATTTCATTTTCTCTTCTATCTTTTTTCAACACATTTCCCTTTTGCATATCCCTCTAACAGGTAGCGCCATCTGTCGCATTCTTCGCAACATTCTTTATCTTCAGTTCATTTTTGAACTTGTTCGTTTACGGACATGTGTATGCTGTAGCTGATGACGAGCTGCTATGTTTTTAGCTCGAAACGCGTCCTGTGTTTTGTTAGGTAGCTTTCTTTACAAAAAAGCTACCTATTGCAGCCGTTTGGAGAAAAGCGATTTCAAAAAATTTTGGTATATTTTCATCGATCATGACCCCCAGACCCCGAAACCACCCTCCGTTCAAAATTGATATATATCTGACCTATGTCACACTGTAACTCCCGTAATTATGAACCGATTTCGATATAATTCGGTGTGTACATAGTACATACCAATGTCTCGACCGAGTTCGTTGGCCAGCTTCATCCGCCGTTTTGTTTCAAAATGGCGGCCATTTAAAATTTAAAAAAAAATGTAAAACTTGAAATGTGGTACCAAAAAATTAAAAATGGAAAAATATTTTTTTCTTATGTATTTGACCTTTATACAAAGATTCCGGAGTAGTTTTTGTTTTGTCTATATCTTAAAAAATGGCTGAGTTATAGCATTTTGAATTTCTAGCGTGGCTGACATTTTGAAACGTCCTGAATTTCGTCACGCGATAAAAGGCGTATTTATGAACCGATTTGGATGTAATTCGATGTGTACATAGTACATACCAATCTCTCGACCGAGTTCGTTGGCCAGCTTCATCCGCCATTTTGTTTCAAAATGGCAGCCATTTAAAAATTTTTTAAAACTTTAAAATTTGAAATATGGTACCAAAAAATTGAAAATGGAAAAATATTTTTTTTCTTATGTATTTGACCTTTATACAAAGATTTCGGAGCAGTTTTTGTTTCGTCTATATTTTAAAAAATGGCTGAGTTATAGCATTTTGAATTTCTAGCGCGGCTGACATTTTGAAACGTCCTGAATTTTGTCACGCGATAAAAGGCGTATTTATGAACCGATTTGGATGTAACTTCGTTTATACATAGTACATACCAATGTCTCGACCGGGTTCGTTGGCCAGCTTCACCCGCCATCTTGTTTAAAAATGGCGGCCATTTAAATTTTTAAGAAAAATTTAAATTTGAAATGTGGTACCAAAAATTAAAAATTGAAAAAATATTTTCTTCTTATGTGTTTGACCTTGATAAAAAGATTCGGGAGCAGTTTTTGTTTCGTCTATATCTTAAGAAATGGCTGAGTTATAGCATTTTGAATTTCTAGCGTGGCTGACATTTTGAAACGTCCTGATTTTTCTCACGTAATAACAGGCGTATTTATGAACCGACTTGGATGTACCTTTGTGTGTACATAGTACATACAAATATCTCGACCGAGTTCGTTGGCCAGCTTCATCCGCCATCTTGTTTCAAAATGGCGGCCATTTAAAAAAATTAAAAAATAAAAAAATTTAAATGAGATACCAAAAAATTGGAAAATGAAATGATTTTTTTTGTATGTGTTTGACCTTAATACAAAGATTTCGGAACAGTTTTTCTTTCGTCTATATCTAAAAAAAAATGGCTGAGTAATAGCATTTTGAATTTCTCTTGTGACTGACATTTTAAAACGACCTGATTTTTGTCACGCGATAACAGGCGTATTTATGAACCTATTTGGATGTAACTTGGTCTGTACATAGTACATACCAATGTCTCGAACGAGTTCGTTGGCCAGCTTCATTCGTTATCTTGTTTCAAAAGGGTTGCCATTTAAAAAAATTAAATTTAAAAGTCAAAATGAGGTATTAAAAAATTGGAAAATGAAAAAGATTTTTTTTATGTGTTTGGCCTTGATACAAAGATTCCGGAGCAGTTTTTGTTTCTGAAAATTTGTTCTTTTGTTGATATCTTAAAAAATGGTTGATTTATAGCACTTTGAATTTCTAGCATGGATAACATTTTGAAACGATCTTGTATTTGTCACGCGATAACACACGTATTCGCCTATTTCGATGTAAGAGGGCATGTGGATAGTATACATCAACACCTCGACCAAGTTCGCTGACCAGATTCATCAGCCATCTTGTTTCAAAATGGCGGCCATTAAATTAAAAAAATATATATATTTAAAGTGAGGTGCAAAAAAATTAGAAATTGAAAAAGGTTTCTTTCTTAAGTATTTGATCTTGATATAAGGATTCAGGAGCATTTTTTGTTTGTCTTTACCTTAAAAAATGGCTCAGATATAGCAGTTTCAATTTCTATTGTGGGTGACATTTTGAAAAATCTGTTTTTTTGCATGCGACAGCACTCCTATATATTAACCGATTTCGATGTGAGTGAGCATGTGCACAGCAATTACTAAGGTCTCGACCAAGTTCACGGCTTAGCCTCATCCACCATGTTGTCTTAAAATGACAGGCACTTTAAGAAATTGCCGAATTTGGCAGCCAAATATAAGTTACTTTAAAGAAAAGCAGCTTGGATAAAGCTGACTAATTTCGCGAAATTCTCATTCATTATATTGATAAAAATTAGTATTGAATCTCCTATATTCGGTTTCCACTAAATTGAGCTTCGTGTGTTTGCATGATATAAGTTGGCTTTTTTTAAATAAGGATTATGAAAGCTACCTCTTCCTCCCGGCACTGGCCGGAAGGACTTTTTTAATTTTATGGTGATTTTTTACAAAGTTTTATTATTTTAATTGCTTCATATCGCCAGTTTTTGGTGCTGTTTCACCAGCTTGCCATGTTTTTCTTAAATCGGAAAGCACTGAAGCTTGCAATGTTTTCTTAAATCGGATCCTGCTAAATCGATTAACACCAGCTCGCCATGCATGCAGAAGCTGCATCAATGCAAATAAATCAGTTTTCCAATGTTAGCTCTGAATCGGTATTTTGATTTAAATCGATTTAAAGCCAATAGATAAATAAATTTTTCTGATGTTATCTTTAAATCGATATAAGACTGGTGGTTAAATCGGATTTTTGATGTTTGTTTTAAATTGGGATGTAAGGCTAAAAAGACAATGGCTAAATCGTAATTCAAGACATTAGCTAAATCGCAATGTTAGTTTAAATCGATTTAAGACCAATGGTTAAATCGGATTTCCGATGTAAGCTGTAAATCAATTTAAGACCTAGGCCTACGTAACGGTAACTTAACCTAACCATAACCTAATTATCGTAGCTGTGCATATGTTTCGAAGTACTTTCCACCGCCACGGGGCACAATGTTTTATACGAATATATCCGACACAGGTCACCACCGCCTGCAGCCGGGTATAGCAGGCATGCTATGCACACTTTGCAATATCTTTTAGTTTCACTTTCCACCACCAGGATGCACACTCTCTCATAAACAAACCTATATACGAATAAAACTCAAATTTTCAATCTATCCATAGATATATTACTCGATGGGGTGGTGACACAAATAAGAATTTAAGAAATTTGCTGAAATTTCTATTCGGAAATAATGGTAACCATCACTCAATTAAGACCCCAATTTCACCTATAAGAACCTCGGACAGGGCTCACTGCTGCATGCTTCACCGTATACTGAAATTTTTGTCATGTGTAGATGCTGTCACTGAAAAGTGCACTTCGCAGCTGGATTTAAAAATTTCAATGTAGAATTTTTATTATTATTAAAATGTGCATATGGCATTGTGACGGCAATGAAGCAGCCAGCCAATGAGAGCAGGCGGTAAAAAATATGAGACCCAGCGACCGCACTTCATAGCTTAGGGGTAAAGATAAATTGCACTATTTATGTCTCATCAGCTTTATTTTAAAGAAAAATACACTTTTGCACATTTCTTTCTATAAGATTTAATGTTATTTGCATTAATTGTGATATTTCACAATGTTTTTTTACTTTTTATGCAAAATATACAAATCACATAAGTTAGTAACAGTTGTATTCGTTCTTCGTGTTAATGGCGATTTATATATGCATAGTCGCCCAAGAATGGAATGTGTTTCTTGAACTTTACTTTCTATGAAGTAAATAATTTCCGTTCTTGGGCGATTAAGAGTCCATTCATGAGCGATTCTTAATATTCACAAAATGTTCATTGTATAAGTATTTAGCGCACTGAGAATTTTTCATTCAGTTCTTTACCTTTTGTTAATCTTTTCTTATCTTAATGAAGACACATGCTTATTCTTCAGTGACTAAAAATAATCTTAAATGAAATAAAATGAGTTCAATAACAAATCTGAAAGAAAACAAACCGTAGACGTCACTGACAGAATTTTCCATCCAGTTCTACAATTTCTCGCATGTTACATATCATAATTTTGATAAGAAAGGAAAACATTCAGTAAAGCAAATAAATATGTTTTTATTGGGATTTCTTACGAAACTCATAGTATATGGGTAAGTCTATGTGGCGAAAAAATATTAACAAAAGGAAAACCCAAATTACCTCATTCATTTTCCCTGAAGTCAAAAGTTGTTGGGTTTTATTTCCCCATTCTTGGGCGATGACAACTTGACAACATAGCATAGCATTAGAGTCCTGCATTGGGTCGGGTTACCCACTTTTACCCGAACCCGACCTGCAGTTCGGGTCGGGTCTATATTTTCCCGTTGCGAATCTGGTTCGGGTTGACTTCAACTTCTTTTGTTGCGGTTCGGGTTGGCTTTCATTGTTTCGGGTTCGGGTTGGCTTTTTGACGTTTACAGTTCGGATTCGGGTTGACTCGATTTTTTAAAAGAATGTCCAAACTATTTTTTCACATTAAAATTCTATAAAAACCGCAGATCAAAGTTTCACAAAAACAAAATGCGTGCCTGTCAGTTTTGTATAGTCTTAGAATTCGTTTCTGGAAATTAATATAAACATACTTTCTCAATTACTGATACGATAATGATTATAACGAATCCAGTAAAAAACCTATAGATGGCCGAAAAGAATTCTTGTAATGCGAACCCGACCTGCAGAAAGAAAATTAGATTCATTCCGAGCCGAAAAAACAAAATTCAGAATAACCCGGTTCGATGTTTGACTCTATACAATGATTCCAACATGCTCAGAGGTTTTACTATATTTGAATGTTAAAGAATATAGATTTGTTCGTTCTTCTATGTAAAACATAAAAATTGTATTAGAGATACAATTGCAGATTATTTTTCATAGTGGCATTAAAACATAATTTACTTTTTTTGCATTGCGGGTTCAGGACGGGTTGATGGAAATTATTTTTGCGGGTTCGGATCGGGTTTCCGAAAATTATTTTGGGGGGTTTGGGTCGGGTTGCGGGTTGACTTAAAATGGAATTTGTGGGTTCGGGTCGGGTTGTACCCGACCTGCGCAGGACCCTAATATACATCTTATACCAGACTGCATGTCCGTTCTTGGAAAAAGATGTATATTGTCATGAAACCATTTTAATTTGCAAAAATGAAGTCAATAAAATCACCATTTTGTGACAAATTGAGTTTCATAAGAATCGCCCAAGAACGGGCATGCAAATCTGATATTTTTGCTTCATTGAATTTGGCCTAAACTTTGAACTCATATGCTTGGCACTATGAAAACATTCAATAAAGTGCAAGATATAGGTTTTTGGTAGGATTACTTACCAAACTCATAACATATGGTGTTTTGTATATGAAATAAACTAATTTCAATAACAAATTTTAATTAAAACATACATCTCATACTACATTCACAGGATTTTGCATTCAGTTGTACAATTTATAGCATGTTATGATTTCACCGTTCTTGGGTGTCTAAAAATATAGTCAATATTAACAGGAAGAAAGATAACTACAATAAATAACAGTACTCAAAAATTTCGTTCATTGAGTTACGCCTAAACTTTAAACTGATATGATTGGCACTATGAAAACATTAAATAAAGTGTAACATATGTAGAAAAGATTTTAACAAAAGGAAAAGAGCTGAATTTAAAATCCTGAGGGCGTGAAATACTTATATGACGAAATTATATGGTGATATATTATGAGTTTCATAAGAATCGAACATTAACTTCACTTTTAATTGCCCAAGAACAGAAACTATTTACTTCAGAGAAAGTAAAGTTCAAGAAACACATTTCATTCTTTCGCGACTACGCCATTAACACAAAGAATAAATACAATTTAAACTAACTTACGTGAATTGTATACCTTGCAAAATAAGTAAAAAACGCTTCGAAATATCACAATTAATGTAAATAATATTAAATCTTATAGGAAGACAAACGCAAAAGTATATTTACATGCAGCTTTTTTTTTTTTTTTTTTTTTTTTTTTTTTTTTTTTTTTTTTTTTTTTAAGCTATGAGGTATTCGCTACGGCTTTTGCCGGCATGACCTCAAATGATCACAAAAATGACGTTATTTCCTTGGGACAACCACAAATTCAACCTTCCTCCACGAGGAAAAAACACATGCAGCTTACGACACATAAACATTGGGAGTTGCGAGAATGAAGTTTGCCCTTTGCCGCTGCCGCTACGATAGATCCAATATTTAACGCCTGCTCTCATTGGCTGGCTGCTTCATTGCCACGGATTGGCGGAAAGTTGTAAATAGCCTCTAACGCATAAAGTTTTAATTTAAAACAAAAAATCTAAATTGAAATTTTAAAATTCGGCTGTGAAGTACACTTTCCGAGGACAAAATTAACACATGACGAAAATTTCAGAGGCCTAGGTGCTATAATTTCGGCGCTTGCCTCGGTCAGGCAGGCAGGCAGACATCTCTTGTTTTATATATATAGATATATATTAATAAGAATTTGTAGATAATTCACTTGTTTAAAACTCTTTAATTTTTTACTAAGCGAATTACTAATAGTAGATAAGTTGGAGTTTTAAGGGGGCTAGTAATTTGAGATCAATATTTTTTAACCTAAATTACAAGTCCCCTAAAGTATCAAAATCAGAAAAGGAGCCTTTCTGTTATTTATGACGTTATTTTGTTTCTAAAAAAGAAATTAATATGTATTTGTAGTATTACTTTAGATTAAGATCTCAAGAGAATAAGCTGCCTCATGGAAAACAGTGCGATCGTAATTATATTAATACGTTAGCAGACCCGCCCGGCGTTGCCCGGGGTGTGTAAATAATAACCTTAAACAAAATTTGCATGATTTTATATCTTTGGAAACTCTTTTAAATGGACCTAATTTTGGAGGAACCATTGCTCTCCGCAGCGTCTAATGTGTTCCCATCAAACCAAACGAACCTGCAATCCAGATTCCCACTACCTCTGGCAGCATTTACCGGAAGTGCCCGCACGTGCCGGAGGCAATCGAAAACCAAGCTGAGTGAGCCAAACCTCGTAGAAATCAAGCCCACAGGATTAGGAAAAAAAGAATGCATTATTAATGTCAGAAAATGTTGGTAACTAAAGTCTAACAAAAAATTTCATAATACAGAAAGCAGCTGAATTGTAATCTAAGTTGAAGGAAGCAAATCCCGTTGAAATTGGGCCCTTAAACCCGAGAAAATTTCGAGCCACCAAGCGGTGGAAGATACCTCCTCACCTTGTAAATTTTATGAATTATTGTTAGCATTAACACGATATTTAATAAATGGATGAAACCCCTTATCTAAAGGTACCTTTAAAGTAACGCGATTTTTAATTTACGGCTGTAGTAAGTAGACGTAAGTTAATACTGAAAAAGGAGATTAATGTTCGAAAAAGGTGGTAGCTAAGGTATAAAGAAAGACCGGGCACTGGGGGCCAGGGTCTTAACTGGAATGTAGTTGAGTATAAGAAAATTTTTTAGGGATTTTAAAGTAGCTGGAAGACGCTAAAACTATGTTAAAGAAAATTGCAATAGAATAGGATAGTTTTTAAAGAAGTCGCAACAAAAGCACAAAGAAGGATTAATATTCAAAATTGGTGGTAGCTGAAGTCTGCAAAATTCTTTTGTCGTTCATGTAGTAGCTGGAGAACGTAAGAAGTTGTTAGATAAAAAAAAAAAAAAAAAAAATTCGTGAATCGAACCATTTTTATGGGAGTTATAACAGGGGGCCTAAAACGGCCCAACTGATAGTTGAAGCAGGGTCCTAACAGGGTCATTCCATGCAAAATGAGCAAATCAGCTGTGGCACACATGTCACAGATTTTAATCAAAATCAGTCTATAAGTAGATCATATCTATTTATGAGTAAATGTAAAATAATAGATTTCTGGATTGTTCATTTAAGTATTAAAATTTACATTAAAAGTGAATGTAAAATCGAGGTATGTCTACGTGCTTAAAATTTCAATTTCGATTATTAGCCTTAGGAATGGAAAGAATACATTAAGAATTATTCATAATTAGGAATGAATGATAATTAACAGACTGGCGTAAGTTAGTAATTGTATTTTTATTTCGTATCGAGAAAAAAATTATTTTTGAAAATTTCTAAGAGAAAAAAGCAATATTTCTATTAATCCTTTACACACGAAGGACAGCCTTGAGAAGCTGCAAATTGCTACACCTTATAGCTAAAACTATACATTTGAAATATCGGAAGTTTCATTCATGCCTTTTTTATTCCTTAATGAGAAAAAAAAATAAATAGTAAAAAATGTTGAGGGTAAAATGCAATATTTCTATCACTTTTTTTAAGTCAAGGAAAGCTTTATTAAACTTTTAAATTATTTGATATTACAGATAAATGTGTATACTTTAAATGCAGAATCTTTTATTCTTGCTTTCAGTTTATTTTTCCCTCAAGAGAATTTTAAATTAGAGTAGAAATAACAGACTGAGCTAAACGAAAAACTATATATCAATTCAAAATTCAAATAAAAAAAACTAGATGGCAGCACTAAATTTGTTTTCCCATGCAATCGTGCAATATTTTAAGATACGCGGGTGAATTCAAAGAGGTATAGCGAATGAAATGTAGAAAACGTTACTATTTTGAACCCATTTTTCTTATGTTAGGAATCAAAAGGCAATCTTGAACTTTTTTTAACGTATCATGGACTTATTAATCTTTATGTCTGTGCAATATTGTTAATGTCGTACCTTCCTTTATTTATTTTTTGCTTATACAGAAGAGGAAAAATCATGATTTTGTATTTTTTTTTTAAGTTTCTAAGTTTTTTTGAAGATGAAGGAAATAAATGGCCACTTTAAAACTTGGGGAATTCGATCTACATGTGACATACTACATCAGGCATTAATTTCACAGAGGTTTTTTAATTCCTTTGATTTTTATAACGTTTCTAATTTTCTCAAAATTCACAAATTTTCAATTTTTGCAACCAATTTATAAATTAGCATGGTGTTACTAGATTATTATTACTCAGTAAATAATAAGATAATTTTTCAGTGTTTACAAAATTTAAAAAAAATTCCTTTCTGTTAAACAGTTTTCAAGATACAGAACTTTAAACTTGCAACTTTTGACGATTGCGCACATGTCATTCTATATCACAAGTTTTTTAAATGTCCAAAACTGCTAAAAAAATTTATTTTTTGTCAATATATTTTGCATAGTATTACTTGAATATGAATTGAACCTGTGCACCGAATTTTATTAAAATTGGTTAGTATGTGGACACGACTTTTTTTTTTTAATTTTTGCTCATTTTACGTGGAATGAGCCAACATGAAAACATGTTTAAATGTTTTAGTACTTAGCGTTTTAGATCTTCAATTAGTCAAAATTAATCATAGGGTACAAAATAATCATTAAAATAATATTTTAAAGAAATACGCAAAAATAGGGTAAATACTTAAAAAGTGACCCTAGAGCACTAATAAAAATATGAAAATGTTGATTTAGGGGGAAGAGTCCAAGACTCAATTTTAAAACTATGCAATTAGAAGGTGAGACAATTAGGGTGTAAAAAATGCATAGCACACAAAAAGACCAAGAGTCCCCGGATCGGCCCTACAGGATCCTAAGGTGACCCAAGATTTTAACTGGAATATAGAAACTGGAGAATAACTAAATTGAAAAATGGTTCCAAAAATGAAGATCGGATTAAGAGGGGGAATTTATTAATAATTTATCGTGCAAAAACTTCAAGGGGCGTTGTACCGGACCACAAGCGATTAGGGACTTACGTGGCATGTAGTTTAGTATAAATACACTTTTTAGTAGTTTTTAATGCAATCTGATGTCGCTAGAGGTGTGGTAAAGAAAATTGCAAGGAATTCGACTAATTTTTAAATGAGATGCACCAAGGCCCCCAAGAAGACGTATTACATTCACAATTGGTGGTAGTTGAAGTCTGAAATATTTTTTTGTCGTTCATGTAATAGCTGGAGATCCTAAGATGTTGTTAGAAGAAAAAAAGGTAGCGAATCGGACTATTTTTAAGGTAGATATATAAGCTTAGAGATTTAGATCTTCGATTAGTCGAGATTAGGCATAGGGTATGAATTAATTATTAGAATATAATTTAAAAGAAGTGCAAAAAATTGGAGAAATGCTTAAAAATGGGCCTTAAAGCCCCAATAAAAATATGTGAACGCTGTTCTAAGGAGAAGAGTTAGAGATTCAACTTTAAAATTACGCACTGCGAAAGTGAGAAAATTAGGGTGTGAAAAACGCATGACACAAAAAATTTAAGGGGCCTTGGACTGGGCCCTACAGGACTCTAAACGGCCCCATGGTCTTGTAGAAACGGGAATGTAGAAACGGGAAAATAACTAAATGGAAAAAGTATCCCAAAAAGGAAGATCGAATAAAAAGGAAGTAATTTAGTGAACTAAAACTTCAAGGGGCCCTGTGCCCGGCCTCTTGCATGTGTGCCAGGGTCTTAACTGAAATATAGAAATAAGGCAGAAACTGAATGGAAAATTCACCCCAAAAACGACGAAGATCGGATAGAAAAGAGGCATGATATAAACAATTAAGTTCAATAAAACTTCAAGGTGCCATGTGCCAGGCCCCTTGCAAGAGTGCCAGGGTCTTAAATGAAATGTTGAAATGGGGTAGAAACTGAAAGGAGAGTTCGCAACAAAAACGAAGAAGATCGGATGAAAAAGAGGCATGTTATTAACAATTTAGTGCACTAAAACTTCAAGGGGGCCTTGTACCTGACCCTTTGCAAGCATGTCAGGGTCTTAACTGAAATGTAGAAATGACTTTAAAAACTGAAAAGAGAATTCAACCCAAAATTGAAGAAGATCGAATAGAAAAGAGGCATGTTATTAACAATTTAGTTCACTAAAACTTCAAGGGATTCTGTACTTGGCCCCTTGCAAGGGTACCAGTGTCTTAACTGAAATGTAGAAATGGGGCAGAAACTGAAAGGAGAATTCACCCCAAATACGACGAAGATCGGATTTAAAAGTGGCATGTTATTAACAATTTAGTGCATAAAAACTTGAAAAATTAAAATTCTGAGCCTCAGATGCATCAGGACCTGTCTTGGGCTATTCACATCTATGTTTTCAGGCCTTTTCATGCAGTAGATTTCGCTAGTCATCGCACACAGTCAGACACGCAGACAGACAGAGCGATTTGTTCTTTTATTAGTATAGATTTCACCTGTAGTCGTCGTCTGGTGCATCAATCCGCCTGTCAGTCTGGCCTTATATAACCACGCAAAATAGTTTGAAATTTAATATCTGGATTGAAATTTAATATATACTAGGGGGCTCTGCCCCCTGCAAGCTACGCTCGCCAATCCCCGTTCAGACACTGCAGAATCTAAAAGCACGCTAATCTTATCGCTTTAAAAAAATAAAAAATATTGAGTTATACTGAAAAAACCTATAGCGATCTCCCTGTAAACGGGTTTCCATTCAATTCCCTTTGATTTCAAAAATTTAAAGCATAATCAGTTGCTGTTAAGACGTCCAATGGTTGTTTCCGTGTTTGATTGACAATCTGTTGCCTGTTATATCTAAAATCTGTCGCCAAACTATAAGATTAAATGCCAATAATGGCTGATCGTAAATACCACATTCACTTGACTTTAAGGGAGTTACACGTGTTTACGCTTCAAGTGATTTTTATTTCGACGTTTTATTTGCATTTTTAATAATGTTATACTAATTTATTTGTTCTTTCGTTATTTAAAATAAAAAAAATATCTCAATTTGTATAATTTGGCGAGTGGTTTGGCGATTTATATAATTTGGCGAAATTGCTCGACGGGAGATGTAGTACCATTAAAACATTGCTTTGAAGTTAAAATTAAATGTCATGATTTCTTGTGTTGTCATATACGTACCGGGTTTGGCGTGCATTTTTTTACGAGAATTTGTCGAAAACCTCGTTTTCGAATACCAGTTACATATGTATTTTTTAATTATTTTCTGTTATTTTTAAAATGACATAGCAATAAATAAAAAAAAAGTTTAATTAATAACTACAGAACAAAACAATTTATAAAATTTTTGTAAATAAAAAGAAAATAAATTCAAATAAACATTTATTAATAAATAAGCAACAATATCCGTGTTACCATGTCAGGCAAAATAACGCCATTTTGGCACCAATTAGGTACAGCGTTCCGTATATGACATCTGTGCCTAATATTTTTCGTTTCGTTTCGTTTAAAAAAAGAAAGAAAGACGTGAAAGCCATTTATTTTATATGTTTCAGTTTTAAATGAAAGCTTTGTATTAAATAAAATGATAATGAAATACAAATTGAATTATGAATAAAAGTAACATGATACATTTCTTAGCATACATTTAAGAAAGGCCAAACTGGTCAAAAAATTTGTTTAAAATAATGACCTTTTCTAAAATACGAAAAAAAAAATATTTGTTATGATTAAAATTTGAGTTGCCATCATTAGAGAAAAGTATATAAAATTAGAAAAAAATTAATATTTCGAAAACTAATTCGAATTTAAAAATTCTAATACCAGTTTTGAGATCTGCGGATCAATACTGATTTTTGGTGTTAATTTCAAAGCAAAGTATTTCGTATTTTAGGAGAAATCGCCGTGAAACATAATCAGTTGTTTAATGAGTCGTTTCATAGAATCGTTTCATAAATTCGTTTCATTTCAGCCGTTTCATAAAATCCGTTTCATAAATTCGTTTCATTAGGATTATATATATATAGGTTACATATAATCGTTGTTGAAATTCTCGAGCCATTTCATTTTTTGTCGTGAATTTGATTAATGTTTATTAATATTCACGGACAGAGGGCGGCACAATGCAGAGATGTACATGATTAAATGAAAAGAGAGTATGTTTCCCCCCCGCGCCCTCTCTCTGTGGCAGTCTGTAAATTATGAGTGTGCGGTGAAGATGTGTCGAAATACGTCTCGGCACGAAAGCTGAAATAAAATGTTGTTGATTTTTACCTAAAATGATTTTCGTTTTCCTTCTAAGTAAAGAAATTATTTTCACGCGCTGATTTTTATGACGGTAAAGTTTTATCGGGTAGATATCATTTTACCGAGTCGCTACTTGTAAGCGACATTTTGGCGCCCGAACAACGGACGCGTGAAGTAATTAATTAGTTTTGATTCAAACCGGAACTTTTTAAAACATCAATTATGGATGCGTTAAAAATAAAGAGAACTCCTCTTAGAAGCGCATTTACGAAGACTCATAATGCATTAAATGATGCTTTAAATAATTCAAGCCCTGATATAAATTTGATTGAGCAAGCTTTAAATCAACTAGAAGACAAAAGTGTTAGACTGCGTGCGGTGGATGAAGAAATATTAAATTTTATGTTAAATAACAATGCTGTTGAAAAAGATTACTCTAAAGAATTTGAAGCTTGTGAAGAGTATACGGAAAAATTGATTGCAATAAAGCAAAAGGTGAAGCAAATTTTTACTAAGCCTATCGAAGAACAGCGTTTACAGAATTTTATAGATGGTGAAAGAACGACGTCCCGACCTCTTCGCCTACCCGAAATAAACCTACAGTCGTTTGATGGCGATGCAAGACTATGGTTGAATTTTTGGAACTCTTTTAGAAAAATCCATGAGGATAACGTTTTAGATGACCATTCAAAGTTTGTTTATCTTCAACAGGCGATAACGCCGAAATCTAAAGCCTCACAAATCGTGAATAGTTACCCAGTTTCCGCGGACAATTATCCGAAAGTAATTCAGCATCTTAAAGAACGATTTGGAAGAGAAGACACACTAATCCAGATATACGTGAGAGACTTATTACAACTAGTGTTGACCAATAACAGAGCATCAAAAAGAGAATTTAATTTATCATCTTTATATGATAACCTAGAGACAAAACTTAGGTCTTTGGAATCTCTAGGCGTTACAGAAGACAAGTACGCCAGTATTCTTTTTCCCCTTGTGGAATCCTGCTTGCCTCATGATGTGTTGCGTATATGGGAAAGACAGCGTGAGAAGACCGCTCAAGGTAAGAGTGAATTAAATTCTATTCTTGACTTTTTGAAAAACGAAGTAATTTCAGAAGAACGTGTTCTTTTAGCGCGTTCTAGTCTTGGCTTTGATAACTCTAAGAAATTTAATAAATTAAACAATGAAAGCAATTCTGTGCCAACTGCTAATGATTTGTTTATAAGTGTTTATAAGTCTAAGGATAAAAATTTAGTCAAAAAGTGTGAGGACACATGTATATTTTGTGACAAGTGTCACTTATCAGAAAAATGTTTTAAAGCTAATTCGCTTTCTTTTGATGAAAAACGTAGTTTGATTTTGAAAAAGGGGGCTTGTTTCCTTTGCTTGAAGAAGAATCACATTTCACGCAACTGTAGAGCTAAAATTAAATGTACAAATCGTGGGAAAAAACAATTTTATATTATGTCAAAATGTTTTTAATGAAGAAGGTAATGCGGCGTTTGAAAGTCGCAAACATGAGTCAGGGAGTAGTAATACAGTTTTAACTACTCAAGGTTCGGATCCAACTGTGTTACTCCAAACTTTGAATGTACGTGTAAAGCACGATGGTAAAGAGAAAATAGTGCGTGGAGTTATCGACACTGGATCAGAACGTTCGTATTTATCAGAAGATGTAATTAAGTATTTGAATTATAAATGTATTGGTGAAATTAATTTAATTCACAAATTATTTGGTGGAGTTGAAACAAATGAAACAAAGCATAGTAAATATAGAATTCACTTGAGTAGTATGGATAATAGTTATAAATGTGATATGCATGTTTTAGGTGTTCCTGTTATTTGTTCTAAAATAAAAAAAGTGCCAAATCGACCTTGGTTATCAGAACTGAATAAATGTGCTATTAAGATTTCTGATGTAGAAAATACTGTATGTAAAACCGAAAATGAAATTAAATTATTAATTGGTTCTGATGTGGCGGGAAAATTACTCACCGGAAATATTAAAATTTTAAAAAGTGGTCCGGTTGCTGTAAAAACCCATTTGGCATGGACTCTAATGGGAAAAATTCCAGGTGTTAAATCTGAAACAAATGATTCTCTTATGGTTATTTCATCACTTTGGAACGATAGTTCCGTTGCTGATTTGTGGAAACTGGATATTATCGGTATAACTGATCCAGTAGAATCTAAAACTAAATCTGAGATTCATGAAGAAACTATGCAGCATTTTAAGAATAACATAAGAAGAGATTCAGAAGGGAGGTACGAAGTAGCATTGCCTTGGGTGCTAGATAATGCTCGCTTACCTAGTAACAGAGAAATTGGCCGAAAAACGGCTTGCCACAACAAAGAAAAAGTTATCAAATTTGAATAAAACTGAGGTTTATAGCGAAGTATTTGATTCATGGATAAATGCAGGAATAATTGAAAGGGTGGTTGATAATAAACAAACTAAAGTACATTATTTGCCACACAGGCCTGTATTTAAAGAATCGAGTGAAACTACTAAAGTTAGGCCAGTTTTTGACGCTTCGGCTCATGTTAAAGTCTCCCCCTCTCTAAATGATTGCCTGGATAAGGGATTAAATATGATTGAAATGATTCCTTCAATTTTGCACCGTTTTCGGAAATTTCCTATTGGTGCAGTATCTGATATAGAGAAGGCATTTCTACAAATTGGTATTAAAGAAAAGGATAGAGACTTTCTGCGATTTCTATGGGAAAATGATATAATTTATAGACATAAACGTGTAGTTTTTGGGATCAATTGCAGCCCGTTTTTACTAGCGGCTACATTGAAACATCACTTAGAAAGTGCGCCTGATGACTTTGCTTCTACAGCAGAGACTTTGAATGAATCTATGTATGTGGACAATTGTGTTTACAGTTTCAATACAGTTGAAGAATTAAACAAGTTTATATTTGAGTCTCAAATGTTACTGTCCTCTGCAAAATTTAATCTAAGGGGATGGCTGTCAAATTATCCCATTCCAATTATTTCTGAAAATTCAATAGTAAAGATGACACCAGTATTAGGTTTAAACTGGGATCTGGAAAACGATACGCTATCTTGCAAAATCGGCCCTATTGAGGAAGAACAAATTATTCCTACAAAACGAGCTCTACTCTCATTGGCTCAGAAGGTTTTTGATCCTCTTGGATTTACCTCACCTGTGACTTTGCTCCCTAAACTTATTCTACAAGAATGCTGGAAGTTAAAAATTAAGTGGGATGAGTTAATGCCAGCAAATTTAGCTAAACAATTTTTAAAGTGGGTGCAGGGAATGAAACTGATTTCTGACATCAAATTACAGCGCTGGATGAATTTTGATAATTATGAACGTGATGATGTAGGTCTTCACATATTTTGTGATGGCAGTAAACATGCATATGCTACTTGCATTTTTCTGAGAGTAAAGACCAAAGATAAAATTCTGGTGACTTTTATATACAGTCACGCGCAAGAGTAGCACCCCTAAAGAACCTAACTGTACCACGTTTAGAGCTGTTAGCATGTTGCATTGGGGCCAGGTTGGGAAGTCGAGTCATATCTGATTTACGAATTCCAAATTTGAAGATATTTTATTGGTCTGACTCAACCACCGCTTTAAGCTGGATAAAACGAGACGAAAGATGGGGAACATTCGTTTGGAACCGTGTAGAAGAAATCAGATCCTTAACTCAAAAGGACCAATGGCGACACATTTCAGGAAAATTTAACCCGGCTGATCTCCCTTCTAGAGGTTGTTGCGTAGAACAATTCTTACAGCTAAGATGGTGGGAGGGACCAGCCTGGTTGGCTGAACCAGAATTTACTTGGCCTCAAAGTGTCGAAGCTCCAGATGAAGAAGTTATTAATTCTGAAAAACGGAAGAGTGTCATTTCAGCAATGAACAAGAACATAAAATCTGATGATTGGTATTATCGACGGTTTTCATCATACAAGAAAATCATAAGATTGATCGCTTGGATCCTAAGATTCATGAACAATGCAAGAAAACCGAATTCAAAAGAAGTGTCTGAACTTACGTGTTTTGAACTAGAACAAGCTGAAAGAAGATTGGTGATTTTGATCCAGAGGGACAGATTCGATGAGAAGAGTAATCAGAAGATTCGTAGTTTAAGACCAATTCTAGATGAAGATGGTATCATAAGAGTGAAAACGCAAGTTATTTATAGAGAAGATACTATCAATTTTAAGTATCCAGTTCTTTTGCCTTCTGACCATCCTCTAGTCCACCGACTGATCTCCTGGAAACACCAAGAGCTTTTACATGCTGGCGTGGCTCTTTTGATGACATCGATACGAGAAGACTACTGGATCCTGAAAGCCAGGAAAACTATTCGAGCAGTAGTTCAGAAATGTGTGCGATGCAGAAGATTTAGTGCTCAGAAGTCAGAGTCAATTCCTATTGCATTACCAGCCGATAGAGTTCAAGACGCTGCAGTGTTCCAAATAACTGGAGTTGATTTAGCCGGCCCGTTATACCTAAGGAATGAGAAAAAAGCATGGATTGTGCTGTACACTTGTGCGGTGTATAGGGCCATACACTTAGAATTAGTGACATCATTGTCAACTGATGCTTTTCTCCAGTCTTTCAGGCGTTTTATAGCCCGAAGAGGAAGACCAACCACAGTGTATTCTGACAACGGCCGAAATTTCGTCGGTGCAGACAAAGCCTTTTCAGAAATAGATTGGGAGCAAATCTCTGCCGTAGCAGCAACACAAAAGATTCGCTGGAAATTCAACCCGCCTACCGCTGCCTGGTGGGGTGGTTGGTGGGAGCGATTGATACAAATGGTGAAACGCATCTTGAGAAAAGTCCTAGGTAGAGCTTCATTATCTTATGAAGAACTGATCACTATTCTTTGCGATTGTGAACAAGTTGTGAATGCTAGACCATTAACGTATGTTACAGAAGATGTGAACGATCTAGCACCGTTAACACCATCAATGTTCCTACAGGAAATAAGATCTTCAGATGTGGTAGATTTTGATGCAATTGACGCACAAGAATTAAATAAAAGAGTTAAGTATAGGCAAAACGTTCGAGAACACCTTCGAAAACGATTCCGTATTGAGTACTTAGGGCAATTACGCCAACAAAGTTCTATACAAAAGAATGAGTCAATCAAGCAACAAACCATTGGTAATGTAGTACTCATAGAATCTGATAAAAAACGTGCATATTGGACTTTAGCCCGTGTGCAAGAACTTATTGCTGGAAAAGATGGTCATCCAAGAGTTGCACGGATAAAAACTGAAAGTGGTGAACTTTTAAGACCTGTGCAAAAACTGTATAATTTAGAGATCCCAAAAGAACTATCTAATGATCCAGTGGTGCGAACAAGAAGTGGCAGAAAAGTGACTGTTCCAATTCGCTACAAACTTTAAATATCTTTGAACTGAATAGACATTTTCCTTCATTTTTATTATTTAGTGTAGACCTTATTTTTATTTTTTAGTATATTTCATATGTTTCATTGTGTTAATTTGAATCTGTAATAATATGTTTAGTTTTATTTGAATTTTGCAGAAGAAAATGTTTATTTTCCTGTATTGAAAAAAGTAATGTTAGAATTCTATGTTTTGGCTGTGTACTGTAAGTATTGTAGCATTTTGTTGTACCCATTGTTGAGTTTGTCTGACGAACACTCAAGGTGGGAGGTTGTTGTGAATTTGATTAATGTTTATTAATATTCACGGACAGAGGGCGGCACAATGCAGAGATGTACATGATTAAATGAAAAGAGAATATGTTCCCCTCCCCCCCCCCCCCCCCCCGCCCTCTCTCTGTGGCAGTCTGTAAATTATGAGTGTGCGGTGAAGATGTGTCGAAATACGTCTCGGCACGAAAGCGGAAATAAAATGTTGTTGATTTTTACCTAAAATGATTTTCGTTTTCCTTCTAAGTAAAGAAATTATTTTCACGCGCTGATTTTTATGACGGTAAAGTTTTATCGGGTAGATATCATTTTATCGAGTCGCTACTTGTAAGCGACATTTTTGATGAAATTCGAATCAAAACATTAAAAATATTAATAAAAGTTTTCTTTATTCTTTTAAGTTCTATCATGCGTAATTAATCCATTGATAACACATGAAATAAAATGATTGTAGGTTGCCATGTGATTTCGTCCTATTTAAGATTGAGTCATACTATTTTCGCATTACTGAATGTAATATATATATCCGTAATAAATATTTTCTACATGCATTTTTTGCATAAGAATGCAACAGCTATCACACCAATATCTAAATATCCATAAAACTAGTTATAGTACGAACACACCTCATTTGAAGTACAATTTACGACTTGTTTATTCAGAAATATTGAGATTGACCTTACTATGCGCATCGACCTACAAACAGGCTTGCAGATTCAGCTTCCCTTTTTTATGCAGAAATTCCAATTTCACAATTAAAATCTGAAAGAAAAAATTTTACTTAATGTAATTACAAAATGTTTGTCATAAAATAAAGCAAAAGTGTCTGGTATAAAATCACAGTTTCTGAATAAAAAAACAAAGTCAAACTAGCAACAATGCTCACATAGAATCTCAGCGTTATTTAGCGAAGAAAATGTTAGTCTCTTCATTTATTTTTTTTTTTTTTAAATAAAATAACAATATATTCTAAAATTGCACTGTTACGTTTCGTACGTGCAAATTAACTCCAGTAATACATATATACATACACATATACAAGGTGATTTTTTTAAGTTGTGAAAGTAAAACCCTATAACAAAATAACCACTAATCCAAATCACCTGAAATTTCACCAGTATGCTCCGAAAGCAATGGGATTTTTTTTAAACATAGTTAAAAAAACTTAAAATTGCACCGACAGATGGCTGTGTAAGTTCACAGAAGAAAAGAATATCGTCAATGGGAGATAAACAATGGATGGTACTTTGAGAAAAACAAAACTTTATTACACATATCAAAAGCATACAGAATGTAGTAATCTTGAAAAAGAACTGAAAACACCTTCCAGAAACAGAGCGAAATAAAAGTATGGAGTAAACCATTGTACAGAACTTCTCAACTAACGCAAGACATTTTCAGTGTGCTGTCCACCGTTTTCGTCTACGAGGTGGAAACGCGAAACTGCATGTTCTACAACAGAGCGAAGAGTATCCAATTGTATGCTGTGGATCTCGTGCACAACGCGTGCCTTCAGGTCAACAAAGTTCGTAACGTCACCACAATACACAGTATTCTTTGGGTACCCCCAGAGTCAGAAACCGCAGGGATATCCATAGAATAATGAACACGAGGTCTGCATGCTTCACTGATTTATCGTCACTGTGCGTATGTCGCGCACAAGCTCGTCTCCCGACTTTAATGCATATTTAGCGCCATGCGGGTGAGATTTAAAATTTTTTTTTAACCACGCCTAAAAAAATCCATTGGTTTAGGAGCATACTGGTGAAATTTCAGGATATTTGGATCAGTGGTTCTTTCGTTATACGGTTTTACTTTCACAACTTTTAAAAAAAAATCACCCTGTATTTATACTTAACCTTTTGCATACACACTTTTCAAATAGCGATCTTAAAATTTGCTTATTATTATTCTAATTGTCCTAAATACTTATTTAAAATGCAAAAAAGTCGCAATAAATGTAAGTCAAAAGAGTAACTTCAATTGACAAGATTGAGAAATATTATTTAGGAAAAAAATTGAGAGATGGCATGTTCGAAACAAATATTTTAAAATTTAGGTCATTGTAATTATGACATCGTGTGTAATTTAAACTAAACAATTTTATAAAAAGATAAATGACTTAAATTTAACATTCAGTTTCTTATATACGCATTATCGATTTTTAAATATTTTGAGAATGAATTTTCATCTTGTCTAATATGAAAATATTTTTACTGTATCAAAATGTATGTATGAATGTACTGCATGAAAATATTTTTATTGTATCTGTAAAACACGCATTTAAACATTATACATTTTAACATTTGTTGATTTTGTTTTATAAGACATATTAAAAAACATATAGTCGACATTTAAAAAAAGCTATTATAAAATACATTTTTTTTTTCTATATTCTTCAATTGGACCTAAATTTTATGCAGATAATAAAAACAAATATGTTTTTATGTGTTCCTTTTCCTCTAATTGTTGTGCTGAAAAAGTTTTTTTTTCTTATTCAAATTGTTAGATACCATTAAAGGAACTCTTTATTAAACTTCAGTTTTCTTTCCAAATGAATTACGCTATTCAGAGTTCCATTAAGCTTCATAAAACAAGCAACATAATGAAAACAGATAATCTTTACTTTTTGATGCATTTTATATGGTTATTTCCTTTTATTATTGGTGAATAAGAGGTAATACATTATCTTTCAAAAATTATTAAATACGCATTCGTGTGTGCTATGCAATCAATTTAATGAAAATAACATACAGCTTTGTATTTGTTACATCGTTTGATGAGAAGGAAAAAAAGATTTTCGAAAATTCTCGTTCACATTTAACAGCGAATGACGGCAGATAATTATTGCTCCGATTGTTAAAGGCTCGATGCATTTATTAAGTGAAAAAGTATTTGAAGAGCTGAGTGAATGAACATGTTATGCTACATTTTTTTTTTTTTTTTTTTTTTTTTTTTTCTTTTGGATGAAAGCGTTATGAGGTATCCTATCACATCGTGAAGCTAAAATACTAAGATTCTATGTAATCTTGAAGATTTAAGAGATTATTCATTAATATTTAATAATTTAATATTTAATAATGTCAATAATATTAATAATTTTTAATATTTGAAAATTAAATATGAATAAGTTTTTTGAGAGAGTTTAGTACCATACCTGTTAATATTTTAAACACATGGGTCATTCCACGTAAAATGAGCAAAAATTAAAAAAAAGTCGTGGCCACACACTAACCAATTTTAATAAAATTCGATGCTCAGGTTCAATTCATATTCAAGTAATGCTCTGCAAAATATCTTGACAAAAAATAAATTTTTTTAGCAGTTTTGGACATTTAAAAAACTTGTGATATAGAATGACATGTGCGCAATCGTCCAAAGTTGCAAGTTTGAAGTTCTGTATCTTGAAAACTGTTTAACAGAAAGGAATTTTTTTTATAATTTTGTAAACTCTGAAAAATTATCTTCTTATTTTCTGAGTTATAACAATCTAGTAACACCATGATTATTTATAAATTGGTTGCAAAAATTGAAAATTTGTGAATTTTGAGAAAATTAGAAACGTTATAAAAATCAAAGGAATTAAAAAACCTCTGTGAAATTAATGCCTGATATAGTATGTCATATGTAGATCGAATTACCCAAGTTTTAAAGTGGCCATTTATTTCCTTCATCTTCAAAAAAAATTTAGAAATTTTTAAAAAAATTACAAAATCATGATTTTTCCTCTTCTGTATAAGCAAAACATAAATAAAGGACAGGGCCGACATTAACAATATTGCACAGACATAAAGATTAATAAGTTCATGATACGTTAAAAAAAAATCAAGAATGCCTTTTGATTCCTAACTTAAGAAAAATGGGTTCAAAATAGTAATGTTTTCTGCATTCCATTAGCTATACCTCTTTGAATTGGCCCGCGTATCTTAAAATATTGCACGATTGCATGGGAAAAAAAAATTAGTGCTGCCATCTAGTTTCTTTATTTGAATTTAGAATTGATATATAGTTTTTCGTTTAGCTCATTCTGTTCTTTCTACTCTAATTTAAAATTCACTTGAGGCAAAAATAAACTGAAAGCAAGAATAAAAGATTCTGCATTTAAAGTATACACATTTATCTGTAATATAAAACAATTTAAAAGTTTAATAAAGCTTTCCTTGACTTAAAAAAAAAAAAGTGATAGAAATATTGCATTTTACCCTCAACATTTTTTACTATTTATTTTTTTTTCTCATTAAGGAATAAAAAAGGCATGAATGAAACTTCCGATATTTCAAATATATACTTTTAGCTATAAGGTGTAGCAATTTGCAGCTTGTCAAGGCTGTCCTTCGTGTGTAAAGGATTAATAGAAATATTGCTTTTTTCTCTTAAAAATTTTCAAAAATAATTTTTTTCTCGATACGAAATAAAAATACAATTACTAACTTACGCCAGTCTGTTAATTATCATTCATTCCTAATTATAAATAATTTTTAATATATTCTTTCCATTACTAAGGCTAATAATTGAAATTGAAATTTTAAGCACGTAGACAATACCTCGATTTTACATTCAATTTTAATACTTAAATGAACAATCCAGAAATCTATTATTTTACATTTACTCATAAATAGATATGATCTACTTATAGACTGATTTTGATTAAAATCTGTGACATGTGTGCCACAGCTGATTTGCTCATTTTGCATGGAATGACCCATATACCGGTCGCTCATTTACAAGGGGTTAGACCAAAGTACTGTTTTTAAACAAATAACCATACAATAAGTTACAATTCAAACAAACTAATAAACAAACTACAATTCATATGATTTCTTTTCTTATAAAAGTGATAATGTTAAATAATGAAGTGTAATTACGTATCCGCCGTTTATTGGACTGCTATTTAGTGCTGAGATGTGTCAGATATTAAAACACACGTCATTGTCAGAATGTGTCTAATTGATTTGTCCAGGATAACACAGTTTGTAGGACGTTTTCAACTTATGGCTACATGATGGGTTCATACCCCGGACTGGGCACTTTGTGATTCAGTTGGACAATTTACAAGTCATATTAACTTATTTTGTTTAAAATATAACGATTATACAAAAATGAGGTAATTGTCACCAACCACCATCGGCAACAAAATAGCTTTGAACTAAGAGTTCCATATTTCGAAATGCGGTGTACATAACATACACCTGATCATGCTGTGTTCTATAAGCCTTTTTCGCTATTCAATTGTTAGAATTTTATAGAAGGCAAAAAAAAAAAAAAAATCAACTGAACTTTTCGTTAAAATATTTTTTGTCTAATTTATAATATTTACAAAATTCCTGGTTCAGGTTGCAATGAGACGATTTCAAGACTTGTACAAAACTTTTATAATTCACACATTATTTCTTATAAACACGCTTTTATACCAAATTCTTATAATTATTGAGTTTAATAAAAGAGTGTGAAAATAATCATATGTTGCCGTTTGCATACTGAAGTATGATAAACATTGGAAATTTCAAGACACACACAAAATTTTTGGGCACAAAAGAGGCATTTTGTAAAAGTTTCCAAAGCGGTATATAGCGAAGAAAGGTTCAGTAATGATTTTTTTTTTTAAATAAAAATATAAAAGTGATTTTTGTTGTAATGGAATATGCAGATGAGGTAATTTAAATTTAAAAAATGGATTACAAAATAATATTTCTTGTCTGCATTATTTTGTATACTTTATACAGAGGGTGGTTCCGTATTACCTATAAAAAAACAAAACTTGTTTATTAATCTTAGATATTCAGCAGGTGCATAAATCAAATCTAATAATAAAGCAGTTTTTTTACTATTTCCTTTCTGAAACTTATGTTCTCGAAATCCTCAAAATCTGGCTAATCTGCAGATTTATTAATATTTAAAAATTCATATTCAGTAGATAATTCTGTAAAAAATTAAATATATGCCTCATCTGGATATTTTGTGTTAACTTTCCTCTGCATGTTTTGGAATAATATATCCTTCTATATATAAAAAAAAGTTTTGATTTGGAAATGGACCAATGAAAATCTGCGTAGACCATCCGGGTATACTCCTACTAGATCGGCATCCATATTTTTTTTGACCGGGTGGGGAGGAGTCTTTCTTCGTTAATATTAAGAAAACTGTTTCATACAAAAATATGAAAATCAATGGTACTATAGAGACATGTTTGATAAACACGCTGATGCAGACAGTTTTTTAATCGAATAATTATTTTAAGAGATATTTAATATTAAAGATGGTCAAAATCGTTCCATTAAAAAGTTTTATAGGAGAAAAACTATACGTAGGAATTTAAACATTTTTAGATCATTTTATACATTGGAAGTTCCCGATGTGCGGACTGCAATTATCTTTTTAATTTGACTGATTTTTTGAGGATTTATCTCCATTTTAAATTAAAATTTTCAGCATTTCGATATTTTTCACACATTTTAGAAAAGTGCAATTATTTTAAACTGTTGCCAATTTTAAAAACAGCGCAAAGAATAATATTTCCTTCAAATAAAAAATTTATTTACACGTGGCTATTATAAACAGAAAAAAACTTTCGAATTAGAATTAAGTGATTACGTGTTAAAAAACGGAAAAATTTTAAAATTACATCAGACAAACTACAGTTACAAGTGAATTTTAAAAGGGAAAAAATTATTAAATACTAATTTCATTATTATGCGTTAAAAGTCACAAATGAAGGAAATTACGTCATATTTAAAAAGGCCAAATAAATAAAAGTAGGCAAAACACTTTAAATTAAAAAATATATTTGCACGAGACATTTATTTCATATTTTGAGATAATCTTTTCGACTATTATCGTGAATTCTAAGACAGCGCAAATAATATTTCCTTTCTAACAACAAAAGTATTTTCAAGTGAATATTAAAAAGAGAAAGGAAACTTTGGTGAAAATTACGTCAGATTTAAAACGATACATTTAAAAGAACTTTCTCATAGCGTTGTTAAAAAGTACCGAAAGACAAAGACTCTGTGTACTTAATCCATTTTACATTAGCTTACTTTCAAATTTTTAACACTTTCCAACGAAGTTGAAAAGTGTTATTGATTTCGGTTTGTCTGTTCGCCTCTAACTCTCGCAAATATACTCGGATCGCACTGAAACGTTTGGTTATTGACGTTTTGCCTAGCACGTACCCTATTTCAAATGAAGTTTATAGCATGTTTAGTTCATTTACAGGGACAGTCAAAAGTATTCCGTTACATTACGGCCAAAGGGAAAAAATCATTTCAAATGAATTTTAAAGACGTTACACTCTTTCAAACATAATAAAAAGTATATGCATTTACGAAGTGCAAAAAAATATACAGAATATTCTGTAGCATATGCGGTGCAACGAATAGTTACTATTCATTTACAGGGCTACACAAAAGAATTCCATTACAAATGATATAGGGGGAAATTGTTTGCGGCGTATTTTAATTATACAAATTCATATATAATAAAATTGATATAAGTCGGTGAGGCTTACTTAAGTTATTTCATCCATAATACGAAGTGCATAGCATTTACAGGAACATACAAAACATTTCAGACAAGTATTTTCTATCTGAAGTACTGTATATTAGCGGCGACAGCAGGGAATGCATTTTTAATTATGATATGCGCTTTTACGTTTCACTATATTTATGCATACTACCGGGTGTCCCAAAAAGGACTGACTGATTTTAAAATTCAATAACTTGTAAACGGTGACAGATATTTAAAAAATTCTTGCAGGAGGGTTATGCATAAGGTCAAAAGTTTTTTTACAGTGATTTTCAATTTTAGTTCGAATTACAAACAATAGATGGCGCTGCGATCGATAGACGCTAAATTCAGGCTCTATTTTTGGTACTTCGTGGCCCGGATAATACATTTCCATCTCCTTTTTCCGCATGAAACATGAGAAATGACCAAAAATCGAGCCTGTATTTAGCGACTATTGCTTACAGCGCCATCTATTGTTTGTAATTCGAACTAAAATCGAAAATCACTGTAATAAAACTTTTGACCTTATGCATAAACCTCCTGCAAGAATTTTTTAAATATCAGTCACCGTTTGCAAGTTATTGAATTTTAAAATCAGTCAGTCCTTTTTGGGACACCCGGTATATGGTGTGTGTAAATGTTATAGTTGACATACAGGGCTACGCAAAAGAATTCGTAAAGGTTACTGAGTATGACCGTAAATTGCTGAAAGGTGGGTTTAAAATGTGTTATGCTGAACTGCATGTAGTTTTCTATGAAATGTTTGTAGAATATAGATAAGATGATACACAGGGCCACGCAAAGAATTGGATACATGACCGCCTTAGATGATAAATTCTGGAAATGCGATTTCAATAGTTTTAAGAGTGATTTTGTTTGAATTAAAGTTTAGCTAAGTAGTGGCGTGTAATAAAGGTACTAGGTAAACAACAGGGCGGAACAAAAGTATTCAAGTATGTCTCCATCTGTTAGTATAAATTGCTGAAAGAGAAATTTCAACCTGTTATGCGTTTTCTTGCTAAACTAAATTTTCTATTATATAGTATATATATCAGCCTACAGATCAAATACAGGGCTGTTCGGAAGAATTGGAATAAATATTTGGCTATGGATGGTAACTGCTGAAATCAGTTTTTAAATGTTTAGTTAGTTATCTTATTTACCTTATTTCCCTAAATAACGAAGTTTTGTTAAAGCTTTCAGGAAATGTTGGAAAGTGTTTCATAATCTATGCCGTACGCATGATTTTTCTTTCTTGTTTTTAATCAAAGACGAAAACAGCCATTGTATCTCTTAGCAGCAGCTGATTTCGTCTTAAAAATCTCCAATCAAAGGAAAATGAATAAAAACCCGTTTACAGGGAGACCGTCACTGTTTTTTTTAAATTATGATCTTTTTGATCTTTTATGATCTTTTTAAGGCCGATGATATTAACATGCTTTTAGAATCTGGGGTATCTGAACGGGGGTTGGCGAGCGTAGCTTGTAGGGGGCAGAGCCCCCTTGTCCTCAAAATAAAAATGTCGTATTCACTAACTTTGGAGATTCAGGCGCATTAATCAAACCAGCTAATTGAGGAAAATTTTTAAACGTTTTATAAGCTTTTTAAATTTCTGCTATTATACGAGGGTCACTCTGAAATTTTTGAGATACAACTAGGTTTTTAAAGTTATACTTACCAAATTTTAGGTGTGTTCAAAGTAGTCTCCTCCAGCATCAATGCACTTTTGTAGACGAATTTTCCACAGATTAAATGCCTCAAGCCATTCTTTTCTTGGAATAGTTGAAAAAATGCATTTCTAGCCACATCAATCTCTTCTTCTCAATGAAAACGACGTCCACGTAGGTTCTTTTTTAGATTAAAGAATAACCAAAAGTCACACACAGCTAGATCAGGTGAATACGGCGGATGTTCTATCACTTTAATTCGTTTTTGTTTAAGAAACTCAACTGTTAATCCGGCTGTATGTGAAGATGCATTGTCATGGTGAAGCATTAGTCCCCTAACATTCACTTCTTGTGGAATTTCTGGAAGACATTTAGTGGTATACCAGTTTGCTGTTACTGTCTTCTGTCCTTCCAAATTGATGGCTTTGACCAATCCCGTACTTCTGAAGAAAACGGCATACATAACTTTTTTCAGTGCGCGTTGTCTTTTCACCATTGTCGGCGTGGGATCATCTTCAAAGACCCTTACTTTGCTTTCTTGACGTGTTGGAACGTCAAAAACGGTATGTACGTTTCATCACCCGTTACAATTTTAGAAATGATGCGGTGGCTACGATCATTTAGCAATTTAAGAGTTTCTTTACTGATTCTGACACGCTCCTCTTTTTGGTGCTCAGTTAGATTATGGGGAACCCAACGGCAAACTACTTTTTTCATGTGCAATTCTTCATGAATAATTTTGTGTATGGCTGCGGATCCAATGTTAAGTTCCTTCTGTATCATTTGATAGGTGCAGCGATTATCATCCATTAACATTTTTTCGTATGGCATACACATTATCCGGCATTACTGATAACGGCGGCCTTCCTGTGTTGTTCATCCTGAAGAAAATTGCGACCTCTGCTAAATTATTTAAACCATCTGAATACAGTAGCACGAGCTGCAGATTCATCAACAAATCCTAATTTCAACCGTTGAATGCATTCTTCTTGATTTAATCCTGCTTTAAAATCGTAGAAAATCATAGCGCGAAAATGTTCTCGCGTCAACTCCATTTTCTCTTCTGTTTAAAGTTTATTCTACGCTCAACAAGTTGAAGTAAGTTAGTAAAAAATCGTCTGCTGTGTTAAAATGCTTTGTATTTTAAAATTAAACCGTTATTTTTATTTTGTAAATTCTCGTCTGCGCGTATCTCAATAATTTCAGAGTAACCCTCGTATATGAAAATTTTGCATGAGCATTCACTATATTTGTCTTGTTACAAAAATCCTGGAGAGACGATGCTGTTTGGCGAAACAAGTAGTCTTTTTCTAATTAGTCTAAAACTGTATAGGCTCATTGCAATTAATTTGAAACAAATAAGGTTTCTTGAGAAAAAAAAAATGTTTTTCAATTAGCCTACAGCTGCATAGGCTAACTGTAAGGAGCCTGGAACATAAGGGGCTTGTTAGAAAAGATATGTGATTCTCCAGTTTGCTTGAATATTTGTAAACAGTCAGTGCTATTTATAAAGTGCCTTATTTCTTAATTTGCCTAGAAGGTATACAACAAACTTCAAGCTTTAAATAAACTTCGCTATAAAATCTAATTATCCTTTTATTTGGAGAATTTTGTTGTTAGTATTTCTATTTCTATTGTGATAGATATAAAATTATATTGAAACATACCACAAAAATTTGGAAATTAATGATAATTATTTAATATTTTCGTCATCCATTCTTAAAAAAAATTAATTCATAATGAATTTCTGTCTATATGTCTGATAAGAGATAATTCAAGATTTGAAAATTTAAGAGATAAATTTATGATTTGAAAATCAAAGAGAATTTTTTAGATTTTTACAGTAGCATGATCAAGATTGTATATAGTGTTTTATTTCTATATACGCTGAATATCGATTTATTGATAAAAGTCTCATTAAGTATTCTATATGGTTTTCAGTAACAACCACTCAGCTTCCGGTAATGAAAATCGTGCTGATGCGATTTGTCGTAGAATGTCAGTTTCTGCTGAATCGACGGCAACGTTTTGTTTTCTCCTAATAAATAGGTAAATGATACATTTTGTAAATAATTATTTAATTATTTTCTTTTAGTATTCCTAATCCCATTTCGATAGCCATAAGATTGAAAATAAAAATACGAGAATATTTTGTCACATAATAAAAAATCATTGATATTACTCCTGAAAAACATCAACTCACAATGAATTTTTTTTCTGTTTGGAGGATTTAATACACTAATAGATATTTTATGTATTTTATAGATGTACCCCTATCTGGATTTCAATTAGTAACATTATCATTACATTCACAGAGCATTATAGCTTTATTGTTTAAAGCCTCATAAATCTTTAATTAGAGGTTTTCCTTAACAATGATTCGGCATTTATTACAGATAATCAAACAGAAGAGAAATGGTATACTATGTCAGTTTTTGCTGTATAGGCGGTACCTGATACATTTTAGCTAAATAATATACGCAATTGTTTAATGAGTTTTTCCCTTATCAGTTAGTAATAATCGTTTAGTATATCTTATACTATAATGCGAGCAAAAATTGTGTGTGTGTGTATGTAAATTTTATCTTAAAAACGGCTCTAACGATTTTGACGAAATTTATTATTTCACCATTTTTGGGCACGATAAGACCATTGGGCTAGGTCTTGTGTTCGAGAAATTTCGATTAGTGGGTCATTTGGGTCATAATGGGTTAAGGTCAACCTAATTATATCTAAAAAACGGCTATATCGATTTTGACTAAATTTTATATCCAACCATTTTTCGGCACGATAAAACTGTTGGACTAGGTCACATGTTCGAGAAATTTCAATTAGTGGGTCATTTTTGGGTCGCTATGGGTCAATCCAATTTTATCTGAAAAACAGCTCTAACGATTTCGACCAAATTTTGTATTTTGTCGTTTTCGATTACGAGAAGACCAATGGGATAAGTCACATATTAGAGAAAATTCGATTAGTGGGTCATTTTGGGTCACTGTGGGTCAAGCAAAGTTTATATAGAAAACGGCTTTAACGATTTTGACGAAATTTTGCATTTTACCATTTTCGAGCACGAGAATACCATTGGGCTAGGTCACGTGTTCGAGAAAATTCGATTAGTGGGTCATTTTGGGTCATAATGGGTGAAGGTCAAGTTAAATTATATCTAAAAACGACTCAATCGATTTTGACTAAATTTTATATCCAACCGTTTTTCGGCACGAGAAAACTATTGGGCTAGGTCATATGTTCGAGAAATTTCGATTAGTGGGTCATTTTTGGGTCACTGTGGGTCAAGATAATTTTATCTAAAAAACGGCTCTAAGGATTTTGACTAAATTTTGTATTTTGTCGTTTTCGATTACGAGATGACCAATGGGATAAGTCACATATTAGAGAAAATTCGATTAGGGGGTCATTTTGGGTCACAATGGGTCAAGCTAATTGAATCCAAAAAAGGCCCAAAACATTTCGACAAAATTTTGTAATGTACCGTTTTCGGGCATGAGATGACCATTGGACTAAGTCACATGTACGAAAAAAATTGATTAGGGGGTCATTTTGGGTCAAATGGGTCAAGGTCAAGCTAATTATATCTATAAAACGGCTCAATCGATTTTCACTATATTTTATATCTAACCGTTTTTCGGCACGAGAAAACTATTGGGCTAGATCACATGTTTGAGAAATTTCGACTAGTGGGTCATTTTTGGGTCCCTATGGGTCAAGCCAATTTTATCTAAAAACGGCTCTAACGATTTTGACTAGATTTTCTATTCTCTCGTTTTGGATTACGAGAAGACCAATGGGTTAAGTCACATATTAGAGAAAAATCGATTAGTGGGTCATTTTTGGGTCACTGGGGGTCAAGCAAATTTTATCTAGAAAACGGCTATAACGATTTTGACGAAATTTTGTTTTCTATTGTTTTCGGTCGCGTGAATACCACTGGGCTTGGTCGCATGTTCGAGAAAATTCGATTACTGGGTCACTACTGGGTCACTGTGGGTCAAGCTAATTGTATCTTAAAAAAGGCTCAAACGATTTTGAGAAAATTTTGTATTATACTGCTTCTGGGCATGAGAAGACCATTGGGCTAAATCACATATTCGAGAAAATTCAGTTAGTGGGTCATTTTTGGGTCACTGTGGGTCAAGCTAAGTGTTACTAAAATAACGACTCAAAACATTATGGCAAAATTTTGTATTATATCGTTTCTGAGCATGAGAATACCAATGAGCCAAATCACATGTTCGAGAAAATTCGATTAGTGTGTCATTTTGGGGTCACTTTGGGTCAAGCTAATTGTATCTTAAAAAAAGGCTCAAACGATTCTGACAAAATTTTGTTTTATACTGTTTCCGGGCACGAGAAGATCATTGGGTTAGGTGACATGTTCGAGAAAATTCGATTACTGGATCACTTCTGGGTCACTGTGGGTCAATTTAATTTTATCTAGACAACAGCTTTAATGATTTTGATTAAATTTTGTTTTCAATCATTTTCGGGTTTGAGAAGATTTCTTGATTGGTCTAAGTCTCATGCTCAAGAAAATTCCATTAAACAGTCATTTTGGGTCACTATGGGTCAAGGTTTAGCTAATTTTATCTAAAAAATGGCTCAAACAATTTTGTCGAAATTTCTTATTATACCGGGAAGACTATTGGGAAAGGTCACATATTCGATAAAGTTAGATTAGTAGGTCCTTTATTGGCTACCGTGGTCTAACTAATTTTATCTATAAAACTAGCAGGCTATGCCCGCTGCGCTGGTCAATATTTCCAAATGAACCTTGTATTAAACTAAATGGTGAATTTGAACTTGTATTTTAAACAATATGGATCTTCAGCTTGACCTTGCTCATTACTGAAAACGATGCGAACGCCATTGCGATATAATGTTATCTTAAGCGTTGGACAAAATTTAGCAATTAAGAAGTAATTGTTTTAGTTGATTATAAACAGCGCACTTATGGTCGGGTAATGAGACCGTTATGACAACAGGAATTAATACCTCTGTAACTAATCAACATATAATGAAATCGTATATACTAACACCATTCCTAAAAGTCATGCAACAGGTCCACTTGTAACAAAATATGTTCTGTAGATTTTTTTAAAAAGGCTAAATTTTCATAATCAGGTTCACTTAATTTTTGAACTTTTACTGTTGCTCTATAACTAAGTACCCTTGAACAATATGTATACACTAAAACCTTTCCAAAATTATTACCTAACTAATTGTGGTATATCCTACGAAAGTATTATAAACAATCGGAATGAAATACAAATTTCCGTTGTAAATATATAGTAGATGATGATGATGCGATTTTGTGTAATAGAATTCATCGTAAAGTTTTCGCTTCAAACATAAACGATGCTTTCAACATTAAAGCTAATACACAAATATGTGAAGTATCCGATTACGGAAGGTTAACTTGAATTCTCATGAGCAACTACTCAAAGAAAAGTGAATATGTGGCTTTTGTGATACTTTTATGTCAGACTGGCGCAGGTAATAAATCAATAAAGATTGTTTTCATAGCATATTCTTATTTTATTATTTTCATTTAAAACACAAACCTTTCACTCATTTCATTTAAAATGCATGCCTTATACTAATTTCATTTAAAAAACTGAAAAGATAAACAATAACAGGAAATAATGCCATAATTAAAAACAAAAAAAAATATTTTTAATTTACAGACGCAAAATGTAACTACTGCTACTGGGAATTTTTAAAATGCTATCAGCGAGATGTGCGCACGGTTGTTATAAATGTACCCATTTTTTCTTCTTATCGAGGAGCAATTTATAAATCGCACAATGTTATTCCAATTTCAATTTCTTTCATTGAGGAACCTATGACCGGAAAAAATGGAAAAAGACTCTTGTAGATTCTTCGGATGACGGCATCTGACGCCATAAACCGAGTTTATGTATATGAAAATAATTTTTAAGTCGTTACAAACATTGCTTTCATACTTAAATATTTTCATTGGTACTACATGTTATCCCGTCGACCAATTTCGCCAAATTATATAAATCGCCAAACCATTCGCCAAATTATATAAATTGACATAATCTTTACTTTAAATAACGAAATAACAAATAAATTAGTATAACATTAATAAAAATACAAATAAAACGTCGAAATTAAAATCAGTTGATGACGTAAACACGTGTAGTTTGTTTAAATTCAAGTGAATTTGATATTTACGATCAACCATTATTGGCATTTAATCTTATAGTTTGAGGATAGATTTTTGGTCGACGGAATATCTAAGTAGTACCTTTTCCATTTTTGTTTTATAACGCTAAATTCTCAGTAATTTTTTCCCTTTTATTTTACATAAAATCACTATTTTTAAAAAAAAATTGAGATGCTTGCATTTTTATTTCAAACTCATAGAGCCGTTTTTATTTTTTAGCCAAAAGGGTTGATTTGAATTTTTTCCGTTGCTAGAGTAACGGATGTAATGATAGATATTTTGAGGTTTAGATGCCAAATTAGAAAAATGTGAAATGTGTCATGAATTGTTGGACTTATAAAAATTTATTTGGCAGCATTCGATTCAGCATGCAAAACTACATTAAAATATGCTATCATTTGACGCATAATTTTGATATTCGATTTTTTCCCCTCCCCGTGCAAAAACCATTAGGGGTGACACTTTAGAAAATCCTTTCTTAGCAGAAGTCTATGTCATAAGAAGTATTTTTACCACGATTTTCAAGATTTTAGGTTCAGTAGTTTGCGCTATGCGTTAATTAGTCCCCTAATCCAGACTTTATTTTATATACTATATTAGATATGCCATTTTGCGGTGAATCGATGATCGAAAATTAGTCCAATATCATTTGAAATATTGCACAACAGAGGAGAAAGTACGAAGAAAGACGAAGAAGAAATGACGAATTACAAAAGACTTGTAATTTTTTTTTTCAAAATGTTGAATTTTTCGATAGTAATAACGTATTAAAACATAAATTTCCATAAAAATTATCTTTATTTCCTAGATTTCGAATCTGTGAATTTTCCTATAAATGAAATTGGCGATATGACTTGAGAAAAAATGAAATAAACAATAGATAATAGTTGCTTAAATAAAATGGGTAATATTCGTTGATCTGAGTTCGAGTTTATAAATATCACATGCTTTCGGAATTACGGCGAAAAACATTTTAAAAAGTATGAAATTATTTTACAATATGTATGTGTGGCAGAAATTCACACTGAAATTTAAGTATTCGATTCCATTTTTAAAATATTAACTGATATCTATATAAGTTACAATTGAATATGAAAAAGTACTCAAAAAATGATCTCTTTCACCTAAAAAAACACCATTTGTGAGAACATCCTCAAGCTAATGTCACACTTATGCATTTTTGGCTTAAAATCACATTGTTTGGCGACAAAAGAAAAATAAAAAATTGTAAAGAAACAAATAGTAATTACACATGTGACTCACAATTACATCTGCTTGTTTCTTCTATAAGTCACGTGATGGGACAATTAGATATATAAAAAAAAGAAAAGAACAGAACAGAAAGAAAATGTCGTTAAAATTTCATCTAATCAAATTTTCGGATTCATTTCCATATATAACGCAAGCGATAAAGAGCCAAATATTGCGTATCAAGTGTAATATTTCTTATTAAATTAATTTTTAAGCATTACAAATATTTCTTTCAGGTTTTGATTAAATGTTTCCGTTTTTTTAATATTATCACTCATTAAAACGGATTTTCTTCTTCTTGTTTTTCTTTTTTTTTCATTTAAATAAAATTAGTAACAGTTTTTCTTTTATTTTTCAAAGTTTAATAGCCGTTTCAATTTTTTTTATCAATGATGAATTTCGCCAAGAAATAAAATGGTAACCTTATCGCCCAAAATAACAGAATTTTCCGTCTTAATTCTAGAACTAATATAGGTAGAATAATGTGTTATAGATTAAAACCTTTCCTGAAACAATACCTATCTAACGGTATAGGTTCCGTAAAAATCCATGCTGTAGAACTCGAAATCTAGGCGTTCGGAACGAAATTTCCGTTTGGATTTTATATATATAATAGATAATAGAATAGATAATAGATTTTATATATATATAATAGAATAGATAATAGATTATGTGTTATGAACTATCTCCAAGTTTAAAACAGATCGCATTGTTAGATTTCCTAATATTAACAATATCGCTTTATGTTAGTTCCACATTCCACCACCAGGGAGCGCACTCTATTCTTAACGAAAGCGTATCTGGACGAAACTCCTTTATGCAACCTTTCCGTAGATACATGAGTCGGGAGGGTGGCGGTCTAACCAATAATTTAAGATAATTGCTGAAATTACTACGAAAAATATTTTAAAGGGGCTCTACGCGGGCCCCTAATAGAGTTAAAGGAAATCAGAAGACGGCAAAATAATCGCGGGGAAAAGTTTGCTTGGTTACTTCGGAGCTACTTTTGGCGCGAGATCTAAGCTCTACGACCAATAGGAGCCCAGATATTTAAGGAAATATGAAGTAACAAAGTCCAAAATAATAGAAGTTTCCGTAAAAATTCTATAACTAATCTAGGTAGAATGATGTGCTATAGATTAAAACCTTCCCTGGAACGATACCTATCTAACGGTATAAGTTTCGTAAAAATCCATGCGGTAGAACTCGAAATCTCGGCGTTCGGAACGAAATTTCCGTTTGGATTTTATATATATAATAGATGACTTTAGCAATTTTGACTAAATTTTGTATTCTATCGTTTTCGGGTTCGAGAAGAGCATTGGTTAGGTCGTGTGTTAGAAACATTTCGGTTAGTGGGTACCTATGGCTTAGGATCATGCCAATTTTATCTAAACAGCAAGAATTATACAGTGATAATGAAATATCGAGTTAAACAAAAGGCTAATTTTGACCGAGCCAAGCTCGGCCATGCCCGCTAGTTTCTACTTATATGTGAATAGTCAAAAGATTGAATTGAACCATACGGCAAAATATCTACATTTGTAATTAATTTTTTTAATATTTCTTTAAGCAATATAAGGGTAAGGTGCTTTATTACTGTCCCCCAGTCACTTTTAGGCACTTGGAAGTTGTAATTTTAGCGAAAATCTACCAAATTTTGATTTTACATAGACTAACTATGCACGTAGAAACATAGAAAAACAAAAAGATTTTAACAATGCGAAATTTTTCTTTTTCAAAAGTATCTAAAAAATTCTAAAGAAAAAATGGTCCTAATTTGTCTCCCCAAAAAAATCCAATGCGCCGAGGCTTAACTTACAACTGAATCAAAATGTATTTCTAAATGAGCGAGTAATTTAATTTACATTACAGTAAGACACAAAGAAATGTACTAATTAACAGTGGAAGAATAACATAACAAAACATCGCATAGTTGCCAACCTCCCCATTCATTTCATACCAATATTTTTATGGAGAATACTTACTTTTTGCAATCGCAGCTTTAACGCAATTAAATAAAGAAAATATTTTTGTAAGATTTTACTGGTATCCAAAAAATCGGGAGATTTGCAACTATGCATTAGCTATCCAAACATGACGAAAAAATTGAAAAAAATGTCATGAAAAAGCATTCCTAATTTCGTCCGCGGGACGAAAATAGGAACTGCAAAGGGGACGAAATTGGGACCACGCTACTTCCCAATATTACGGATCTTCAGTTCCCTAGGATGAACTCAGGTTCCTAAAACTCACTGTATGCGACTGTGAGCATCTTACCAACGTAAAATACTTGCAATGAATAAGAAATAAATACTTACAGTACAGTAAATAACGTTCTACAAACGATGTAATAAGAACTCAAGTCGTCTAAAAATAGAAAATTCGCTGTCTTTAATTTATGTATGCTTCTTAGCGAACGAAACTTTCAATCCCTTTTACCTTCCGTCCCCTGTGCCTTGCGTCATAAGTGGCGCACTTTCGCAGAAGCGCAGATGTTAAAGGGGACGAAATTAGGAGAGGGGACGAAATATGGGTACTTTACCCTAGTATCAAATTTATCTTATTCATTAAAAAAATATTCAGAATGACGTGGATTTAAGAGATTAAAAGAAATTCATGATATTATATAGTACCATGATCTGCGTTGAACTTGCTTACAACAATGCACTTTGTATACACACAATATTAATTTATTGATAAAAGTTTCATTAAGTTTTCAATTAGAAGTTTTCATTGTGAGTATTCATGCATGTATCTGAATTTAAAAGTACAGTTTGTCTTTAATAAATAATAGTAAGATATTTTTGAAGTAATCATATAAGTTTTACAATTTCTTCTCGTAATATTTCCCTGGTATAATACCGATTGTATCTTGTATGTCAAATGATATATATATATATAGTGTTGGTATATTATAAAACCATATATTGGTAATTTAATATATTCAAAATTAATTTATTTCCTAAATTATATTTCAGTATTTCAATTAAGTGTTCATAAATCTAAATCTAATCACTGCCTGTTTAATATATATTTTTCTTTTCATCCAAAATCGCTCCTTATTCAAATAAAAATAATAAAAGAAAATATCATTTTAAAGATGACAGCTACTGATAACATACAGTGGTGGCCAAAATTGTAAACACTTTTAGGTAACTTTCATTACAAAAGGTAAAAAACTACCTGTTCCAGCCATCCGAAAGAAAACACTTCGGGAAATTTTGCTATATGCTCGCTGATCATGACCCTCAGATACCAAAACCACCCTCCGTTGAAATTTTGACATATATATATATATATATATATATATATATATATATACCAGTGGCGTGGCGTCCGGTCATCGCTGGATGCGGCGATGACCAAGCAATATTTTAAAACTCTTAATAAACTTTTAAAACTCTACGATCCAGTTTTAGCAGAACATTTGGAGTTCATGTATAAGTGAAGGTAAGATTTAAAGTTTCTTTTAGGTAGCTTTCTTTACAAAAAAGCTACCTATGGGTCATGCCATGTCAGTTCAGGCAGGCATGTAACCCACCATCACAGATTTTGAGGAAACTGCGTGTGTTTGTTCCTTTTATTAAGATATGATTCCCAGTATTTTTTTTTACTTCTTGGTCAAATAGTTTCTGAGAAAAAAATTGTCAAAATTTTAAAAAACTGCCATCAGCTGGCATTCTTGACTGCTCGATTTTCAAATGTAGCATGACATAAATATGATCATATTTCAATATCTATTCCACAAATCATCTTCAAATAATTTATGCATAATATATAGAGTACGTATTATATGAAAAAAAAAATACTGTTACTCTTATATAACATTTTAAGTGTGTCTAAAAAAATGTTTAATATTTGAAGTCGTGATTTTTTTATGAAAAATAATGCATTAACTAAAATAGCATTATTAACAAAAGGCGGTATTTTTATTAAATTTATTTTTTGTGGGGGATATACTTAAAGGTGTCCTTTACCTGATTCTGAAATAAAAGTAGTGGGATTTTGGGTGTTTTTAGTAGTATTTCATATTTAAAAATATTTTGAGGCATATTTCAAATCAAATCAAGCAGAGTCATTCCATGTCAGTTCGCCTAAGACATTTAATTCACTGTCACAAATTTCAATGAAACTGGGTATGTTTATAGCTCATTTTAAGACAGGATCAAGGAAATTAAAGGTGATTACAAGTAAAATATTTTTTAAGATTAAAAAAAAATCTAAATTTTGAAATTTTTTAAAAATGTTTTTAATGACAGATCTATATTCAAAGACTGCATACAAAAAAAAGTCATTTCAATATAAAATCACTAAATAAGTTTCAAATAATGTATATGTGACAAATAATGTAGGCAGATTATTATTTATTGTTGTTTGTCATGTTTAAATGCTAAGAGTGTGTTTAATCTTGTGAATTCTTAAAATTAAGAATTTTGTGAAAAATAATGTGTTAATCAAAAATTTATTATTAACCGAAGGCAGGCTGTTATTACTTTTTTTAATTGTACGAAAAAATATCTTTTCAATAGTTATAAAATAAAAATAGTGAAAATATGAGCAATTTTAACAAAATTTTCATAAAATGTGAATGTTTAATGATAAATATTGAAGCTTTTCATGCTAAGATGTACTAAAATGACTACTACGATATCGTGTATTTCTACTATTGCTTAAATATAATGCATACAATAATAAAATAACAAATATTATTTACAGCAATAAAAATTAAATTAAATAGTACCGGCTCCTTTACCAACACTACATTGCTCAACAGCCGACTTAAAATCAACAGCCCACTCTTATTGAAAAATACTTTCAACTGTTCAAATAATAAATAAACTGCATTTAAAAATTTTAATATCAACTTATTATCTTAAGACGATAATAATAACTAAACAACATGATGAATTTATAAATCAGCTTTTAATTGAAAAGTCATGAAATGGTCCCTTTAAATATTGTTGTTCATCGAGTCAATCAAAACAAATTATATAAAAAAAAAATAGTGAGCCTAATATGCTGACTGCAATGACACTTCTAACAAAACTAATTAATTCATTACCATCTGAAATCAAACCCGAAAGATCAAAAAGAAAAAAAAAATCATCTGTAGTTTGAATGTGACATACTCAGTGGTTGTTGAGGTAGGAATGTCTTTGTGACATTTTCACCTGTACTTCAATAAAATATAAACATGTAAGCTTTTTTCATTCATCCAAATTAAGTAAAACAATTATAAAATTTTGTTGTCATTACACCAGATGTTAAATTTTTCGTTACATATTAATAGATAAGTTCTTTACTTTTAGACATTATTGACATAATATCATAAAATTTACTATATGTATTTTCTATAAGTGTATAAACAATATATATATGCTTTATTAAACATAAATGAATAATTTTTAAATAATTTGTTTGAGAACAGGGATATATATACACACATATATATATGTTGAAAATCCATCTTTCAGCAATATTGTGATGAAATAAATCAAATTACCGTAATTTCCGGTATATAGCCCGCGGATCAAACAATCGTGTTTCGACCCAGAAATTTTTAAAAATAAAATGTAACTTTTTAGATCACAGTAAATATTGGTCTTCAAATACTGAATAAAATTTCTGGGTCCAAACTGAATTGTTTGATCTGCGGGCTATACACCCGAAATTACGGTACATATCATTAGAAACTGAATAAAGTTACAAAAGTGCAACTCATTAAGTTTTAAATATTTTTTTAGATATAGTTATTTGAAAGATATAAATATAATGGATTATGCATTTTTTGCATATATTTAAAGCACAATACGTCAAAATTTTCTTCAAAAGAGTGAAATTTGGTATTTTTTTTTCAATATTAGCAGCTCAATGCTAAATTTTCAATATTAACAGCCAAATATGAGTTTAAAGATTAGGACTGTCATTTTGAAAATTTCTATTGGGCGGTGAGGAGCTAGTGATTTTTCTCTTTTTTGGAAAGGGATAATTGCTCTTCGCCCTAGAAGTTTTACTAAAAAACAATATTGTTTATTTTTTTCCTTAAGAAACGAACATAAAAGATAATTTGAAAAATAAAATAAATGCATAAATAAAAATATTTCCAGGGATGATACATTGGATAGGTTTTACATTTGAAAATATTGATAATTTTAAATATGATTTAAATACTACTAAAACCAACCAAAATCCCACTATTTATATTTCAGATCCAGTTATAATGTAGTATTATGTACAATTTAAAATTAAAAAAATTAGTCATAGAAACTCCGCCTCTGATTGATAAAGATTTTTTAATAATTTCATTATTTTTTGTAAAATATTTTTGATTTCAAAGATTATACAATTTTTTAGACACATTTAAATATTTTTTAACATTACAGCAATATTTTTTTTTCATAATCTACATACTTTATTTACCTTGCTTAAATTATTCGAAGAAGATTTCTTTATTAGTTATTGAAATATGATTTTATATATAAAATGAGGCCTTTGAAAATTGAACAATCATTAATGGCAACTCGTGGCATTTTTCCAAAATTTTGATAATTTTTTCTCATATGTTCACTATTTTTATTTTATAACCATTTAAAAGATATTTTTACGAACAATTAAAAAAAGCAATAACACCCTGCCTTCGGTTAATAATAAATTTTTGATTAACACATTATTTTTGACAAAATTCTTGATTTTAGAAATTCATAAGATAAAAGACACTCTTAGTATTTAAACATGATAAAAAACAAGAAATAATAATCAGCCTACATTATTTGTCACATATACATTATTTGAAACCTATTTACTGATTTTATATTGAAATGACTTTTTTTTTTTAATGCAGTCTTTGAATATCGAACTGTCATTAAAAAAATTTTAAACATTTTTTCAAAATTTTGATATTTTTTATCTTAAAAAATATTTTACTTAGGATCAAGAAAATTAAAGGTGATTACGTCTTAAAATAAGCTATAAACAAACCCAATTTCATTGAAATTTGTGACAGTGATTAAATGGCTTAGGGGAACTGACATGGAATGACTCTGCTTGATTTGATATGAAATGCACCTCAAAATATTTTTAAATAGGAAATACTACCAAAAACACCCAAAATCCCACTATTTTTATTTCAGAATCAGGTAAAGGACACCTTTAAGTATATCTCCCATAAAAAATAAATTTAATAAAAATACCGCCTTTTGTTGATAATGCTTTTTTTGTTAATGCATTATTTTTCATAAAAAATTCACGACTTCAAAGTTTAAATATTTTTTTAGACACACTTAAAATGTTATAAGCGTAACAATATATTTTTTTCATAAGCTGCGTACCCTAAATATTGTGCATAAATTATTTGAAGATGATTTGTAGAGTAGATATTGAAATATGATTATATATATGACATGCTACATTTGAAAACCGAGCTATCAAGAATGCCAACTGACGGTAGTTTTTCAAAATTTTGACAATTTTTTTTCTCAGAAACTATTTCACCAAGGAGCAAAAAAAATTACTGGTGATCATATCTTAATAGTAAGAACAAACACACGCAGTTTCATTAAAATCTGTGATGGTGGGTTACATATTGATATTTTACTGCCTGATTTGACGTGGAATGCCCCCTATTGCAGCCGTTCGGAGGAAAGCGATTTCAAAAAATTTTGGTATATTTTCATCGATCATGACCCCCAGACCCCGAAACCACCCTCCGTTCAAAATTGATATATATCTATATCTATATCTATATCTATATCTATATCTATATATATATATATCTGACCTATGTCACACTGTAACTCCCGTAATTATGAACCGATTTCGATGTAATTCGGTGTGTACATAGTACATACCAATGTCTCGACCGAGTTCGTTGGCCAGCTTCATCCGCCGTTTTGTTTCAAAATGGCGGCCATTTAAAATTTAAAAAAAAAATTAAAACTTGAAACTTGGAACCAAAAAATTAAAAATGGAAAAATATTTTTTTCTTATGTATTTGACCTTTATACAAAGATTCCGGAGCAGTTTTTGTTTCGTCTATATCTTAAAAAATGGCTGAGTTATAGCATTTTGAATTTCTAGTGTGGCTGACATTTTGAAACGTCCTGAACTTTGTCACGCGATAAAAGGCGTATTTATGAACCGATTTGGATGTAATTCGGTGTGTACATAGTACATACCAATCTCTCGACCGAGTTCGTTGGCCAGCTTCATCCGCCATTTTGTTTCCAAATGGCGGCCATTTAAAAGTTTTTTAAAAATTTAAAATTTGAAATGTGGTACCAAAAAATTAAAAATGGAAAAATATTTTTTTCTTATGTATTTGACCTTTATACAAAGATTTCGGAGCAGTTTTTGTTTCGTCTATATCTTAAAAAATGGCTGAGTAATAGCATTTTGAATTTCTAGCGTGGCTGACATTTTGAAACGTCCTGAATTTTGTCACGCGATAAAAGGCGTATTTATGAACCGATTTGGATGTAACTTCGTTTATACATAGTACATACCAATGTCTCGGCCGGGTTCGTTGGCCAGCTTCACCCGCGATATGGTTTAAAAATGGCGGCCATTTAAATTTTTAAGAAAAATTTAAATTTGAAATGTGGTACCAAAATTTGAAAATTGAAAAAATATTTTCTTCTTATGTGTTTGACCTTGATAAAAAGATTCGGGAGCAGTTTTTCTTTCGTCTATATCTTAGGAAATGGCTGAGTTATAACATTTTGAATTTCTAGCGTGGCTGACATTTTGAAACGTCCTGATTTTTCTCACGTAATAACAGGCGTATTTATGAACCGGCTTGGATGTACCTTGGTGTGTACATAGTACATACAAATATCTCGACCGAGTTCGTTGGCCAGCTTCATCCGCCATCTTGTTTCCAAATGGCGGCCATTTAAAAAAATTAAAAAATAAAAAAATTTAAATGAGATACCAAAAAATTGGAAAATGAAAAAGATTTTTTTTTGTATGTGTTTGACCTTAATACAAAGATTCCGGAACAGTTTTTCTTTCGTCTATATCTAAAAAAAAAATGGCTGAGTAATAGCATTTTGAATTTCTCTTGTGGCTGACATTTTAAAACGACCTGATTTTTGTCACGCGATAACAGGCGTATTTATGAACCTATTAGGTAGCTTTCTTTACAAAAAAGCTACCTATTACAGACGTTCGGAGGAAAGCGATTTCAAAAAATTTTGGTATATTTTCATCGATCATGACCCCCAGACCCCGAAACCACCCTCCGTTCAAAATTGATATATATATAAATATATATATATCTGACCTATGTCACACTGTAACTCCCGTAATTATGAACCGATTTCGATGTAATTCGGTGTGTACATAGTACATACCAATGTCTCGACCGAGTTCGTTGGCCAGCTTCATCCGCCGTTTTGTTTCAAAATGGCGGCCATTTAAAATTTTTTTTTAAATTTAAAACTTGAAATGTGGTACCAAAAAATTAAAAATGGAAAAATATTTTTTTCTTATGTATTTGACCTTTATACAAAGATTTCGGAGCAGTTTTTGTTTCGTCTATATCTTAAAAAATGGCTGAGTTATAGCATTTTGAATTTCTAGCGTGGCTGACATTTTGAAACGTCCTGAATTTTGTCACGCGATAAAAGGCGTATTTATGAACCGATTTGGATGTAATTCGGTGTGTATATAGTACATACCAATCTCTCGACCGAGTTCGTTGGCCAGCTTCATCCGCCATTTTGTTTCAAAATGGCGGCCATTTAAACTTTTTTTAAAAAATTAAAATTTGAAATGTGGTACCAAAAAATTGGAAATGGAAAAATATTTTTTTCTTATGTATTTGACCTTTATACAAAGATTTCGCAGCAGTTTTTGTTTCGTCTATATCTTAAAAAATGGCTGAGTTATAGGATTTTGAATTTCTAGCGTGGCTGACATTTTGAAACGTCCTGAATTTTGTCACGCGATAAAAGGCGTATTTATGAACCGATTTGGATGTAACTTCGTTTATACATAGTAAATACCAATGTCTCGACCGGGTTCGTTGGCCAGCTTCACCCGCCATCTTGTTTAAAAATGACGGCCATTTAAATTTTTAAGAAAAATTTAAATTTGAAATGTGGTACCAAAAATTGAAAATTGAAAAAATATTTTCTTATGTGTTTGACCTTGATAAAAAGATTCGGGAGCAGTTTTTGTTTCGTCTATATCTTAAGAAATGGCCGAGTTATAGCATTTTGAATTTCTAGCGTGGCTGACATTTTGAAACGTCCTGATTTTTCTCACGTAATAACAGGCGTATTTATGAACCGACTTGGATGTACCTTGGTGTGTACATAGTACATACAAATATCTCGACCGAGTTCGTTGGCCAGCTTCATCCGCCATCTTGTTTCAAAATGGCGGTCATTTAAAAAAATAAAAAAATAAAAAAATTTAAATGAGATACCAAAAAATTGGAAAATGAAAAAGATTTTTTTTTGTATGTGTTTGACCTTAATACAAAGATTCCGGAACAGTTTTTCTTTCGTCTATATCTAAAAAAAAATGGCTGTGTAATAGCATTTTGAATTTCTCTTGTGGCTGACATTTTAAAACGACCTGATTTTTGTCACGCGATAACAGGCAGATTTATGAACCTATTTGGGTGTAACTTGGTCTGTACATAGTACATACCAATGTCTCGACCGAGTTCGTTGGCCAGCTTCATTCGCCATCTTGTTTCAAAAGAGTTGCCATTTAAAAAAAATTAAATTTAAAATTCAAAATGAGGTATTAAAAAATTGGAAAATGAAAAAAATTTTTTTTTATGTGTTTGGCCTTGATACAAAGATTCCGGAGCAGTTTTTGTTTCTGAAAATTTGTTCTTTTGTTGATATCTTAAAAAATGGTTGATTTATTGCACTTTGAATTTCTAGCATGGCTAACATTTTGAAACGATCTTGTATTTGTCACGCGATAACACACGTATTCGCCTATTTCGATGTAAGAAGGCATGTGGATAGTATACATCAACACCTCGACCAAGTTCGCTGGCCAGATTCATCAGCCATCTTGCTTCAAAATGGCGGCCATTAAATAAATATATATATATATATTTAAAGTGAGGTGCAAAAAAATTAGAAATTGAAAAATGTTTCTTTCTTAAGTATTTGATCTTGATATAAGGATTCAGGAGCATTTTTTGTTTGTCTTTATCTTAAAAAATGGCTCAGATATAGCAGTTTCAATTTCTATTGTGGGTGACATTTTGAAAAATCTTATTTTTTGCATGCGACAGCACTCCTATATATATTAACCGATTCCGATGTGAGTGAGCATGTACACAGCAATTACTAAGGTCTCGACCAGGTTCACTGCTTAGCCTCATCCACCATGTTTTCTTAAAATGTCAGGCACTTTAAGAAATTGCCGAATTTGGCAACCAAATATAAGTTACTTTAAAGAAAAGCAGCTTGGATAAAGCTGACTAATTTCGCGAAATTCTCATTCATTATATTGATAAAAATTAGTATTGAATCTCCTATATTCGATTTCCACTAAATTGAGCTTCGTGTGTTTACATGACATAAGTTGGCTTTTTTAAAATAAGGATTATGAAAGCTACCTCTTCCTCCCGGCACTGGCCGGAAGGACTTTTTTGAACATTCAACCATTGAATTTTAGAGTTAATAATTTTTCACCACAAACTTAAATAATTGCGATGACCACCGAAAATTTTCACGCCACGCCACTGATATATACACTATATTGCCATTAATGACCGGCAACTTTCAATTTTAGACATTTTGTCGAATATTTTGAAATATAATTGGCAGGTTCTTTTAGAATTTCAGGATTGAAAAGAACAGGTATGACTTCATATTTAGCAATGTTGATTTGATAAGGAGGGCAATTAGGGGGCTAACAAAAAATCAAAGAAAAAAAATAATACTTGGGATCACCCTGTAAAATAAAATGCACGAAATGATCTACCGCTACCTAATATGAATAAACAGACATTGTGCAATGTGTGTATTCTTTTGTGTAAGAATAGCACGTATATTAATAGATATATAGCGATTTATTTAAAAAAATAAAAAAATTATTGCATGCTTTTTGCTTGTAACATGCAGGGTTTTCAACCAAATGTAACGCCGGTTTCAGAAAAATTGACAAAATATAGTAGAAACAATATAGTGCAATTGAAATATAAATATATTAAATATTTTAGGAAATATGAGCAGTTGAATAAAATAATTTTTATCTGCGCATGCGCGAACGATAACAAGGATCATTTTACATAATTTAATAGTCAACTCTATGGAGCAACTTATTAAAAAAAACTAGTCAAATATCGTAAAAATTCAGAAAGATATCGGCGTTAAACTGAGGAAAATTTTAGTTGTTCTCTAAAAGCAGCTAAATGATAAGGGGTTTTACACAAATTGTCATTTTTTATTAACTGACTTTCAGAAAAAATTTAGTATTTAGTGAGTATCAACGAGTAGATTTGGAAAAAAATGCTTCGATTTTTATACTTCTTTTGATCATGGTATAACCTCGTTCTAGTGGTTATCCAAGAAGAACTAAAGCATCAATAAAAAATGAAAATTAAAGAAAATGAAAAATGACAATTTGTGGAAAATCCCTTATCATTCAGCTGCTTTTAGAGAACAACTAAAAATATGCTCACTCTAACGCCGTTATCTTTCTGAATTATTACGACATTTGACTAGATTATTTAATAAGTTGCTCCATAGAGTTGGCTATTAAATTATGTAAAATGATCCTTGTTATCGTTCGCGCATGCGCAGATAAAAATTATTTCCTACAACTGTTCATATTTCCTAAAATATTTAATGTATTTATATTCCAATTGCACCATATTGTTTCTACTATATTTTGTCAATTTTTCTGAAACCAATGTTAAATTTGGTTGAAAACCCTGCATGTTATAAGCAAAAAACATGCAATAATTTTTTTATTTTTTTAAACAAATCGCTATATCTCTAATATACGTGCTATTCTTACACAAAAGAATACACATATTGCACAATGTCTGTTTATTTATAATCGGTAGCGATAGATCATTTTGTGCATTTTATTTTACAGGGTGATCCCAAGTATTATTTTTTTCTTTGATTTTTTGTTGGCCCCCTAATTGCCCCCCTTGTCAAATCAACATTGCTAAATATGAAGTCATACCTGTCCTTTTCAATCCTCAAATTCCAGAAGAATCTGTCAAGTATATTTCTAAATATTCGACAAAATGTCTAAAATTGGAAGTAGCCGGTCATTAATGGCAATATAGTGTATATACTATATATTTTTGTATCTGAATTTTGTCTTGCTGTAACTCTCGAAATTTTAAACCGATTTGGATGAAATTTTTCACATGCATAATACATACTAATCTCTCGACTGAGTTCGTTGGCTGGCTTCCTCCGCCATCTTGTTTTCAAAATGGCGGCCATTTGAATTTTGTGGGCACCTTTGAAAATTTTTAGGTTTCCTAAATTTCTCTTTAAAATGACCTATGTTGTTAACTTACACTGGGTGACTCTATAAAACATCTTTTAATGTCTGTAACTTTCTGTTTAAAAATATATATAATAGTTTGCATATTGTGAAACGTAACATTTCCTATAAGTATACAATGTTAGAAAACATATTAAAAAAATTAAAAATTCAAATGGCCGTCATTTTGAAATAAGATGGCGGATGAGATGGCCAACGAACTCGGTTGAGACATTAGCATGCCTCGTTAATTTACATTTTATATTTTTTTCTTACTTTTAATGATTACCCATTTTTAGTTGCATGTAAAAATATTAAGTCGGTCAAAGGAAAACTTGCTCGCAATTTATATATTACGTAATTTATATATTACGCTCACATTTTCATAATTTTTATATAAAAACTTTAAAGTATTTTTATATGCATTTCTTATATAGGGATCACCTGATATGTTTGTAGTAATCACTAATTTCAATTTTTTTGTTTATGCTGTTTGTTTTAAAATGCGCATAAAATGGTGCTCTGAAAATCATAATATTTTTTAAGACTTAAGATTTTTATAGCCACTTTATTTACATTACATGTATATTTCCATGTTTTTATTATTTACCCATTTTTATTTTTCTATAAAGTATTTTGTTCTATAATATTGAAAAATATTCACGTTTAAGTGATATCTGTAGAGATTAATAACATATAAAAAAAATCTCTTATACAAATTTGTAACTAATGTGGTTTTGTTGAAAACTTTCCAAGCCTTAAGCAATTTTCACTATCAATCATTAAAAATATAACCTCTTCCTGATTTATACATAGAAAATATGCGAATAAAACTTAAAAGTAATACATTCTCTCGGAACGAATCTGCGTTTCACGTATCATATTTTCTTTTGAAATCTTTCCATTAAGTATCGCAAATTTCCATTAAAACGATTTAATCATTAATCTTATTTTTATGGTCTCGCTTTACAGTAAAACTTTTCTCAAAATATCTTGAAAGATTAATTATTAACATAAATATTTTTATGCAAAGTCTTAGTGTCGCTTACAATCCTCCGAAATAAAAGTTTAGAACTTGTTACACTTTAAGTGTCCTGCAGCTTTTTTTATTCATGTTTCATGATTCATAAAATAATAACTGTGAAATGTATTGGTATGAAGATTTGTATTTTATAACCTTGCATATTCATTTATGTTATGCAATTCAAAAAATTAACATTAATGTCAATCTTGTGTTAAATCAGTCTTTGAATTCTAAAATTACGTGACAGAAATATCCGGCTAGGTCGCTTAATGGGTTAGAAATTCATAAAAAATAAAATAAGAATTTTTTTTATCATTTATTTAAAATATCTAAGTATCAAAATAAGTTTAGCATTGTCATAAATGTGTATAATTATATTTGTGCTTAAAATAAATCTAATTTACATTTTAAACTTTGATTCATCTTATAAATGAAAATAGTAAGTGAAGCTTGGCTCTGTAAAAAAAAAAAAAAAAAAAAAAAAAAAAAAAAAAAAAAAAAATCCATACTTTCTTCCGCTTGAAATTCTTCGGGTTTTTTTCGTTTCAAGGTGCCTCCCCCAGCCGTTCAATTAAAAATACCTTGTACATGTTTTTGTCTGTGTCATCTAGTGATACGTCAGTACCTCAACAGAAAAACGTGATTTTCACAAATGACGTTAGTCTTTCGATTTTAAATATAGAGAAAATGTACATTAGAACATTCGCTTTTCTATTGAATTATTAATTTCCTTCTATAAAACTTGTTTGTTTTCATTGTTTTTTATTATTTTTTTTGGTGTGCGACTACCCCTATTTAGAAATTGATTTACTTTATGGTTCAAAAATATCACTATTGCAAACGAACAATATATTTATTATTTTGTAAAAAATAAATTGTTTTCCATATTTTTTTCATTCATTTAAAACATTTGTTAAAGTTAGTTGCATGTTTGAAACCCACCTTTAATAAGAAGTAGTTATCCAACAATAAGATGGCATACTACGAATATTTTTCTTGTTCTTAGCTTCCTGATATTTAAAATCCTTTAATATTTTTAAAATTTTTAATTTATTTATTGTTTATGAAAATTGATATCTATTCTAATGGTGATTTTTTTTTATTTATCAATTTTACTAGAAACTACATAAATAGTATTAATTTAATGGGAATTTCTCTACTATCCCTCCCTAATGGTAGAATATGATATAAATGCAATCATATTTCTCAGGAATTTATTCTCTGCATTTAAAATAATTTTAGAACACTGTTCGTTATAGAATGCGTTTATAAATATTACATGTGTTTGATTTAAATCAAATTGATGGTGGTTAGGAGCTAATACAGACATGTAGAATTTCAGCCCGCAGTATTGATGATGTCTTAATATATAGCAGGCTAAACATCTAAAATCCATTTTACTTCGAATGTTGCTTTTGCTGAAAATGTATTTTTTAAATTTTTATGCTCTAAAATCAACATTTTTTTTTACGATTGTTTCCAAAAATTTTATTAAAAAGGTCCTTATATTTTTTACTCCCAGAATGGTGCTCCCCACCAGTGACCGAGAGTTTGTGCTCTGGGAGCTGGTAGACGGGCGGTGCTGGGTTCAATCCCAATCGCGCCCATCGGCCTAATCGTTCGGAGTTTTCTTCGAACCTTGGTTTTCCAAACGTAAATACGGGTTAGGTTCCCTTAGAAAGACCTCCACGGAGGGCACTCTCACCCTCTTAGGGCCTATATCCCTCGTGCTGATAATTGGCCGTCATAGACACAGCCAACCAACCAACCCAGAATGGTGCTCTGTAAAACAGAATATTTTTTTAAGATTTAGATTTTTATAGGCACTTAATTTACATTACATGTATACTTCCATGCTTTTATTATTTACCTATTTTTTTATTTTTCAGGACTATCAGTACACATATAAATTTTATTAAAAATTATTAGGGAGGGGGAATCAGAAATCATTATACAGGCATGATACGGCGAAAATTCAATATCAGATGTAAACAACATATGGCGGATATAAAATATAACAGGGGTAATACTGCTTTATCCCTGCTGAATCAAATAGAGAGCATTAACATACTTTTAACGAGAGTAGATTGATTTAGATGTCTAATTTTTATTTACAGTTATTTATAAGGGAGCCCTCTGAGATTTATTTAAGAGGTCCAGGTGTTTATAACGACACGTTATCTCTTCGAATCCCGGATTCGCATATGTGGATTCAGTGGTTGGGCAACTTGTGGAATCCAATTGACACGTGCGATAACGAAAATATAGGGGGTTTATGTGTTAACTTATATTCAATGATTTTTTTTTCAATTTTCATATGCATTGTGTTTGTAATTTCTGTTATACATTATGATGACAACTCAATGAAGGATTTGAGTCATGTCAATATAGGCTTTTAATATATGTTTTTATGTGTTTTTAGTAAAGTAACGTCTTTTAACCAAATAAATATTTTAAGATATGTTTTTGACTTCTCCGTTTGGAATATATATTATTTTGATATAAAAAACATTTTTTTAAATAATTCTTTTTTTTTTCCTGACATACTGCAGATCTATCTAAAGCTTGAAAGACTTATAAATGTAAAATTAAAAATATATCGTAAGGCGTTTTTACATTTAATACGAATGCACACTTCAGTTTATTTCGGTAACAGTTATCTTACAACTGCATATAATGCTTTGTATATTATGCCATTCAATGTATATATGCTACAGTATTAGATCTATCTCCGCGATTTCCCTGTACTATTCTAAATTACTACTCTTTATTCACTAAATCCTTATTCTTAAATAATCTCTATCATTAATTCTGTTAAATTCCCTCTAATTTAATATCTCAATTGTCTAATTCACTTAATTATTACGCTTTTAGTATTCTTAAATTAAATGTTACATTTCCGATCTTTCGCGTTTTAAAATGTTCTTTGGTAGTCATTTTTATATATTTTTTCCAGCCGAGATTTACCTTCCCGTGCTTAATTCCGCGGTTCCTTTTTGCTTTATTATCCCTTCACTCGCTCTGTCAAAACTCTTTCCATGGCGTGATATCTTTATATCTTAACCTTATACACGCCAACGTTCCACAAGTGGAACATAAACTATGTGGTACTGTGTCTTTTTAAGTATTTGTTTAATCTGTTTGAAATTTTAAATATATCTTTTTAAAAGATGTGTTTTAATGGATTAAAAATTATTTTTTATAATTTTTTGTGGTTTCTATTTTGGAGCTTGTAGAAATGTAGAAAAAAAAACGTAAATGTTATATACTGTGCTTTTTACTCTATCTATAACTTCAGAATTCAAATGTGGGTGCTGTGATGATTATTATTGTATTTCTTAGTGTTGTTTATTACGTTTTATGCATAAATGAATGTTTTATCTTATTTCGTTTTTATTTTATTATCATTAGAATGCCAATGTTCCACATGTGGAACGTTGGCGGTTCACAGTACAAAATTATCTAATTGTTACTTTTTTTATGATCTTGATCCTTTTTACTAGGCTTCCTGGGGCGATTATTTTTTTATTATTCTGGTACCAGTATTATTAAAGAATAAATGTTATGATATATATCTCTTTCAGCTGTTGCCAAACTGTTTGTGAAATATTTTTAAACCAATAAATGCCAGTAAAATCTACAAAAGAATTGTAAAAACAAGAAGGAGATTTTGTTTATTATAGTGATTGCAAAGTTTTTTGTGTACGATGGATTGACAACCGTGTCGTTATTGTTATATCAAATTGGGAAGATAACGCATCGCTAACTCAAAGTGGAACATGATATTCTCGAAAATTGAAGCGAGAAGTTTCAATCAAATAGCCTCGATTGATTAGATTGTATAATTAGAATATGTATAGTGTAGATTTTTGGATAATTTGCTTGGAACATGTCGTCCAGTACTTCGATGATAAAAATCGTGATGAAATCTGTTTGGAAATGAACTAAATATGGCTGTTGTTACTTGTCATGCAGTAAGTTCAAAAGAAACCCTAAGTCATTTGGAGTTTCGTCATGAAATTGCGATTGTTGCCATAAAAATTGGATTTGGTGTTTGAGAAAGCGAATACTACTGCTCCAGTAAGTATGGACATTATCGCCTCATTCAGCAGCTATTATTTTTTGTCTACTACTAAAGAAGATTCTCAAATTGACAGAAAAACATGAATAAATGGCGTGAATATTATGGAAAGCGCATGCATGAAAAATTTTTTTAGGCCTTTCATAAATATTTTGCTGTTAGTGACTAGTTAACATGTTCCTAAAATAGAAACATTTTTTACTTTACCTTGTTGCCTTTGTTTTGTTATGTGTGCAGTGCTGGTATGATTTGGAAAGAAAAATTTCCCAAAAAGTACAAATGTTATTCGTACCGCCAACGTTCCACAAGTGGAACATACCTGTAACTCCACTTCTGTTTTACATAACATCCCAAAATTCGGCACGCAACCTTAGAATGAATCTAAATCGTCTAAAAAAAATTCAAATTAATTTGACAAGCAATTCATGGTGCGACGGGTAAAAGGTTAATTGGTTTGGAACGCGTACTACGTCAAAATGGTATTCCTACGCTTATGAAGTAAAAAGCAGTTACGCACGATTCTCAAGCATATTTTGCTGAGTATTTTGAAATGGAAATTGCACCCTGGCTGTGTGCCTGACAAAATGACGTTAGTTCTAAGATCTAAGACCCTTTTTATGTAACCAAATGATTACTATTGATTATAGATGTTTCTACATCGAAGTTATTGATGGCACTGCATCGTGAGTTGTGAGAATTGTTGCCCAATTTTATTGAATAAAATCCTGTGAACAGAATTACATTCGTTACTTGTCTTCTGGAGAAATCTCAATCTTAGTATCCATTGTTTTTTGTCATTAGCCACTTGACTGCCTATCATCTTTAATGAGAAATGATGATTATATACCAAGATTAAGCAGTTCAATTAAATAGGTGTTGTTGATCTAGTTTTATTTACTACATTTTCGTACATCAATTCTCCAAATCCGTGCTACATTCATCTACATCAATACTAGATCGACGAATTTATTATCCAGTAACCCGATATCATTACAGACATCATTACTGATATACATATATATATATATTTACATTAATTCATTTAAAACATATGTATAACATTTATCTGTTCATTTTCTGTAAAAGACATGTTTTTCCAGAATATTTAACTTACTTTTTTATGAAATTAAAAAAATATATATATAAAATTATAAAATTCTTAATTTTATATATTTGTCACCGTCACCTTTGCAAGGTATCTTATCAGTGCTTAACAAATGCACATATTTTGCGCAGAAAACTTTGAAAATAATGTGCTTGCTGAAAATAAATGATGCCTTCAAATCTCCGATTTCCTTTCAAAATGGTTCCCATTCAGTTGCGCATGTCTCCATTAAATGCATTCCCATCATTAATCTCATTCGAATAGCCTTGCCTAACAGTAATGATTTTGACAAAACTACATAAAAGATTAATTGTTAGTTTACATATTTACATAGAAAGTTTCTGAAGGAACTTTAGCTAATTACGATAAAAGATGAAGTTTTCTGTAAACGAATAAAATATAACGAAAATTTAATGTTTCCTTAAACACATATGATAATAGGAAATGAAATCTATATATTATTATAATTTTTGATTAATTAAATTTATTGCATAAAGTAATGTTGATTTGCCCTTTCATTGAAACTATAAATGCTAATATATAATCGAATAAATGTATACGATAATCGAATCGAATAAATGTATTTAAATTTCTTAGAAATCAGATTTGTTAACACACACACACACACACACACCAATACCGTCCTACCCGTCCTCGTCAATAACTAAACTTTTTACCGACGTTTGGAATACCCACCGAAATTTTATTAGTATCATTTAAATATTATTATAGAATGTTAAGATATGCAAAATATACATATGAACACCAAAAAAATTTCATTCGAAGTAAATTTTTATATTTTAGAACAAAAAGTTTGTGGGAGCACAGTACCATTATTTAGAGTAACTCGGGTGTTACTCGTTTTGAAATTTTACACACTCAACCCGAGTAACTTAATCTCGAACTAAGATGTCCTGGGTGGTTACTCTATTATTCAATGAATTGCCTGACAAAGTGTATAGTGTTATTGATGCGTTTGAAGGACAATGACAATTTTTTGAAAGGATATTTTAAGCAATGGAGATGAAAGTGTTACGATTAGCGATGTTAATGCTTAATCATTTGCTAATGTTCTTAAATGAAGCTATTTTAGTTAATGAATATCAATTGATGACTATTATTTACAAATAGTAAATTGTAAGTAATTTTGAATAATTGATTGCGGTTAGTTAAACATTGATAAATTTCAGTTAATTATTGTCGCCAGTAAATTTAAATTTATTTGTTAAAAAATATTTAATTTTGTTTAAAATATTAAAATATATTTCATTAGCGATAACAGACTGGTTCTTTAGCTAAGTCTTTTGAATACAGCTGCTTGGTCAATTCGGTGCGTTAGTTCTAGAAAGATGTTTTTTTACGCAACGTTAAAAGATGTTTCGTATTGGGGGGGGGGGGGGGGGGCGTAAGCAGAGTATCTGCTTCCAGTGAAAAGTGTTACGGATGTCATACTCAATAATTTGCCATAGATAAATAAAATAGTACTTAATTGACGCTATTATTAATTAATGAATAGCAATTAATTGGTGAATATTTTTAATTGATAAATAGTAAATAATTGACAAATGTTTATTTGTGGTTAATTAACAACTGATTAATATAATTTAAATTATATCGAACATAAATAAATTAAAATTATTTTTTATACAAACTTTGAGGGAAATATTCAATTGCGTTTAAATTAGTAAATACATGTCATTAGCTGTAACAGAATGATTTTTTTAGTCAAGTCTTTCGTTCACAGTTGCCTTTTTTAATTTGGTGAGTTAGCTGTGGAAAAGTCTTAAAGTGGCGTGAAACAAATTTTCATACTTTGGGGAGAGGGGCAGGGGAGGGGGGGTCATTGCTAGCTGATGTGTTGTTGTACTCGAAATTTTTTCTTTAACAGTATAGTGTAACCCCCCCCCCCCTAAAAAAATAGTAGAGCACACTACAATTTTCTTATAGAAACCAGGTTCATATTTAAACAAAAATTACTTTATTTTCAACTTCACTTTCAACTTTATTTATTTATATCCAAGTCAAGCCTGGTGAAAATTTACTTTAATATGGCCAAGTTATGTGTAAAATCTGGGTTTAGAGTAGAGGGACACAACGCCGCATCCGGGATGGCACGGGCGGTGCCCCGCACCAGGCGCCGTCATTTATGTTAGACTTTTACGGCACTCACCGTTATTATTATTATGTGCCCTCCCCCTTCTCTTTTTTCTCCTTTGCTAAATTCTGAAGGTGTTTACGTCATTATTTATTGAGAATAATGCAATCGAAACTTTTTATACTAAAAAGGAAATTTGAAATCATTTGTATTTCAGAATTTCCTTTGTTAATATCACCCATTTATGTGTTATTAAGAGAAAATATTTATTATTACTTTTTTATAATTTTTTTTCTGATGTTGACAAGAAAATATCGTTGGTTTAATACTGATATTTTTAAAAGTTTATCATTGGCGTTTTACCAACATAATACGATCTCATATTGCATTTTTCGGATAAGAAATCACATTAAAAAGTTTTTTTTCTATGAAATTAAAAGTGTATTTAAAAGGTTTCGAAATGTTATTATTTTCATTGGGAAAATCACCTTTTCTGTATATATTCTAAAATGTGTTAAAGGAATTCACGCCCGAATAATGTATATCAAACTTAAAACAAAATATTTTTGTGGTAGTGATATAAAATCAACTGTCATTGATGCATATTTAAAGGAAGAAAAAATTCTGAAGTTAGGTATATGTTCTGCAATAGAATATTTAGAACAAGAGAAACGTTAATGCATCTAACAAATTATACAGTACTTTAATGTTATTTATAAAAAAAATTCTATTATTTAATAATTTTAAAAACAAAACTGAATTTTAAACTCGGAGTAAGAACAAGAACAGATACACACAGGGTCCGACTTATGCAGGGGCATGCGGGGCAGTTGCCCCGGGCCCCCCCTTTTTAGGGGGGGCCCCCATGAGAGTAATCAGGGTTTTCATTAAAAGGTGCTAAGTGATTAAAACTAGCCAAAAGTGACCAAAATTCATATATTTTCAGACATTTAGGAAGGGATTGCGGTCCCCCTTCTCTTCTCTGCTTCCAGTACCCCCTCCACTTATGCAAAAAGCAAACTAATCATTCGAAAACTAATGATTAAAATTTTATTATAAAAACTTAGTATTCTATTGTTTTCAAAAGAAATACTTTATTAACGTTTTCCACGTAACATGGCAAGTTAAAACCATTAATTATGACCAATTTATGGGATTTTCTTTTACACATCTTATAATGTACGTAGATAAGCGAAGTAAAACTTTGCAAAGAAATACTCGAGTCCACCAATCTATCATTCTTTCTACTATATTATCCTACTAGCATTTTTTCTTAAAAATGTGACAATTTTTTGTGATACTCTGTATACAGACGTGAGCAGACAAAACCGGGTACAAAATTTATGCGTACTTACAGTATGTATGAAGTTTAGTACTAGCCACTTCCACATTATTCACAAAAACATCCTACAGATAGATAGAAGGGGGGTCCCCAGAATGATGCTTGCCCCAGGGCTCCCCATAGCTGAGTCGGTCCCTGGATACACATATGCTCTGATGGCTGTGTATCTTTTATTCGTTTCAGCGAAATTTCAAGTGTTGCACATTTTTTTACTATCCCCCACTGGCCTAACCAGAAACTCTTTGTCAGATGTCAGCAGTATCAGCAGATGTCATAAAGGGGTGTGAAAAGATAGGGTACTAAAGAGTGTCTGTTATACATGTGTTAAAATGACGGTGAACAGCAAGTAATTGTTAAAAAGGTGTCTGGAATACAAACACTCGAATACTTTTTTTCTTTTATCTTTACAGAATATATTCTTTACCTTTCTTTTAAAGAAAAAAAAATAGGAGTCATAATTTTTTATTATTTTTCAAAATGCATGTAAATTTCACAAAGGTTAAAAATGATAATAATCATAATATACCTTATAAAGTTTTTTGTTTAATTCCGAATATCAACAATATTGCATATCTATGCATTTATAACGCTCAAATGCTCAATCACAATCACGAAATAATTTTACAACACCAGTTATAAAAGTTGCAGATATTTTAATTCAGATTCCTTTATTATTTACATATACAATAATAATATCTAAAAATGGCATTTTTTATATAAAATTAATTAAATATCTCTTAAATCAGTCGTGAAACGATCCATCAAAAGAATATGATAACCATCAATTAGCTGTATGATCAAAGATATCTAATTTATAAACAGGAAAAAAATTGGCCTGAGTGGGAATACATGTATTATATTGGAATTTTCAAAAGTGTGGTCAAAAATATTTTTTAAGATCACAGAAAATGAAAATTTTTAAGCATTTCCTAAAATATATAGTATTTTTAACAATTGATAAAAGTTTTTTTGGTATCAGAGTGTCAAATCTTCCATTCTGTGAAAATTTAGCTTGGCAAAAACTTTTTTACAGGTATAAAATAAAGTTTGCGAAAGTATTACATTTGTTTAAGAAATTCCGAGGCAATGGTAATCAAAATATAAATATCTAATGACATTTTCAAAAACGCATGATGTGAAAACAAATTAAGATTAATTTGTTACTGTCACACTTTTAAGAGGCTACTTCAATTACGCGGAAACATTCAGTCGCTAATGTTATTCCTAAGGGAGAATTTTTTTTTAATTATTATCTTGCTTGCATTTCAATATTCTTAAATGATTTTTTTTGCATTGGGTAGCTGAAGTCGATCTCAACAAATGCCTTTTTTTGCTTTTTTTTATTTTGTTTGCGAGGTTTTTTTTTTTTTTTTTTTTTTTTTTTTTTTTATGAGGGTACCTTTACTTTCGAAACTGGTTCCGAAAGTCAAAGTATCCTAATAATAATAATAATAATAATAAATTAAAACAAAACGAGAAAATATTGAAATGCAAGTGAGATATTTAATAGAATTCTCCTATAAAAACAACATTAGCGAGTGGGTGTTTTCACTTGAGTGCAGTAGCCTCTTAACGATATCAATATAGGCAAAAAAATAAATAAATAAATAAATAAATAAATAACCAGTCATAATTGTCACAGGACTAGGACATAGGCAAACGGGGCACTGGTCTAAGGCTTCATAAACTTGGGGTATCTCAATTCTATAATTCTATACGCTTTGAGCTTACCAACTTAAGCTATTGAACTGGATCTGAGTGATCAGGGGGCCAGATTAAAGTATGGTCTATAATCCTATAAGCTTGGAGTGAGAGAATCAAAAGACAAAAATTTTAAAAACTGCCTGTTTAGTTTCATTATTAACATAGTTTTATATTGTACAATACAAAGATAATAATTAACCAGTAATTTTCGTTGTTAGGTCCCACGAACGCATATGCCTAATGCATTTCAAAATGAACAACATCAAAAAAAAAAATGACATCGCGACTTACGATTTAATGATTGATCATGATAATCATATCTAAAAAATATCCAATGATACATGCATTTAAAAATTATATTAGGGTGTTCTTGTGTTTTTTTTTTCTTTTTATCTGCAATTGACAATGCACATCTTCCTGACACATGACAATTTTATATCTAAAGGTGAGCAAATTTTATATATCAAACATCGTTTCCGCTATAATTTATAAGCTTGAGTTAATACTTCACCGAAAATGACATTTTCCCCACTGAGCTATCTCCAAAATTTTTTTCAATTTTGAGAACATGTTTTTTATTTATAGAAAAATTGTAAATACTATTTAATTATTTGATATTTGAGTAAAAACTAACGCAAATTTCGTGCATTTATTAATAAAATTGACTTCACAAATATTCCACAAAATAGCAAATTTCAAGTTTAATAGAACCATTCAAAATACACATTTAAAAAATATTTCAGCTTACTACATAACGTAAGCACGGAGGGCTTCAAATCATATTTGTGTCCCGGACATCAAAAAGTCATAGTCTGGCATTTACTGTTTACGCGCAATAGCGATAACGTACAGAAAAAATCATCAAAGGGTAATATCCTGTTGCTATTAACAATTTTGACACCTGGATAAAAAGAAAACACTTGTGCGTAGCTTCTAGATTTATTTAGTTACTATAAAAACTACGCACTATAGAATCTGCATTAAAAAATATATAGATTTTTGTGCCTGTCATCATCTAGACAATAATTCTTTGGCCATATTTAAAAAACATTTGACATTGTATCACGCAATAGAAACAAATCATGTAAGATAAACTGTTATAAGAATCCATGCTTCTGTTTGGTCCTAGGACTCTGAATTTCTAAACCAGACTTTGAGCTTACGTTCCATACATAAAAATTTCTTCTTCCTTCTCTTCATTCTACAATTTACAAGAATACTTTACACGTTTATTCAAATACACATGGTCATTCATATAAAAATTCTGTACGACTGCAAATTACTCAGTACTTACAGGGCGATCTTCGGAATATAATATTTCTTATTGATAGACAGAAATTCTACTAGAATAAACAAAAACTATAATGAAAGTAACAAAATATTAAACATGCATTAATAAAGCTTTCCTGGGTTTTTTGGGGGGGAGGAGGGGGGAGAGAACTTCAAGAATTTTAATAATTGTTTGATATAATTTGCATTCATTTGATATAATGAGAAATATAAAAACATTTTAAAGATTTATCTATTTATTATTTTTCTGTATACGAAACAGAAAAATAACTGGAGAACAGGAATTCTACTTTTTCAGAATGTAATGTCACGTCCGATTAAAAGAAAATGTATCTCTCTATTCTAAAAAAAAGTAACTACCGCTGTCACCGCCGCCGCCGCCGCCGCCGCCGCCGCCGCCGGTTTTGCATTTTTTGTGACCGGAGGCCTTTCTTCGTTAATATTGAGAAAAATAATGCATACAAAAATATGAAAATCAGTGGTTTTATACAGAAATGTTTGATAAACAGGCTGATGCAGACAGTTTTCAAATCGAAGAATTATTTTAAGAGTTATTTAATGCTAAAGTTGGACAAAATCGTTCCACTAAAAAAGTTTTATAGCAGCAAAAACTATACATGGCAGTGTAATCATTTTTAGATCATTTTATGTGTTAGAATTTGCCGGAGTGCAGATTGCATTAATTTTTTTATTTTGACTCATTTTTTCAGGTTTTATTTCTATTTTAAATTCAAATTTTCAGCATTTCTAGAGATATTTTTTACAGATTTCAGAAAATTGTACTAATTTAAACTGTTGCCAACTGTATAAAAAGCGAAAGCAATAATGTTTGCTTCAAATTAAAAATTTATTTACACGTGACTATTATGAACAGGAAAAAAACTTTCAAATTAGAATTAAATAATTATGTATAAAAAGCAGGAACTTGTTAAAAATTACGTCATAAAAAGTATACACGTGAATTTTAAATGAGAAAGGATATTGTAAAATAATAAATTCATTAAATGCGTTAGAAGTCTTAGGAGAAATTACGTCATATTTACGTCACATTATAGTTATTACATAAAATGAACACAAAATAATATTGCAAAAAAGTTTAAATTTAGAAATTGCGCTAGACATTTATTTAATATTTTGAGAAAATATTTTCAACTATTTTTGTTAGGAAAGCGCATATAATATTTCATTGCTAACAAAAGTACTTTCACGCGATTATTTAAAAGAGAAAGAATAGCTTGGTAAAAATTACATTACGTCAGATTAAAAACGATTAATTTAAAATGTCTCATTTAAAAGAACTTTCTTTTCGCTTTGTTAAGAAATACCAGGAGACAAAGACTCTGTTTACTTAATTCCTTTTATATTAGCTGATTTTGAAATGTTGTTACACGTGTAAGTCATCAAGTTATTTTTATTTCGACGTTTTATTTGTATTTTTATTAATGTTGTACGAATTTATTTGTTCTTTCGTTATTTAAAATAAAAATTATGTCAATTTGTATAATTTGGCGAGTGGTTTGGCGATTTACATAATTTGGCGAAATGGGTCGACGGGATAATCACGTAGTACCGCAGCGGATTTGGCGTTAAAATTCTCCAATCAAAGAGAAATGAATAGAAATTCGTTTATAGGGAGATCGCCACTGTTTTTTAAATTATAATTCAATCTTTTGAAATATTTTTAAAGCCGATCAAATTAGCGTGCATTTAGAGCCTGCGGTGTCTGGACGGGGGTTGGCGAGCGTAGCTCGTAGGGGGCCGAGCCCCCTAGTATATCTATATGTAAATAGTACAAAACATATCTCAATTTTAAGACTGAACCCCTTGCGGACGAGCGATCGGTATACGTTCCACGTAAGGTGCTCCGAATCAGTGATTATTCTCACCAGTAAATTTTGCCTTATTTAATCCGAGCCTTTTCCCTACTCAATAAGGCAAGATTTTCTGTTTCGAAAAACTGGTGATAAAAGATTAAAAATTCTGCAAAAGACGCACATCCCGAAGGGGTTAAAGCACACGCTTTTATTTTATGTAAAATGACGTCATTCGCATCCGCTTAAGAATTCCACATTTACGATCCACTCTTAAACATCTACAGTAAAACATGCATAAGTCACTATCGCAAAATAATACACAAATGCAGCAAAAAGATGCCATCATTAAAGAAACTCCACAAAAAGAACGGCTATCTAATGATTCATAGACCTCCATTTGTTTGTAACATTAATATGTTTTAACAGAAATCATTCGTTTATATTTTTTCAAAATAGCACGTATTTAATTACATTTTCTTTCGGTTGTTAGGAGAAAATGGCAACAAAAATATATAATTACTATTAGAACTATTTTTTCTTTACTTTATACAGAAGTGAAGTACTTCCGTGGCCAATATTAAGCAAATGGCTCTAAACACTACAAAAAAATTAATATTTCAAAAATAAATGGAGATACAGTTTTCAAACAAATTTCATTTAAAAGTACTTTTTTTCCCCAATACGACGGTATGAAAATTGAAAATGTGCGATGCTTAGAAGTTTAAAAAATTGCTGTAGAGTATTTAATCGTACAATGATACATCTGCTTTGTTCTACGGCTGGCTTATATAACGTAACGTTATTTTTTGGAGACGACACAAAATAAGCTGGGAGAAAGAAATAGCAACTGGGGGTTAAAATGGTGTAATAATTTATTAGTATGACTTTCAAAATAGAAAATACCGATAAGAATTTTTATAAAATTAAGAGTAGACACAGTAATTGTTTATCCTAGGAAATAAAAATTTAACAGAGCAATCAAAAATAGAACGGCGCACTCGGAAAAGAGAACAGCACACGCGAAAAATAATATTGTGTGCTTGAAAAATGGCATGGCACTGCATGACGCTAATTATACCTAAAACAATTTATAATTCCAATAATGAAATTACTTCATCTATTTTTTAATATATTAAATTAATATTTTCAGTTTCAAAATTGCGACAATATTGCAACGTATTTCATTTATTTACTTATATTATAAATATAAAAGAGAGGTTTAAAAATGCAAAAAAATAATGTTTTGTTAGAGAGACAGTATGGGGGGGGGGGGGCATTAGGAAAAAAGCCAAGAGGGAAGAAGTAGAGGGGAAAATCGATAAATAATACAGTAAAAACTATGACATTGACTAGCGTTTTCCATTGTTCTATAAAAGAAAAAAGCCTTTCCGGAAAATTATGTAAAATATTAGTTTTTTAAACTGAATGTCCGGCCACGACAGCCAAGAAAAGTCACCATGATACAACAATCCCTTATGACCCAATATGTAATACGTTTATCCAAAAAGGAAAAACGTTATTCGATTCCAAATCACTTCAATAGTTATGCTTTAATATTACCTGCTTTTACGTTTAATTATGAATTGATTCCGAGAATATGTTAAAAATTTCGTGTTGTTAAATAGAGGGAATATATTTGTTTTTGAGAACTATTAATTTGTTAGAACCTTAAAAATGCCCTAAATTTCAAGTTAAAGCATTCTGTATATATTGTAGTAACCAGTTCTTTTTTAATCACTTTAAAAGAAAGAAGTATATCTCAGCAATAGAAGAAATGCGTCATTGATTGCTATATTATGGTTGTAAAACTACTCCGAAAGTATAAAGAAAACAACAGAAAAAAAGGAAAAATAGAATGTAGCACAACTGCTTAAAATAAAAATCAAACTTAAAGAAACAGCTTAAAATATTTAAGAAAAGAGAAGAGCTTCTGATTCCTAATATTAAAGGAATTAAGATAAGAATAATTTCAATATAATAAATAGACCAGAATTTTAATAGGTTATTTTATATATACGGTAAAATATGTGAAAGCTTAGGTGGGCTGAGCCCCCCCCCCCCCTAGCTTCCTCTAGAGCCCCCCTAATCATTTCACTATTTATTTATTTTTTTAAATGTATATTTTAACTAATGTAAAAAAAAAAAAAATCTATACTTGCAAGAAAAACATTTTAGATGTTTCAACTTTCAACTGCCTTGAATCCTTCAATGCAACGAAATATGAAAAAAAAAAAAAAAAAAGAAAGAAAGAACGAAAAAGAGAAAAAACCTTCTATTCAGAAACATATCAGTTGTGTTATATTATCTTGTGGTACAATTCTCAAATTGCAAGATAATTAGGAACATTTTTTCCTCCTGAAGTCCAGATGCATAAACCGGTCCCCACATGTGCTAGTACACCTGATTCCCTCAGTGCGAACGGAAATAAGCATATATTTTTCAAACTGATCAGAATTAGTGCAGCAATGGGCAAACCGTCTTCAAACTATTCACTAAAACACGTTTTTTTTTTTTTTTTTTTTTTTTTTTTTTAAGGGTTGCCTGTTGACAACATGTGTATTACTAAAGAAAAAGATTGTCAATTTATACAAGTGGGAGAAAAAAAATAATTGAACGCCGTTTCTAGCTATGGGTGTCGGCAGGAGTATAGTATTAGAAAAGCGTGGGAAAGACACATTCCTTTTTTGCTTTTGATCCCTTTTATCGAATTTTTTCTTTACATTTGATGATTGACAAAAACAATTTTTCTTTTATGTTATAATTAAACATTATACGCAAAAGTATTATGTTAAGTTTAAAGTTATGTGTATTATAAGGTTTATACAAAAATCTCTTCGTGTAAACAGTGGCTATTGTATTTAAATCTGTTTTCATGTTTAAATCAGTTACTTTCTGACACATTTGTGGGGGAAAAAGGGAAAAAAGAATGATAAAGGCATAAAATGTACAGATATAGTTATTCAAGCTCAACAAATTTTACGTTTTAGATGCTGTTTTCAAATCTAAACAAGCTACGTTCTGACATATTTGCAAAAAGTAATTTTTTAGTGATTAAATTTTAATCCAGCGAATTTCAGGAAACGAAAAACACGTAAAACGTATGCTATAGCTTTCTCACCCCCAACCCTCTGCCTTCTGATAAAAGTATTGAAAAATAAAGAAATTGGAATTATAATAGATTTTTTTTTATTATTATTATAAAATCCAGGTATGTGTTGAAAATACATAATTAATATATATATATTTATAACGATTCATATTTTAAAGGATATAATAATATGCGGAATTCAAAATTCAATTCTCGAGAAATCTTAATTTTTATTGCGAATGAATGTACACACATTTTTGTAACGATTTTGGAAAAAGAAATATATAAACAAAGATAATAATTTTATTTTCGAATGTGTTTTTCTGATAGCCCTTTTCTTGAACTATCATATTACAACTTTTATTTAATGTAAAGGTTGATTTTGTTCCATTCCTCAACAATCTTCCAGAGTCCATCTAATGTTTTAGAATGCTGCTTATAAAGAGCTTGTTATAAAAGCCCAAAAATGGGATAGTCTTAATTTCGATTTCATTTCTCATTTCTTTTTCTTTCTATAAGTATAGCAGTAGATTTATAGGTATGGCTGCTGGCTGGTAGCCAGAGCCGGATTAAGCATTTCTGAGGCCCGGGGCTAATGAAAAGTTTGGTCTCCCTCACCATGCTACTGGAAATTCCCCCCGCACATACTCACATGCAACTTTTTTTTTTTTTTTTTTTTTTTTTTTTTTTTTTTTTAATCTTAAAATACCAATTTTAAAAGTTGAATATGTAATTTTTTTATATATATATTTTATATTATATATTAATATTATATATATATATATATATATTAACAAAAACTTTTTTTGTTATCTTTAATAGTGCTCTTAATTATTTTATTTAAACGTATTTATTACCACATATAATTCAAAGATACTTTATAAACATATTCTAGATTTTCTTTATTTAAAATTAAGCATAAAAAAAAAAAAAAAACTTAACGAAACATGGAAGGTCTATGATTTTTACAACCTTTCGACCACATAGATTTAGAAATACTGTAATTTGGGGAAGATTTTTAAGAGAAATTTCTCGATCTCTGAGATGACTAAAGTTGCATTTCACTATTTTTAACCTTCAAATATACGCGCGTTGTACTGCTTACGCCAGAGAAAACTGTACTTTAACACCGATACATTCAAATAAAAATCGCCATATTATTTAATTGCTGACATTTGTTACAAATTCTGCGATTATACAATTTGAAGGTTACTTTTCGAAAAATAGTGGTGACAAATGTAAATACCGTACATATTCTGGATATGTCATACCTTGCGCGTGTATTCTAGGGTTAAAAAGGGCTGGGTACATTTAGCACATTTTAGAAAGGTCAGGAGCTTAGAAAAAACACTGTGTGCATATATATCAGTGTATATATATATATATATACACTGATGTCCAAAAATTAAGGGGTAATGCCCGGACGCTTTCGACAGTATACGATTTCTGGAATATATGTGAAAATCTTGACGAAATGTCATCCAAATTCAAGGGTGTAAAGAACATGTTTGACTTCACATTTTTCTGTGAAGATGTAGACGAGGAGACAATTAGAGGCAAAACAATAAATTTAATAATAAAATAATGCTTGTGATCATCCATGTGATAGAAAATGCTCACAATGGCCTGTCACTGTAGCAAATGACTATGTTGGTCCTGTCTAACGTTTGTGGGCATATCTGGAAGCATAATACGCATAGGAGTGAAGATTTTAACATTTCTGTGAAAAATTTAAATGTTTTTTGTTTATAGCATGTAGATTTCAACCAAATCTAACAGAACATAACGAAAATATGAAAAAGAACAGTAGAAAAAGTATACTGCGATTAAATCATGAATATATTGAATATTTCATGAGATATGTGCATTTGTATGAAATAATTTTTAATTATGCATGCGTGAAAGGTTCCAAAATTTTTATTTCCTAATTTGATAGTCAGCTATTAGGGCAACTTATATAAAAAGTCCAGTCAAATATTGCAAAAACTCAGAAAGATACAGTGAACTGATTGACAAATTGTGGAAAATCCTTTATAATAAAGCTACTTTTAGGAAGCAACTCACTCTATCGCCCCTATCTTTCTGAATTTTTGCAATTTTTGACCGGACTATTTGTATAAGTTGTCCCAAATAGCTGACTACCAAATTATGAAAATTTTTGGAATCTTTCACGCATGCGCAGTTAAAAATATTTTACACAAATGCCAAAGCCTCATCAAATATTCGATATATTAATATTTTAATTCCAGTATACTATTTCTGCTGTTCTTTGTGAAGTTTTTGGAAAGTGGTGTTAAATTTGGTTGAAGACACTGTGTTCTATAAGTAAAAAGATTTTACATTTTTCTCAGAAACGTTAAAACCTTCACGAATATGCGTGCTATGTTTACACAAATGCACACAAACGTTTCACAGGACCCACATAGTCATTTGCTACAGTGACAGACCCTTTTGAGCATTTTCTGTCACATGGGTTATCGCAACCATTATTTATTATCAGAGCTTAATTTTAATTTAAAAAAAAGTACCGGAGCCCTAATATTTTGCTGTACCGGTACAACAACCGTACCGTTCCCTCTCCTCCCGCTCCCCTGTCACTCCAATCTGCATATTTATATTTCGTACATTATGCGCAAAAATTAAAGCATTTTTTTCTTCTTTTAGCAAAATAAAAATTTCAAGTATATCTATCAGCCTATATTTAGCTATCAACTGTTCCACTTTTTAGTTATCACTCCTTCTGAATAGAAATCTTTGCCTAATTTTAATGTTAATTAATTGCAGAATTCTGCGATTAAATATGGCAAGGATTATGATTCAGAAATAGTGTTAACTCAAAAAAGAGATAGATCGCAGCTATGCATTTTTAAGAAAAAATGAAGGAAATTTACAGAAATTAATATTTATGTGCTGAAGAATGGAGCAATGTTTTACAATTTCCTATAAAAGGTGCATATCTTAAACTATAATCGATTTCAATCTTTTGTGGTGAGTCTCTGAAAATCAGATTAAATTAAACATTTGACACCGTTATCGGAAAGAATCGACGCTTTTATAGAAAAAAAGGAAACACTGCTCGATTGCTTTCTATCAGAATAACAATACATGGCAATTATATCTACTTACAAATGAAAGTGACTTCGTAAATGTGCAGAGCAGAGCCTTAGCATGGGTACGTTCATGATACAAAATAAATAGAAAAATCACTAACGTGATTTTTATAGTCGCACGCAATAGAAGACAATAAACGTCCAACAAACAAAAACCCAAGCTGATGCTCGTTGGCTAAAATAGAAAATATTCTTTTCATGTTATATCAAAATAAAATTTAAAAAAAAACAGCCAATAAGAAAAAATTCCTACTGTCACTACAAGGGATCGAACTGAAAGCAGATTCAGTCTCTTGAGTGGCGCCGTATCAACACATCGCCGACATAAATTTGAAATAGAAAAACACGATTTCTGTTTCCCCTTCATTCTGATCAAAACAGCATTAAACTGATTTGAAATAGAATATAAATATAATATGTAATTTTAAAGGACGAAAAGTTTTTTTTTTTTCTATACATGAATAAATAAGAATTTAAATGTAGTACAGATTGAGCTCGAGTCAGTCCAAGACCAAAAACTGATATAAAAATCGAATCCGTTTTATCTCCATCTCCTGCGTGTGCGACACATTACGTTACATATAAGTGTTTTGGCAAAAATAATGCAAAAGCTTCGAGATAGGAAAGGGTAATTTAGGCTTAGGTTTTTCGGGAGCGCTTTCCATGGGGCTCCGGAGTCCTGTATTTATGAGCTCCGGTGAATTCCGACCAATATTTAAACATTTACTAAAAACAGAGAAGTACCGGAGCCGGGCTCCCGTGGGCTCCGGCGCAAATTAAGCCCTGTTTATTATTAAATTTATTGTTGCCATCCTAATTGTTCCCGCGACTAAATCTTCACTGAAAAAGATAGTCAAACATGTTCTTTACATCCTCAAAGTTCAAACGTAATTCATCAAGATTTTCAGTAGATATTCAACAAACCGTGTACAATCGAAATCATCCATTCACTGCCCCTGAATTTTTTGAACTTCAGCATATATGTATGTATGTATATGTGGTAACAACATTTTCAATTAATGTATGGAGACAAACTGAATGAGCTGATTAGTAGATAGAAAGTTTAACAACCTTTATATATGAACCTGGGTCGAAATTCAATTTTCACTGAGGAATACAAGGTGTTTATACCTGTGATCCAAATTTCAGATATTTGTTCATAACACTAATTGAAATATTTCAATTGAAATTTTAAACATACTTATCCTTCTTTGTGTGAAATATAATAATATCACTTGAAGTATTGGAAGCAGCCCAAGTCCCATCAGCATACAATCAGCTTTGAACTAGGCACTTAATATTTTGGATTGTAGTTGGCATTAGATGTGGTGTTAACTTACATCACAATTCTTCTATTGCACTTCGCAATGCCCCCAAGCATATCATGAAGTTTAAAATCTTTAATTTTTTTCTCTTTTATTTGTCGTTTTGTTGCAACAATATATAATAAGCATCTAAATTATTCACACCCCCCCCCCCCCAGAAAAAAAATCCCATTATTCCTTCCTCCACCGCTCCAGTACATAGTTTAAAATCACATGTTTTCCCTATTTATAAAGTTTCTGTATTAATAATTAAAAGAGCATCAAAATTACTCTCTGTCACCTGACTCAAAAAAATTCCGCTCCCCCCCCCCCCCCTAGCACATAAACTTTAAAACTCCTTTTTTTTATTTATAAATAAATAATCATCGAATTCTACCCTTAAATTTCCATTCCCTTTCCTTATAATAATATTTCCAAACATTTTTCAATTGAAAAATATACTTATGCGTGAATATTCAGAAAGACAGGAAACTTTAAATTAATTAAATTATTACACGTGAAAAGCATTTTATGGAGAAAATTACATCATATTTAAAAAAAGCCCAAATAGTAATATTTCCAAGCACTTTCAATTGGTTGGTTGTGTTTATGACGGACAATTATCAGCACGAAGGATATAGGCCCTAAGGGGGGGAGGTGACCTCCATGGGGGGTCTTTCTAAGGGCACCTAAACCATATTTACGCTTGGAAAACCGCGAAAACTCCGAACGATTAGACCGACGGGCGAAAGTGAGTTCGAACCCAGCACCCCCCGTCTTCCGGCTTCGAGAGCAGAACCTCTCGGCCACTGGTGGGGCACACTTTCAATTGGAAAATCGAAAATATATTTACACGTGAATATTAACAGGAAAAGAAAACTTTAAAATAATTAAATTTTTGCCTGCGAAAAGCATTAAATGGTGAAAAATTATATCATATTTATATATTTAAAACGATTTCCTTATAAAGTCCAAAAGAAAAAAAAAATTCTAGCCGGGGCCTAAAAAGACCGGGTTGGTTGTATTTATGTCGGCCAATTATCTGCACGTGGGATATAGGCCCTAAGGGGGGAGTGCCTTCCGTGGAGGTCTTTCTAAGGGAACCTAACCCGTATTAACGCTTGGAGAACCAAGGTTCAAAGAAAACCACGAAAACTCAGAACGATTAGGCCGACGGGCGCGATTGGGATCGAACCCAGCATCTCCCGTCTACCAGCTTCGAGAGCAGAACCTCTCGGCCACTGGTGGGGCCTAAAAAGACCGGGAGGCAACAACATTTTTCTCTAAATAATTTTAAACAAACTGATTTTCAAATGTCTGATAGATCCTACTTAATCTAACACGAAAACAACCGTCAGCTATTGCGTTAGTGGTGGATGCGGTCTTGGGAACCGAAAAATTTCCTAGCCAAAGAGAACTTAAGAGCAACGGGATTGCAGCAGACCACTACTGGTTGTGATAATATCATCGAATTTTTCGTAATCAAAATATCTTTTTAAAATACAACAAATTATCATGTTTTTAGAGACTGCGGGGTCTGCTGCACGTGGGATTGAGAACGTAGCTCGAATGGGTCAGAACCTTCTAGTTTTGTTAGAAAATGTAACTGAGATAAACTTTTACTGCGAAAAAATATTTTTTCCTCATTTAAACAAAAATAATAAAAGTAAATGAAAACTTCTTCGAACTTTCAGAAAATTTACTTTTTTAAGTTCAACCAAGACAATCAACTAAATGTTCTAAATGTGTATACGAAAAGTTTTCAGTTTGGCTGAAATAAGTCAATTTTTGTACAAAACATGATAAATTTTAATAAATAAATTATTCGTAATCAAACTTCTTCAATCAAGTAAACTTTTCAAATGAGAACAAATTAGAATATTTTTGGCGGTATCTGCACGAAATTGGCGAGCGTAGCTCGTAGTGGGCAGAACAGTCTAATTTTGTTAGAAAATGTTAACAGTGAGATAAATTTTTATTACGAAAAAAACAATTTTTCCTGATTAAAAAAAAATTCAATTCAAAATTTTTAGAAAATTTACTTTTCTAATTCAATCCGTATCTTCAGAATGAATTAAAAGTTATAAATATGAGTGCTAAAATTTTTCATTTTTAATGAAATAAGTCAATTTTGTGCAAAGTATGATAAATCTTATTAAGGCTGTTCTCAAATTCAAAGGAACTATTTTCTGACACATTTCTGAATTCATTTTCTTTCGGAAACGCATAAAATTGGCAGGTATTCTTATTCAGAAACTATGTCATCGAATGGCGTTTCCCCATTTTTTGATAAAGGCAGGTCTTTCAGAAAATACTGTCAAAGTAAATGTTTCGAGCGAAATTTCCGGATGCGGCAGCACGAGAAAGGGGTAAAATATTTGTCACATGACAAGAATCGCTTATTACTTTATAACTTTGTACTTTGTAATTAACTTATAAAAAATGGAAACCGTTATTCGATTCCAAATCGCTTCAATAGTCAGACCTGTCAATTTTACGCCAGTTTAAAATTTGTTTGAAAATGTCTCAGTAAGTTTTGCGTTGTTGAGCTAGCAATTTGAAAACCACCTTAAATAAATTAATGTGAGCATCTTAAACAATTTAACCCATACGTATTGAGTTTTAGTAAATGGTACAAAAGGAAACATCCATGAATATGGAAATTTTAATAAAATAAGGATGTGTGTATTTAAATAATGTCTGTCTATTTAAATAATGAAATCTGTACTAATAAAAGAAAGTTTCGCTCTGTGTGCGTGTGTGTCTGTTCGCGATGGCTAGGGAAATCTATCGCATGTATAAGTCTAACAATTTAGGTGAGGATAGCCCAAGAAAGGTCCTGATGCACCTGAGGCACAGATTTTTAATTTTTTAAGGGCCGGGGTCCCTTTAAGTTTTTATGCCCTAAATTGTTAATAACATGCCCCATTTTATCTGATCTTCTTCGTTTTTGGGGCTAAATCTCCATTTAGTTATTCCCCCATTTCTATATTCCAGTTAAGGTCCTCGACACCTGGGACACGGTACAGGGCCCCTTCAGGTTTTTGTGCCTTAAATTGTTAATACATTACTTCCTTTTAATCCGATCTTCATTTTCCACTTAGTTATTCTCACGTTTCTACATTCCAGTTAAGACCTGGGGCCCTCTATGCTCCCGTACGGCCCCCTTGAACTTCTTGTGTGTCATGCATTCCCCTCCCCAATCTTAATTTTCTCACCTTCTCAGTGCATTGTTTTAAAGTTGAATATTTGACTCTTCTTCCTGGACTAACACTCTCATAATTTTAACTGGAACCCTAGGGCCATGTTTTAAGTGTTATACCCTCCCCCCCCCCCATTTTTGTGCATTTCTTTAAAATATTATTATAAGGATTAATTCATACCCTATGCTTAATTTTGACTAATTCAAGATCTAAAACGCGAAGTACTAAAACATTTTAACATGATTTCATGTTAGGGCCCTGCTCTCAACTATCAGTTGGCTCCTTTTGGGCCCCTATTACAGGTCCCTTAAAAATAGTCCGATTCACTAGCTTTATTTTCTAACAATTTCTTAGCTCCTTCAGCTACCACAAGAAGACAAAAAAATTTCGCTGACTTCAGCTACCACCGATTTTTAATATTAATCGCCTATTTGGGGGCCTTTGGTGCAGCTTCTTTAAAAAGGATCTGAATTGCTTGCAATTTTATTTAACATAGTTCTAGCATCCTCTGATTATTTTAAAAACTACTGAAAAGTATCTTTATACTGAACTACATGCCAGTTAAGTCCCTGGCCCCTTGAAGTTTTTGCACCCTAAATTGTTAATAAACTACCCCTTCTTAATCCGATATTCATTTTTGGAACCTTTTTTCCATTTAGTTATTGTCCCGTTTCTAGTTTCCAGTTAAAATCCCAGGGCATCCTAGGGTCTCGTAGGGCCCGATTCGGGGCCCTTTGAACTTTTTGTGCGGTATGCTTTTTTCACCCCTAATTTTCTGGCATTCTCAATGCAAAATTTTAGAGTTGAGTCTTTGACTCCTCTCCCCGGACAAAACACTCTCATATTTTTATTGGGACCCTAGGGCCCTGTTTTAAGCATCCCCCTATTTTTTTCGCATATCTTTAAAATTTTATTCCAATGACTAATCCATACCCTATGCTTAATTTCGACTAATTGGAGATCTAAAGTGCTAAGAACAATTTCTAAATATTACATTTCCTGAAATCTTCTTATAATATTCAAATAAAAGTTTATGAAAAAGCACACCCTTTGAAAAAAACACACACTTCTTTGTCTCTTTTAACAGTGACTTTATGCAGGAGAAGAAAAGATGTAAAAACAAATCGTTATCAAAAGCAGTGGGGTGTCGAGTCTGTGCTCGTTAGTAATTTCTTGGAAAGCTTAATGCTGAGTACATGTGTTTTTGAGGCTGAAGAGGGAGATGAATAAAGATGTTTTTCTGCTTTTGTCTCGGGGAAAGAGGGTAAAAATACTAAACGGATGCCTTAGCAACAGTTACTATCGGTCTCACGAAGCTTTAAAATTGCAAAAGTAAAAGGTAATGGATGTTGACCCTTGAAACACGGCTTTTTCTCGGCATTTCAGAATTTCTATTTTTTTTTAAAGAAATTAAGTAATTTTTAAAATGAAATTTTTATACAACTTAACCCACTGGTAAAGGACCAATCGCGAGTTGGGGACCGGGGCTGCAGCCCCCGTAGCACCACCCCCCCCCCCTAATCCGGCCCTACTGGTAGCTTTATACTTTTGGAATTTAACTCAGTGAACAGTGTTTGGGTAAAGTGATGGAATGTCTTCTTTGAATGCAGCTGTTAAAACATATTTCTGATAGTAATCCGAGTAAATTTTGACTTTTTTTTTTTTCTTTTTTCCTTATTTTAAGGTTTCTGTTATAAGAGAATCTAGCAGTAACCATAAAACCTATAGCAAAACTTTCTTTGTTTTCACTGAACCAACATTTTAGGTCTTTTTCTATTGCAGTCAGGTAAACATATCCAAGCCTCATCAATTGTAACTGCATATTTCCATTTTTCTCCTGCCAAATAAATTTCATGGAAAAATCTCTACATAATTTTATGCTGATAAACATGATTTCGCATTAGGTGATGAACATTTTTTTTTTTCCTTATTAGCTCTAAATCAGATTTTATAATTTTGTTTACATTTCCTATAGAGATGTTTAAAGATTTTGTGATAGTATTTCGGCAAAGGCGTGGAGATTGGATTTTATTTTAAAACATGAGATACGACTTTAAATATAATAAGCTGTGATAAGCAAGTACCTTTGTTGGGTATGCATTTTGTACTTTTTTCCCAGCCAAACGTAAACTTTGACATTTCTCTTTTTTTATAATTAATTATGTCACCTATTTTTAGGTATAAAAAAAATCATGATTTTTTTGAAAAAAAAATAAAAAAAAATCGGATTTTGATAAAATCAGATTTTTTTTATTTAAATCGGATTTTTATGATTTTTTTCCCAGCGCTCAAATACTGAATAGCTACCAAGAGTTTTAGGTTTCCAAACCAATTTAACCTCTAATTGCTAATATATTCTGTGATTTTACACTTTAATTAATAAAATTATTATTAATTAGTAATTACATAAATTATAAAAACTGCAAATTAGTAGTTTCATTAATTAGTAGCATACAATAATGTTATTTACATTAACATTTTGTAATAATTATGTAAAACTGTATTAAGTACTAACTAGTGATATTTATATTTATTAAAATTATTAATAACTGTATTTACTATTAAATTGTTTAACACTAAAATTAATGATTATTAAACAAAAAATTAACTCTGTAATTAGGAACATAATATACATTTTTATGCTTTAATTACTAAAATGATCTTTAATAATTTAGTATTCATTCTAGAAAGAAAAAGGGGCAGGATGCTAGTCCCAAAAAAGGGCGCTATTTCATGAGGAAATATATTAGTCATCTGTTTAGTAATTATATAAGGGGAAAAAAAGTATATAGTTTCTTAGTATAATAAAGTGTCATTAATTAATTAAGTGTCGTTAATAAAGTGTCATTAATTTTAATAATTTTTGAATTACAAATTGAAAAATACAATTAAATAACAAGTTTTAATTTTTTTTTTAAGAAATAAAGTTCTATCCTTTTTGCAAAGTCTTGGGCACATGGATTTAGAAATACTGTGGAATGGGGAAGTTTTTTACAAGAAATCCCTGGCTACCACTACTGGTGAATTTCACTATTTTTTAAAAGGGCGGGGCGCATTCTGCCAATTTCATAAAGGACAGGTTGTGGCACCCTAAAAAAATTACCTAGAGAAAAGAGTAAATAATTACAGAATTAATAAAAACTGCAAATAAGTGATTTCATTAATTAGTAGCACAAATAGCAAAACTAACAAATATTATTTGCAGCTCATTTTTCATTTGTACTGTTAATCGCCTAAATCTGAACCTACACACATGTATGCATATGCTAATCCCAGAAAAATATTTTGGGATTAGCATAAAATATGAAAATGTTTTAACCCATTCATATACACATACAGAGTAAATATAAGGAATAACCATGTTATATCTGAAATCCTCAAACCATAAACAGTAGCATTATCAGCACTCAGTGGGGTCTCCCAGCATTCAGTGTTTCAAATAGTTTTGGTGCTTTTTTAATCCCTAGCAATTTTTATTTGGTATATATGAGTTCAAAAATTTTAAATAACAAACATTTATTCAACCTTTATTGAAGAAGCTTTTGCTGTGCTTAATATTTTATACCAATTGCTTCTTTTTCTCTTATACATTCTTTTACAATAGCGGTTCAGCCGATATCATTCTTTAATTCTTCTTTATCTGCTATAAATTCATTGTTACAAAAGTAGAATGCGAAAATGAGGTTATGGCTATTTTATTCTTTTACTTGCAGAAATTTACTATACTTGCTATGCTTATTTTATACAAAAGAATGAATAATTTTATTACTAAAAGAAAATTATAACATTGCATTTTATATTAGATTTAAATATCATTTTAAAATAAAATCCTTTTTATTTTATGTTAGATAAAAACTAGGCTTTTTAGAAAATTACTGTTCTTAAACTTTTTTCCACAGTCTGGAATTAAGCTTAAAAACAATTATTTAAAGCTTTTTTTATGTATTCATAAGTCAAAATACCTGTAGAAACTTTCCAAACAATGCCTCTAATTGTTTTGTATTTCTTTTTTCAAAGAATCATAACTTTTTTTCGTTTAAGAAATTCGTTACAGACAGGTTATAGACCTTTTTTATATATATATATATATATATATATATATATAGACAGGTTATGTTATAGCCGGGTTTCTTTACCGACAACCCCGTATCCACAGGTTTTACTGTGTTTAATTTAAAAAGAGATATAGATTGTTAAAAGATGTTAGCCCTCCCAAAAATTTTTAGAGCCCCCCCTGACGTGCCTTGCTGGTTACGGCCCTGCACCGCAAACTCTAAAAACACGGTAATTTGATCGGCTTCAAAAATATTGCGGAATACGAAAACATAATTTAAAAAATCAGTGGCGATCTCCTTGTAAGCGGATTTTCATTCACTTCCTTTTGATTGGGAATTTTAAGGCCGGATCAGCTGCTGTTAAACCTCTACTGACTGTTTTCATGTTTGATTAAATAAGATGAGTTAAACATTCGAAAAAAAAAAAAAAGCTAATATAAAATGAACTATGTAAACAGAGTCTTATCCTCCTGGTATTTTTTTAACAACGCTATAAGAAAATTTTTTTAATAAGACATTTTAAATGTATCGTTTTATATCTAATATAATTTTCACAAGAGTTTTATTTCTCTTTTTAATATTAACGTAAAAATACTTTTGCTGTTAGAAAGGAAATATTTGCGTTGTCTTAGAATTCACAACAATAGTTAAAAAGATTATTTCCAAATATGAAATAAATGTCTCGTGTAAATATATTTTTTGATTTAAACTGTTTTACAATATTATTATTTGGTCATTTTAAATAGGACATAATTTCTTCCAATTACGACATTTAACACAGATTAATGGATTTATTATTTTAAAATTTTCTTTCTCTTTTAATATTCACACGTAGTAAATATAGTTTTTATGACGTAATTTTCAATATTTTCTTGATTTTAATACGTATTCATTTAATTCTAATTTGAAAGTTTTCTCTGTTTATAATAGTCACGTGCAAATATATTCTTAATTTGAAGTAAATATTGTTGTTTTTTCTGTTTTACAATTAGCAACAAATTGAAATAATAACCTTTTCTAAAATATGTAAAAAATATCTCTCAAAAAGCTGAAAATTTGGATTTAAAATGGTATAAGACCTCAAAAAATTAGTCAAACTAAAAAACTAAATGCAGTCGGCACACCGGAAACTTCTAATATATATCCTTAGAATAAAGGATTAAATTCTTATGTATAGTTTTTGCTAATATAAAACTTCTTTAATAGAACGAATTTGACCAACTTTAACATTAAATACCTCTTAAAATAAAATTTTTATTTAAAAACGGTTTTCTTCAGGGTTTTTATCAAACATTTCTCTATAATGCTATCATTTTCATATTTTTGTGTGCAGTAGTTTTCTTAATATTAGCGAAGTAAGGCCCTAGGTCACGAAAAATTCATTTACTGAGGAGGTGACAGCATTAGTTACGTTTTTTTTAAAACAGAGAGAGATACATGACAATAAAAGAATAGGAGTGAGTAACATTAGAAAATGTAACACACGAACTTGGCTGCTTTTATTTCACACGTATTTCATTCATTGTTTTTTACACTGAGAAAGGGACTTTTATTATAAAGTTTTAAAGTAGTTCTTGAACATACTATATATATGTAATAAAAAAAAATGTTTTTCTGTTGACTTGGGGGGAGGGGGGACGAGATAAGGTGGGTGCTCTTTATGTTTTTCCTTCCGTTTTTTAACGCATCATGTATTTATCTTAATACAATGAGTTTTGACTGCATAAGTTTTTGAGTATGCTGGAAGAAGTTTTAAACCCATTAATTGCCCTTCTAAGCTTCCCTTTAAGAAATAAGGCATTAAGGAATATTCTCATTAAACTTCGAAAACTTATTAATCGTGTTCAAAATATAAATATTTTCTTCTTAAATTTTAATGTTATTGCCTTAATTCTGCTTCATCCCCACCCCCTATTGGGAAAGTCTCCACAATGTAAAGTTACCCTTTGTTCATCAATATTCACCCCCCTTCCCATTATTTCTTTTCTTTTTCAATCTCTGCAGTTGCTGATATTTTATCTCCCTCCCCTCAAAGTCCACTCTTAATGAAAATATTGGAGTTATTAAATGGAGGTTTTCTTTTCCTTCTATATTTATGTCTAAAACTTTCACGCTTTTTATGCTTGGAATGACTAAAAGCCTGGATTCCGCTTACTTATATTTTAAAAAGGGAAGACTACTAGGAGGGGGGAAATGAAGGCAAATTGCTTTCTCTACCTTTTCTACGCATATGCGATGATCCCCAAATGATCTGTGTGAAAATTTTGTTCATTTTCTTGCAAGAAAGTCAAAATTCGGCTTACTTACATTATGTTTCTTTTTTCTTTTGTTTGAAACATTTTTCCGTGGAAATTTATCGAAACCTAGTCCTAGTGATTAAATTAAATCAAAGAAGTTCAAATAATCTCATAGCTAGAACTTCAGAGTATTTAATTTCAATTTTTTTTCTTTTTTTCTTTCTGTTTTTTTGTTAGAAACAAACCATTCTTAAATAAACATAAAAAATATTTTTAAAATTTGTACAGATACAACTCTACTTATTATTAAATTACAAGTGCACCACGTGAACCTTTCACACTGCAATATTTAGAATTATTTGTATAAAAAATTTTTTATTAATTTTTATTCAAACAGGCGAATATGAATTGATACGTGAATGTACGATATGAAAATTCTGTTTAAACCTTCCGAATGAGACCTTATTCATCGTCAAAAATAGAACGGCACACCCGGAAAAGGGAACAGCGCAAGCGAAAAATAATATTGTGTGCTCGAAAAATGGCATGACACTGCATGGCGCTAAATATACCTAAAATAATTTATAATTCCAATAATAAAATCACTTGATCTATTTTTTTAGTATATTAAATTAATATTTTCAATTTAAAAATTCCGACAGTATTGCAATGCAATTCATTTAGATATTTTAGTAAAAAGAAGAAATACAAATAAACGGAATGACAATAAACATTCTTAATATTTTTTTCATTGTTATATTTTTTAAGTTTGTTGAATTATGATTTTTTTTTTTCTAAATATGTTTTAAGCTTGACTGTAGGCATCTTTTTGGCAAATTTTGTTAATCTATTTATAGATTATATACACGTCGAAAGTTTTTTTGTCTTTAAAATTGATGAAACAGATTTTTTTAATGAAATATGACCAAGGGAAATATATATATAGTGTATTGCTAGATTAATAAAAAAACTACATAACAGAATTGTGCTGTTCTTTCTGACTACGAAAAATTAACCCATTTACACACGAAACAGTATAAATAGTCTAGCGTTTACTTCCGGGTAGTATTCCGTAACGAAATTGAAACTTAATAAATAAATAACAAAATTGTACAAACAATATAAATATCGCACAAATTTAATAAACAAGTAATCTAACTACTTACTAAAACCACTTAAATGATCATAAAAAAAAGGCTGCTGTAATTAACAAAATCCTTACCGATTGCTTCGGATATTAATATCTGGCTTGGTGCTAATACAAAAATATTGCTTTTAATAAATTTCAAAACTTTATTTGAATACATTTTGATATTTTTTATACACAATTATTTTTGGAGTTGTTAGTGGGCAATCTAAAAACATATTAATTTTAAGAAATCTATTACAGTTAAACAGTAAGTTTTCACCAATGTACTGTGACCCGCGGTATCCGATTAGATCCTCTAATAAAAATTTAAAAGAATGTTGGATTTTCTTTTAAGTGGTATTTTTAATGTAATGAAATAGTACGGTAGATATATGCAACTTATTCTACAAAGCTAGTGGATTTAACTTCAAATTCTGACTATAGTGGTCGTAGCTGTGAGGCATTTTTCTAGATTTTGTGTGTGTGTGGTGGTGGTGGTGGGGGGGGGGGGGGAGGGTCTTGATTTTTTATGCGATTATTAAATATTCGAAAATCAGTAGAAAATGTACAGTATTCATCGAACCACCATAATTTTTTGTCTGAGATTTCGTTTATTCCTATACCTAGATTCATGGAATTCGAATTAGAGCAAGAATATATCTTTCGTAAAAGTTTATTATCAATAAGAATTAAATAATTTTCTCAAATAACCATTAATTTTTCTCTGAGTCTATAATTAAAAAAAGAACTGCATGTTAGAGTAAGACTTTAAATATCTCGTTAATATTGTCAATTTTAATACAGAATGTTATAAATTCTACTTTAAAACTGTTATAAAAGCAAGCATGAAAATCACTTGTAATCAACTAAATGAAGTTACAAATTTCTAAAAGTGATAAAAATAATACAGTTAAAAGTCATAATGCCTTTATTTAGATCAACATATGTTTAAATATGAAAACATCGCACAACCGGCGAAATTTTCAAAAATTTTTGCTAAAATGTTTGTATCAACAAGGATATTGACACTTGTCTAAGTTTTTCACTTCTTTGATTTAAGTCACTTATAGCAATTTTTATCTTGATTTATAGTTTAAAACTGTTTTTGATGCATATTTAAAGAAAAAAAAATTGATATTAGTTTTACATTTTGCAACGGAATATTAAGAACAAGAGAAACGTTAATGTATCTAACTAATACTAAAATACTTTAATGTTATTAAAAAAATTCTATTATTTAATAATGTTAAAAACAAAACAGTATTTAAAACTCTCTTAAAAGTCTTTCTGAATGTCCTTCTACACGTGTTTCCTAATAGCAGTATCTTATTCATTTCAACGGAGTTTCTAGCGTCGCACATTTTTTGACCATATCCCGCTGATTTAACCAGATGCCTGTTGATATCGTAGACAAAGGAGTGCGGAGACGTGCAAATATCGCTTCAGGCAAAGGACTTAAACTGATACTAAAGAACTAAAAAAGGGAGTAATAAAGAACATCTGTTTAAATACATCTATTAAAATTCTGAGATATTTTTCAAAGAACTCGGAAATAACTAAACTATTACTATTACTACTTTTACGATATTTTCATGTGGTGAACAAAAAATGCTCGTTAAAAAGGGGTCTCAAATAAAGAAAAATATAATGTCTTTTTTTATTATAATACCTTAACAGAATGTATTCTTTAATTTTTTTTTAAAGAAAGAAAAATGAAATAGGAATCATAATCTTTTTTTTCAAATTTCGTGTAAATTTTGCTACAGTTACTCAGATATAAAAAAAAATAGCTTATATATATATTTTTTTTATTTAATAGCTAATGTCAGCAATACTACATTACATATGCATTAATTATTTATAGATAATGTTGAAACTCACTAAACATTCTTAATATTTTCCTAACTGTTAAATTCTTTAAATTTGTTGAATTACGAAAAAAATGTTTTTTTTTTTTTTTTCTAAGTATTTTTTAAGCCTGGCTGTCAACAGAAATCTGCAGTAACTTTTGGCAAAATTTATTAATCATAATATAGAGTATATATACATGGTGTTTTCAAATTGTCGAAATAATTTCTGTTTCTGAAATTGATCAAATGTGTTTTTTTTTTTTTTTTTTTTTTCAATGAATAATGACTGAAGGAAATGTATGTATAGTATATTGTTATATTGGTAGAAAAATTAGATTAAAAAATTGCGCTTTTCTTATGAGATTACGAAACACATAAATATTTACATTTAATGTATACATTTACACAATATAAATAGCCCTGTATTTATTTCTAACTATAATTCGATAACGAAAATGAAACTTTGTAAATAAATAAGTAAAATATTATATAATGCTTTTAGGCTTATAAATGCTTTTAGGAGTTGTTAGTGGGCAATCTTAATATATATTAATTGGAAGAAATATATTAGATTTTTTACGAATATTCTGTAACCGCGATGTCCGGATTAGATCTTCTAGTAATAATAAAAACACTAATAATAATAAAATAATTTAAAAAAAAACTAATAAAATAAAAAATAAATAAAATAAAAAACTAATAAAATAAAATAACTTTCTTTCTTTTATTAAGTAATTTTTTTCATGAAATGAAAATGTACTATAGATATATTTATAAAATATTTTACAAAACTGAATTTATCTGCAAATTCTAACAACATTGATTATTTCTGTCAGGCATTTTTCCACATTTGTTTAATTTTTTTCATGTTGTTTAATGTGATTATTAAGTATTCGAAAATCAGCACAAAATGTACTTTATTTATCCAGCCACCAGATGAAAATTTATTATCTATTAACATTAAAATTTTCCACAGCCAGCTTTTTTTCTCGGATTTTATTATAATTAAAAAATGAACAGCATATTATAATAAGATGAGGCTCCCGTCTCGGCAGGTGAAAACACTCGCGAGCGAATGTTAAACTTCTGGAAGATTCTTTTCAAATATCTCATTTGCATTTCAGTATTTTTTAAATGATTTTTGTTGCATTTAATAGCAGTGGTTGATCCTTACATTCACCCATTTTTATTTTTTCGATTTTGGCTGCAGTTGCTTTTCTTATGATGACACTTTCACTTTCGGAACCCGTTCTGAAAGTAAGAGTAACTTTATATATTTTTAAAAAATTGCACACAAAATCAAAAAAGGGTGAATAAGCGATCGACCTCAAGTATTCAATGCAAAAAGAAATAAAAAAGTTGAAATGCACACGAAATATTTGAAAAGAACCTTCCAAAGCTTTAACATTAGCTCGCGAGTGTCTATGCCTGAAAGAACGGGAAACGGAATAATAAAGATTTTTAGAATTTTTTGTCTGATTTATATTTTATATGTAAAATGTAATGGAGCTAAAAAAAGGTTCTGGGAGTGATCTGTAAGTCGGTCAGTGACACCGTATGAAATGTGAAATATATTTCCAATTACGGAGCATCTAGTTCAATATTGTTTGGAGGTAAATAAGGGCAACAGCTTCCACAAATTCGCGTTTTATATTTGCATTTTAACAATGCAACTCAAGTCTGTTGAAATTTTACTGTAATATAGTTCATTCAGTGTTTAACCTTTGAGAAAATTTGTGTTTAGTCTGGAATGAGACACCCTGTATTTTTCTCAGAAGAAAATGTTTTTCATCCTTTGTTTCCAATACAAAAATTGTTTTTTGTAGTGGATTTTCGAATCCAACTAGGACAGCAATTCAAAATAAGAATTCATATTTTCCAGAAACTTTTTATTAAAATAATACATGATTTTATTGTATATTCAGATAAATTTCAACTTTAAAAATAAATATTAGAAAATCGAGAGTTTTTTCTTGTTTCTTGTTCTTCCCTTCCCCCTTTTTCATTTGGCTGAATCTTAACCTTTGTGAAAAAGATGCATCGATTATCTAACTGATGTTTAAATGTGTGTAACAGATAAAGCAAAACATTATGGTAAAGGAACACGACATTTTAAATTATTATTAATAATACAAATAAAGCGTTTATTTATTTTCTTTGAAAAAAAAATAAATTGCAATATTTTAATTGATTTTTTATTCATTGGATAGCTGAGATAAATCTGTGCAAAGAGAATTTTTTTTTTTAAATTTTTCGATTTTGTTTACAGGTATTTTTAACTAGGACACTTTCATTTTCGGAAACGGGTTCGAAAAGAAAAGCATCCTCATTAAAAAAAAAAAAAAAAAAAAAAAAAAAAAAAAATCTGCAATCAAAATCGAAAAAATAAATGATTGCCTTTGTACAGATCGATATCAAATATGGGTCATAAAATATCATATCATAAAAATGATATATATTTATCATTTAAAAATATTGAAATGCAAACGAGGTATCATTATAAATTTCTTTCATTGGATTAGCATTAGCGAGCGGGTCTTTTCGAGAGAATGAAGTAGCCCTCCACATGTTTATGTGAGTATGAACCCGATCGGTTTCATTAATCATTAATTATCAAAGTTTATTTAAATTTCTATAAAGAATATTACTTTTATGATTTTTGAAATGTTCAATTTAATACCATAATGTTAAGCTTTAATAAAATATCGAACCCCTCTTCCCCAATTGAAAAAATGTTGAACCAACAAAATAAATTTTACAACCCCATATAAACATTCCTGACCGATGCTCAATCCGAAATATTTACTTTTTTTTTTTTTTTTTTTTTTTTGTCAGTTATCATTATGCGCCAATGGTATATCACAATTCACAATCTCTTCCGCCCCGTGCGCCAAATGGATTTGCTGTGGTGCTGGAGGAGAGACACCCTGTATTTTTGACAGAAGAATATGTTATTCAATCTTGGCTTCCTATATAAAAAATAGTTTGTTCTGGTGTGGTCTACCATTTCTTATTTGCCAGATTTTTGTTATGATTATTTTTTATCACTTTGTATTGCTAAATTTTAAAGGCGTTTGTGTCATTATTCATTAATATGAGAAAATTACGATCAAAATCTTCTATCCTAAAATCAAATTTGAAGTTATTTGTATTGCGGAATTTCATTTTTTAATATCACCCATATATGTGTTATTAAAACAAAATGCTAATTAAACTTTTTTTATTTAATTTGATTTTTCTGGTATAGACTAAATGAACATCGTCGGTTTAATACTGATGCTTTCAAAATTTTAACATTGTATTTTTTACCAACAAAATACAAGCATATGGCATTTTTGATATAAGAAATCATATTAAAAATATTTTTTTCTTTACAATTAAAAATATATTTAAAAAGTTTCGTATTTTTTTTCATTAGGAAAATCGCGTTTTTTAAAACTAAATATGATATATATATTTATTTATTTATTTATTTAAAACCACAAACAAAATATCAAAATCCATCACTCACCATAGCTGCATTGAAACTCACATCGAAAATATTATAATAACCAACATAAACTTTAACTCTTAAAATCAAACTAAATAACCAAACTAAAGAAAATATATATAATTGCAAGACATAACAGAACAGGACAGAAGGCGAGCGGTATGGCTAACGACATACACTGCAGGGTTAAGTCAGACTTTACGCATGCTACGTCCCCCTTTACTCGCCAAGACCAAAATTGAAAAAATGAAAAACTATGAAAAACTAAACAGAACTACAACATCCACCAAAATATCACTCTAACTCATTAGATCAATCAACTCATCAAAACCTCCATTCTCATCCATCACTGAGTTCAGTTCAGTTCCGTACTTGCTACTCTTAATAAAATCACTGTTATTCTCCTGATGAAATTGCGAGGATAACCATGCTTGAATCCCAAGCGGCACCACTCTAAAATATCACTAAACATATCTTTAACTCTAGTACTCAGTCTTTCGATTCGTATTAATCCATTTCTAAGTACATTTCTTTTAATCGAAAGATGCACGTTGGAATCAAAATATATCAGCTTTAAGGTATTAAAGTTGAAATCATTTCGCTTGTCAAATAACTTAGATATCAAATTTTCACTTTCTATGCTTAGGTTCACATCTAGAAAATTAATATTTTTACAATTCTGGGAGGAGGGTTCCAGACTCAGTGACGTAGGATAATATGCAAAATCAATATTTTCAATATCATTGTTTAATTTGACTATCAAAACATCGTCTATATACCTGTAGGATAATGTGTTACTGTTTAAATTATTATTTCTTTCATATATATGTAAGTAAATGTTTGCCAAAATGGAACTGCAACTCCCCCCCATTGGAATACCCCGAATCTGTTTAAATATTGTATTTCCTTCGTAAAGGTAGTTTCCTTGTACTACTAACTGAAATAAATTTATGAAAAAATCATTATGAACATCCAAAGTACTATTTGTATTATAAAAATCTACTATTTTATCTTTTAAATCTGTCAAATCAATTGTGTTATAGAGGTCTGCAAAATCGTAAGCGAATATATATATATATATATATATATATTTGGTGTTTTTTCATATGTTTATATGGATTTATCGTCCGCAATATGCTAGTGAATCAGCGATATTGTGCTTGATTCTGTATTATTAGTTAAAGGTTCCATCTTTATTTTGTATAATATCAGTAAAAGAAAATCAAGAAATTAATTTGATTAATGCACATTTCTATTATTCATGAGCTGCAAAAATAGTGCTATTGAAATTTGTTGTTCTTTTAACCGCTTCTAAAGAAAAAGTAATAATTCAAATGAAAATTAATGGTATTATAATTATCAATAATGATATAAAATGGTCTTATGTAAGTCTATAAAAATTAGACAGTTTTTATCTTTGCTTATAATATAAATGCACTTTCCAACATGTGCAAATTTCTTCTACAATCTGATTTATTTCCTTTTTTTCCGTAAATGGTAAGGGAAAGCATTATCGAGAAGCTAACACATAATATGCAATTATCTTTGTGAAATAGTGGCAGAATTATATAGTGATTTTAAATTTGAAAAAGGTATAGCATTAAGTTTCTTTCTTAATTTATTTTCATTTTTATTTATTTATTTATTTATTTATTTATTTTTTGCTTTGAAATAGTAAGTATATATATTAATTTTAAATTTCAAATTTGCTTCAGAATTCAAAATCTGCTAAAGAGAAAAAGTACATAAATATGTGCTGTGGATTAAAGTAGATTGTTCGCTAAATAAAGGTTCCATCATGAAGGTTTTTCTATTTATTCTATAAGGGAGAGTGATGAGTTATCAACATTTATTATTTGCTGCCCCTATATTTTTACTTTCTTCTATCTTCAATAGAAGAAAGTATTGTAATCGAAATTTTTTTCGACTTCCGGTTTTCGACGGATTTATACGTTTTAGGGGTCAGAGATCTCAAAAAACATGTTTATAGAAAATGTCTGTGTCCGTGTGTCCGTCTGTCTGTCGCCATTGTACCATCAAAAAGTGTATGAAGTTATGCACAGAATTGAACCAAATTTTTATTTTAAGTTTTTGGCTATGGCAAGCAGATCCTCCCTGAATTTTGAAAAAAATCGCCTGCAGGGGGCTCTGTAATAGCGATTTTTTTGAGATTTTTCAATATTGTACCATCCAAAAGTGTATGAAGTTATGCATAGAATTGAACCAAATTTTTATTTTAAGTTTTTGGCTATGGCAAGCAGATCCTCCCTGAATTTGGAAAAAATCGCCGGTAGGGGGCGCTGTAACAGCGATTTTGAATATTGTACCATCCAAAAGTGTATGAAGTTATGCATAGAATTGAGCCAAATTTTTATTTTAAGTTTTTGATGTTAAGCAGGTCCTCCCTGAATTTGGAAAAATTCCGCTGGAAGGGGGCGTTATAATTACGATGTCTGTACCATTTTCTTTATTGTACAATCGAAAAGTGTATAAAATTATGCATACAATTGAACCAAATTTTTTCTTGCATGTTTTTGGCTTTGGCCAACAGGCGCTCCTTGAATTTGGAAATATTGCGCGGTAAAAGGGCTCTGTGATAGCGATTTTTATATCTTTTTCTTGATTTTCCGTAGTTCTGTTGTCCATCGGCGGCGCGTGCAGACGCGGAAACTCGCATTTTGCTAAGCCGGCTATTCGCAAACATCTGATAACCACAGAATAAGCAAAAACTATTAATTTTAACAAATATCATGATATTGATTAACTCGTTTTTAGTCCGTTTAATTGACTGAAGCAGAAATTTAAGATGAAAATCAAAGTTGGGATAGTATTGAACTAATAATATTGAAGTATTAACATGTGTAACTAATTTTTGAAATATTATGTATAAGATAGAAGAAAGTTTTGGAATTGGCATATCCAAATAGTTTAATGAAATATGGTCATCGTAAATATAAAACAAAAGAAAAAAGATATATATATATATATATATATATATATATATGAGAGGAGGTGAGTTTCAAAAATAACTTTATCCAGAAAATCAAATAAACCAAGAATCTAATAGCAAAAATACAGGATAAATCCAGCTTTTTGGCAGATAGTTGTGTTTCTTGTTATTTTCTTGTGTTCTGCTGTGCAGATTTACCATTAGAATATATTGATAGGGAAAATGCAATATTTTTAATTTTGTATAAGGCGAGTTTTGAAACTCACGTTCTCATATAAATTATAGAAGAGGCAGAATTTTAAAATTGCTAGAAAATTGAATATTCTCCTAAATAATCTGCATAAATAGCATACAATTAACTAAATCTGTGTTAAAATAAAAGATAAAATCACGGTTATTAATATATGTACACATTTAGAGATTAGCTTTATCTTATAAGAAGAAAAAAAACTGCGGATAACTTTTGGTAAACTTTTTTTTTTTTTTTTTTTTTTAAATATGAACATTATAAATTTTGTAACTTTGTGATTTATTGAACTTTGAAATTTAGTAACTTTGTCATAACTGTCAAAGAACCCCTAACTAAATCCGCATTAAATTAAAAGATAAAATCACGTGTATTTGTTCATTAATCTATACACATTCATAGATTAATTTAACTTTGTCTTATTAGATGAAAATATGCCTATAAACTTTTGGTCCCCCCCCCCTCCCCCACAGAATATTAACATTATAAACTTTATAATTATGTAACTTTTACATACCTGGCATTACTTTAGCATCTATTAAAACAGTAAATTTCTAAATGTGGATCCCTAGAAAAACATTCATTTTAACTAATTTGCATTGTAGTAATGTGTAACTCAAGACGAATTTAGGACAGCAAAATTATGTGCTATTTTTGAAATGCAAAATGTTGTACTTCTTTTCCGTCTTACTAGCGTCCATATTCATTTTCGTTAGCGATATTCCTTGATCTATTCCTTGAAGAAGCACTGATTGAATAAAAACACACACCGATAGAGAGTAAAGATACCATAACCATTTGCTCAACAAATAAATTATTTTGGAGAATCTCTTATAAGGGAAAAAGTATTTAAAGAAAATCAAAAATCAAAATGGAAAATTAATTTTATGTAGACTGAAATAAATTAAATTTTACTATATCCCTCCCCCCCCCCCCCTTCTTCATCGCACTTAAAAAAGTCCTTTGACCTTCGCCGCAATATAATCTATTGACGTATTCAAAATTTCCTTTCTTCTCTTGACTTCTTGTATCCCCCTCTCTCTTTTGTTTATTTATTTATTTAATTTGACACTTAATCAAATTATAGACAAAATTAAAAAAAAAATAAATAAATAAATATGAAATATTAATTCAAATGCATATTTTATTAATAGAGAAAAAATATTTTCTCAAACTGAAAGAGTGACTTTGTTAGTTTTCAAAAAGTTCCTTATTGAATGTCAAGCATTCTAAATTAAATTATTTTATTTTCACTAAAATTTTATGTTCAAATTCATTTACAACTTACTTTCAATTATATTTTTAGGTAACTACACTTTTAGCGCAGTTCATTTTCCGTTTTTACAGAGATATTGTAAATAAAAGTTTAATCTTAAACAAATCAAATTCAAGAGCTTTAATTTGATGGTAAGTGCATACATACATAAATTGAGTAATTCCACATAAAATCTATACACATTGTTTGAATTATAATCATGCGAAAATATCTGTAATGCAATTAATCTAAATTTTGAAGTAAGATCAGGATGTTAAAAAAAAAAAAAAAAAAAAAGGAATTTGTAGATTTATCTTCAAAATTTAAGGTACGCTCTTATTTTTTTTTTTTATTATGAGTAAATCTTGCGGGATAATTATAATGAAATTAAAATGTCATTGGAAAAATATTAAAAGAATATATAAGCAAAAAACGCGAAATTAGGATTATTAGATACACCATTGACTCTATGAGATACGTTTAAAATATTATTGTAAGTATTCCTTTGAAGCAATCATAAATTAAAAATCCAGATTGCTTTAATTTTTAAAATCTCAAACCATAAAGGATTCTCTCTGTAGAACATGTGATAATTTTCAAATATGCGCATACACCTTAGAGGAGGAATTGGGTTATATTAGAAGTCTATGGCGTACACCCTCCCCTTTTTTAAAAAAAGAACCCTTTAAATGATTAGCAGATGCTTTGCAAACCCGTTCAGGAACATAATAGATAACAGCATATTCCCTATCTATTCTCCAATTCCAAGATAAGAAAACTTGTCCTTTCAACTTGAAAAACATAGTAAAGTCGACAGTAAGTAAAACTAGAGAACTTGTAGTAGAAGAGTTCCCAGAATAACGTTGGTATAGGAAAATTTAGAATGCATAAATGTTTTTTTTTCTTTTCGCACCATTTTTGCGAAATCTATTTTAAGAGATCGGGATTTTACTATTTCAACTTGAACGTAATTAATGAAAATATCGTGGTATCAAAAATTTTAGATCAAGTGCTTTCTAACTTAATAAGTTTGCAACTTTAAATTATAGTCCTTTCTTTATCTAATTTTATTTAAGAAAATATAGACCAAAGTAGTATTTCGATCCTTTCTCTATGGGCAGACATGTTGGTAAAGCGATTCGTAGATTTATATAACAATTGTTTCAAATAAAAATCAGGCTTCTCGAATGAAAAAGTTATGTTGTCAATATAACTTTCCTGACTTTATTTCTACTTATGGCTTTACTGACTTTATTTCTGTGGACCCATGAGTTAGTTATTAAAAATGTGTATTGGTTCTCAATATTGCATATTTATTTTTTTAAGTTTAGGAAGTCTCAGAAACTGCGCTTTCAAAAAATATACATCAGTAGCGTTTTTTTTTTTTTTTTTTCTATTCATGAATATAAAAGAAATAATACATAAGAAAAGAAATCAGCAAATTCGTCATTTCATTAGATCTTTCTCCAATATTTTTCTTTCAAATTTCTATCAAATTTATTAAAGATTAGCGATTGCCGTTTTAACTCCATACCAAATTATTTTAATATGTCAAATATATTTTTTTCAAAATCAAATTGGCCATGTTTCATGCTTGAAAAAATATAATTAGCTGAAAATCAGCTAACAGTTTTGTATAATGTAAGTCGTATTGCATTGTTAAATTATGCCTTTAATATTCATAACGGAAGTGTCTTTGTTTAGCAAAAATTAGACTTATTTTGATACAAACGTTATACTTAACATAGCTTACTTATGGTATAAATCAACTTTCAACATTATATTAATGCAATATTAGTATTATTCTCTTAGTATTTTGTATAAGCGTTACCCTCTATGTATATGGAGATTTCTCCCATCTATCCTGCACAAAAAAAAAAAAAAAAAAAAAAAAAAAGAAAGAAAGAAAAAGAAGAAAAATCAGGTATTTTTCTGCAGAGCCTTTTGAAAGTATTTTTCTGTGGCAATATAACAGTAATTGTAAGGGTTGGATAATAAATCCCCAGGAATGATATTCAGTTGCAAAGGGTACTGTTTTATATTTTTTGATATTTATTAAATACTTGTCTTGTAAAAATCGACATAATAAGATGTTTCAAGGATTTACAAAAAAGAACGTATTCATCAATAAAAGAGAAATAACAGAAGCAATAAACACGTGATTTTTTTTTTTTTCTATTGGTATGGGTACTTCGATAGAAAACAACTTCAAAAGTCGGCATGCTAGTTTCATTGAAGAAAAAAAAGAAAGAAAAGCACCCCCCCCCCCCTCACACACACACACAGACACACACACAAAAAAAAAGAAGAAATAAAATGACATGCTTAGATAAAGAAATGAAAGTTGTCAAACATCACTAACCCAAATACTTAGTAATAAAATATTTACCAGGAAAATAAGAAACCGAAAAATACTCAAAAAATCTAGGAGTACACTGAGAGATTTGGAGCAAATCTATTACTTTGTAACAGAATCAAATCCTTTATAAATTTTTAACATATTCCTATAATTAATTATTCGGATATTAATAAATACTAATTTAAATGTTGAATGCTTTAAGTTAATAGGCCTTTCAACTTTAACATAGAAAAGGAAGTTTGATAAAGTAGATATGGTAGCGATAAAACTGCCAACTTTTGTGCTTTTCTGCTACTCTACTTTAATACAATCTTCCCTTTATTTAATTCTCGAAATTTGGCGATAGATAATGCAAAAAATGCTTTTAAAAAAATAGCGGTAATAAAAAAGTATAAAAGTTGGCAGCTATGAAACTACAGCGTAAAAGCGTTAAAAAATTAAGTATATTAGACCGAATAAAATTAGATACAAAAGCAACATATCAATCAGACTTGTAACGTATGCTACTTTACATATTTATTAACGAAATCCTTTTAACATAAGCTGGTAGCTCTAAATATTACTTTGAACTGAGCAGTAGCAATAACTTCAGAGAAATATTCAATTCACTGATTGAAGACGAACATATATGAAGGATTTGGGCGTAAAAAATGGTAACTGTGAATTTTGATTATTATTATTATTCTCGTGAAAAGCCGTTAACTACATCATGACATCTTTTTAAATGTACAAGATTTCTTTTTGAATCATATATATCATAATATAACATATGAGTTTCAAAAGTTATGCCATAAATTTTATAAATTTTAGAAAAGAAGATTTCTTGCATATAAATCCAATAAAATAAAATGAATCATACAAAATGTGTGGTACATAAGTGCAACTGAGGATGTTGAGAATACAGTCTTTAACGCATTAGCTGTTTTAGACGAAACAATCACGATAGTTCACGAGAGGATAGTTATAGTTTTCTTTAAAAAACTCGAGTCTTCACATCTCGAAATTAGATTTTGTTATTTACTTATTTTACAAATGAGCCCTTAATTTTATAGAATTACGGTTGTTCTCAAATCAAAAGAAAATACTTTATGTCACCTTTCTGAATTCATTTTTGTTCGGAAACGCATGGAATTGGTAAGTGTTATGATTATGTAATTATGTATTCTAATGTATTTTTCAACTTTTTGGTAAAAGCAGAGGATCTTTCAGAAAATCTTGCGTAAGTTTGCAATTTGAACGGAATTGCCGGACGTGATAGCACAGGAAAAGAGGAAATCTGCTATCAACAATTGCTTATAACACTTTAAGTAATTTATTTATCAAAAAATTCAAAACGCCATTCGATTCCAAATTATGTTAATAGCCTTGCCTACCAATTTTATGCTTTTACGCTTGAAAATGAGTCAGAAAATGTGTCAAAAAGTGTCCCATTTTTGAGAAAAGAGTTAGAGAATCGCCTTAAGATTGGAAATAAAAAATAAAAATTAAAAAATGGAAGAGCTATTATAGTTTTCTCTTAAATTAAAAAAGTAAATGAATCAGGATGCTCCTAAAATAAGTTATATTAAGTACCGTAAAGTACCGAAAGTAAGCCCCTCTTTAGCAAATAGGAAATTCTAATGATTTTAAGGGGTGCTTATAATTGGAACTTTTGTGAAAAGGGTAAAAAAATTAGGAGGGTGAGGAGGGAGGGGAGGGGTATTTGGAATTTATGAAATTTCATATGTCTTCATAAGTTTTCTAGAGCAAGATTTCTGCATGAAAACTTAAAATAAAATAAATAGTCTGACGAATTAAAAAAATATGTATATTGCGTCATACTGGAAATATAATGGACCTCAGCAGGTGAATATGTAACGTTATATGAGTTTGAAGAAACGTATTAAAACATGATAAAAACCCGACTATGGAAATATTAACATATTTTAACATTTTAAGGTTCTCTGAATTTGCTGTATCCATTATTAAACCTATTCCATATACATGCGTGTGTATTTTCGTGTATATTAGAATTTTCACAAAAAGTTTAGCTCCCTAGAACTCATTCTTAGTGAAGTATCTGGGTTTATCTCTAATCTTGATTTAAGTTTTGTTGGTGAATTTAGTACTTAACTTCGAAATCTAACTCCGCCTGTAGACCGAGCCGGCAGGGATTTTTTAATTAAAACATTCTCACCTTGACAGACGTTTTTCTTTGTGTTCTGGAAAAACAGTGATTACTTCTGCAGAAACATTCATTTTCTCTGCACAAAATTGCACATGTAGAATATTGGTCTGACTTCATAATTAGCATGGTCAATTTTTTAAATGTGTTACAGATTATCCCTGAAGTACCCCTGATCCCAATTAACGAATTAACCCTACCTCCCCTAGATTAGAAAGTTTAAATAATGCTTTTTTTCTATTCATGTTGCTAATGTAAAAAAAGGAACAAAGTAAAAAATATATATTTATATATTTTATAATATATATATATATATATATATATATATAACTTATATATATATTTATTAAAATCACTCGTTTCCTAAAGTTTTCTAAAGCTGAAAAAAGGCAGAGATTTTTTTTATAATCAAGGCCAGGCGTGAAATTTAACCCTTTCTACTCGGGAGATGACTCTCATTCACCAATAGTGTTTCCAGGTGTCTCGCGTAATCCGGGCCTCCAAGTCATTTTTTTCGCCTTATCTCATGTCATAATTATCTGCGGTTAAAGATGTCGAAATAAACTGTAAGAAATTAATGGTGTCCGGAGCGTTTGAAGCGCTGATTTACGCGGGCGCCTGGCAACACCAGTGCTCGGAGAGTCACCTTTCAAGTACAAAGGGTTAAGATAAAAATTGAAGGCTTAAAAAAGTGTTTTTCTTTTTCCTTTAAGCCCCGATATTCTATTTCTTTTGGACAGCAATTAAAGTGTCGTCCATTCAAAATAACGTTACGTTACATAAGCCAGCCGTAAAACGAAGCAGATTTAACATTGTACTGTTAAATACTGATATTCTCTACTGCAAATTTTTTAACATCTAAGCATCACACATTTTTAATTTTCATACCGTCACACAGAAAAAAAAAGTACTTATTTTTGCAAATTGTTTGAAAACAGCATCTGATTTTTTTAGGTAGATTTCGTATGAAATACTACCCATTGGGATCGTTCCTATGTTGAATTTTTTGAAAATAATTTTGCAGATCTACACCGATCATGACCCCTAGAACCCAAAACCACCCTCAGTAAAAAACTTTATCTATCTATCTATCTATCTATCTATCTATATATATATAAATTGTAAAACAACACGAAACAAACGTGGAAAGTGTTCATCATCAGTTGTAGTTTCCAAAAAATATATCACTAAACAAATTAATGATCTTCAAAGTAAATATTTAAAGCATTATAACTGGTTATTAATTCGAAAATACATATTTGCTATTAAAAAGAAACAGATTGTACAACATTTAAATGTATTTCTAAGTAAATCTTTCTCTAAACATTTCTCTGATATTTATTTTGATCTTATTATGACTAGGGTTAATCTTTTAGATATTAATTTACAAAAAAAAAACAAAACAAAACAAAAAAAAAAACATAAAATTCAAAACACGAATACTCAAATGATAATAACTTTTTCAAATCATATATTTAATAAAATTAATATTAATTCTATAATTAATGATAAAAACTGTTATTTTCCTATTAATAATCTTCATATATCAAAATCCTTTAAATATCCGAATACAATTGGTATAAAGATTTTTAACTACAATACATTTTCAAAAAATACATCTGCTGCAAGTAATTTTCCGCGTAAATGCAATGACCCTAATCTAAAAAAATATATAAACAATGATCATGGACATATAATCACTGGAAATCTTAATATTGTTAATGATTTTAAATTGAAAAACTAATGGGTTATGGTACTAAATATAGACTTCCATCTAAATTTACTGTTAAATCTATTATCAAACAGTTTACATATGATATAGATATTTTTATATATAAAATTTCAATCTATTACAATAAACCTATTGAATATTTTAATCAATGGAAAATATTAGTAATTGAAAAATTAACTATGGCTTTAAAAAATAATATTTCTGATTTGGTTTCTATTAACACAAAGCATTTTTTCCAACAAATTACTAAATTACAACAAAACTACATTATTACATATGTAGACAAATCTCCTAATAATTATGCAATCATATGTAAATCTTATTATCACCAACTTATTACAACCTGTATTTCTTCTAATAAATCTTTTCAAAAAACTAATGAGAATGTAATTGTAAATAATCGTAAAATTCAAAGTTATTATAAACTATTAAATATTATATTAGCTAACTTTAATTATCCTTATTTAGTTCTTATTCCCAAATTTCATAAAACTCCAATTAAATTTAGGACTGTAACTATTGGTTGCAATACATATAATAATAAAGTCAATAAACTTCTATTAAAAATTCTTAATCAATTATATATACTTACTACAAACAATGACAATACACATTGTATAAAAAATAGCTATCAACTGGTCAATATTTAAAAAAATCTTCATTGTGTATATAATATAACGACATATGACTTCAAAGATCTTTTTAATAATATAGACTTATTAGATTTACATAATATTATAAATGCATTATTTAAAAAGTATTATAAAAAACTGGAATTACCATCTAATATAGATATCACTTATTTTAAATATTTAACAAACTTCATTATCTATAATAATTATATATTGCAAGATAACACATTATATTTACAGCACGTCGGTATACCACAAGGTGGTTGTACATCCAGTTTATTATCAGACTTATACTTATATCACTATGAACGTACTTTTACTAATAATAATCTCCATTTATATCGTTATATTGATGGCATAATTTTAATTGCCACTGATCAATCTAAAATTTCTCAATTTCCAGTTGATTATCCCACTAATTTGGAATTAACGGAAAACCTCTTATCTAACAATACAATTAATTTCTTAGATCTTAAAATTACAATAAAAGACAACAAAACAATAACAGATTTATATGATAAACGTAAAGAATTTAAATTCAAAGTTAATACATTTACAAATTTTAAATCTTGTCTTCATCATTCTGTATATCGAAATATAATACTTAAACATTTATATAGAATAAAATGTTTATGTTCTTCTAATCTAATTAACAATAATATTAAAAAACTAATTTATGAAGCATTAAATCATGGTTTTCCAAAAAATTCATATAGTCATTAATATACAATTAGTATTTACAGGATCTTAAAAAAAAAAAATAAATAAATAAATAAATAACACATGCGTAAACGAAATTACAAAAAAATTTATAAAATAAAAAAGATATTTATATAAAAAATTAAAAATTGTAAAATAATAATAAAAAATTACTATAGGATGGTTGGGTGGGTAAATGTTAGAGTACGGAGGAGGGTGGAGTTGTTTGGATAATACGCAATGGTTAATTTTTAAAAATGATGGGGCTTTTGTATTATAACTATATTTCTATTACGCATATTATATGGATGTTGATTGGATGTTTTATATGTAAATGGTGACATTTCTTTTTTTTTATTTCAATTCATATTAAATTTAGCTTATTTTATCAATTTCAAAATTAACTTGATTTAAAATTTTAGTCTACTCAGGACAATGTCATATTAATTAATATTAGTATACCATCTTTATAGTGATTAATATGCATATAAGTTTATTTGATATAACTATTGTTATACTGTATGTATTAAAATTGGGTAATTGGTTTTTATTATTATTCCTCTATACTTTTTAATATTGTTTTATTTTCAACTTTGTATTCCATGATTAATTATCGGTTTAATGTGTTTGATTGTCACAATCATATTTTTTAGCTTTTTTGGCTAATATGAAGGTAATCCACACACTATATTTGTAATCTTTAGGCTATTGGGAATTTTAGAATCTGACAATCTTTTATAAACATCTTTTTTTCCCTGTTCATTTAATTAATTTATTAGATTTTAAATTTAATAGTAATTCTTAAAGTTTTTATATTTATATTATGTATAATTTATTTTATGTTATAGCATATAGCTATATTCTATATATTATCAATGTTATAAAATTATTTACTTTCTCAGTGTAGATTAAATGGGTTTGGTAATAGAATATATTGATAGTATTTTATTAACATTTAATTAATTTAATTTTTTTAATAATGATATATTGTAGATTATTATTTATATTTTAGGATTAGCGTGTTAATGCAGATGATATATTTTAATTTCATTAGCTTTTATTATTTTCTTCTTGTGACATTTGAATAATAATAATTGTTTCTAAAATAATATAATAGATGGCAGCAATAAAAAATTTTGTCTTTTAAAGCTTCTGTTAAAGTAATAATTTTAATTTTTTACACCAGGTGGTATTAAACGCTGAATATTGGTAATATTGTAAAATTGAAATTAAACAATTTAAAAGTGTTTTTTTTAGGTATTTTAAATAATGTAATTATTTTCTATTTATATTATATTAGTTTTTATCACGGTATTTCAAAATAAATTAACTGAATCCATAGTTTTAATTTCTGTGTTAACTTAACAGTTTTATTCACCTTAATCTTATCATGCTCGGATACCATGTGCGAGTGGATATTTTGAAAATCAACTGGGTTATTATTCGGTATGGTGTGTAATATTTCTATTTTTTATGCTATAAATTAAATATTTAATGGGTTGTATATTTTTTTCAATTTTATGCCATTTGATAATGTTCTGTTTTCATCTTGAAACTATTCTATTGATCATATTGGTTGTTTGGGTGCAGGAGAAAAAAAATTTCAGCTTTTAGTTTTTTCTCACAGAAAACAACCGATTTGCTTACATCATTGAATTCTGTACTCTTGAAAACGTAATTCAATATATAAGTTTTTCAATTTTTTTTTGGTATCCATATTCTTCTTTTTTCCTTCCATATTAATTCTTGTAATTATGTATAAGGCACTTTATTTTATACATACAGTTCTATATTATAGGTTTGTGGTATCCATTTTTATTGTCATTTTACAATATTGCTGTTTTTGATGATGGTCGGTACTGTTTAATTAATGGTTATATATATATAACCATTAATTAAACATTACTGACCACCAACAAAAAACAAAACAAAACAAATTAAAATATATATATATATATATCACTTTCTTCTGGACACGATAAATTCCACAATTCTGCACAAATCTTTTCCAAACTGATACATAAAATCAAGGGGTATAAAATCTCGGTCAAGTTCGTTAATGGGCAAAATCGGACCAAGCGGATGGAAATAGGGAGCGGTTTTGTGAAAACCGAAAAAAACCTCGTAACTTCTTAATTTTTGTACATTTCAAATCAGTTTAAAGTTTTTATTACTTCTAAAAATAGGGCCAAAAATTTATGTCTCGCAAATTTTTGATAAAATTAAAAATGGGCTCAAGAGCCGCAAAAAATAGGGTTTTTGGGAGAAAAAAATTCCTAACTTCGTCAATTCTCAAGATATAAAATCCCCATGAATTTATCATATATCTTCTTAATATTGTCTTCAACATTTATACAGACACGTTTTCGATAGGACCAATTCTTTCAGCAAAAACAAATTAAAAATGCATAGATGTTGAAGAAAAAAATCATCGTATTAAGGGTGTATTCAAATCCAAACTGCTTATTTTCTGATTCATTTTTAAATTCATTTTTGCTCTCAAACGTATCCAATTGGTTGATTCTCTTATTCGGAAACTATATAATGTACGGTAATAATCGATTTTTTGATAGAGGCAGAATATATTTCAAAAAATGATGTTGAAGTGGGCATTTTGGACAGAGTTTCCCGAAGCGATTGTGTTAGAAACGAAAAATATTGCCCTACTGAAAAAATAATTGTTTATTAATCAAGTTTTAATTAATTGAAAGAAAAATAAAAACACATGCCGCTTATAAATCTTTTCAAAAATCACGTCAGCAAGTTTCATATTTTTTCTATTAAAAATAAATTAGAAAATGTGCCAGAAAATTTCGAGTTGTTGAGCATGGAAAAGTTTTTTTTTTTTTTTTTTTTTTTTTTTTTTTTTAATACCGCCTTAACAGGATTCTGATAAAACTAGCTACTATATAAAAATGAAATAAAAACTCGTCAAAGCGGCCAGATAAAACTATTAAAGTGGATTTATATTTAATCATGATTTAGTTTTTGTTGGTGAAATCAGTATACTTAACTTCGAAATCTACCTCCGCCTGAAGGCCGGGCCGGCAGGGATTTTTTGAGATATTGATTTTTTTTTTTTTTTTTTTTTTTTTTTTTTTTTGTAAATTGTAAAGCCACTTCTGTAATGATGGCAACTGGAGTACTCTATTTCTGTAGGAAGTAAAGGGAAAACTGTCGATTACTATATCTTTTAATTGCCATTTTCTCATAAAAACTAATTAAAAAAAATAAAATAAGTGCTACGCCAAGAATATCGTCTGTTATAAAAATGTATTTTGAAGTATATATGTATTTCTTTTTTTCTCCGCATTTGCTTAATTCGAATTTTATTAATCCATGTATAATAATGTTTTCCGAATTTTGAAAAAAATATAAATGAATGATTACTGATAAAACATGGAGCTATTATAAACTGTATTAATTTTCAGTATCCATATTAAAGTTACAAACAAATGAAAGGCTTGTGAATCGATAACTGATTTTTTTCTCGAGTTTCTTGAATGACGACATGGCTTTTTGCTGAGTTTGTGCGTTATTCCGCTATAGTGCCGTCCTTTGTTGAATACAGACACTTTTCTCTGGGAGGGATTTCTGTAGCTCCGGGGGGGGGGGGGGGCATTATACAGTTCCGGGGGAGGGGAAATTGTACTTTTTGACCATTGAATACACAAAATCTCAAATATTCAGGGGGGGGGTCATCTCGATGCTCCGGGGAGATTGTCCCCCCCGGGCCACCCCCTGAATTCAACACTGGTGCCGTCATATCGATTCTTTTCTATACATGTTATTTAAGATTGGGTCGTAAATGTGAAAATCAACAGCGGGTGCTAATAACATCATTTTATATAAAGTAAAAGCGAGTATTTTAAGTCTTAAAGCTGAAATATGCTTTGTACTACCTATATTTATATATTTTTTCACCGGGTACATCACTAAATTCTGACAAAGCAGTTTCTAGTTTGTTTGGTTTTTGTCTTTTTAAGAACTCATTTTATTTTTATTTACTAGGGGGCTCTGCCCCCTACGAGCTATGCTCGTCAACCCCCGTTCAGACACCGCAAACTCTAACAGCAAGCTAATTTGATCGGCTTTAAAAAGATTTCGGAAGATTGAATTATAATTTGAATCTGACAATTATAATCTGACGTAATTTTCACCAAACTTTTCTTTCTCTTTTTAATATTCACGTAAAAATACTTTTGTTAGAAATAAAATATTATGATCATCTTAAAATTGAGATAAATGTCTCGCGCAATTTTTAAATTTAAACTCTTTTGCAATGTTATTTTTTCTTCATTTTACATAATAAGTGTAATGTGACGCAAATGTGACGCAAATTCTCCTATTTAAGACTTCTAACTCATGTTAATGAATTTCTTATGTTACAATATTCTTTCTCTTTTAAAATTCATGTGTAAGTATAGTTTTTATGAGGTAATTTTCAATGAGTTCCTGCTTTTTATATTTTCTGTTTATAATAGTCACGTGTAAAATAAATTTTTAATTTAAAGCAAACATTATTGTTTGCGCTGTTTATGCAGTTGGCAACAGTTTAAATTAATACAATTTTCTAAAATACGTAAAAAATATATTTCGAAATGCTGAAAATTTGAATTTAAAATAAAAATAAAACCTCAAAAAGTCAGTCAAATTAAAAAACTAAGTGCAGTCTGCACATCGGGAAATTCTGACGCATAAAATGATCTAAAAATGATTAAATTCCTATGTACATTTTTGCTCCTATAAAACTTTTTTAATGGAACCATTTTGTCCAACTTTGGCATTAAATACCTCTTTAAATAATTCTTCGATTTGATATTCTGTATCAGCGTGTTTATCAAACATTTCTCTACAATACTACCGATTTTCATGTTTTTGTATGCAACAGTTTTTTTTTTTAAATGTTAACGAAGAAAGGCCATGCTTAAGCATTCAAATTGGATGCCGATCTGCCGGGACTATCTACGCAGATTTTCATTGGTCCAGTTCCAAATCAAAACTTTTTTTATATATAGAAGGATTACGTAAATGTCCGTAAAATATAAGATCTGTAAGTAAGAGTGACTATTTTTAAAATACGCGACACTGTTTTTTGCCAAAGTAAGATATCAAAATTTCTTGTTCTTTCTAGTAATATGAAGAAAATTACAAAAGAAAAGAAAAGAAAAAGAAAGTGGCACGAAGCCAAAATTTTCTAATGAACGAATAGAATTTTCTTCCATCTGAACGGAATCTCAGTGTACATTTTTGTTCAGTCTTTACAGCCAGATGGGGTTCGAAGAAATATTCTGATACCAGAAAGAATGTACACGCAGTACTTTAATGATCTGAAACCCGTTTTCACTCCCTTCTTCTTTTGTGTATGATGGAAACCGAATAGATAGCGGAAATATAGTCTGGTCATTCCAACAGTCATTGACAAAAGGACGGAATTTCTCAAACCTATGTCTTGACTTGCAGTGTGGTAGGGGGAAAAATATATATATACAAGTGAATAATTAGCAAAACAGCTTAAAGTTTTGAAATTTTTTGGTTAAAACAAAATCTCTTCTTGTAAGGATTTTTCGAACCCAACTAAAAAAGCAAATCAAAATGGGAATTCGTATTTTAAAAATAATTTTTATCGAAGTAATACAAGATTTTTATATATATTCATTCATATTCATTCACATATTCACCATTTTAAGATATGAATATACATCAAATATGATAAATTCATATAATATCGTCATATTTTTTTATCATGTGTTGTGTGTTTTTTAAGACGAGCAATTATCAACACGAGGGATATAGGCCAGAAAGGGGAGGTGCCTTCCTTGGGTGTCTTTCTAAGGGAACCCAACACGTATTTACACAAGGAAATCCAAGGTTCGAACACAAACACGGAAAACTCCGAACTATTGGGCCGACGGGCGCGATTGTGTTCGAACCCAGCACCTCCCGTCTACCATCTACGAGAGCTGAACCTCCCAGCCACTGGTGGGGCTTTTTTTTTTATTTAAATTTCGTTTGCCTTGTTTCAATTCTTGTTTGTTTCCTTTTCTTTTTTTTTAAACTTGTAATCACAGAAAATTTTTAAAAGATGCATCAATTTCAATTATAAAGTGCATTATAGATAAAACGAAACACCATGATAAAGATACATTTTATATCTATTTTTAGTTAATTTTCTAAAATAAAAAAGTATTTATTTATGTGAGCACGAATCACAAAGGCTCTATTATGAGTTAATTGTCAGAGTTTACCGAAATAGGTCATTCAGCTTTTAGTAAAGAATATTGACTTAAAATTTTTGAAATGTTTAATATAATACTGGCGCGGGGTGGGGTTGATTATAGAACATTTCATTATTTTTTTTATTGTTGTTGTTATTTTTCATACGTTAAATTTAATGCATATGGAAATTCCGGACCGATAAGAAACATTTTTTAACTCAATACAAAAATTCTGGAACGACATTTATTCATGCATTTCTCGATGGATTTTTATGAGAATTTACATTACCCCCTATTTAAGAATCATATTAATATCTTTTTATTTATGTTTTTAATATCATATTTGAATAGGTGAAGTTTTTTAAACTTATTTATATATGAGGAAATTATTTCGTGTAAATTTTTGCACATGTTTAGTAAATTATTAATTATTTTATCTATATTAACCCAAAATGAATGCGATATTCCACTTCAAACACCTTTTGAGTTTCTCCATTTGATAATATTAATATTCTCAAATAAATCTGGCAGTTTTAAGACGCATTCATCAATTCAATTTTTTACGTAAACACATGAAATTGGCACGTGTTCTTATTTCGAAGCTCAATAAATATTTTTTTCCTTCCATTTTACGGTAAAGGAAGGGGATCATTAATAAAATACTGTTAAAATTGCCAGTTTGAACTAAATTTTTAGATAGGACAACCCTATAAATGTCGTTATGAAACAAAAGTAGTTTAACTCAAAATGTAATTAATTTATCGCTAAATAAAAATAATAAATGTTTCTTCCATATCAATATTTTTTAAATTTGTTTAATTAAGAAAAAAATATTTTCTTTCTTAAATATTTTTTAAGCTTCAATGTGGGTAGAAATATGTAGTAATTTTTTGGCAAAATTTATCAATCAATTTATAGATTATATATATAGTATTTTGAAATTTTCGAAAGCTTTTTTGTTTTTGAAATTGTTTAGTTTTTCTTTTTAGGTAGATTTCGTATGAAATACTACCTATTGGCGTCGTTCCTATGTTGGAATTTCTGAAAATGTTTTGCAGATCTACACCGATCATGACCCCTAGAACCCAAAACCACCCTCAGTAAAAAACTTTATATATATATCTATCTATCTAAGTATCTATCTATCTATCTATATATATATATATGTATATATCACTTTTCCTGGACACGATAACTTCCACAATTCTTCACCAATCTCTTTCAAACTGATACATAAAATCAAGGGGTATAAAATCTCGGTCAAGTTTGTTAATGGGCAAAATCGGACCAAGGGGATGGAAATAGGGAGGGGTTTTGTGAAAACCGAAAAACTTCTAAATTCCAATTAGAATAACTTCTTAATTTTTGTACATATCAAATCAGTTTAAAGTTTTTATTACTTCTAAAAATAGGACGAAAAATATATGTATCACAGATTTTTGATAAAATTAAAAATGGGCTCAAGGGGCGCAAAAATAGGGTTTTTGGGAGAAAAAAAATCATAAGTTCGTCAATTCTCAAGATATCAAATCCAATTAATTTTATTATACATCTCCTTAATATTATCTACAACTTTTATATTTACAAGTTTTTTATAAGATCAATTCGTACCAAAATTAAAATTAAAAAAAAAAAAAAAAAAAAAAAAAAAAAGGGGGGGGGGGTTGAAGAAGAAAAATTTCCATAACTCCGTCAATTCACAAGATATAAAATGAATTTATCATATATCTTCTTAACATTGCCTTTTGATAGGACCACTTCTTACAGCAAAAACAAATTAAAAATACATAGTGGTTGAAGAAAACAATCATCGTATTAAGAATGTATTCAAATCCAAACTGCTTATTTTCTTACTCATTTTTAAATTAATTTTTGCTCTCAAACGCGTCCAATTGATAGATTCTCTTCTTCAGAAACTATATAATGTACCGTAATGATCGATTTTTTGATAGAGGCAGAATATATTTCAAAAAATGATGTCAAAGTGGGCATTTTGAACAGAATTTCCCGAAGCGATTGTATTAGAAGCGAAAATATTGCCCTACTGAGAAAATAATTGTTTATTAATCAAGTTTCATTTAATTGAAAGAAAAATAAAAACACATGTCGCTTATAAATCTTTTCAAAAATCACGTCAGCAATTTTCGTATTTTTTCTATTAAAAATTAATCTGAAAATGTGCCAGAAAATTTCGAGTCTTTGAGCATGGGAAAGTATTTTTTTTAATACCGCCTTAACATGATTCTGATAAAACCAGCTATTATATAAAAATGAAATGAAAATTCGCCAAAAGCGGTCAGATAAAACTAGTGGATTTATATCTACTCATGATTTAGTTGTTGGTGGTGCAATTAATATACTTAACTTCGAAATCTACCTCCGCTTGTAGGCCGCACTGGCAGGGATTTTTTTTTTTTTTTAATTATGGTTTGTACATATAAGTATACTCTGTTATATTAGAAAAATTACATTAAAAAATTGCGCTGTTCACTCTGGTTGCAAAAGATTTGCCCATTTACACATGAAACAATATAAATAGCCTTGCATTTATTTCCGGCTGGTATTCCGTAATGAAACTAGTATAAATAATATGAAAAAAACACACAAATTTAACAGGTAAGTAGTCTATATAATCGTTAAAACAACTGAAATGCTCAGAATCCAAAAAGTCTGCTATAAGTAGCGAAATCAAATTCAGGTATGCCCATAATAAAAACGTATCGCTTTTAATAAATTTCAAAATTTATTTGAATACGTTTTGATATTTTTCATATAAATTGCCTTTTGGAGTTGTTAGTGGGCAATCTAAAAGCATATTAATTACAGTATACTCTCGATATCTCGAAGTCGAAGGGACACTTAAAAATTTTCGATAACGAGGTCATAACCAAATGTAAAAATTCTCGTAAAACACAAGATAGGGAATAATGTTATAAAAATTAGAGTCATGATAGATGAGAATAAGTATAAATATGTAATTATAGTCGTAATAAGTCTAAATACTACAATGGCAATTTTAATTTTTAAAATAGTAGAAAATAATTACATTAAATTGAAAAGAATTAGTAAATACGTAAATGAACTTAGATTGATAGAATGGCTTAAAAAAGCCGAGTGTCGTGGCCTTGCGACATGTCTTTTGAAAGTTATCGTTTTCCACGTTTTCAGAGCATTCTATGAAGCGTCATAGTACGTGGACAGCATCTTTAGCTTGGGCCGCAGTAATGCTAGGTAATGGTCCTGAAAGACCCAGTTATTCCTCATTATCAAACGGCAGAGAAGAAACTGATTGATTTTTTACTTCTAAAAATATTCGATATAACAAGGTTTTGAGTGAAAACTCTTCGAAATAAGAATTAAAATTAACATTAGATAAATATGTAATACCAAGGGGAAAAATAATTTTTCGACATATCGAGGTTTTCGAGATATCGAGAGTATACTGTATCTATATTAAGTTTCTTGCATATCTATTATGTATATGGCAGATATATATGTAAAATATTTTACAAAACTGGATTTAACTTCAAATTCTCCCAACATTGGTCATAAGTGTCAGGTATTTTTCTAGAATTCTTTTTTTTTTTTCATGTGATTATTAAGTATTCAAAAATCAGTATAAAATATACTGGATTCATCCAACAACCGTAATTTTTGCCTGAAGTTCAAGGCGGCTACCCAAGTGCATAAGAATTCTAAAATAATCTTCCATTCTAGTTGTTTGTCTATTCCACCTCAAATTCGTTTTTCTCTTATCATAACCCAGATTCATGAATTAGGATTGGGAAAAAAAAGTCGGTTAATATGTCTTTCATAAAAGTTTACAATCAATTAAAATTAAAATATTTCCTATAAATAACCATACTTTTCCTCGGATTCTATATTTAAAATATGCATTGCATAATACATTTAGACCTTTAACACTTTCATTTGCCAATCACAGTAAATCGTGTAATGCGAGTTCTTACCAAACGGTTGATCGCGCGTTATCGCGTGGACGACGCTATCAAGTTTCCAAGCGGAATAGTATGGCGGCCACAGCGAAACGGCACAATTTTCAGCTTGGCAATGAAAGTGTTTCAATAGTCTCTTTTTGTCAATTGATTTAAGTGCAGGCTCTTTCAAGCCCATTTGCTCCTGCTCGAAACTACCCGTGAGACAAGCCCCGCGGCGCGTCCCGAAGGTCTCCACCAGACAAGCCCCTACAAGGCAGCCCTCAGAGATGCTCCAGCCAGACCGGCGCACTGCCCAGCGCACGTCACGCCGGTTATTCCCAAGATAAATGAATTGGTCGAATACGACATTCCTCACCACGCAGCTACAAGAGCCAAATGATCCCTTCTCTCGGTTCCCGACCCGGTACGCCTCGACAGCCCGCAGGAACCGGACACCTATAAAGGAGCCGGGCCCACGAACCTACACGAGGTTTCCCGAGCCGGAGTTACTTTACGGAGGGCTCACAAGATCAAATACCATTATCCGGCAAAGCAATTTATGCGAGCCAACCGATGGAGTATGAAGGCGCCACTAGCGGAAGAGCCTGGAGGGGCAGGAAAACCCCCCTCCGGACGTAAAGCGTCCCTGCTCCGGGCTTTCCCCCCCAATCTCCCCGTCCACCTGCGGAACCCCTCGCGGCTCGACGCTGGGAGTCAAATGAGACCAGACAAGTGCCGTTAGCGACCCCAGGCGGGCACGGAAAGCTCAACCTACACGGGATAGATCCCGCCTCGCTAGGGGTTGGAGGGTCCGGAGTCCCGCCCGTCCCCCACAACTGGACTCCACCCGAGGGTGGAGAAGACGCGGGAGACCGGAAAGAGCCCGGCCCGACGCGCATCACATACGCAACTCAATTTACGTCATCAATTTTTGATTTAAAAAAAATGCAATATTCTTCAAATGATAATAAATTACATGCAAAAGTTTCGGAACACAAATTTTCATTACTATTCTTAAAAAAAAAAAAAAAAAAAAAAAAAAAAAAAAAAAAAAGGCTAAAAACAGCAACAAGAGGCAAAGCCCGCTTAAACTACGACCAACTACAATTAAAATATTTAAAATATTATATTGATTATATATCTAGTTCATATTTGCTTTATCCTTTAATTTCGATTTAAAACATTAATCGACGTAGGTCTGCAGACCATTCAAAAATTTCACAAAACGAAAACGGCCGAATTCTTGTGAGTCCCATCTCCTCTCACTTAATCTTTTCCCTTTTTATGATATTATTAGCGTTATTATGACTAGACAAACGACAGTATCATCGAGTAACTTTGCTTAATCTGTGTAGAGAAGGGCAGAAGATCGCATTATCGAGTAAATGAATAGTTGAGTGTAAGAATTGGTAATATATCATATCATGGAGTAACTTAAATGGCTTTGTGTTATAGATGGGCAGAAGGTCGCGTTCTCGAGTAACTGAGATAGTTGTGTGTAGTAATTTACAAAATACCGTATCGCTGAGTAACTTAAATTGCTGTGACGCTAGAACGGCGTCAGGTAGATGAGGACGGTACAAGATTGCGAAATCGAGTAACTTAGATAGTGTGTGTAGGAATAGAAAAAAAACGTACCATTGAGTAACATACTATATCACTGTGTGTATAAATCGACAAAATATCGCATTATCGAGTAACTGAGATAGTTGTGTATAGTAATTGGTAAAATACCGTGTCACCGTGTAACTTATATTGCTGCGTAACACACAGCAGAAGATTGCATTATTGAGTAACTAAAAGAGCTGTGCGTAGGAATTGGTAAAATATTGCATCTTCGAGTAACATCAGCTTACTTGACAGAAAATCAGTGCATCTGGTGAAATATTTGGGATTTATAATATTTACTATATATATATAAAATGCAATTGGAAAAATTTTTCCGGCTGTTGATAACGTGAATTCTGCTAAATGGATTTTGATGGGACTTGCACTGTTAATTAGGTAATTTTAGGGGAGATTTTAGCATTTTGCATATCATTCTATATCAAATTTACAATAAATGATCAACAAAAGGAGTCGATCCTTAACAGAACAAATTTCACCTAACACATTAGATATCAATGCCATTAGATCACAATGCCATTCGTATAGTTTCCAGCAATACAGAAAGACAGATAACGTTCCATATTACTTTAAAACACATGGTGAAATTCATTCAAATTTTTCAGTTGTTTCAAAGTTAGTTTGGCGAAACCGATCGGTGTAACGGGCAAAGCTTGCTAGTAATATATAGATGAAGAATAATCTTTTTTAGGTAAAATGCGTTCTTATGTACATTGCGCTGCATTAAATGTAGGATTTAATTCGATCTCTCTTTGGCCGATTTTCGTAGACGACAATACAGAAAAGGAAAAAGCATCGTCCGAATACTACAATCGTTTATAACTAAAGAAGTGATTCATTTATCGAAAAAAAATGATCTATTACAAATTACTGCCAGAACTATGTCTGCAAGTAGCAAGCTTTTATATTTAAAAGATAGTCTGAAAATGTTTCAAAGTTTCGGGCTATTACTGGAATTATTATTATTATTATTATTATTATTATTGTTATTATTATTATTATTATTTAAGAACCGCCTTAAATGTTTAGAACGTCATGTTTTAGTATGCACATGACATGTAAAAAATCGACGCAATTTAAAGCACACATATCTAAAGTAAATTTTCTCCAATGTTTCATAATGGAGCCCTTTCGTAAGTCTTTGTATCAAAATGAAAGAACAGGGGTGAAAAACACCAGATGATGCAAAATGCGAAATATACATAATTCTCCCTTTTTCCAATTAGCCTGATATTATTCAGGCTAATTGCAAAGAGCCTAGAAAGCGTTAGGCTAATTGAAAAATGACCACTTATTATCCGATCAGGGTGATATTTTAGCTCACAGGCTATCAAAGCCTGAGAACTTATGTGCCCACCGATTCTGTATGTAGGGGAGATGGGGGCACATGTGAACACGGGGCACATGTGAACATCGCAGTTTTTCGATAGTTACTATAAGCTTTTTTATTTGAAAAAAATTACTAAAGATGATAGCATCTGTAGCCATATGGTAAAAATTTTTTGAAGCTCTATGACATTTTGTTTGTCCTCTGTAGCCAAAACACTGTTTTTAGATCTCAAAAGTAAAATCATTGCTCCAAGTTCATAAGCGAATAATTTTATTTATTTATACATTTATTTGAATTTGAGTGTTTTACCATATACTATGAATACTAATAAACATGTTTGATAAAATTCTTTTTCTTCTAAAATTGAGAAATGTTAATTATTCATCAATTTAACAGAAGCAGCAATGTGGGACACTTGTGAACAGGCTAGTTGGGGCAGATATGAACACTTCATAAGTACCCCAATAATCATTCTGTAATTCTGTTTCTTTCAGTTAACTTAATGAGAGATAATGTCAGTTCCATTATCTACAATTTTCCTGAAATTGAAGATATTTTCCTCTCACAAAGTTGATTTTGTATTGAAACTTCCACAAACACATCTTTCAGCAAATACATAAAGAACAACAGCCTCGTCTACGTTCAATTGTACTTTAAATAAATTTAATATTTTCTAAAATGCAATAAGTGTTATATATTATTTTACTAAACGGTTTACAACAATATTTTTTATGCATTGTTAATACAAAAGTATTACTTTGAACAACTTTGGCAAATTTTTCTTTTACATTTGTTCTAACCTTGCAATGATGGCTTACTTACATCTCTAAAACATTTATGTATATGATGCTTTGAATGGAGATAGATACCAGTAATATTTTAAGAAAGTACAATTTTTAAACTGATAACTACCGCAAAATCCCGATTGTACCCCCCCCCCCCTCTTTCAAAAGCAAAAGAAGTTGGGGGGGGGGGGGTTATAGTCAAGATTTTTTTTAATCATTAAAAAACCCTTCTTTATCTATAATTTACAAGAAAATAAGGCAAATACAGGAGTGAGAATCTTTCGTATTTCAGCAGATTTCCGATAAATAGTATGTAAATGCCCCCTCCCTAAAATTTCCCCCAAACAAAAACCCTTAAACAAAATTTAAAAGTTTTAATTTCTTTTTTTAAATTGCTTCTTTATTTTTTTATTTTATTGCAACAATACTTAATGAATCATCTAAGACTCTCCCCACCAAATCTACTTATTTTCATTTTATAATCTTTTGCTTAAACATATCACGCAGAAACTAGAGAAATATACATATATATTTTTCTTTATGGTGAATTTAAAAGGTAATATAACTAATGATTACTATGACAAATGAATAAAGGAATAAAAAGCACATTAAAGGATATATTTTCCTTGTGTTCACATGTGCCTCACGTGTGTTCACAACTACCCCGCTGATGGGGCACATGTGAACAATTTTTTGATTTTATAAAACTATTAAAAAATGTAAGAATTATACAGGTGATTTTGAATAAAATACCATGTGCAAAAGAAAGTTCTGTTTACTATATTAAGTAGTTTTTGTTTATCGAAAATAATCCAGTTATGAGAAAAAGCTATATTTATGCGAACTGTTCACATGTGCCCCCATCTCCCCAACGTGTGTACGTACGTACGTACGTATGTCTGTACGTAACACGATAACTCTTGATAGAAATATCCGATTTGCTTCAAATTTTTTTTCTAGGTTCATTCTGATAAGGTGCTTCCCTGATTATTTTTGGGGTTTCATTGGTTAAGGAAAAAGGGGGACTAGTCCCCCCCCCCTTAATTTATATAAATGGGTTTTTCATGCAGAAATATTCGATTTGCTCCAAATTTGGTATACCGGTTTATTGTGTTAAGCAGCTTCCCTGATTAGATTTGGAAGATCATTATTTAAATATAAAGGGGGGAAAGGGGGCTACCCCCTTAATTTAGATAAATCGGTTTTTCATGATGAATTATTCGATTTGCTCCAAATTTGGTATACCGGTTTATTAAGTTAAGGAGCTGCCTTGATTAGATTTGGAGGTTCATTAGTTACATATAAAGGGAGGAAAGGGGGGGCTATCCCCCCCGTAATTTAGATAAATGGGTTTTTCATGCAGACATATGCGATTTGCTATAAATTTGGTATACCGGTTAATTATGTTAAGCAGCTTCCCTGATTACATTTGAAAGATCATTATTATGTATAAAGGGGGGAAAGGGGTCAATTGCCTCTCCCCTTAATTTAGATAAATGCGTTTTTCATGTAGAATTATTCGATTAGCTCAAATTTGGTATGCTGGTTTATTATGTTAAGGAGATGGCTTGATTAGATTTGGAGGTTCATTAGTTAAGTATAAAGGGAGGAAAGGGGGGCTAGACCCCCCCCCTTAATTTAGGTAAATGGGTTTTTAGTGCAAAATTATTCGATTTGCTCCAAATTTGGTATACCGGTTTATTATGTTAAGGAGCTACCCTCATTAGATTTGGAGGTTCATTAGTTAAGTATAAAGGGAGGAAAGGGGGGCTAGACCCCCCCTTAATTTAGATAAATGGCTTTTTCATGCAGAGTTATTCGATTTGCTCCAAATTTCGTATACCGGTTTATTATGTTAAGGAGCTTCCCTGATTAGATTTGGAGGTTCATTAGTTAAGTATAAAGGGAGGAAAGGGGGCTAGACCCCCCCCCCTTAATTTAGATAAATGGGTTCTTCATGCAGAGTTATTCGATTTGCTCCAAATTTCGTATACCGGTTCATTATGTTAAGGAGCTGCCTTGATTAGATTTGGAGATTTATTGGTTAAGTATAAAGGAGGGACAGGGGCTAGTGTCCCCTTAATTTAGATAAATGGGTTTTTCATATAGAATTATTCGATTTGTTTCAAATTTGATATACCAGTTTATTACGATATGACTTCCTTCATTTGATTTTGAGGTGCATTGGTTAAGTATAAAAGGGGGGAAAGGGGGGCAATTGCCCCTCCCCTTAATTTAGATAAATGTGTTTTCACGCAGAATTATCTAATTTAGTTCAATTTTTTTTCTAGGTTCATTCTAATAAGGAGCTTTTCTGATTATATTTGAAAGTTCATTGGTTCAGCATAAAGGGTGAAATGGGGGAGCTAATACCCCCCTCCCCCCCTTCATTTAGTGAAATGGTTTTTTCATGCAGAATTATCTGATTTGCTTCAAATTTGGTATACCAGTTTATTATGTTAATTAGCTTCCCTGATTAGATTTGGAGGTTCTTTGGTTAAGTAGAAAGGGGGGCAACGGGACTAATACCTTCATTTATTTTTCGAGGGGCATTATTCTTTTAAATAAGAGTATAATATACAATTAGTGTGAATAGCCTGTGAGCTCAATGCCATCAGTTTAACTGGGGAATTTTCTTTTTATTAGGCTTATTAACGCATAACCCTACCCAAACCCGAAAAATAAATTACAACAGACCGTACCCCGATTCGAGCAAGACAAAATAATTTCAGTCTACGCGCAAGCCGACCCGAACCTGAGAGTTCCATTTGAAAAAACCCGAAATCCCGAACCAAATCTGATAACCGACAAAAATATTCCAAAGATCCATAACCGGATCCGAACAAGACAAATTAGTTTCCGTGGACACGCAACGCTACCAGAAACTAAAAATTCCATTCGAAGTCAACCTGAAACCCGTCCCGAACAAAATCTTAACCGACAAAAATATTCCAAAGAAATATAACCCGATGCAAGCCAGACGAAATAATCTTCTTCCACCGGCAACCCGATCCGAACCTGAAAGTTCTAATTGAAGTCAATCCGAAACCTGGTTGTGGTCGGTTTTCGGGTTGACTTAAAATGGAACCTTCGAGTTCGGGTCCGGTTGAAAAAAAATTAAACTAAATAAGATAATTCTGCATGAAAACCCATTTATCTAAATTAAGGGGAGGGGCAATTACCCCCCTTTTATACTTAACCAATGAACTCCAAATCAAATGAAGGAAGCCATATCGTAATAAACTGGTATATCAAATTTGAAGCAAATCGAATAATTCTGTATGAAAAACCCATTTATCTAAATTAAGGGGACATTAGCCCCTGTCCCTCCTTTATACTTAACCAATAAATCTCCAAATCTAATCAAGGCAGCTCCTTAACATAATAAACCGGTATACGAAATTTGGAGAAAATCGAATAACTCTGCATGAAAAACCCATTTATCTAAATTAAGGGGGAGTCTAGCCCCCCTTTCCTCCCTTTATACTTAACTAATGAACCACCAAATCTAATCAGGGAAACTCCTTAACATAATAAGATTCAAAATTTCAAACATAACATAATAATATTCAAAATTTGGAGCAAATCGAATAACTCTGCATGAAAAACCCATTTATCTAAATTAAGGGGGGGGTCTGGCCCCCCGTTCCTCCCTTTATACTTAACTAATGAATTTCCAAATCTAATCAGGGAAGCTCCTTACCATAATAAACTGGTATACCAAATTTGGAGCAAATCGAATAATTTTGCATTAAAAACCCATTTACCTAAATTAAGTGGGTCTAGCCCCCCCCCCTTTCCTCCCTTTATATTTAACTAATAAACCTCCAAATCTAATCAAGCCATCTCCTTAACATAATAAACCAGTATACCAAATTTGAGCTAATCGAATAATTCTACATGAAAAACGCATTTATCTAAATTAAAGGGAGAGGCAATTGCCCCCTTTCCCCCCCTTTATACATGATAATGATCTTCCAGATGTAATCAGGGAAGCTGTTTAACATAATTAACCGGTATACCAAATTTATTGCAAATCGCATATTTCTGCATGAAAAACCCATTTATCTAAATTACGGATGGGGGGGGGGATAGCCCCCCTTTCCTCCCTTTATATGTAACTAATGAACCTCCAAATCTAATCAAGGCAGCTCCTTAACTTAATAAACCGGTATACCAAATTTGGAGCAAATCGAATAATTCATCATGAAAAAACCGATTTATCTAAATTAAGGGGGGTAGCCCCCTTTCCCCCCTTTATACTTAAATAATGAGCTTCCAAATCTAATCAGGGAAGCTCCTTAACACTATAAACCGGTATACCAAATTTGGAGCAAATCGAATATTTCTGCATGAAAAACCAATGTATATAAATTAACGAAGGGGGGACTAGCCCCCCTTTTCCCCCTTTATCCTTAACCAATGAACCCCAAAAACTAATCAGGGAAGCACCTTATCAGAATGAACCTAGAAATTTTTTTTTGAAGCAAATCGGATATTTCTATCAAGAGTTATCGTGTTACGTACATACGTACGTACACACCTACATACAGAATCGGCGGGCACATAAGCTCTCAGGCTTTGATAGCCTGTGAGCTAAAAATATCACCCTGATCGGATAATAAGTGGTCATTTTTCAATTAGCCTAACGCTTTCTAGGCTCTTTGCAATAAGCCTGAAAAATATCAGGCTAATTGGAAAAAGGGAGATGGATTCTCCAATTAGCCCGGCTCTTTTCAAAGAGCCTAGGCTGTTTGCAAAGAGCCGGATTTCTCAATTAGCCTACGACATATATATATATATTGAGGTGGGAATGCTGAGACTGTGGAAGGTTGTTGATGAATTTCCTTTCATTTTTAGCTCACAGGCTATCAATGCCTGAGAGCTAATGTGCCGGCAGGTTCTGTATGTATGTATGTACGTAAAGCGATAACTCTTGATAGAAATATCCGATTTGCTTCAAATTTTGTAAATAGGTTCATTCTGATAAGGCGCTCCCCAGATTAGTTTTTGGCATTCATTGGTTAAGTATTAAGGGGGGACGGGGTATAATCCCCCCCCCCCCTTAATTTAGATAAATGTATTTTTCATGCAGATTTATCCGATTTGCTGCAAATTTTGTAAATAGGTTCATTCTGACAAGGCGTTTCCCTGATTAGTTAGATTAACATTAGAATAAAATAGATTTAAAATATCAGCTTTATTAACGTTGCATACTAAATTTCAGAGCCAAAAAGTCAGAGACCATAGGGCAACTGTCCAGTTGGGAATTGCTTTAATCACATCCAGTTACTGAGGTATATTACAACATGTTTTCTGTAAAATGTAGAGTGTGTAGCTGTGGTATTTATAAATATTTTACAAGGATACACTAAAAGATGTCAACAGTAACTCATTTAGAGCATTAGACAGAAATTAGGTTTCATTACTGTTTATGAGCGATACTTACATAACTAAAAGTGCATTTTTATGTATTGTATGTGTTTTTAATATTAGCTGCACTCATTTCAATTGTATAGTGTTTATAAATGCTGCTGATAATATACATGGCTTTGGGAAAGTGTTCTTAAAAGTTATCGTTATGAGCTTGACTAATGCACGGTCATGCAGAGCCACCTCATTTGAGCGAGTTCACCGTGGCAGGAATTAGGGTGCCATAATGAGTAAAATTGGCCAAAAATTACAAATATTCTCTTTCACAAAAAAGACTTTTAAATATTAAGGAAGAGCGTTTCCTCTCCTTAGCTCATGCTCCCCCCCCCCCCCCCCCCGAAAATAAAAGAATGAGCTACATCATCAAAAATCTATTGGTTAACATTTTATTCTATAAACATAGTACTACATTGTTTTCAAGTTAAATTATTGGTGTTTTCCCCTTAACAAAGCAAGTTAAAACAATTCATGATGATCAATGCGGGGGGAGCGGGGTGTTCTTTTAGACATTTTGTGACATTCATAGATAAACAAAAATGAAGTTTGCAAACTTTTATCTCAGAAACCAATCCATCAATTTTTCTATTAGTTTCCTATTAGTTTTTCTACTAGATAGTTTCTTAAAATTGTGATATCCCAAAGCGTACCCACGGGAAAGGGCTGAAGGGACTACAGCCACCCCCCGACCCTTGAAATTTTCGAAAGTGATATGAAAAAAGGGCTGTTTTTTGCTGCTTCTTTTTTGGAAAACAAATTAACTTTTTCTGTCATGCAGCGGACTAGTCATTCTCATTAGACCCATATTAGTGCACATTGTCACCAAAGAAGAGAAAGGGGGCTGATGGGGTTACAGGCTCTCTCCTCCCGAAATAGTCGAAAATTAAATAAAAAAAAGTGTTTCTTCCTTACTTTTTTAGATAAATCTGAAATTTTTTCTTCTGTCATACAGCGAAATAGCCATTCTCTCGTTAACCCCATATTACTGCACATTGACATCACAGCATACCCAAAGCTGGGGAGACGGACGATGGAATTACAGCCTTCTCCTCTCGAAATAGTCGAAAATGAAATGAAAAAAGTGCTGATTTTTGTTTCTTTCTGTTTGAGATAAATTTGTATTTTTCCCCTTTCATTTAACAGACTAGTCACTCCCTTCCCTTTAGTTCCAAATTAGTGCACAGTGACACCACATTATACCCAAAAAGGTGGAAGTGGGGATAATAGAGTTGCTGCTCCCTCACAAAATAGTCGGAAATGAAAAAAGTGTTGCTTTTTTTTTTTTTTTTTAGATAAATTTATATTTTTCCCCTATCAATCAGCAGACTAGCCGCTCTCTTCTCTTTAGTTCCATATTAGTGCACAGTGACACTGCATTATACCCAAAGAGGTGAAAGGGGCTAATGGGGTTACAGACACCTCCCAAAATAGCCGAAAATGAAATGAAAGAAATGCTGATTTTTTTGTCTTTTTGTTTGAGATAGATTTGTAATTTTGTTTTCTGAAATTCTTATCTTTTTAGATAAATTTGAAATTTTTCTTCTGTCATACAGCGGAATAGCCATTCTCGTTAGCTCCATGTTAGTCCTCATTGACATCAGAGCATACCGAAAGAGGGGGAGGGGGAGGACTGATGGAATTACAGCCCCTTCCTCCTTAAATAGTCAAAATGAAATGAAAAAATACTGCTTTTTTTCTTTCTATTTGTGATAAATTTGCATTTTCTCCTTATCATTCAACAAACTAGCCGCTCTCTTCTCTTTAGTTCCACATTCGTGCAAAATGACATTACATTATACCCAAAGAAGTGAGCAACAGCCTCCTCCCAAAATAGTCGAAAATGATATTTAAAAAAAACGCTGTTTTTTTTTCTTTTTGATTGAGATAGGTTTGTAACTTTGTTTTCTGCAATACAACAAACTAGCCATTCTGATTAGTCCCATATCAGAGCACAGTTACACCACAGTAAACCCAACGAGGGGAAGGGGCCTGATGGGGTTACAGGCCCTCTTTCGAAACAGTGGAAATTGAAATGAAAAATGCGCTGTATGTTTTCTTTCTGTTTGAGATGAGAGAAATTTATAATTTTTTCCCTCCTATCATTCAACGGAACAGCCACTCACTTCTCTTCAGTCTTATCAGTGCACAGTTGCCCAAAGACGTTGAAAGGGGGTAATGGGTTACAGCTCTCCTTACGAAGTAGCTGAAAATAAAATGAAAAAGGTGCTGATTTTTTTTGTTTTGTTTGTTTGAGATAAATTTGTAATTTAATTTTCTGTTATACAGAGGATTAGCAATTCTCGTTAGTCCTTATTAGTCCACATTGACACTACAGCATACTCAAAAATGGGGAAGGAGACTGTTGGGGTTACAGGCCCCTCCCTTCAAAAAATGTCGAAAATGAAAAAAAGTGCTGATTTGTTAACATTTCTGCTTGAGAGAAATTTGCAATTTTCCCTCCCATCATTCAACTACAACATACTCTTTAGTCCCATATTAGAGCATAGTGGTACCACAGTATAACCAAATAGCTGGAATAGGGCTAATGGGGTTACAGCTCCCTCCCGAATTAGTCCCTTATTCATATGAAACATGAGAAATTTTCGGGCCGTTTAAATCTGTAGGTTCTGGGAAAATGCCCCACGTGTATTCAAATAGAAAACAGGTGGTAAGTGTGATCACAGATTGACCCAGAGGGTTTCGTTTAACATTGCTTTCAAAACGAGTAGTACATTTATCGCCATGGAACCCCTTTTAAATTATGGTAAACCCTACCTAAACTATCTTAAAATTTCAAAGAGATCGCCTTGTTATATTTCCTAATTTTGTTTGCGACTCCCCTCCCCCCTCCCCTCCCTAAATGTGACGCACCATTCTTTTTGATAATTTTTTTTTTTTATCGTGTGTTATAAACTATCTTAAATTTTAAAACAGATCGCCGTGTTAGGTTTCCTAATTTTCACAAAAGCGCGGACTGCTAGTTCCACATTCCACCACTAGGGAACGCACTCTATTCTTAACAAAACTGTATCTGACCGAAACTCTGTTAAACAACCTCTCAGTAGGTATACTACTCGAGGGAGGAGGCGATTTTCGATGGAGCCCCCCCCCCCCCCCCCCCAACAAAAATTCAACTTAACTTAAATTTATAAAGTTCTTATTATGTGTTATAAACTATGTCATTCTTTAAAAGCGATCGGTTCTTCACTTTTCCTAAATTTAACAAATTCCCATCAATTGTCTGTGCGAGCAAAAGCATCTCTTTTATAAATTTAAAAATCGATTTTTTCGCAAATCGGAAAACTGTTGTCCGATTTTTTTTTAAATTTAGATTTTATGTATCAGCGCACGAAATAACATTCAGATGCGAAAGAACCAAATTTGTAAAATCAAAAGTTAAAAAAATGTGTACTGCGATTATCAAACCCTAGTGTAAAAATGTATATCCTTTTCTTTCCGTGTTACGTAGTCTGCCGTGCAAAAAATGAAATTCTGGAATTATTATCTTGGCTTCCAATTGTCGAAATTAAGAAATAAAGACAGATTCTGAGAGAGTATGAAATTTTACGTCGGATGGCATAAAAATCGTAGATAAAAAATAAAAATAAAAAATTGCTCATTTATCACAATTCTGAGTCCCGTTTTTAAACCGCAAGACACACCTGTTTTATATTTTCTCGTTCTCTCCGAAAATTCAATGTCATCAGACATTGACGAAATTGATATTTCTTTCGGGACCATTTGTCAAAAATCGGGATATATTTAAGTCCAAATTGACGGAACCTCAAGCCATGCCGTAAATTTTTGGAAAATTCGGAACAGAACCACCCTTTCCCCCCTCTGGCTACGGCCCTATTGCCAAAAATGATTTCCGTTTACAACACAATTCAACGTGTTTTGTAAGATTTAGAACATTAGGGAAATTTAAGTACCCCCCCCCCCCCGAAATAAAATCCTGTGTACGCCACTGTGATATCCCATATGCTACAGTGAATGCTGCATGGTATAAAATTTATGTATATGTACAAAAGGCATGAAGATTAGTAGTAGTTACTTAAGCATACTATTTATGAACAATTTCTGTGGATAGACAGAAGATTGGACCTCAAAATGATATTTGACCCGCTGCTCTACAAGGAATTATTACAATATACAAGTTGTATTTGCTCAGGTGGAAAAGAAAAATATTTGTTTTCTTTTTTTTAAGTAAATTATATTGGGTTTGTTCATTAATTTTAAAAAATCGGAAATTTGTTTTTAAATAACGACCCTTTGAAAATCTAAATGACAGACACTATGGTCAAAGAATCTTTATGTTCAGTTTTTAGAAATACATGGTAAATTTCTAACGATTTCATTAAATTCATTGGGAGTTGTTTACTTTGGTGACAGACATACTAAAATAATTTTATTGTTATTCATTGAATGGTTTGCATTCGAACCTCATTTGTATCGTAATTGTATCTTAGTATCATCATATAACCTTGCGTTGCCACAAGAACGTCAAAAAAAAAAAAAAGAAAAAAAAAAAAAAGACTAGAACGAAATTTGGGGATTTCAATTCGATAATAATGGTCATTTGACTTTTCGAACCACTTTACAGTTATAGGAAATATATTTTCAATTCATCAACTCATTATTAGATTATGTTAAAATTCTTTGATTTCAATAAAAGTTGTTTATTTTGCTAGACGAGACATTTAAAAATTTTGATGTCTTTCATTGAATGATTTGTGTTCAGACCTTGTATGAAATAGGGAATATATTATAGCCAGTGGGTATTTTTATTAGGTAATTTCAATAATTGCTTAACAAATTTGCTACAGCTATCTCATATGCATAAGGAAATTTAAAATTTTGCTTCAAATTAACTTTCTTAACAAAATAATAAATTTAGGAGGAACAACACCAATTTGTTTAATTTTTATTAAATCTGACACATTGTATCTTTAAAAGAATAAAAAAGAAGAAATAACCTATTGTTCCGACTGGCGCCGGGAGGGGATGTTTAAAATGAATTTAGTTGAAATATTGACAATTTACGCCATTAATATTAGGTCTATTTTTATTCCATTCATTGAATATTTTAAGTTATTTCAGATCTTTATTTCGTGAGAAATTCACGCTTGAAAGCTACGTTTAATAAAATCGTGAATTTCTAATTTGATTTTTTTCGTTATATTTAAAAAAAACTATATAGACAGATATTCTTCTATCAAAAATGTAGTTATATGGAGAGGAAAAACTTACATAGCCAATCTGAATTACCAAAGAATCTAAACACACAAGAGTTGCCTTTCTTGGATTATTTCCGCTTTAGTGAGTAACCGCTAAATAGAGAGGAAAATCTTATATAGCAAACCTGTATTACCAAAGAAACCAAACACACAAGGGTTGCCATTATTGGACTATTACCGTTTTACCGAGTAATCGTTAGGAAACGCCCTGGGTTTGAGGCTGCATTTTTACACACCGCCAGATGGCGTTATACAGATTTTAGATTTTACATAACACACGGTGTGTATGAATGACTGTGGAATAACGCTTTTCTGAGTAACTTCGAAAAAAGTGGTGCAATGCATAGAAAAATGCTTCAGGAACGTCATGGTATGCTTAAACAAATCGAGTAACCGGCAAAAGTTACTCGAATTGAAATTGGTTACTCCTTACGTTGGTGTTTAAACCACTTTAGGTACTCAAAAGGGAGGGTAGGAGAGTGCACACACACACACATATATATATATATAGATAGATAGATATTTACTATTTAATAATATATTATTATTCTTCATTGAAGTTATTAAATTCTTTATACGTTTTCATTAAGGAGGTACGGCTCCTCCAAAGTACCAAACATGGCAAAATCTATGGATTATAATATTTGTTGATGATTTAAATTTGTTCCATAAAGTAATGTTTACTTATCCTTTCACTGAAAGCTTTCATTCAAATTATAAATACCAGATTCTATGTACGATAATCGAATAAGTGTACTTAAATTTCTAAGAAATTTATTTTATACAACTTCGTTTATTAAAATAAATTATTTTTTTAGGTATCTGCTCTTTCTTAAATTATTTTTATTCTTTATTGAATTTTATAAATTTTGGATACTTCCCCATTAAACAGGTACGAGTCCACCAAATAACCGAATATTGTAAACTGGTAGTTTCTTGTTGACAAAACTATTTATAATCTTTAACGTAAGTTATTTTCTCCCTTGAATACGAATTTTTTTTTTTTTTTTTTTTTTTTTTTTTAGACCACTTTAATTCGTTTTTTACAACTTGGCCATTTTGAAATAACGAACAACATGTGATGAAATTTTTACAATCGAAGTACAATTCATACTAGGGAGATTTTCAAAATGTGGGATCATTAAAAGTTAACTATAAGTAATTTTTCAAATTTAAGGCCATTTTTTTTTACAGTATAGTATGTAAGTCTACAAAATTATACACAAACATTAAAAGACAGCAACTATTCTGGAAAATTAATTTTTAAAGTATTTAATTAGTAAATCTGTTGGTTACAAATTTTGGACATATTCTGGCACGTTACAGATTTTGGACATTTCTGACATGTTGGTTACACAGTTTTGAACTTTCCATAAATAAGTTGTGCTTAGTATTTAAAAAATTCTTAATACTAAGAATGTAGTAATTTTGTTCTATAATTGTATGTGTATACATATAATTTTAGAACATATAATTATACGTATAATTAGCATATAATTATATGCATTATACATGTAATTATATGTATAATTAACTTTTTGCTATCCAGTAATAATAATAATAATAACATCAAATGTTAAACTTTGATATTAAAAAAATTACTACTTTTTTAGAAGTAATACCTTAATTTTATATCAAATACACATTATGCTAAAAACTTACCTTTACACAATATTAGAAGTATCCAACATATAATTTATTTATTTTATTTTCTCAAAGTTACACTGCCATTTTTTAAATGCACATATCTATAATTTCTTTATCAAAAGAAAAGTCTCCTCTTGCTGTCACATGGTGAGGTGCCTGTGACAGCGTTTCTGTCCCATAGCTATAATTTTTATTCAAAATTAATTTAAAACATAATTTTTTACTTTTAAATCACATTATCCCCCCCCCCTCTTTCTTATGCTGAAATAGGTAATTAAATTTATTTCTCAAAACCATCCAGCTTTTATTAAAAGGTTTTGCTTTCTTCTTTCTAAAGACATCTTTATTTCCAGCCGCAAAGAGTCATTTCTTTTTCCCTTATCTGTCTGTTACCGCTCCCAGTGCAAAGAAATAAATAAGAATTAAAAGGCACATCTGCTAGTATCAAGGTCTGCATTTAATCGCATCGGATTTTTGCGCGCCACATTGATAAGAAAATTTTATCTCTACTAATACGTGAACGTTGAGTATGTATTAACAATAAAAAAAGTAAAAATGAACAGATCTTATGGGAAGCATGTTTTTATCGTGTTTTGTGGTCGAGCTAAAAGCCAGATGCCTGTGATTTCCAGCATTTTTCTCAGGCGACGGTCTACTTTGTAAAATCTGTTGTATAAACAAATTTCGCTTTTCTAACGCATTTCTCATCGTATTAGAAGCGCTTGCTTGCATTCTCGGCCTCACCCGTCCGGTTGTGTCACCACATTTTTGCGGTAATGTTTATCGCCAAAAGCCTTTGTTCATTTTCGCGCAGTCACCAAAAGTTGTAAATTGGCGATTCTGTGCAACGCCAAGATGTCTTGACTTCTTGCAAAAACTTCACTCCTGTTTCAGCTTTCGAGATGTAAAGTTGTCTAAAAGAAAAGGCGCTTCGGCGTCCCATGTATTATGGGGTCTCTCTCTTCCATTTTTAACTGAACCACCTTTTAAATGACCTTTTTAAATAAAGAGTAATTTCCAGTAAAGTTATTGTTGGAGTTTTCTTTCTTTTTTTTTTTTTTTTTTTTTTTTTAGCATTTAGAACCCGGTCTTCAATCTATGCTATATAATTTTGGCGCATCGCCTATATTTTTTCTCCAACTTAGTTTTAAAAAAAAATGCACGTTAGAGAGAGAAATTCACCCCCCCCACCCTAAATTCATTCAAGTACCCCATTCAAGTACTCTTGCAGTAATTTTCTTCAAATTCTAAGACTGGATATTTTTTTTTCAACCATGCCGGACAGTGTGCCTTCTTGGTGTGCCGTGATATCCTGCACTCATAACATTGTGCTCGATGGATGGATGCGATTTTCTCCGACGGACAGTGATGGAACCCATTCTAGTGTTTCTTCGCTCACCAGCTGGAGATCTTCGAGCCACTCTTGTTTCGCCTGTATGCCTCCTCCCCCCTCTGATGTTGGTGCGGTTGTTTCTTCGTTCCTGCTCACCATCACCTCCCCCAGAGGATCGGAATTAGCCGGCGAATTGATCTTGTATCGTCACTAATCATAGAAAAAAACGTGACTTCAGCGGTTCGCCTTGTGTGTGTTTGTGTCGACGTTTTGCTTCCCCCTTTCGACAGAATATTGTGACCTAGTGTGTTCTCATTTATGTGCGTGTGCATTCAACGGTGCCTGCAGATTTATCGTGTGGAATGTGAAAAAGTAAAAATGTTCACGTGCATTGCGGCAAAGGTGTACGTAAAATCTTATGCTACAATTTTTTTAGGAAAGTGTCTTCAAAAAGTTTTCCTTTTTCCAAGTGTTGCGTCGATGATTTACATGTTTTACGTCAAGTATGTGTTGTCTTCAAGTGAATAATAATAAAAAAATATGTGTTGACATATAACTATTAGCTTCTTGTGCATAAATGAGATTTAAAAAAATTTGCTTCAGTTTTCATCATCAAATTTGCATCAGATTGATTTTTGTTTGTTGCTGGTTTCTGCCATCTTAGCTTGTAAAAAAAAATCAGTGCCAATATGTTCGCAATAGTAAAAGTGGTACACCTGATAAAAAAAAAGGAAAACGTGAAGTTTTATAAAAAAAAAGTGCAAACGTACAGAAATATACCATCGTATGTCTGCGAATAATACAACAAAAACAATTCTACGGCGAAGTAGATAAGTTAAATAAAAAAAAAAGTGTCTAGTTTTCACTGCAAAAGCATGAACACGGAAAATTCAGGTTCTTTTCTTTTAAACTTTAATTGTAGTAAATACAGTAAATTAGTTATTATTATTTTGCTTTATCTTTTTATCTGTAGGTATGCGTTATGATTTATCAATTTCCCTTTTCATGCTGTTTGGGTAAAAAAAAATATATATAAAATGATGACTTCTTACTATTCAGTATATTTGTTAGCATGAACAGAGAAGTTTACGAAATTGAAGATATATATTTTAAATGTTTTATTCGGCACTTATAATTTTTTTGTCTTCTCTTTTCTTGCTTTATTTTGAAAGGTAAGTTTTTTTTAAATTCAGTATTGCAGTGCATATTTATTTTATATTGATATTTAGGTGATTAATTATTTTCCATACAGAAAATAAAATGTCATTTAGTTAAAATGTGTTTGTGATAGGCTAGGCATATTAACATTTATTGCCCTCGTTTCCAAAGGTGCCTCATAAAATTTTCTTGGCTATTATTTGATAGTTTTTTATTTGTTTTTTTTTTTTTGCTTTTACTCAGCATTTACAATTGAATATTATTTTTGCATGCATATTATTGGAAGAGGTTGCAGTGTTGTGCTGTTTTCTATATAATATCTGAGGGTTTATAAATTTTTCTTACTGTATGAATATTTCAGATACTGCATACTTTTAAAATAGACAGAAATTTTTTTTGAGAACTTCCAATTTTTTTTCTTCTCTTTTAATCTGCTCATTCAAAAAAAAGAGAAAGGGAGAGAAAATATTTGTTTTGATTTTTTCTTTTTCTTGCTGTTTTTCTCTAATACAGTAACTAAATTTTAAATTATTGTGCCATCTTTTATATTTTTTTCTAAATTATTCTTTGGCTACTTTTTCCAACATTTTTAAAAAATGTCACAGGCCGATAGCCATCCAGAATTAGAAGTATCTATGGCTGAATTAAAATGTTCTCTGCCGTACATGTTTGAGGAAGCACTTAACAGATTTGCGGAAAGGGTAAACACAGAATTCCCTATACTACAGGAACAAATTGGTAGTAAAAACAATGACACTTTAGTTGAAAATATATCTTCTATGCATAAGAAATTTTTATGGGAATTTCAAATTTTGGGTAATTTTTTTCAGGTTATAAAAGATGATTATGTTAGGTTGCAGAATGAGAACAAATGTTTACAAATTGTTAATACAAAAATTTTGGAAAGATTGCACACACTCACAGTAAAAGAGAAACATAAAGTTGAAATTAATGAGACGTCTTATCAAAATCAAAGCACATCCGAGGAATACAGCGAAATACTATCACCTAAGCGGATTAAAACAACACAAATAGATAATTGTGAAATCAACAGTCTGACTGAAAATTCTTTGCAGCATAAGTCAAATATTATTTCTGATTTGAAATGCCCACAACAAGATGTTACCACTTCTCCTATAAATAGTAACTTTTCGTCCCCTTTTATGCATGATTTGAAACAATTTTCAGTTATAATTTGTCAGTTGCCAGAAAATTTTAATATTCCTGATATTCTTTTGGCAATTTCTGACTTAACTGGTATATCCACACCTTCTATTCAATTTCAACAAAAATATAAGATGAAATATGTTGAGTTATTTAATTGGATATTTCTAATGCCCCCAAAGATAGCTAAAAGATTAATTATTCATGGCGAAATCAAAATTCAGTCTACTGGTTACCCTGTAAAAAGATACGTTTCGGTAAAAAGATGTTTTACATGTCAAAATCTTCTTCATCAGGCAAAATCATGCACAGATAAAATTAGGTGTCCTGTATGTGCCTTATCACATAAAGATCCTCATTGTTCAAACAGCCCAAAATGCATTAATTGCATTAGATGTAATGAGGTAAACAACACAAATTTTAACGTTTTCCACACAGCTTTTTCACATAGATGTCCTACCGTTAAGAGATATATAAAAGTGCAACGAGAAACCTTAGACAACTGCAATTCATTTCATTGAACAAACTTTTTTTTTATACAGATATAAAAAAAAAAAACCTCTTTACAAGATATTTTTTTTCTCTTGCTGCATTTTGTAGTGTGAAGGATTCTTAAAAAAAAAAAAAAATTCATTTAAAGATAAAAAACATTTCACTGTGTTACAGTTATGTACATTTTAATACTTCACCATATGGCATTAGTGATAATTTATTTCGCAGTTAACACTTAACTGCAAATTTAAATATATATATTTTTTAGAAATTATGTGTGTACTGTTAGGTATACCTTTTTCTCATTCGATTATTACTGCAGGAATGGTCGGATGATTAAAAGATTGTATGGGAGAGTACAATACATTGATGCAGGTCATCAGTTTTTTTTTTTTTTTCGCTTGTAAAGGTTTTGGTAGTACAGGTGTACACACAAACACTGTACAGATGTGTCTTCTTTTTTTGCACCAGTTACACTTAAACGATTTTAGATATTTTTTTTCCCCTACTTTGGTAATTTGATAGATACAAGTGATGGAAACATCACATTTCACTCTTTACATTCAGTTTTGGTTTTGGAATTTACATTTTCACAATATAATTTAATAACATTTTCTATTTTGTCTCTTACTTAACATTTATTTTAAAAATTGACGGTACTTTTTTTAATTTTTTTTTTGACAACATTAGTTCATGTGCTGCACTTAAGTTTTAGATTAGTTACACAATTTAGTTCATGTGAAATCACACATTAGTTCATGAGATTAGTTACACAATTTAGTTCATGTGAAAACACACATTAGTTCATGAGAATAATTACACAATTTTGTTCATGTGAGATTACATTTAGTTCATGTGAGTTTATTTTAGTTCATGGGTATATTTACACAATTTTAGTTCATGTGAGAATACACTTTGTTCATTAAGATATTATCATACATTGTTCATGAGTTTTTCACACTTTGTTCATTGAGATAATCTAAAACTTTCACACTTTGTTCATATGTTTATACACTTAGTTCATGGTGTCAAGCAAAACTCTGTATCATTATATAATCTAGTGATATTAATTCATTAATTATGTAATTGAAATCACATTCACAAGAATGATTTTGGAGTTTTGTGTTCGTACACACGTACCGTTATTTTTTTACTTCTACATTTTAGGTCAGGTTTTCGATTTACACTACAGATTTTTTTTTCCTTACCCTCTAGATACTAATTTTTTTTTCAGTTTGGGTAATGTCATAACTTACTAATGATACCATCACTTTCTTAATTACACAGATTTATTTTTAGATTTACATGAAATTATCCTTCACATGACATTTTTACTTGACACATTCATTTTGCGGCAATTAACCTGTAACAGTTCTTTTTTTTAACACTTTTGTTATAGACTCCTTGCTTGTAAGTGGCATATAAAGTAAGGTCTCTATTTACACTACACACAGTAAAATACAGTTTTTAAATTTTTTTAATATACTTGGTAGGATGTTTTTGGATGATGTGTTTAAGAGGTTTTGCTGAAATTATGACACAATTTAACTATTGTACAGGGTTTGCACATACATCTAAAATTTTTGTGCAGGAGATAACTAATTGGCTGTACATTTTTACACATACAGTTAATCTACAGTTTAATTTCATTGTTTACGCAAAGCTGGTGACTTGTTGCTATATTAGTTATAACATAAGGTAATTTTATTTTATTTGACATGATATGTGATATCGTTAAGAGTTGTTGCTTTTTTGTAAAATTTATTCAAATGCACAATATGTGCTGTTTGGTACACTTTAGTTATTTTTTTAACGCTATTCAAATAGAGTCATTAAACTAAATCTTTGGCATTTTCTCACATTTGAAATTTTTTTAATTAGTGAGTGAAAGTCTAACGTTGTCTTGTGACGGATACATACATTCATATGACATGATAAATATAGCTTTTTTTCTATGCATTTTTACTTTCTCTTTCATTCTTTTTACTTGGAACATGTTTGGTTTGGCATAACTTCTACATTTTCAGCGTAGAATTATGCAATCTACTGGGCTCTTCTGCATTTTATACACACTTTTGTTACCTTAATACAGTAATAACTTTCGCAGATACAACTTTATTTTAATTTTAACCCTTAGTTAACCATTAAGTCATTTTTACAAGCAGTTCATGTGTTGCATATTTGTTTATGTTGCACAACATTTGCTTATTTAGAATACATTTTGTGCATCCATATACATACATTACACTAGTTCATGTGTTGATTTACATATTTTGTTCATTTGATTTTACACATTGTACTTTGCTAACGATTTATTCGGCAGTATTTCTTTTTTTTTTCTTACAAGTAGTTCATTGAGTAATACACACTGGCTGGTTTAGAGTTTAACCAGGGTTCACACACACATTACAAGTAGTTCATTTGTTTGTTTTTTAACCCTTATTCATTACATTTTGATGATAACTCATTAATTATGTAATTGAATCTCACTCGTTGTAAGTGTCTTGGGTTATTACATATATACTGTCTGTTTATTTTGTTGGCAATTACATTACAATTTTAGTTCATTGAGACATTAATACATAGAGTTCATGTGATATTATACAATTTGTTCATGTGTTTACTTACACGTTGTGTATGCTTGCGTACACTTTTCTTCATGTGTTGCATTACAGGTAGTTCATGAGTTTGGGAGTTTTGCTCCCCCACTCTCCACACACATACAGTTTCTCCTTTACTTTCCTAGCTTTTAAATTTTACACCATGTTTCAATATTAAAATACTTCTTTTTAGCAGTTTTTTTTGTATTTGCATAATGTCATAATATATCAATGACAACATCACTTTGTCTATGTACAAAGATTTTAAAGTTACAAGGAGTTATCCGTCACATGACATTCTAAACTACACATACATTTCGAATTTGTTTATTTTTAACATGTTACATTTTAACACTTTGCTTAGATACTTCTTACTTGAAAGTGGCAGATCGAGTAAGGTATCTTGTTACATTATATAACATTTAGATACATTTTTCTTACCTTTTTTTTTTTTCATATTCTTGCAAGGAGAAAAAAAAAATTACTCTAGTGAGTACACAGGCACTTCATATCATGCAGAATCTTGAACACAAGATGGGGAATTTTAATTAATACACAGAAATACAGGACGGCAGTGTGTAAATTTATCAAATGCTAAATTATATTATACTTTGTCTTCTTGTTACAGCGGGAACTTGGTTATAGTGCAGGTATCTAAAAAAATATATACCTTATTATCTAAGGCAGAAGCCCTAAGCTGACGCCATAATACTTGTGGTCTCCACAAGATTTAGGGCTACACCTGTTTGCCAGCGTGCTACATGCACCCCTTTTTGGTAGTCCTGTGCCTTGGGCACAAATTTTTCTTTTCATATACGATTCATATTTAGTGTAATACAGTACATTTTAACTTTTATTTTATATATATACATACAATACTTTTCTGTGTTCCATTTTTTTTTAAGTTCTTATTGGTGTGTTTTTTTTTAATTTGCTTGCATTTCGTATGAAATTATGACCTCATTGTAAGATCACATTGTGAGAAGTTATAAAATATATCTAATGTAAATACTTCTCTTTGGAATCATGACACAAAAAAGCTGGTACCAGCGCCACAAACATTGAGCCACATAAAAAGCATAGGACCCTAACTCTTCGTCAAATGTGGCACACACACTTTTTTTTCTCTTGTGGCATATTGAATTGATAAATAAGATTTGTTTTAAATATGAGCGCTCAGTCATGAATAAATATTATTATTTTGAATTATTTGAAAGCAAGCAAATATGTTTATATACTACCTTTTTATTTTATTATTTAAATTACTGGAAATGATGCTCTGATAGCATTTTAGAGAAACAGGTTCGAACATTTTTCTGTTATTGGATACAAAATTTTTATATTTCTATGTAGATTGTATACTCTGTATGTGCGAAGGTGGACAAAGGATTTTATGTAGATATAAAGCTGCAACGTACACGTTTCAGCTTTCTTCTGTGGTCGGGGTGAGTTATGTGACAGCGTTTCTGTCCCATAGCTATAATTTTTATTCAAAATTAATTTAAAACATAATTTTTTACTTTTAAATCACATTATCCTCCCCCCCCCCTCTTTCTTATGCTGAAATAGGTAATTAAATTCATTTCTCAAAACCATCCAGCTTTTATTAAAAGGTTTTGCTTTCTTCTTTCTAAAGACATCTTTATTTCCAGCCGCAAAGATTCATTTCTTTTTCCCTTTTCCTTATCTGTCTGTTACCGCTCCCAGTGCAAAGAAATAAATAAGAATTAAAAGGCACATCTGCTAGTATCAAGGTCTGCATTTAATCGCATCGGATTTTTGCGCGCCACATTGATAAGAAATTTTTATCTCTACTAATACGTGAACGTTGAGTATGTATTAACAATAAAAAAAGTAAAAATGAACAGATCTTATGGGAAGCATGTTTTTATCGTGTTTTGTGGTCGAGCTAAAAGCCAGATGCCTGTGATTTCCAGCATTTTTCTCAGGCGACGGTCTACTTTGTAAAATCTGTTGTATAAACAAATTTCGCTTTTCTGACGCATTTCTCATCGTATTAGAAGCGCTTGCTTGCAATCTCGGCCTCACCCGTCCGGTTGTGTCACCACATTTTTGCGGTAATGTTTATCGCCAAAAGCCTTTGTTCATTTTCGCGCAGTCACCAAAAGTTGTAAATTGGCGATTCTGTGCAACGCCAAGATTTCTTGACTTCTTGCAAAAACTTCACTCCTGTTTCAGCTTTCGAGATGTAAAGTTGTCTAAAAGAAAAGGCGCTTCGGCGTTCCATGTATTATGGGGTCTCTCTCTCCCATTTTTAACTGAACCACCTTTTAAATGTCCTTTTTAAATAAAGAGTAATTTCCAGTAAAGTTATAGTTGGAGTTTTTTTATTTTTTGGCATTTAGAACCCCGTCTTTAATCTATGCTATAGTGCCGATGGTGATTTCAACAAAATATCTTCGTATTTTAAATATGTGCTGTCTTTTTAGATGCATAACGAAACCTGTTAAAATCAATGTCTCCCTGAGGAGTCAAAACATTTATAGAAAATATTTGTTCACCATTATCAATGCTGATCTTTTCAATAATACCTGGACACAAGTTTTCATCATAAATAGCAAAGCACCAGTCTCCAATGTCAATCTATTTTCAACTGTGAGGAGTCAATTATAGAAACAATCTTTTTTTCGCCAGCGTCACTGGTAAGGCATTCTTAATTGTTTTTACAGAGATTGCAAAAATAAGATCTATTTCTTATTTTAATAGTACCAAATTTGTTTGTCGTTTGTACGGAGTTAATCTTTTGAGTACCTTTAACAGTTTTCGTTGGCTGTCTTAGTATACTTCGAGCACTGTCAATTTCTGTTTTTTTTTTGTTTTTGTTTTTTTAACCAAATTTGCAGTGCGTAGTGCCTTGAACTTTTTATTTGCCTTGCATTTTAGTGGAGGAGCAATGATAGATGAAAGATGAAATTTTAAGGAGAGGAGATTTTTAAACGTTGAATTTAAAAAAAAATGACTTCAAGTACAATAATTTAAGAAAAAAATATTTATTGTTTATTAAATTATTATAATACTGTTATAACTCTGTTGTACTGTTATGATATAGGTACTTTGTTATAATATATTTATTTATGTATTTAGAAAATTATAATTATTAGTGTTTAGATCGTTCCACGATTTGGACATGGTTATTAAATAGTCTTTTGGGGTATATTTGCTGCAAAGAAAACATTCCAAAATGCATAAAAACGCGTAAGATCCCTCAAGAGTTACTTTTGAAATAAATAAAAGAAGTTTTACTATTAATTTTAAATCATACTTTTAAATAAGCATCTCCGAAATTTCGTAACGATCGCAGCGGCCGCCATTTTGTGTCGATCGTACACACGTAAGTTGAGCATGCTTCTAGTCAAGTTATATTATTATACGTACTAAATACACTTTATTTATGCAAAACACGGTAATTATTTACGATAAAATATTATAATAAATATATTTTTATACGTTTCAGGACATCGAAACATCTTTACAAATAAATTTACCGAAAAAAAATCGGCGTTTCGATCGTTACGCGATTCTCACATTCCAGTTTCTTATTTGAGAAAAGTGCATTTATTGCAAAAAAATATTACAAAAACGCATACAAATACTTTAATTTTTTTAAAATGATTTTAAAGTTAGAGAAAAGAGTTTAAGGTATACCTTAATATCATTCATAACATTCATACATTAACTGTTACAGTCTACCACCAAGAAAAAAAGTTATAACTTTTTCCAGGTGGTTCTAATGGTAAATAACGAATGCATAAAGGAAACGGATGATTTTTTGATAATTTCGTTAAGAGATGGCAGTCTGATTTATTGCTTTTTGAAGATAGAAGGACTTTTCTGGAAAGAATTTTTCTGTATTTTGTTATGTCCAAAAGTAACGATCGTAACAAAGCTGTCATTAACACGAAAAATACATCAAGTAAGTATACTTACTTGATGTATTATTTATGTCATTTATGTATTATGATGTAAGTATACTTACTTGATGCACTGTATGATTTTTTACAGTGCTTTTCGATTTTAGTTTGAATTACAAACAATAGATGGCGCTGCTTTCAATAGACGCTATATTCAGGCTCGATTTTTCGTCCTTCGGGACCCACTCAATATATTTTAATCTCCTTTTTCCGCATGGAAGAAGAGATCGACCAAAAAATCAAGCCTGTATTTAGCGACTATTGCTTACAGCGCCGTCTATTGTATGCAATTCGAACTAAAATCGAAAAGCACTGTAAAAAACTTTTGACCTCATGCATAACCCTCCTGCAAGAATTTTTTAAATATCTGTCGCCGTTTGCAAGTTATTGAATTTTAAAATCAGTCAGTCTTTTTTAGTACACCCGGTATATGTATGAATATAATAGTTTTAGAATTAACATGGTTTCAAATTTTTGAATTTTTGACCAAAGATTAAAAAAAATGGATAAAGAATTTAACAAGTTATACATGTTGCAAAATATCTGCAAACTGAACCTTTTCTCAGCTTCCTGTTCCCGTCTCTTAGCTCATATTTAAAAATGTGACTTGCCGTTTTACGAGATATGATATAGCTTAAAGTAGATTAAAACTTCACGCAAGTATGAAAATTTCTCATAAAAATCTGATCTTTCGTTACTTTTGGACTATGCGAACCATTAATTTTCATAAAAATCTGGTCTTCCGTTACCATTAAGTTAAAAAAACGCTTGATTAAGTAATTACTATTATATAATTTGCATTTTATGGATATTACATCGTATTTTTCAATAAATTCCGAGCGTTCTAATAAATTCCCTTCTCATAAAGGCTTTGCAAACAAGCCTGAATTTGGATTTTTTTCGGGTGCTTTTGAAGAAAAATACTTAAATAAATGTGTGTGAACGTTTTTTTTCAAAATTTATTAAAAAAAATATTCTCAATATTTTCTTTTAAATGTATGCCTTATTAAAACATAGTATTATAGATATTGTGCATAAGTGTTTAAATAATATATGAAACTACAGTTATTTCTCCATATTATTTCAGAAGTATTGCAAAATAAATTAGCCACAAATGCAAGTGTTTCAAGTAATTAACAAAATATAAAATTTTATGAAAAAAGGAAGGAAATTGCAATGTTTTAAAAGCGAAGAAGCGGAAAGTGTATAGTTTTCTTTACAGCAAAACATAATATAAAATATCAAAATTGTTCCTGATAACTGTAAGAAATGAAAATTCTGAATAATAGATTAATTTTAAATATAAAAATTAGTTATATTGAATCAACATGCTTTAGTCAGCGAAAGAGAACGAGAGTTTGTGCATGTGTGTAAATGCGGAAACTTTCAGCCTGACTCTCCAGGCATCTGCATCTGCAAGAGTAATAACAAATTCTAAAAAGACAATTTATTACTTGATCACATATCAACTAAAAATCTCGCTTGTCACAAAATTTTTTGATAGTGTTTAGCTACATTCTTTATGAAAATGGTTACTTTTGATGAACTGAATGTTTATATTTCTGTTGCTGGAACGTTCAGAACTTTACTTTTACAGTTTATTGTATGTAAAACGTGTTCTTTATGGTACTACTGAAAATGTTGATTTTTATGTGATATAAACATATATGTTTTAAAAGTGTTTATGAGATTTAGTATACATAAATTAGGATCCATTAATAACAATGATTTCTGCTAAATGATTTTTGCTACTGTTTAATGCTAATATTTTGTTACAAATAAAATTAAATATACCTAAAATACTAACATAAAATATACAAACAAACGAATGAAATGATAAAAGGAACGGAAAAAGAATACCAAAATAACACAAATTTCAAATTTAGCTCAAAAATTTTTGTTGGATTGGTAACTATCTGGAGCTTAAAACATGTAATAAATATCAAAAACATTAACGATAAAATATGTTATTTAAAGTCACTTGGAAGTAAACTAAACAAAAAATTAGTTGTGAGTGAGATTCAAAAAGAGAAAAGTACTGTAGACTAAAAAGTAATGACTAAAATCGAGAACATCTAAGAATGCATGCCTTGGTTTTTGTGAAATATCCATAATTTAATGGTGTATTCGAATAAATTGCACTCGGGTGTGGATATCACTTTGCACTACTTTAGATTTTAAACCGAATGAGTAGCTACATCTCATCTTTTACACTAAAAAAATATTTTTCCCATTTATTCATGAACAGAAATCAACATAACTTTTTGTATTAGTATTGTTTGTATTTAAATTCATATGAGATATATAACTAAAAGAAAAAAATATGTTTAACTTAGATGTGTGCGTAACATAGCTGAATAAAAAGAAACGTTTTTAAAATCTAAAATAATGCTAATCACCCTATACTCTTATAAGTCTCAACATACTGTCCAGTCATTCCAGCATTTTTAAGATAATGTTTACATTACCATAGTATTTAAACGTATTATTGATCGTATTATGGTCAGATTAGAGTTAAATTACGGTTATATAACCATTTTCAATAAAAATGACTGGATAACTGGACAGTTGCTTCCAAATGCTTAACTGTGTGAGAATAAACGATACACGAATACACGGACGAAAGTTTCTCGAACAGTTCTGAATAGTCTGATATTTTAATGCTAGCATAATCCATATTCGATCATCCGATGAGAACAGAAGAAAACTCGAGCTAAGAATTCTAGGCAGTCAAAAACCGCATTTTTGGTTGCCAAAATGAATGCTTGTATTCGAATACTTTTGTCTGAAACAGAAACAACTTGAGAACTTGGCTATATGGAGGTTTCAGATATTTTAAATTCGGATACTCCTAGAACTGTTCTAGAAAATAAATTCATGAAAATATTTAAACGCGAAAAATTTTCCACAAATACAAAACAAACAATTAACAATTTAACTAACACGGAATTGCTGTTACTAGCACTTCAATGACATGAACATTTCTCGCTGTTTTTTTTTATTATTATTATTGTTATTAATGTAATGTAATATATAGCGTTGGAGATATTTTTGTCATCGTCTTTATCATTAAGCTGTAAATCAAAAGTGCTTTTTTAAGAACACTGAATCTGTATTGCTGGAACCAGTATAAAAATACTTTGGAAAATCTTTCGGTAGTTATGTTAACATATGAGGGGTCAGCGATTTTAAGGGTGAGATCGCAAAACACATTTCGAGAATCAGAAGTTTATAATGGACATCTATCATTATAGTCCAAGAGCTGTTAAACATTTTAGGGAAGATATTTGAGGCACCCTGAAAATTTGTGCAACACTTCTTTTGTAATGGCTGAATACAAAATCGAATGTCTGGCTGAAGGATCGTGGCCCAAAAACTGTGCCAGACACGTGTCAAGTGCCATTTTTTGACTACCCAAAAACGGTATTTGAGGCACGCTGAGATTGAGACAGAATAATATCTATACTTAGAAAAAAATATTTTGAAAATGACCGACACTTTAGTCGGCACAAAAACTGTGCCAGACACGTGTCAAGTGCCATTTTTCGACTACCCAAAAAAGGTATTTGAGGTACGCTGAGATTGAGGCAGTGAGATTGATATTTATGCTTAGAAAAAAATATTCTGAAAATGACAGACACTTTAGTCGGCACAAAAACTGTGCCAGACACGTGTCAAGTGCCAAATGGCACTTGACACGTGTCTGGTACAGTTTTTGGGCCACGATCCTTCAGCCAGACATTCGATTTTGTATTCAGGCATTACAAAAGAAGTGTTGCACAAATTTTCAGGGTGCCTCAAATACCTACTCAAAAATGTTCAACAGCTCTCCTACTATTATCTTTAGTCTGTCAGGTTGTTTTGGAAAGAAGATTTCAGAGTATTAGAAGCAAATTAGATCTTGTGAAAGAATCGAACAGCGCTTTTATATTTCTCTTGCCGGATCTTCCCTGCCTTACCCTTTTCAGATACAAGGTTAACAAATGTAGACATCAATTATTTTCCTCATAAAAACTAAAGTGTTTGATTTTTTTACATTTTTAATTTACTTATATATCGCTGAATGTTTTTGTTTTGTTTTGTTTTGATCAAAACAAATAAATGGCAGCACTGATACTTATATCCTCGTAAAATAAATATTGTTTTCTTCTGAGTTTCGAAAATGCCTTCGTCAGTGACAGAGTCTTGAAGACAGCCAAGAAAATAAGAAATTTATTTATTTAACATTAAGACATTTATTAAGCTTAACCATTTTAGAGTAGTTATGATAACAAAATGAGGTTTTATAGATCATCCACATGTTTAAAGTTTTTTTATTGAATGAATTTATGTTAGTTAAGTTCATATTTTAAGGGTGCTATTAATTTTAGATTATGCTTGTGAATCTAAATTACCAGTACCTTAAAGTATCCATTTCAGAAAAAGGGCTTTTTCTGTTACTTATGGTGTCATTATTTTGCAAAAGAAATGAATGTGTATTTTTAGTATTATTTTAGATTCAGGTTTCAAGAGGATACGCTTCCTCCTGGCAAATACTCTCAGATAGTGTTGCCAGGTCCAGTTTATCAAAAAGTGGGACAGACAGACAAAAAAGCGGGACAGTGGTTTCTAAATCGGAACATAAAATACAGCCTATGAATACCCTATGAAAAAGGAGCCTGTCTATAATTGAATACTGTCTTAAATATAAAAATTCCATTGTCTCTACTATACGAGGGTTGTTCAATAATTATTGTCCCGAGTGTGTATAAAATATTTTTACTGCGATGGTTGATGTGGAATATTGAAGCTTAATGTCTTAGATGCCTACACTGTTAAAATTTTTGCAGCATTCTGGCAGGTCATTCGACCGTCTTTTGAAAATACGGTTTCATAACCATAATTTAACTATATTCTGACCATAAAATGGCCAATAATATGGTCAGAATGGTGTTAAATTACGGTTGTTTTAACCGTTTTCGGAAAAAAAACGGTCAAATGACCTGCCAGAATGCTGCAAATTTTTAACAGTGTATATGCTCTATTTCAGAACTGTAGCTGCTATATTAACATATTTTTTTTTCGTTTTTGGTGTGAGAAGTCCCACCTAGCTTGAAAGGGGGGGTTGGGGGTGACAGTGAATGAGACGTGGCTACTGTCGTTTGGACTCCGGATCATAGTGATGTAGCCACGTCTCATCCATTATCACAAATATTTAACAGAACGGCTTCATGGCTGGCCCCATATGCTCCAAACCAGCCTTTCCCTCCAACCCTCTTCTTTCCAGCTAGGTGCCACCTCTCACACCTAAAACGAAAAAAAAATATCTTGTATAAAAACTACGGTTCTGAAATTAAGCATATAGGCATCTAAGATTTTAGGCTTTAATATACCACATCAACCATCGCAGTACAAATATTTTACACACACCCGAGACAATAATTATTGAACCAACCTCGTAGGAATACCCCACAATTATACCTGATAAGACGAATTACTGTTTAAAGTAGAATTTTTATCCATTCACTTGTGATTTCATCTTAGCAGGTTTTATCATAGTAAATATACACAAAAATGTATGGAGTAAATCCTGTTAAAATGAAATCGATAGTGGCTGAAAAAAAAAATTCATTTAGAAGGTATAACTGTATAGTAGGGTGGGTCGCAAAAACCGAAATATTTATAATCGAAACGTAATAGCGCGGAAAAGTTGCCTTTTGTAAAAAAGATAAAATACGTAAAATATTACACCGATTGGCTAATATCTTTTACCGCCGCAAGGGGTCCAAATTTCGAAAAAATCGCAAAAAACATACTTTTAGCAATTTTTTTTTTAAATTATCCAAACATACTTATTCAATTTCTAATAGAACGCAATAGCCACGCCAAGATATTAGTAATGTAACATTAACATTTCATTTTTGTGACATCGTTTCTTTACCCGCCACAACAGGGCCAAAATTTCTAAAAAATGTTAAAAATTAAAGTTTTTCATTTTTTCAATTTTCATAACTTTTGTAATGTTTTCAGATTTTTTACATTTCTAATAGGCTGGGAAAGGCATTTTATGTTGTTAATTTCATGCCTATTGTTAACCATGATCACTGTAATTCTATAAAAAAAAATTGCTCAATGATAGAAACACCTTCAGCTGCCTGCACGTAAAATTAATTTCTCGCTGCTAGAGGGCCACGTTTCACTTTGTTCGTTTTTTTTTTTTTTTTTTTTTTGGTAACGTACTCCTTTTACTCTATGCTTTGATGACCCTAGGGATAGAAATATCTGCCAGGTTAAAGAGGTGGCAAAGTTTCATCTTTGCGAAGTCAAGGAGGAACATATCTCTTTGTACTAGAACCAGGTCTGAATTATTTTCGTCATTTGACCCCATCGTCTGGCAAGGCGACTTCTATATGCAATGACATTATAGATATTTTGAAGAAAAATGAAAATCCGACTGGAATAATAATTGCAGTTGAATTTCGCGGAACTGTCTTCAAAACAGGATGCAAAGGTGGTGTTATAGTAGGATTAGTTGAGATCAACTTTTAAAAAACCACTTTATTGGCTTCCTTGACCTCATTTCAATGAGCTTCCACTGAGACATCTTTTCAAACATCTTGATAACAAAAAACAGGTTCTCTATCAGTGTGGCCCAATTGGTTGATCTCTTGCGATTTGCGAATTATTACCAATTGCAAAATTTAAGCCAATTTAATCTGATCACTTAGCTGTTTATAAAGATGATTTGTCAACTGACCAGAAGTATATGTCTGAAATATTGCAAGCTCTTTGAACACGCGTGTATACAATTGACCATTTTTGCTGAGTCCCTGGACAAATATTTCACGCATGGTTGATCATTACTGCTATTCGAATTTTGAGACTCTACGTTGGAACAAAGAAACCCTCTTCTTAACTTGTCATACTCTTTGAGTACATCCTGAAAATGTACTGCATCAGTTGGTTCACAATTAAAATGAATCACTCATGTTTTCCAGAATCTGTGCACTATAGTTAGTAACTTACGTTACTTGACAGATAATCTACGAAAGATTATAGTTCCTGTATTTTCACGAAATGACTATTTCGCAAATCATACAAATAGCCTCTTTAGAATGATAGCATATGAAGAGGAGAACATCAGGGCCCCAGCCCTGAAGAAAATTGCAAAAGCACGAAGTTCTGTGGGCTAGAATACTGCCATCCGTCCCTTTATCATAGCAGACTTCAACACTGAAGCTTAAAATTGTATGGCTTTAGTCTACTGACAAAACTGAAAACTAACGGAGCCACCTGTTATGGTTTCTTTATCGACTAAAAACGCTGGTGAGTTTAAAATGTTCGATTAAAGATACCAGCTATTATAACTTTCCTTCTACCACTCAATCACTAGAAAGATGCGTGAAATTATTCATTGAAGCACTGATAAAGTTTGTTTACTAGAACAGAGGGAGGATCTGATCAATTTTGGCCTCTCGAGAAATAATGGCTTCATCTGAAAGCAAGTTATATTATAAAATTCCTTTACATTAAATTCTTCTTCATTTTAAGTTTATTTAACCCGTTTAGGTTAAACATCTCTATATTTTAATTAATAAAATACTAAAACATTTTGCTCATTTTATATAATTTTTGTGGAATGAATTGGCTGTTATGAGGTAAAACATCAGTAGATGAAGCGATCGTCAAGAAAAATGAATGATTAACTTTATTTTCAAGTCTATTACAAATAGTTATAAAAAAATTATGATATATTAATAGATATAAAGTAAAATTATTTATTTCTAGACATATTATAGAAATTATAAAAATTTAGAAAAAAAAAATGAAAAATTGAAATTTTTGAAATTTTTACAAAAAATATGGGTTTTTTGCGGCAAATAAAGATATGATTTCATCATAATGAACATTTACCGAGACATTTCTCATATCTTTATGTAGCTATTGCGTTCTATTAAAAATAGTATTGGTATGTTTGGATAGTTTTAAAAAAAAATGATAAAAGAAAACATGTTTTTTGCGATTTTTTGAAACTTTGGACCCCTTGCGGCGGTAAAAGATATTAACCGATCGATGTAATATTTTAGAAATTTATTCTGTATTACAAAAGGCAACTTTTCCGTGCTATTACATTTCGATTATAAAAATTTCGGTTTTTTCGACCCACCCTACTGTATAGTAGTCCTATCGTAGAGACAAAAAGATATTTACTTTTAAAACAGAATTCCATTACAAATAGGTTTTTCAAATGGTTTTCTGAACAAAGTGTATTAAACGGTGTGAAAATAAATTCGAAAGAACCGAAAAAATCCATCTAAGACAGGTTTCTGTTTAGTAGGTAGATTTGTAAGGTATTCCTTTAGAAGGGACTATCAAACATTTTCGTTATAGATAGATTCAGTCTTCACAGATTTTGCTGTATTATTACCACTCGATGCAGATACTAAACAGATTTTTAGCTCACTGGCTATCAAAGCTTCAGAGCTAATGTGCGCGCCCGTTCTGTATGTATGTATGTATGCATGTACGTAAGTATGTATGTACGTAATGCGATAACTCTTCATAGAAACATCCGATTTGCTTCAATTTTTTTTTCTAGGTTCATTCTGATAAGGCGCTTCCCTGACTAGTTTTGGGAGTTCATTGGTAAGTATAAAGGGGGGAAACGGGGTTAGTCCCCCCTCCCCCTTAATTTAGATAAATGAATTTTTCATGCAGAATTATTAAATTTGTTCCAAATTTGTTATATCGGTTTATTATGTTAAGGAGCTTTCCTGATTAGATTTGGAGGTTCATTAGTTAAATATAGAGGGGGAAAGGGGGGCTACCCCCTTAATTTAAATAAATGGGTTTTTCATGCAGAATTATTCGATTTGCTCCAAATTTGGTATACTGGTTTATTATGTTAAGAAGCTGCCTTGATTAGATTTGGAGGTTCATTAGTTAAGTATAAGGGGGGGGGGAGGTAGACCCCCCCCCCTTAATTTAGATAAATGGGTTTTTCATGCAGAAATAATCGATTTGTTTCAAATTTGATATGGCGGTTTATTCTGATATGGTACTTCCTTCATTAGTTTTGGAGGTTCATTGATTAAGTATAAAAAGGGGAAAGGGTGCAAGGCCCCTCCCTTAATTTAGATAAATGGATTTTTATGCAGAATTATCCAATTTACCTTATTTTTTTTATATGTTCATTCCGATAAGTAGCTTTCTTAAATAGATTTGGAAGTTCATTAGTTAAGTATAAAGGGGGAAAGAGGGGTTAGACCCCTCCCCCCTTAATTTAGCGAAATGTTTTTTTCATGCAGAATTATCTGATTTGCTTCAAATTTGGTATACCGGTTTATTATGTTGAGGTGCTTCCCTGATTAGATATGGATGTTCATTGGTTAAGTTTAATGTGGGGGAACGGGGCTAATCCCCCTTCATTTATTTATTGTGGGCATTATTCTTTGAAATAAGAGTATAATATACAATTAGTGTGAATAGCCTGTGAGCTCAATGCCATCAGTTTAACTGGGCAATTTTCTTTTTATTAAATAATTTGTGCCTCCTGTAAAATCAGGGCATTTGGCGTCCAGCATAACCACTATAGAGGACATCTGGCAACACTAATCTCAGTCTTGAGGAGTATCGCTGTTAGGCATGTTGCACGAGTTCTAGCAATCGGGCAGTTTTACTTAATATATTTTTTTAATATTTTTAAAAATAGATTTTTGTTTAGTTTATCTTTGCTATTCGCAATGTCCTAGACAGAAGCTTGCAGGTTTACCTTCCTTTTTTATTCAGAAATTCCCAATTCATATATAAATTTTTAAATGAAAATGTTATGTAATTACAAAATATCTCTTATTATACAGGTTGAAATAAGTTATCTATCGCCGACCTTTACTTTCTCAACCGTTAGTTGTAGACATATAGCTCCAAGTACAAATATGTTTCAAATCAGGTAAATATTCATGCTGTGGCATTATTTAAAGTAAAAACTCAATTTTATAAAAATTACGAAATCTAACTTTTTATGCGGTCCCCCAGTCCCCATAGCTATATTTAGTAAAAATTTACTCATATCATAACAGATACAACACAAAAAGTTTGACATCTGTACTACAAAAATTGACACAGTTTCAAAGTTTGAGATTTTTGCACATGATTTTGTCTTTCAGTGTGGGATCAGTTAAAAGATGAATTAAAGCAATTCTTGATGAAAATCATGGTACAATGTCCTTTTTACGGCGAAACCACCTTTTGCCTGCATCACCAAATCGGAGAATCACCAAACAGGGTTATTTCATATAAACATTTTAACTAACTTTTACGGTTGGATACAAAGCCAATAATGAAATATTGAAATTAAACAGAAAAATAAATATCACTTTATTATAATACCAGAAAACAGTCTACTTTAAAAAATGAATACATCAAACGCCGGAATCTACTAGAGAAACTGCTCAAAGTGTTCTCCATTGGTGGCAATGCACAACTGAATGCGTGACAGTTCTGAGTATTCTTCGCTTTGTATACGACCCCTAAAAGTTTGTTCAAATTTTTATACCAAATATTCCTCTTTAGTGGTTCTCCGATTTAGCGATACCGGATAAAGGTGGTTTTGCCGTAAAAAGAATATTACACCGTGATTTTGATCTCGAATTGCTTTAATTCAACTTTTAATTAATCCCTAAATGAAAGACAAAATCATGTGCAAAATCTCAAACTTTGAAATTTAATAACTGTGTCAATTTTTGTAGTACATATGTCAAACTTTTGGTGTTATACCTGTTATGATATGTGTAAACTTTTACTAAATATAACTGTTCCGTACCTGTAACAAACATTGTAATTCGCCTTTGGCGACGGAACACCACCCCCGCATCTATGCCAATTGGCAATCAATCCTTTTAATGTAACCCTTTCGTTGAACCCGGATCACGGGTTGAGTACGCATAAGTGTAAGAGGAACAACCTCTGCGGCAACAAGTCGCCATTAGCCTTCATTAAAACATTTATGTTAACAGTCCGCTAATTTCTCTTTTAATTTAGAACACCTCCGTACATTTTGGTCCTGGCGACCCGGAGGTAAGACCAGCGCAAACTAATTTAATTTAATTTATGTCAATTTCGTCAACAAGACGAAAGGATGACAGACTCGGACATTACAGCACTGAATCGGCGGCGTGGCAACATCAAGGCCCAGCTAACGAAGATCGTAAACGCCACCGAGGGAAAAAGTTTCTCAATTGCGGAAACCAAGGCTCAACTAGAGCTCCTTCACAAAATCGAAGAAAAATTCGAAGTGATCAAACATGAATACTACAAAATTATGGACGAAGAAAAGATTGAGGAAACGGAAGAACAACTCTCGCAATTGGATGAGGAGATACAGAAATTAGAGGTAAGCCTTAAATCATCTTTTCACAAACAAAATTAAGAAAAAAATAGTAAAATAGACAGCACGTCTGAATCAAAATCCCATCATCAAGTTATTGCTAGAGGGGTCAGCATAAAGCTCCCTAAAATTCCACTTCCGATTTTTAGTGGCAAATTTGAAGAATGGTCTACATTTAAGACCACCTTCAACGAATTGATCAATAGCAATCCTCATTTAACAGACAACGAAAAACTGTTTTATCTCAGAGGAGCATTAACGGGTGAACCGAAAGGTTTACAAACCTCAGATGACACCTTTAGCTCACTCTTCAGAGAACTGGAAGAGCGCTATGAAAACAAAAGAATTATTGTGAATTGCCACATTAAAAATATATTAAATCTTTATGTAATCAAACAAGAGTCAGCAAAAGAACTGAGAAACCTTTTAGATCAGGTAAAAAAGAATTTGAGAGCGTTAAAGGTCTTGGAATTCGATAGAGACACCTTTTCAAACGCTATTTTGTTGAACATAATATTAGGAAAAATTGATCGAGAAACCCGTAAGCAATTTGAATACTTCTAAAGGATAAGGAAGTGCCTAATTTCGATGAATTTTTAGAATTTTTAGAGCGTAGATGCCAAATTTTAAGTAGTATTACTTCTGCGAATGCTTCAAAAACCACCAATAAATCTTTACTTATCCGTACCACCAAACCACAAAATAAAATGTGCATTTTATGTAAAACAGAAAGTCACCCAATATATCATTGCGAGAAGTATAAAAGTATGAAACTAAGCGATCGTCTAAACATTGTAAAGAAAAATAAGCTTTGTTTTAATTGCCTTAATTTTTTTTCATATAATTCATCAATGTACTTCAAAGAGCAGATGTCTTGTTTGCAGCTCCAAACATCATACTTCGTTGCATAATTACTCATCACCAGATGTTCGAATTTATGAGCCGTCAAAATCTATAAACAATCTGGCTGCTGAAGAGGCAATTAATAAAAATTTAGCTCCCGAAGATTCAGCGCAAAATGAAAATGTAGTTCATTCATTTTTTTCACATGAAAGGAGCCATAAATCTGTCTTAATAAATACTGCGATTGTTTATATAGCAGACATTAATGGTATAAATAAGCCTTTTCGTACAATCTTGGATAGTGCCTCACAGAATAATTTTATAAGTTTAAGAGCAGCTGAAACTTTAGGTTTGAAAAAACAATCAATTAACATTCCCGTTTCAGGTCTTAATAATTCACCGATGTCCTTGAAATCTAAAGTGAAGGCGTGTGTCTCTAATAATAAGAGAGGCGATTTGCGATGGAATCTGGACTTGTTGATCATCCCGAGAATCACAGATTTCACTCCTGGAAAGGAAATAAACATAAATAAATTAAACATTCCTTCGAACTGCTGTTTAGCTGACCCACAGTTTTTTATTCCAAATAAGGTTGAAATTTTATTAGGTGCGGAACTGTTCTTTGAATTATTAAAGGTAGACAAAATAAAGTTAGGAAAGCACTTATATTTACAGGAAAGTGTGTTTGGTTATCTAATTTCTGGTTGTGTGTATAACAATGTAGTAAACAATACGAAAAAATATTGTTTCTTAACGAAAAATTTAGAAGCTTTAGACAACACATTGAAATCTTTTTGGGAGATAGAAGAGGTGGGAAATTTAAAGCCTTGTGATAGTAAAGAGTTAGAATATTGCAATAGGCACTTCGATAAAGCGCATTTTAGAAATTCGGATGGCAGATATGTCGTAAAAATGCCTTTCAAACCGGAAATTTCTGAGCCCAATTTAGGAAATTCAAAAATCGTTGCATTGAAAAGATTAAATTATCTATGGCAACGTCTAGATCGTGACCCTATAATGCGGAATTTATATACACAATTTCTTAATGAATATCGGTTTCTTAATCACATGCATGAAATAGAGGAAACTAATCAATTTCAGGACGGCTATTATTTACCCCATCACGGAATTTTACGACCATCTAGCGCGACAACTAAATTTCACGTCGTATATGACGCAAGCGCAAAATGTAGTAATGGATACTCATTGAATGATTTATTGTGCAAGGGTGGTGTGCTACAAGACGATCTCTTTTCGATATTGGTTCGATTTAGAAAGCATATTTATGCATTTACCGCCGACATCAAACAAATGTTTCGAATGATAGAGATAAATCCGTCCCAATACAAATTCCTAAAAATTCTGTGGAAAGACAGTGCATCATCCCCGGTTAAGGTCTTTCAATTATCCACGGTCACATATGGAACGGCTTGCGCCCCATTTTTGGCCACCAAGGTCTTGCAACAACTCGCCTTAGATGAGCAAAGGGCTTTTCCATTAGCTTCCAATATTGCACTGAAAGATTTCTATATGGATGATTGCTTGTCGGGGTCATCCAATTTAGAGGAATTTAATTTAATGCAAGCAGAATTAACACAACTCCTTCAGAGGGGGGGAATGATTTTGCATAAATGGTGTACTAATAAGGTCCAATCTACTGACAATCAGATATTTCCCTTGGATAGAAATTCAGAAGAAATAACGGTTAAAACTTTAGGCATGCTTTGGAACAGTTCTAGCGATACATTTACATACAAAGTCAACGTTAAAATAATAAGTACTTTCACCAAACGAGAGGTGCTATCGCAAATTGCCCGGCTTTATGACCCTCTTGGTCTCTTAGGGCAAGTGATTGCAAAGGCAAAGATATTCATGCAACAATTGTGGTTGCTTAAATTACAATGGAACGATACTTTACCTTCGCAAATTTCCAAAAAATGGGAAAACTTTATCGCAACATTACCAGAACTCGAGTCCATCAACGTACCGAGATGCTTCTTAAAGGTGCACGTCCAATCAGTGGTACTTAATGGCTTCGCCGATGCTTCTTCAAAGGCATACGGTGCAGTTATTTATGTGCAAACTATATCTAACTCCAACGAAACGGTTAGTCACCTTCTTTGCAGCAAGTCACGAGTGGCCCCTACAAAGGTGATAACCGTACCCCGCTTGGAACTATCAGCGTGTCTTCTTGCAAAATTAACCTGTAAGGTCTTAGTTGCTTTAAACCAACAGGTGAATGCTGTGCGACTATTTTCAGACTCGACCATTGCTTTAGCTTGGATGGACACTGCTCCACATTCATTGAAAACTTTTGTCGGCAACCGCGTAGTGCAAATAAAGGACATTTCAAGGAACATTCCATGGCACCATATACCATCGGAGCATAACCCCGCAGACCTGATATCCAGAGGAATGGATGTGAAAAACCTTGCCTCCAGTCAACTATGGTGGAATGGGCCACCACATCAAATTCTTAAAGAAGCAATAGAGAAACCTATTTCTAGTCTTACTGACTGCTCGAACAGTTATTATTCGAATGAACTCAAAGCCAGTAGACAAGTGACTTTAATCAACAATATGGACATTAATTTTTTTGATAATTTGTTGACTTTAACAAATAATTTTCTTAAATTAATTAGAATTGTAGCATATATTTTTAGGTTTTTCTTAAAGTGTAAAAAAGTAGCAACTGTAACAGGCCCTCTGTTACTGGAGGAATTAATGGGGGCAGAAGTGTGCTTGATTAAGCATGCGCAGATAATGTATTTTGCCAAGGAAATCTCTGCCCTGAAAGGGGGATCTTCGGTGCATGGTTCAAGTAAGTTAAAATTTTTGAACCCCTTTATTGATTCGAATGGCTTGATAAGGGTGGGAGGTAGATTGGCTAAATCTAACTTACCATTTGATCACAAATTTCCTATAGTGCTACCAGCGAGCTGTCGCTTAACGAGAATCATATTTCACTATTATCATGTACGAGATTTTCATGTCGGGCCCCAGGCTCTTTTGAACACTGTGCGCCAAAAATATTGGCCTCTTAGCGGTAGAAACACAGCTCGCAAGGTAGTACATGAATGTGTACAATGTTTTAAAATTAAGCCTATACTGGCTAATCAAGTAATGGGAGATCTCCCTCCTGAAAGAATAACGCCCAGTTCACCATTTTCCAGAGTAGGATTAGATCTATGTGGCCCCTTTGAAATAAAATATAAGAGTCAGAGAAAGGGTACCTTCCAAAAAATATACGTTGCCATTTTCTTGTGTATGGCCTCTAAAGCTGTACACTTGGATTTTGTCTCCGACTTGACATCCGAGGCGATAATAGCAACGCTAAAGAGATTTTTCGCTCGTCGTGGGAGGAGTTCGGTAATTTTTAGCGATAACGCTACTAATTTTGTTGGGGCTTCAGCAGAACTGAAGCGTTTACGTAAACTTGTAGCCAGTGATGAAGTTTGTAACTTTTTAGCTTCAGAAGGCATTAACTGGAAATTCTCCCCTCCTAGAGCACCCAACTTTGGTGGACTTTGGGAGGCAGCAGTTAAGGCCTTCAAATACCATTTAAAAAGAGCAGTAGGTTCAGCTCATCTCATGATCGAAGAATTTCTAACCGTAATAACACAGATCGAAGCGATTTTAAATTCGCGACCGCTTTGTCCCTTGTCCACAGATGGTGACGATCTTCAGGTGTTAACTCCAGGCCACTTTCTCATAGGCAGGCCCCTTAATTTAATTCCTGAACCTAATTTGATGGAGGTAAAGGATAACTTGCTTAACAAGTGGCAAAGGACTCAAAAATTAACCCAAACGATTTGGAAACGCTGGCAAAACAATTATCTTAGTAATTTACAGGAGAGAAACAAATGGATGTTTAAAAAACAAAATATTTTGCCAGGCATGTTGGTCCTATTAAAGGACACTTAACTCCCACTTTGCACCTGGTCTCTAGGTCGCATTACTAAGGTAATCCCAGGTGCTGACGGAATGGTCAGAGTAGTAGAACTACGCACCACTAAGGGCAATTTTAAACGTTCTGTTAACCAAATAAGCATATTACCCATAAATGACAATAATTAACAAAAATCTGGACTGTAATTGTGTTTATTTTATTTCTTTGCTTATAATCTGTACTATGTTTTTTTTTTTTTTTTTTTTTTTTTTTTTATCTGTATTGCATTTATACATATTGAAATATAATATTTCAACGCCGGGCGGGATGTTCCGTACCTGTAACAAACATTGTAATTCGCCTTTGGCGACGGAACACCACCCCCACATCTATGCCAGTTGGCAATCAATCCTTTTAATGTAACCCTTTCGTTGAACCCGGATCACGGGTTGAGTACGCATAAGTGTAAGAGGAACAACCTCTGCGGCAACAAGTCGCCATTAGCCTTCATTAAAACATTTATGTTAACAGTCCGCTAATTTCTCTTTTAATTTAGAACACCTCCGTACAATAACTATAGGGACTGGGAGATCGTATAAAAATTTAGATTTCGTAATTTTTATAAAACTTTTTACTTTAAATAGTGACACAAAATGAATATTTACTTTATTTGAAAAGTTTTTGTAATAGGAACTATATATCTACGACGAACGGTTGAGAAATTAAAGGTCGGCGATACATAACATATTTCATCCTGTATTTTCTCCAAGAGACAAGTAACGAAAGGATTCTGTTCACAGGATTGTATTCAATAAAATCCGGCAGCAGTTCTCACAACTCACAATGTAGTGCCATCAATAACTTCGATGTAGAAACATCTATAATCAATAGTAATCATTTGATTGCATCAAAAAGGTAAAATTTTTAGAACAAACGTCATTTTGTCAAACACACAGCCAAGGGACAGTTTACATTTCAAAAACTCAGCAAAATCTGTTGGAGAATCGTGCGTAACTGATTTTTACTCTCCATGCGTAGGAATGCAATTTTGCTTAGTACGGGCTCTAAACCAATTAAGATGCAAAGAAATCCTGCCATGAAAAGAGTACTGGCAGAGCGGGTGGAGGGATAATAAATCAAAAAGGGACCCCGTAATAAAGCGCGGGAATGTAAAACTCGGCTGGAATAAAGATAAAAATGGCTACCAAAGAACATTCTAAAACGCGAAAGATCGGAAATGGAACATTTAATTTAAGAATACTAAAAGCGTAATAATTAAGTGAATTAGACAAGTGAGACATTAAATTAAAGGGAATTTAACGGAATTAATGATAGGGATTATTTAAGAATAAGGATTTAGTGAATATAGATAAGTAATTTAGACTAGTACAGGAAAATCGCGGAGATAGATCTAATATTGTAACATATATTTATATATGAAATGATAAAAAAGCCCCTTTTTAAAATCCCTTTTTTTGTCCCTTTTTAAAATTTAAATTTAGAAAATTAAAATTAAAACTTTTAAAATGCTTTTGTAATTGTGTCTCAGTTGATTGAATGAGGTTGCCCCTGTTAAGTCAGTTTTCCCGCATCGCATTTTATAACTTTTAGAGATCGTTTTGGCACATCTCATAAGAATACTTTTGCTGAATAAGTGCAATTTATAAGTCTTGCTGCATTCGATCGGCCAACTCAAACCACAGCCTGTATCCCGGGCAGTCAATCATTCAGCTAACGACCAATTATAGTTTAAAGACGCCTCCTTTGACTTCAACGGCCCCTAGCTGGAATAATGCGAAATACAGCATATTTATACCGATGCACAGGTCCCCGGACAGGGCTTTTGACCATCAAAAGAATGCCTTAACTCCACGACACTCGGCTCTCTAAGTATCGCTTAGCGGTACACATAATTCCCAAGCCCGATGTCCATAAAGTAAATTAGCAGCTCTCAAGCCAAAAGGGGCCTGATTTCTCAAAAGGATGTAACAAAGGAACAATAAATCAGGTCCCCGGAAAAACTGTGTCTTTATTGGAATAACTACTGTCTGAATCTGACTTTGATTTCCCGGATACCACTCGCGGCCTGCGACTACCTAAAGATGATAGAAGTTCTGAGGATTCGCTCAGAAATCGGCACGCACGCGTCCGCGGTTCGCGCCCCTGCCCCCAGCGGTCGGGCCTTGGCCGACGACACGACAGAAGATCCATAACTGGAGTAGCGACGAATTCGTTACATTGAAAAGTCGGCACGACGGTTTATTTGCGCGGCTCAAATCCCAGAGTTCCAGCAATTAATTCCAGCAAGAACAACAACGAGATGTGTAATGAAGTCCTAAAAAATGACGTATCTACTGTTTATTTAACCAGCAATTAATTCCAACAAAACTCAAGAGGTGTGTAACAAGTGACGAAAGAAATCTCTAAAAGAACAGTTTTCAAATCCTTTTTCTGCCTTCCATGAGTGAAAAAGAAAACGAAAAAAAAAAAAAAAAAAAAAAAAAAGTGTCGTTCCCTAGCAATTAATTAAAAAGAAAAAAATCTGGTCATTAAAAGGAAAAGACTGGTCAAAAAGAACGGGAAAAACATTCATCTGCCTAGTAATCAAGAAAAAATTATCTGTTACTGAAAATCAATTATTTCTCCAAAGAACAAGCCTCTGAAACAGTCTTTGCAAGAAAGAAAAATAAAACTCTCTCCTCCCAGCCCAGCCATGGACGTTATCAGCTGAGAAAGTGGGTCACCAGGTCAAAATGAAGAACCGTGTTGAAAAACGAATTTTCTACCGGCAGATAACTCACTGATTTGTGTTAAGAAGAAAAAGAGAAAATGATTTCTTTTTTTTTATGCAGGGAGTAAATTTAATCCTGGAAATTTTTATGAAGATCGTTTTTTTTTTGTTGTTGTTGTTTTGTTTGTAGATATGTAAGGCTGTCCTTGAATGGATTTGTTGAAGGTAAGACCATTTTAATCTATTCTTGAATTAAAAAAGAGAAAAAGAATACAGTTTTAAAAGGTAGTTTTTTAATTGTTTGTCATTTTAATAGCCAAAATTAGAATAAGACAACGTTTATTTTATTTATTTTTGCTATAAGAGAGTAATTTTCTGAAATTTAGACAGTATTTAAATCTTTGGAATTTTAAAATTTTAGTTCAAAGTTCGTTTTTTTTTAAAATCTCAATTTGAAAAAAAAAAAAAATGATGTATTAAATTTGAATTTTATTTAGATTTAAGCCCATTTTTGTTACAAATATTGTGTTGCAAATTTTTTGAAAAATATTCCATTTTTATTTGTTTTAAATTGTGCCTTATATTTTTGTGTAATCTTGTAATATTTTGTATTTCAAGATGAGTGTCACTACCCCTCCTGAAAAGAATGACTTAGAAAACAAATCAGATAAAGAGAAAGATACTCAGAAGTCCGAGATTGCCACACAGACACATAATGTAACAACATTAGGTGAACAGACCCTGTCAGCTCAAGCTGGGTCTGGTCACAACTCAGTAACCGCTAGCCCGAAAATGTCCATAGAACCTGATATTATTGCGTTTTCGCCTAATTCAAATATGAATTGGACCGCTTGGCTGGCCTATTTTGAGAGTGTTTGTGTAGAACAGGAAAAAGACGACTTCTGGAAAATTAGGCACATACAGAAATACTTAAAAGACAGTGCACTTACGTTGTACATTAATAATTGTTTAAATGTGCTGCATTGGTCCGAATTTGTCACTTTGTTCAATGAGCATTACGAAATTCCCGACACTCTTTCTTTAACTGATTTTTCCCGTATTGGATACAAGATTGGAGAGGACCTGAACGAATACTATCAGAAAAAGACTAAAATAGGGAGAACCTTAGGGTTAGACCAGAAGCTTATCTTGGAAAGATTAACGGAGGGCTTGCCGTTAGAAATGCAAAAGCTAGTTATTGCAAGCAACCCCTCAAATACACATTCATGGCGTGAATTAGTATTCAGAATTTGCAAGCTGCAACTGGACAGAAAAGGAAATGAGAGCAAAATAGATGCAAGCCCACAAAACCCCAATCAGTATCGACAATGGCGACCGTTTTGCCCCCCATATGAGACAGGACAGAATTATAACCGGCAGTGGAACTACAGAGTTCCCTATCAAAACCCCCCGACTCGACCTTTTGCTTCTAATCAAGCACGAAATCCCCAAAATACAGTTAGACCGACGACAAATGGTCAACCGAGACCAAATGTACATCACCAGACCACTTTGCCACCCTTCCCATGCAAAGTTTGTTTTAATATAGGAATACCAAATGCGTATCATTGGGTGGAATACTGCCCTTTTCGACAACAAGTCTTAGCAGTTCCAACCCCTAGTCCCAATATGAATTTTGCGAAGCCCAACCCAGATCAGAGAGCTAATGAGTCATCTGAAAATATATCTAGTAATCAATGACGGTTTCTTATGTCCGGACATGTACAAAAAGAAAAAGCTAGCTACAAAAAATCAAATAGAAATTGTCAAAAAAATACTGATGTAAAAAGTGAAGGCTCACTACCTTGTTTGATCGATACAGGGAGTTCTATCAGTGTTATTCCTTATCATTTAGCCCACAAACTTAACCTAAAAATATGTAACGTTCAGCAGAGTATATCAGTCACCCAAACACAAGGTGTTCTAGCTTTGAAAGAAAAATGCCTTGTTAGTTTGAAATTAGGACATATCTCTAAGAATGTTGAACTTTTTATAATTAATAATCACTTACCTTATGCTTTGATTGGGCTACCCCACTGTAAACTGTTTAAATTGAATATTGACTGTGTTAAAATGCAAATCACGCAAGAGAAAAAGAAAGTACCTCTCATGGACAGTATTTCAACAAATTCATCCCATCATACCTTACATTTATCAGAAACATATACTAACCAGCCAGAAATGGAAAATACAGTTAAAAATGCAGAGATATTCGAAGAAAATTTTGAGCCGGAGTTGTTCGAGACCACTGAACATGTGCCAAATGTTCAGACTGTCAAGGAACAATTACCTGCTCTTCTAGCCAAATATGTCTGTATTTTTGCTAAAGATAAATATGATGTAGGTTGTGTAAACATTGAACCCCAGAGAATACAGTTAACATCAGACCTCCCCGTTTCTTTAAGAGCATATCGCACTTCCCCTAAGGAAGAAGAAGAAATTAAAGACCAAATTCAGAATTTATTGCGAGCCGGTATCATTAAAGAAAGCTATTCCCCTTATTCATCACCCGTAACTTTGGTGTATAAACGTGAAGAAGGGAAGAAAACCCGGTTATGTATTGACTTTCGAAAATTGAATGCCATTACAAAAACAGATGCAGAACCCTTACCTAGAATAGACACCCTGTTAGATAAATTGGCACATGCTAAAGTTTTTTCCACTCTTGATTTGGCCAGTGGATATTGGCACATCCCTATCCACCCTCGAGATACGGAGAAGCTGGCGTTTGCCACTACCTTTGGATTATATGAGTGGAATCGTTTACCATTCGGATGGAAAAACGCGCCTGCTTGGTTTAACCGTACCCTCAGAAGAATCCTTAATAAATACAAAATTGACTTTGCCTGTAGTTACTTTGATGATGTTATTGTATTCTCCCAAAATGAAGAAGAACATTTGTGTCATTTAGAGACCTTATTTAATATCTGTGTCCAAGAAAACCTTAAACTAAAATTGTCAAAGTGTAATTTTGTTAAATCCAAAATTAATTTCCTAGGATATGAAGTCTCGAATGGTTGTATCACACCTGACAACCCTAATATAGAGACAATTAAGAAATTAACACCACCTACGAATGTAAAAGAATTACAACGTTTTTTGGGATCTATAAACGTTTATCACAAATTTATTCCAAAATATGCTAACATTCGATACCCTCTCAACAATTTGTTGAAGAAAAATGTCCCCTATGTATGGGACCAAAATTGTCAAAATTCTTTCGAAAAGTTAAAAAATGCTTTAATTGAAAAACCTATATTAAAGTTGTTTGATCCCAAAACACCTTGTCATTTGTTTGTAGATGCATCAAGTCATGGAGTGGGATGTGTTGTGAAACAAGTTGATGAAAAAGGAACATTACATCCTATAGCATATCACTCTAGAAATCTTCGCGATTATGAAAAAAATTATGCAATTACTGAGTTAGAATGTTTGGCGATTGTGGATGCTTTAGATAAATTTTATCATTATTTGCACGGTCAAAAATTTGTCATACATACAGACCATGCGGCACTTACCTGGCTCAAAAGTGTTAAAAATTTAAGAGGACGTCTTTTCCGCTGGTCCCTAAAACTTAGTATGTTTGACTATGAAATTAAATACCAAAAAGGCTCCACTAATGTTGAAGCTGATATGCTATCTAGACAGCCTGTTTCAGAAAATTTACCCCATATTATACATCTCCTTGACTTGAATGAAGTAAGAGACAATCAGAGAAAAGAAAATGTAACAGTTGATGGTAAAAAATACACTGAGATAAATGATGTTGTTGTAATTAGAAAGAAAAGTTTGTATAAGATTGTGGTCCCCATGTCTTTACGTCTACCCCTCTTAGAAAAAACCCACACACAATTTGGCCATCCTGGAATTTATAAGATGATAAATTTAATCTCTCTGCAGTATTATTGGCCTAACATTAATCAGGACATTGAAAATTTTGTAAAACACTGTCACACTTGTCAGATAAACAAAAAATGTAGGCAAAAAAGATTTGGCTTATTGCAATTAATGCCCCCAACAGATATACCTTTTGAATGTTTAGCAGTAGACTCTGTTGGCGGATTTAATTATTACAGTTCTACAAAAAAATATTTGCATTTAGTCGTTGACCATGCAACTCGCTATGTGTGGGGTTTTCCTTCAAAAAGTGTAACCACCGAAACTTATACAAACATTTTGAAGCAATTATTTCAGATACAAGTACCAAATAGATTGTTAACCGACAGAAATGGAGCATTTACAGCTTCCAGGTTTAAAAGATTTCTTCGTACTTACAATGTAAAACACAGATTAACAAGCAGCCATCACCCAGAAACGAATGGGAAAATTGAACGCCTAAATCAGACTATTGTCACTAGATTAAAATGTAAAGTCAATTCCACAACCAAGAAAATACCCTGGACTAAGCTTTTAGATGAAGTCTTATATGAATATAATAATACTCCCCATTCTGTAACCCAGTTCACCCCTAGTTATTTATTGTTAGGAAAATTACCATATGATCCTCCTTTACCAAATAATAGTTATTATCCCCCTGTGGAGGAAGCTAGAAAATTGGCTAAAGAGAGAACAATTGCTTACCATAAAAAGAATAAAGTCCGTTATGATGCTCGTTTCCTTCCTGTAAAATTTAAAGTTGGTGACATTGTAATGTATGAAGAATTTCATTATCCTAATACCCGTAAACTGACTTCGCCATACTCTGGCCCATACACCATTTTAAAACAACTTTCTGATGTATCCTTTGAAATTGATAAACCCAGTCCACATTTTAAGAGAAATTCTGAAATTGTCCATTCCTCCAAGTTAAGATACTACCACCCACCTCAAAACCTTAAGCTCAACCATGAATAAAACCCAATCTATCTCTTTCAATTTTTTATTTTTGCTTTCCTATCGTCCCCCTTGCTCGTAGCATTTGGACGAGGACCCAGCTGGGCGTGTAACCTAACTCCCCGGCGGCGTAGAATGATGATGACAGTTTAAAAGTACTGTTAGAATTTTTTTTTTTTTTATAACTATATTATTATGATAATTTTGTGACCTATGAAGGGGTCCTCCGCTCCGTGGCCACCCATCTTTAGCCGGACTGTTTTCACAGATTCTCTTTCCAGGTTGAACGGAGAATCTGGCAAAACTGCTTCGCTTCCCCTCTGTAGGTGAATGTCGATTGCCCACCTTCCTTTTTCAGTTGTGCAAGAGGCACATTTTTTGGGAGGATATTCACCTCAGAGTATTAAAATCCATGTCACACTGACCCTGGGCATGGTGAAAATTATAGCAAACGCATATTTATAATTTTTTAGCTATAGTTTTCCTTTTTTTTAAGACAACTTAGTTTGTTTTTCATAAAAATAACCCTTGGCTGCATGAAAGAAGTAGTAAAGTCCCTACCGAAACAGAAAGGTAGAATAAGAAGGAATGTGTTTGTTGTTGTTAGTATTACAGTGTATTTTACTTTTATGTTAGCTCAGTGTGAAAATTCAGTATTTTTAGAAATGCAAACTTGCCAAAGTGCATTTTGGTAGACAATATATTTGTGTTGATAGTATTAGTGCATATTTTATATTTTTGAACATTTTATGTTATTGAATATTTTATACTTTTGAACATTTTGTAGTATTGAATATTTTATATTTTTGAATATTGTGTATTATTGAATATTTTATATTTTTGAACATTTTGTATTAATGAATATTTTATAATTTTGAATATTTTGTATTTGTAAATATTTTTTACATTTGAATATGTTATATAGTTTTCAGTAGGTTTATCTTTGAGTATTTTAGTATATGTTATATATTCTGTATATGTTAATGTTACAATTTTACACCAAAAAAGGATGTTTCTCAATGGACAATACCCAGAGACATTTACAAAAAACATCCAAAAGACTTGCTTTAGAGACAGTTTGGTGTAATTAAAGGTCCCATGTCTCGAGACTGTCCCCTTATTATTTTGCTGCAGCACCATTTAAAGAATTTTAATGTTTTAGTGTAACCAATATTTTTATGTGAACAATATTTTTATGTAACTTGATATGAATGTAAAAATAGGTCCAATTGACTTGAGAGCTGGAGCAAAAAAAAAAACAAAAAAAAAACACCCTGGGTTAAATTTACGAGATAAGACCCACAGGTCTTGCAGGCGAGCCCTGTGGCTCTTGTTTTAGTGGGGGGGGGGGGATATGAAATGATAAAAAAGCCCCTTTTTAAAATCCCTTTTTTTGTCCCTTTTTAAAATTTAAATTTAGAAAATTAAAATTAAAACTTTTAAAATGCTTTTGTAATTGTGTCTCAGTTGATTGAATGAGGTTGCCCCTGTTAAGTCAGTTTTCCCGCATCGCATTTTATAACTTTTAGAGATCGTTTTGGCACATCTCATAAGAATACTTTTGCTGAATAAGTGCAATTTATAAGTCTTGCTGCATTCGATCGGCCAACTCAAACCACAGCCTGTATCCCGGGCAGTCAATCATTCAGCTAACGACCAATTATAGTTTAAAGACGCCTCCTTTGACTTCAACGGCCCCTAGCTGGAATAATGCGAAATACAGCATATTTATACCGATGCACAGGTCCCCGGACAGGGCTTTTGACCATCAAAAGAATGCCTTAACTCCACGACACTCGGCTCTCTAAGTATCGCTTAGCGGTACACATAATTCCCAAGCCCGATGTCCATAAAGTAAATTAGCAGCTCTCAAGCCAAAAGGGGCCTGATTTCTCAAAAGGATGTAACAAAGGAACAATAAATCAGGTCCCCGGAAAAACTGTGTCTTTATTGGAATAACTACTGTCTGAATCTGACTTTGATTTCCCGGATACCACTCGCGGCCTGCGACTACCTAAAGATGATAGAAGTTCCGAGGATTCGCTCAGAAATCGGCACGCACGCGTCCGCGGTTCGCGCCCCTGCCCCCAGCGGTCGGGCCTTGGCCGACGACACGACAGAAGATCCATAACTGGAGTAGCGACGAATTCGTTACATATATATATATACACATATGTATATATTATAGCTTATATATATATATATAGACGTATATATATATATATATAATTAACCTTTTGCATACACACTTTTCAAAAAGCGAACTTAAAATTTGCGTAATATTATTATTATTCTATTTATCCAAAATATTTTTTAATGCAAATTTAATCATATCAAATATAAGTCAAAAGGGCAGCTTCAATTGATAAGAATGAGAGATAATATTTATGAAAACTTTGAAAGATTGCATGTTCAAAGTATTTTACCTTTTATGTTATTGTTATTAGGACATCATAAGAATTTTAAACTAAAACATTTTATTAAAATATAAATGTCTTAAATTTAGCATTTAGTTTCTTATTTTCGATTTATAAATTTTAAAATATTTTGAAAAAGATATTTCATTTTGAGTAATATCGAAACAATTTGACTGTGTCAAACATAATTTTACACATAAAAAAAGCATATAAACATTATGTATTCTATTATTTATTAATTTTGTTTTATGACAAACATTTAAACAAAATATGTTTTAAGTACAGCATTCTCACAAATGTATTATGAAATAGTTTTCTTTTTGTTATATATACTTCAATTGGACCCTTTTTTAAAGAAGATAGTAAAAATAAATATGCTTTTGCATGTTCATTTTCTCGTAATTGTTGTTCTGAAAAAGGTTTTCTTTTGCTTTTATTCAAACACATAGATACCATTAAAGGACTACTTTCTTACACTTCAGTTTTCTTTCCAAATGAATTACGCTATTCACAGTACAATTAAGCTTTATGAAGTGCGCAATGTAATGGAAACAGATAATCTTTACTTTTTGATGCATTTTGTATGGTTATTTACTTTTTTACTGGTGAATAAAAATGATATAGATGTGTAAAAAGATTAAACTAATAGAAGAAGTAACTTGTTATCTTTCAAAATTTATTAAATATGCATTCATGCGTACTATGCGATGAATTTAATGAAAATAAGATACAATTTTACATTTGCTAAATCGTTTACTGAAAGGAAAAAAGGATTTTCGGGAATTTTCGTTTAAATATTCATGGGAATGACAACAGACAATTTTTGCTCCGAATGTTAAGCACGCAATGCATTTATTAAATGAAGACTATGAGAAGTCACCACACTATATGAAATTACATACAATGGATTTTTGTTCATAACTTTAAACGTAATGAAAACATTTTAACTAATTTTGCAGCAGACCTAACTAATTTTTAACTTGATCATTTTTATGCAATTATTCTGATTGGTAAAAAAAGAATTATCAGTTGTACATTTTTTTCATGTGAGTGAAATACGGTCTAGAACGGGATTTAAACTCCGGATCTTGTTGGAATCTCCAAACATTTCACCTACTAAGCTATCCTGGACAAATCCGACTCAACTCAGGCAGTTACAAAAATGACTCGGACAATACTTAAATCAAAGTACTGCGTTCAAACAAATAACCGTACAACAAATTACAAATTACAATTCACATTATTTCTTTACTAATAAGAATGATCGTGTTAAACACTTAAGTGTAATTACGTATCCACTGTTTATTGGACTGGAATTTATTCTGCTCAGCTGTCTCAGATAACAAACCAAATGTCATTGTAAAAAGGTGTCAGAGAGAATTGTGTCTAATTGATTTCTCCAAGATAAATTAGTTTGTAGAACGTTTTCAACTTATGCCTTGATGATGGGTTCATATCTCTGACTGGACACTTTTTCATTCAGTTGGATAAATTACAACTCATATTAACATATTTTGTTTAAAATATGGAGGATTCTCACAATCTTTAGGCTTTTATGTCCCTGAATAATAATTTTTATTTTAATACATGTTCTTGTGTTTTTTCTTTTAATTTCATATACTGGGAAACATCCCATTGCCTGATTGCATAACAATATTAACGCGATAAATAAATTTTGGACGATGCTGGGAATCCAAATACCAGGAAATCTCCTATACCGTCCCGTGTACCTGATGCTGATTTTTAGGTTTCGAGCTGACTGTATAAAATTGTTTCAATAAAAATAATTCGATGTAATTTTTTTTCAGAAACTGGAACTATTGTTTTATATAAATATGTAGCAAATAATTAACCTGTACACATTTTAACGGTTGATATTATTTTTTAAACTCTGTCCCTGGTTTTTAGATTCCTTACCATCCCTCTTCTAAAATTATAGAGAAAATCACTTCAGATGCGGTCACAGATTTTTTTTCAAGTTTTTTATCATGCAAAAGTATGCTATAGAAAGAATGTCTAAAATTCTTTCACAGGAAATTTACTGCAGAAATTTAAATCAGTATTTAAATATCAGTTTCAAGCATCGTGGCTTTATTGGTAGTCATACCGTCCCCAAGGTTTATTCCTGCACTTTTCAAGGTAAATCATTTTTTTTTTAATTTAATCCAATGTAAATTACTGTTTCTAAAAATCAATGAACATTGTGGCTACCATTTACTCTTAACACGATTAGCCTAAAATAGGTGGTAATTTTCCTTACCGTTCCATCCTTTCCGTCACCGTCCCCTTTTTTTACCTTACCGTCCCTCCTTTAACATCCCTTTAAGACAATGTTATACCAAATTTTTTACTAAAAATACTACATTGTTATTATTTCTTATTTGAATGCCCTGTGGGTACTATGCATATTCATTATATGTAAAAATTGACAAGAAAATAAAAAGTTTTCGTGGTAAAATGGTAAGGAAAATTGAACTCACATGTTTAACATAAACCTCAGTTAAATAGAAAAAAAAATTCGCTGCTGACCATTTTTTCGTTATTTTGAATCATTAAGGCATTCGTCTATCAGATTAAAATGTTATTTTAGCAAGTTTAATTCCACCAGATTTTTATTCCCGAAAGTCAAAAGATTGTGAGAATGCCCCACATGACGATTATACAAAAATGAGGTGATTTGTAACCACCATCACCAACAAATTAGCCCTGAACTAGGAATTCCATACTTCGAAATGCAATGGACATTTCATACCCCTGATCATACAGTATCCTATGAGAATTTTTCATAATTCAATCGTATTTAAAATATTAAAAAAATCAACTAAATTTTTCAGTAAAGTATTTTCTGTTTAATTAATACTATTAACAGAATTTCGGATTGGGTTGCAATGAGACGATTTAAAAACTTGTACAAATTTCTTATAATTCACACATTCAATCTTATAAACAAACACACTTTTGTACAAAATTCTTATAATTCTACAATACCAAGCAGTGAGTTAAATAACGATTACAAAATTCCATATTTACATCCTTCAGGTAAATAAAAGACTGTAAAAATATTCGAAATAGCCGTTTGAATATTGAAAGATAACAAACATTAAAATTTTCAATACAAACACCTAATTTTGAGATAATATGTTGACTCTTCCGTAAGATCTATCTTCTGTTGCCAAAAACACGAGGAATTTTTGGAATTTCGACGATGCAAAATTTTGACCACCTAATGTTAATGAATATTAAAATACGTGAACTTTTTTCACATTGCTAACTAAGCTTAAACCAACAATGTGAAAAATGTCCAAGCCGGGAATCGAACTTGTATCTTTGTAATAACACTCTAATGTCTACCTTTAAGCTACGAAGAACCAGCTTGTCAGTGATAGATGCCAAGCTGAGTATCTTCCTCGTAGCTTAATGGTAGATAATTGCAGCTTTAATCACATGATCAGGTTTCGATTCCCGGCTGAACTGATCATTTCAATAAAAACAAAATAATTATCAAATCTAAACGTTTTTCAATTTAATGTTTCACATAAATAATATGAAATGATGCAAAAAACATTCGAGCTAAAAATATTTCGATTGAGCAAAAAAAAAGAAAAAAAAATCCTGGTTAGCTAGGAATTACAATTGCTCGACAATCGTGCTAAATCTGTGACATCCTTAAGCAAGAAATCATGCAGACATCCCAATGGCAATAATATCTCTATTATTACATGAAGCATATCAAGATAATGAACCGCAGGCACGAGTAATTAGGTAATTGATAACCGCAAACTTTCCACTCAGTTGAATTATTCCTATCCAAATAATATATTTAACATTCAGTATCATCGAGATAAAATATCAAAATGCATTAAAGTAACCATAACTCAATAAATTCCCTTTGTCTTTGGTTTATTCATATGAACTGTCAGATATGACGCACCAGATTCAATTGCCAATAGATTGTCAGTTGAATTTTAAGGCCCAGGCGTCGTCCAAATATCACGGATAGTGGGACATTGGCAATTTAAGTCAAGGGTTATGAGTTCAAAATCTGTCCTTCATAATTTTTCACTCATTTAGAAATCCCCAATTTGAATTGGTATAGTTTATCTATAAAATTTTCAAATTATGAGGATTTGACTTTAGAAGGCAGAAAAAATGATATATTTATCCGACTGCCAAGAAGGGTTATGTGTTTCACGCGTATCTGGGTACGTGGATTTCTTTATACTCTCGAAACATCCCAACGGCTGGGTGGATTTTAATGAATGAGGTCTCTATCGATTCGCCTTAACCGTCCGATGGTTATAGGCTAGATTTTGTTTTTATAAATTCAAAATGGCGGCCGTAAAATACAGAATGCTGGTAGAGACGAAAATGTTTTCTTACGTACCCTATTAAGTAGCATATCATTGGATAGGTCATTCAAAATGAAGACGATGTTTCATTGACTATTTTACAGTCAGAAGCTCTGTTTAAATATTACAAATCCTGGAAGTTTTGTACGTTGGATCTTTACCTTTACTGTAACTCTAACCTTCATAATAGGCATCTATAGGCCTCATCAGAACAGTGTTTCAAGATAGGAATTAATAATTAAGCACAACTTAAAAGTCATCAACTCAAGTAAATAAAAAAATAGGTAAGTAATGTAAAAAATAGTTCCATATTGATGAGAAATAATTTATTAGTTCGCTTTTTACGCAGTCAGGTTTTTTGATTTTTTAAATTTAATATATTTATTACCATTTATTTTTGGCAAAGGAATAAAGATTTTAGCTCCGGGATTTTTGAATTTATTTATTATCATTTAAATAACATTTCAAAATTTGTTTAATAAAAAATTATTGACATGGGTCAAGTCGCATGTGTGGATGTCATAACGTGTGCGCCGTGCTGTTTCAATCGAGCTTGATCCCATAGATCACCAGCGTCGTTGCAATCACTTTTCGTTAAGGATTATGAAATTAGAAAATATTGTATGGAGTTTTAAGCACTTTTAAAAGTTGAAAAATCACCAAAGTTGTAGCAATTTGAAAAAAGCCATTTTCACACTTTGGCGTGCTTCTGAAAATGCTTATTTTTTACACATATAGCTGAAAGGGATCCACGCTTCAATAAATTATATTACCTTTAATTTTAAACAAAACTTAGCAAAATCGGTTTAATATCTTTTACGTTTTAATGCCGCCCAATTAAAAAAAAATTATTTTGCGCAAAATGTGTTTATAGTGCTCCAAAACAATGTAAGCCCTTAAGGACCTGTTGCGCTAAAGCACTTAGTAACTGGGAAAGGGCTTCGAATTCTGCCAAATTTCTATTTTTACAGGGATAATCTACAGATTATAGGGGATAGAAAAATGTAAAAAAAAGAAAAAAAATCGATTAAAAGCAAATCTTCTTAAATTTGTAATGCATATCGAATAAAATTTATTAATTCAATTACTAAATTACCTTGGAATTAAAGTTGTAATGTTGGATATTTATGTGACGTATTTTACGAGATTTTGCTTTTTATAGTTTTATTTTTATGAACATTTTGAGTGTCTGATATTATTTTCAAAGTGCTTATGACAACTTTGAGATGATAAAGATGAGAAATATATACTTTAATAACAACATAGCAGTATTATTTTTTACTTTCAGTCTGTTTTAAGATTTCTTACTAAAGAATCTTTGAAAATCTATTTTAGAAGTATTAACTTGATCTTAAGCTTATAGTTTCTGCAATGAGAAGAAGCTTCCATGTCAACTGCGTATGACATTTACTATTGTAAGCTTGTAAACTTGATTATTGTGTTTATTTTATATTGCAAAACATAAATTTTATTTTAAAAGTATTTGACCTCTTAATCTTTTAAACCTATACTTTTATAGTTCATTGACATAATAATTGGTAATATATATTATTTAAAACATTTGAAAAAGTTGATCCCGCTCAAACAAATATTGTTTTGTAAGTATTAACAACAAAAAAGTATTGTTTTGTAGTTCATTCTATACTAATAAAAACTGTATGGGATTCGTGAAAATTTTAGAATTTTGTTCAATTTCGGATATCCAGCAGATATGAAAAATTTTGCACCGAAGTCTGTCCATCTAACTGTTACACTAATCTTTATGCGATATATCTTAAAACCCAATACATGGATTTTATGAATATTTTTGATATTAAATAATTTTATAATCTTCTAAAGATTTTAATAATAACTTTGTATTCTCATAAAAATAGATAACAAACTAAAAAAAAAAAAAAGATAACATACTACTTTCATGTAAAGACCAAGTTAAAACTAAACTGTAAAAAAAAAAAAAAAACGACATTTTTACAGTAAAAAGTACTGTTCGTCTCGCGCACAAACTCGATCACAGTGAATGTGCTGTATCTTTCTTTGGTTTCCTGACTACATTAACATGGAAAATACAGTAGTTGCGTAAAATTAACAGTACAATGTGCTGGCAATTTGGACGCCAGCAGTTTGTGCAGGAAAAAAAATGCGCCCAAATTGCCAGCACATTGTGCTGTTAATTTTAAGCAACTACTGTATTTTCCATGTTAATATAGTCAGGAAACCAAAGATACAGCACATTCACTGTGATCGAGTTTGTTCTGGCAAATTTACAGTGGTTTTTTTTACAGTGTATAAAAAAAAGAAAAGTTTAGTTGGAACAAAAATGATAATGATATCAAAAGACAAATCCCCCCTCCCCATACCGATATCTTACGATATCACGGGAAAGTTACCCCTCCCCCCCTAAGATGATAACGTTATATATGCACAATCCCTAACCCACACGAACCCGAAAAATATATTACAACAGACCATACCCCGATACGAGTAAGACAAAATAATTTCAGTCTACATGCAACACGACCCGAACCTAAAAATTCCAATTGAAAAAAAAAAAAAAAACAGAATCTGAACCGAGCCAAATCTGAACCGAGCCAAATCTGAACCCGACAAAAATATTACAATGAACCAGAACCGATCCGACTAAGACATAATACTTTCTAAAGACATGAAAACCGAACCGAACATAAAAATTCTATTTAAAAAACCCCGGAATCTGAATCTGACAAAAATATTCCAATGAACCATAACCGATCCGAGTAAAATAAAAAGATTTCTGAGAACATGCAACCCAACCGGAACCTAAAAATTCAATTTGAAAAGAAAACGAAATCTGATGCGAAGCAAATTTGAACCTGACAAAATTATTCCAAATAAGCATAACCGGATAAGAGCAACACAAAATAATTTCCGTGGATATGTTACCCGATACGAACCTAAAAATTCCATTTGAAAAAAACTCGAAATCTGACACGAACCAAATCCGAACCCGCCAAAAATATTCCATTGAACCATAATCCGATCCGAGCAAGACAAAATAATTTCCGTGAACACGCACCCCAACCCCAATCTAAAATTTCATTAAAAAAAAAAAAACGACATTTGAACGCTACAAAATATTGCAATGATCAATAATCCTATACGAGCAAGACAAAATAATTTCCGAGCAACCGCAAACCGACCTCAACATAAAAATTCAGTTTGAAAAAGCCCGAACCAAATCTGAACCCCACAAATATGTTCAAAAGAATCATAACTGGATCCGAGCGAAACAAAATAATATCCGTGGGCACGCAACACGACCAGAACCTACAAATTCTATTTGAAGTCAATATGAAACCCGATTTGAACCAAATCTTAGCCCGACAAAAATATTCCAAAGAACCATAACCCGATTCGAGAAAGGCAAAATAATATCCATGGACACGCACCCAAACCCGAAACTAAAACTGCATTTGAAAAAAAACCCATCATTTGAACCCGTCAAAAATATTCCAAAGATCCATAATCTTATACGAACAAGACAAAATAATGTCCGTGGACACGCACCCCAACCCGAACCTAAAATTTAATTTGAAAGAAACCGACATTTGAACCCGTCAAAAATATTCCATAGATCGATAATCTTATACGAGCAAGACAAACTAATTTTCTTGGACACGCAAACTGACCCGAACCTAGAAATTCCAATTCAAAAAATCCGAACCATATCTAAACCCGACAAAATTATTCCAAAGAACCATAACCGGATCAGTGCAACACAAATTAATTTCCGTGGACACGCAACACGACCAGAACCTATAAACTCCATTTGAAATCAACCTGAAACCCAACCCGAACCAAATTTTAACTCGACAGAAATATTCAAAAGAACCATAACCCGATCCGAGCAAGACAAAATAATTTCCGTCGACAAGCAACCCGATCCGAGCCTGAAAGTTCTAGTTGAACTAAATCCTAAACTTGACCCGAACCCGGGGTATGCTTGTTTTTCGGGTTGATTTCAAATGGTTCGGATCCGGTTGTATGTCGACGGAAATTATTTTTTCTTGCTCGGAACGGGTTGCAGTCCTTTAAAATATTTTTGTGGTTTTCAGATCGGGTTCGGGTCGGATTTCAGGTTGACTTCAAATGAAATTTTCAGATTCTGGTCGTATTGCGTGTACACGGAAATTAATTTCCATTGATCGGATCGGAGTACGGCCTGATGTATTTTTATTTCTGGTTCTGGTCGGGTTTCGGGCTAACTTCAAGTAGAACTTTCAGGTTCGTATCGGGTTCCATGCCGATGAAAATTATTTTGTCTTTCTCGGACCCTGTTATGGTTCTTTGGAATATTTTTGTAGGATTCAGATTTGGTTCGGTTCAGATTTCGTGTTTTTTCTATTGGAATTTTTAGGTTCGGGTCGGGTTGCGTGTCCACGGAAATTATTTTGTCTTGCTCAAATCGAGTTTTAGTTTTTGGGGATATTTTTGTCTAATTCAGATTTGGTTCGGGTCAGATTTCGTGGTTTTAATTATGGAATTTTTATGTTCGGGTCGTGTTGCGTGTGCAAAGAAATTATGTTTTCTTGCTCGGATCTGGTTATGGTTTTTGGGGATATATTGGTCGGTTTCAGATTTGGTTCGGGTCAGAGTTCAGTTTTTTTTTCAAATAGAACGTTTAGGTTCGGATCCGGTTGCATGTCGATGGGAAATATTTTCTCTTGCTCGGAAGGGGTTAGGGTTCTTTGAAATATTTTTGTCGTTTTCAGATCGGGTTTGGGTCGGATTTCAGATTGACTTCGAATGGAATTTTCAGATTCTGATCGTATTGAGTGTACACGGAAATTACTTTGCACTGATAGGATCGGGGAACGGCCTGATGTATTATTATTTCGGGTTCTGGTCGATTTTCGGGTTAACTTTAAATATAACTTTCAGTTTCGTATCAGGTTCCATGCCGATGGAAATTACTTTGTTATAGCTCGGATCGGGTTATGGTTCTTTAGAATATTTTTGTCTTTTATCATATTTGGTTTGGGTCATATTTAGGGTTTAGATCGGGTTGCGTGGCCATGGAAATTATTTTGTCTTTCTCGTATCGGGTTATGATTCTTTGGAATATTTTTGTTGAGTTCAGATTTGATTCGTGTATGATTTCGAGTTGTTTCTATTGGAATTTTTAGGTTCGGATCGTGTTGTGTGGCCACGGAAATTATTTTGTCTTGCTCGGATCGGATTATGGTGTTTGGGGATATTTTTGTCTGTTTCAGATTTGGTTCATATCAGATTTCAGGTTCTTTTTCAAATGGAAATTCTTAGTTCGGATCGTATTGCTTGTCCACGAAAATTATTTTTTCTTGCTTGGATCGGGTTATGGTTCTTTACAATATTTTTGTCGTTTATCATATTTGGCTCGTGTCATATTTCGGGTTGTTTTCAAACAAAATTTTTATGTTCGAGTCCGATTGCGAGTCCACGGAAATTATTTTTTCTTGCTCTGATCGGGTTATGATTATTTGGAATATTTTTGTTGGATTCAGATTTAGTTCGTATCAGATTTCGTGGTTTTTTTTTCTAATTCAGCTTTAAGGTTCCGGTTGGGTTGCGTGTTCACAGAAATTATTTTGTACTACGCGGTTACGGTTATGGTTTGGTTCGGGTCGGTTTTCAGGTTGACTTCAAATGGCCTTTTAGATTCTGATCGTGTTGCACGTCCACGGAAATTAATTTGTCTCGCCCAGATCCGATTATGGTTCTTTGGAATATTTTTGCCTGGTTCATATTTGGTTCGGTTAATCTCAAACAAAATTTTTAGGTTCGAGTTGGGTTACGAGTTCACGGTAATTATTTTGCCTTGTTCGGATCCGGTTATGGTTCATTGGAATATTTTTCAGATTCAGATTCCGGGTTTTTAGAAATGGAATTTTTAGGTCCGGGCCGGATTGCTTATCCTCAGAAAATAGTTTGTCTTGCTCGGATCGGTTATGGTTCATTGGAACATTTTTGCGGGTTCAGATTTGGTTCGATTCAGATTCCGTTTCTTTTTCAAGTGGAATTTTTAGGTTCGGGTCGAGTTGCGTGTAAACAAGTTATTTTGTCTTTCTCGGATCGGGGTACATTCTGTTGTAATTTATTTTTCGGGTTCTGGTCGGGTTATGGGTTAATAAGCCTAAAACAAATCATCGTGAATGAGAAATAAGTAGTCATTTTTCAATTAGCCCAGCAGTATCTAGGCTCTTTGCAATAAGTCTGATAAATATCAGGCTAATTGTGAAAAATAGATACGATTCTCTAATTAGTCCGGCCTTTTGCAAACAGCCTACGCCCTTTGCAAGGAGCCTGATTTCTCAATCAGCCTACTGCATATACATTACATAGAGTATATACATTATATACATACATATTATCTATTATACATACAGTATTATTATACAGTAGTATTTATTTTTACAGCATTCAGTGCTATGCCGGAAAATGTTTTGTTTGAAATAGAAGAATGTCATGGAATGTCTCATTAAAGGATTGTTAACCATAATATTCAAGATGCTGATTATGAAGAACGGTGCTTAAAACTTGGAGATTCAAATGCATGCTTCACCTTTGGTTGTAATCCCTCAACGGCAGCTTTTAATATGCTACTTCTTTCACGAAAAAACATCATATATTTTTGTAAAATGATAAAATACATACTCATAGAATCCAGGTTCACCTTATAATACAAACATTTAACTAATAAACAATTAAATTTAAAAAATCAAAAAACCCGACTGCGTAAAAAGCGAACTAATTAATTATTTCTCATCAATGTGAAACTATTTTTTTTTTTCAGTTCCTACTATTAGCTCACACTCTCGCTATATGTATCTTGTTCAAATTTTCATTCATTAATAAAATACTTATTATTCATCCAATCAAGTTCAAATAATTTTTTTTTTAACTTGTAGTGGATGACACTTGATGTTAATCCAGTTTTTTTTCAAATATTAATTCATTAATTAAATTAAAGGAATTCATTTTCAATAACTGAGAGAGCCCTCTTCTTGATGAAGGTAATTTAAGACCGAGAGAGCCATCTTCTTGATCAAGGGATTTTAAGCGCCACTCAAGAGGAAAGAAGAATGGAAGAAAAAAAATTCTCTTATTGACCTAAGTAGGAATTGACTTAAAATTTTTTTTATATATTACTTGTTTATATTACTTACCCATTTTTTAATTACTTGTACTAATGATTTTTAAGTTGTGTTTAGTTGTTAGTTCCTATCTATAAACACTGTTTTGATGAGGTCTATAGATGTCTCTGATGGTTATTGTTGCAGTAAAGCTAGAGATCCTACATACGCAGCTTCCAGGATGTATATTATTTTAACGGACCTTCTGACTGTAAAATAGTCAATAAAACATCGTCTTCATTTTGAAAGACCTATCCAATGATATGCCACTCAATAGGGTGCGTAATTTTTTCACCACTCTACCACCATTTTGTATTTTACGGCCGCCATTTTGAATTTATAAAATATTATAAAAAGAAAGAAAACTTTGAATGATAAATTCATTAATATGCATTAAAACGAGTAAATGGGAGAAATTACGTCATATTTGAAATGACCAGTAATAATAATGACAAACAGTTAAAAATTGAAAAATATACTTAAGCGAGACGTTTATTTTATGCTTCAAGATGATCTTTTTAACTAATCCTGAAAATTCTAAGACAGCAGAGGCAAAGACTAATTTTATATTAGCTTATTTTCAAATGTTTAACTGATCTTATTGAATCAACCACGAAAACAGTCATTGGATGTTTTAAGAGCAGCTGATTCGGTCTTAAAATTTCCCAGTCAAAGGAAAACAAATTGAAATCTGTTTAAAGTGAGATCACCACTGTTTTTTGAATTATAATTCAAACTTATTTAGTCTTTTTAAAACCGATCAAATTAGCGTGTTTTGAGAATCTGCGGTTTCTGGACGGGGGTTAGCGAGAATTGCTCGTAGGTGGCAGAATCCCCTAGTTTTGCATATAAACGGCAAGATACATTTAATAATGGATTGCATAATAATATATAATAATACACTGCTCAAAACAATTAAAGGATATTTGAAGTTTTATATAAAATAAAGATATAAACGAAATTTTTTTTGCCGAAAATAGAAGAAGAGAATCACAAATGCAAATTTTTCTGGTTTTCAAACTGTGGAGTATGCAAATTTTGAGTTCGACGTCAAAAACGTCGCTTCAGCGGCAGCGAATGAATATTCTCGAATGAATTTGACTTTCAACTGGATAAAAGAGAATGAAGACAAGGATGATCGGCATTCAGTGATTGCTTTGTTTCGATGAGTACGATGTCTCAGCGAAGTCATTTGACAGATTCAGAAGCTTTGAGAATTGTTGGTAGGTTAGAAGGGGGCCAAACTCAAGCCGAAGTAGCGCAAGCCATTGGAGTGTCACAAAGTGTTATTTCCAGTATCTGGAACCGTTTTTTGGAGAGTGGATGTGCAGGCCGAAGACCAGGGCAAGGTCGTAGACGGGCAACAACGCCCAATGAAGATAGGTATTTAGCGTTAACAGCTCGGAGACACCGAACCATGAATGCTACTCTTCTCCAACAACACCTTCGCTCGGCTATAGGCACCACGATTTCAACTCAGACTGTCCGAAACCGACTCCATGCTGTAGGTCTGTATGCTCGCCGACCGATGGTATGTGTTAGATTAATATCAAGGCATCGTCGCGACCGCAGGGAGTGGGCAACCGAGCATGTCAACTGGAGGAGAAATGAATGGAGCAATATTCTATTCTCTGACGAGTCCCGTTTTTCTGTGCATCCGGATAATAGGCGTATTTTCATCTGGAGGGACCGTGGCAGTAGGAATAATCCTGCGTTCGTGCACGAAAGTGTCAGATTTGGCGGTGGAGGAGTGTTGGTGTATGGTGGCATCTCCATTGACGGGCGCACTGACCTCTACATCATTCGAGATGGAGCTCTGACTGGTCGCCGATATAGGGATGAGATCCTCAGACCTATTGTAGTCCCTTACGCTGCAGCAATCGAAGATAACTTCATTTTAATGGACGATAACTGCAGGCCACATCGTGCAAACCTGGTGGAGGATTTACTTTTCGAGGAAGGAATCGTTCGAATGGAATGGCCAGCGTGTTCTCCAGACATGAATCCAATCGAGCACGTTTGGGACGCTCTAGGAAGACGAGTTTCTGGCCGCCAACAACCCCCACAAACTTTCCAAGAACTGGAAAGAGCTCTTCTGGAAGAGTGGGGCAGAATACCCCAACTCGTCATTAATAGCCTCATTGAGTCCATGCCTCAAAGGTGTTCAACGTTGCTGGCCGCCCGTGGAAACCATACCCCGTACTGAAAATGATTTTCTTTGAAGAAAACACCTTTTCTTATTCTTTTTTTCTCATATGCACAAATTGTGTTTTTTTTCCTTTAGTACACAAATGCGCAATAAAATGCATTTTTTTCTGCCAAACATGTGTAATTTATTCTCATATAACCTACTATGTCTGTCGACCATGTATCAATCAGCTAAACAGTTTACCAGATACAAAATCCACCTAAAACTGCAATATCCTTTAATTGTTTTTAGCAGTGTATATATAATAATATATTAATAAATGTGTTTAAAAAGCAAATGCTAGGCAATTCTCATTCGGTTCTGCATTGGCCCTTTTAGTATATTGTCTCATGTTTCTTTGGAAATTAGAATTTATTTGTTCACGCAGTCATTCTTTCTCATATTCCCTTTTTTAAATATTACTTAAAATATGCTTCGCATCCATAAAGAAATTCCTATCTTCAACAATAAAAATGCACTGTAAAAAAAATACGACCGTTTTTCCTGTAGAAATCGGAAAAATGGGTGCCCGTATCGTATCGGAAAATTTTCCGACCCAGCTCGGAATAAAATCCGTAAAATACCGTTTTATTGACTATATCCTTTTTTTTTTTTTTTTTTTTTACTAATTTTATTCCTAGCTGGGTCGGAAAATTTTCCGGTACGATAAGGGCAACTATTTTTCCGATTCCTATAGGAAAACTGGTCGGATATTTTTTTACAGTGTGAAAAGAGTCGATTGTGAAAAACTCTTTTTTCCTTCACTAGTTATACAAAAATATTTTAATTTTGTAAGAATATTTCTATATTACACATTTTGAATTTTCTACTGCACACTGTAAAAAAAAAAATACGACCAGTTTTCCTGTAGCAATCGGAAAAATAGTTGCCCTTATCATACCGGAAAAATTTCCGACCCAGCTCGGAATAAAATCCGTAAAATACCGTTTTATTGACTATTTCCTTTTTTTACGGATTTTATTCGGAGCTGGGTCGGAAATTTTTCCGGTACGGTAAGGGCAACTATTTTTCCGATTCTTACAGGAAAACTGGTCGGATTTTTTTTTTTTTTTTTTTTTTTTTTTTTTTTTTTTTTTTTTTTTTACAGTGCATCGAAAATCACGTTTAAAAAATATTCAGCATAACTCTCTTTAATTAGAGTTTTTTGCTACAACTTGAAGATTTTTGCGAACATTTGTCCTGAATTCCATACAATTAATTTTTTTAATATGATTTTTAATATTGCTTTATTAAGGGGACAAGGGACCTTAAAATCCTTAAAAATAATTTTTTTTATTTTTTGTAAATTTCACCTAATTATTATTCAAGGGTACTTTATATGCATTATAGCATGCATTTATCACAAAAAAAATTTAAAAAAAAATTATTTTTATGAAAAAAATGTAATTTTACGCTTCGTCTTAGAAATCTTCGAAATGTCGCTTGCGCATTCCATATCAATGAAAATCCCCAATATTTTTTATAAAAGTCTGTTTTATATATATAAATAAAATAGAGCATCGAATTTTATATATTTGAATGTAAAGGTAAAAAAAAAAAAAAAATTAAAAATTTTGAAATTTTTTCGAAAAAATTTCAAAATTTTTCATTTTTTTCTTTTTTTTAACCTTTAAATTCAAATATATAAAATTCGATGCTCTATTTTATTTATATATCTAAAACAGACTTTTATAAAAAATATTGGGGATTTTCATTGATATGGAACACGCAGGGGGCATTTCGAAGATTTCTAAGACGACGCGTAAAATTCCATTTTTTTCATAAAAATATATTTTTTTACAAATTTTTTTTGTGATAAATGCATGCCATAATGCATATAATGTACCTTTGAGTATTATTTAAGATAAAATTTACAAAAAATTAAAAAAAATTGAAAAATTTTGAAATTTTTTCGAAAAAATTTCAAAATCTGTAATTTTTTTTTTAATTTTTAAATTCAAATATATAAAATTCGATGCTCTATTTTATTTATATATATAAATCAAATTAAAAAAAAAATATTGGGGATTTTCATTGATATGGAATGCGTAGGGGGCATTTCGAAGATTTCTAAGATGACGCGTAAAATTCCATTTTTTTTCACAAAAATATTTTTTTTTTTACTTTTTTGGTGATAAATGCTTGCCATAATACATATAATGTCCCCTTGAATAATATTTAAGATGAAATTTACAAAAAATAAAAAAAAATTGAAAATTTTGGAAATTTGGAAAATTTTTTCGAAATTTTTTTAAAAATTTTCATTTTTTTTTTACCTTTAAATTCAAACATATAAAATTCGATGCTCTATTTTATTTATATATATAAAACAGACTTTTATAAAAAATATTGGGGATTTTCATTGATATGGAATGCGCAAGCGACATTTCGAAGATTTCTAAGACGACACGTAAAATTCCATTTTTTTCTCAAAAATAAAATTTTTTTTAAATTTTTTTTGTGATTAATGCATGCTATAATGCATATAATGTACCCTTGAATAATATTTAAGGTGAAATTTACAAAAAATAAAAAAAATTATTTTAAGGTCCCTTGTCCCCTTAAAAGGAAATAATACTTAAAAATATTTTGAAAGGGATACTATGCTCTACAGACTAGATCCTGGTATGAGCAGTCGCTCTTAGGCTATCAAATCAAATCGAATGAAATCAAACAACATGAAGTATAAAACATATTCCCACTTATCGGTTTTACAGTAAAATTATATATTTGTTGCTATTTCGAAATATTTCTTGTGACTAAGTTTAGAGATTAATTTTCTAAGTATTGATCTACTGAGAAACATTTAACATCATAGTAAACTAAATTAATCATTAGCAATTATTCATAAATCAATTAAGAAATGAATTAATTTGACCTTTTTCATGAACGTTAATTACCCATGAATGTTAATATACATTGACATGCTAGCGTCTGAAATTCTCTTCCTTACAATTATTTCATTTGGTGGAAGTAATAGAATATATAATTAATATTTGCATGAACTTAAACTCCACTTTGCTTTATTTTACAAAAATGTATTTAAAAGAGAGTAATGATGTGTGTTTCATTAAAGTAAAGAAATTTGTAACGGGCATTAAACCTGTGTTTTCACTAATGTTTTATTTTTGAAGATGTCACCCCTACTTATATGTTGTGTTACTAAAATTTTAAGTACTAAATTGATAATAACACAGAATAGTTCTATGTGATTTAACGGTTTCCTGTTAGCTTAAATTAAAACGAAAATTACATAATATTAAGCTTCCGCTCTGCCGAAAAACGTTTTAGAAACATTTTGCTTAATTTATAGTACATGAGATATGTTCAATATATATAAACCAGTTAGTAGTCTATTAAGTATGTTATAGACAGATAAATTAACCCTTAAATGCCTGGTTTTTAAAAAATCATTGTAATGATGTTTTTTGGCTTTCATTTTTTAAATAAATCATGTGAAAAATACTTAAAAAATCATATTTTGTTTTAAGTATAGTTTAAGGCTAAAAAACAGTTTGTTACTAATCGGCAATACTGGTCTTTAATTGAAAAAATAATTTTCCTTGATAAAATTCTATAATATTAAACACACGAGAATTTGAGGAACTATAATAAGAAATACATTTTACTTGCTCACTGCAGAACAAAATAGGGTATTTCGCAAGCTTCCAAACAAAACAAAGAGAACAAGTAACAACAATTGAAAAAATAAATCTATCTTTATTCTTAACAGCACAAGTGTTGCCACCTACATGTTGAAAATCGATTTAATAATATTTTCAGAATGTATTTTATTGGCAACATTAAGTATTATAGCTTCAATATTATTCTAATAGTATTTTAGAAAATAAATTGTCTATGTTGCCGAAAAGCAACACCCGGCATTTAAGGGTTAAACAATATAACTCATGTTAGATGAACATAACATGTAAGATTTCAGAATTATTTAGTAAGTATTAGTTATTTATGCCCAATTTTAATTAATATTTTGTAAAACATTCAAGTGTGAGAATAAAAAACAATACTAATATTTTAAAAATTAAACAAATACTAAAAACTAACTTATTCGATGTTGGATATTTCTGAAATATAATAATTGCTGTACAGTTGTTTACTGTATTTATATATTTATATATATACAAGGGAAAGTCAGTAAGTAGGTCACAAACTGTTTTGGTTCTGACTATTCAAACTGTTCAAACACTGAAAGGTTGAGGAAATGGTTAGAGCTGACATGCGAACAACAATAGACAACATAGCAACCATTTCCTCAACCTTTTGCACTGATTCTTCTGTTGCAATATCAACTAGACGACCACTTCGATCTTCTTCAACAACTTTTGAACGACCCTGCTCATCTTGTACAACTACTGTCTCATAAATTCGAAATTAACATCTTATAGTTGGATTATGCTGCCATCTATTCGCATATTTGGAAACAATTTACTACTAATTTCCAACGTCTCATATCAGTTTGTGACCTACTTACTGACTTTTCCTCGTATATATATATATATATATATATATATATAAACTAAACCTGTGGCTATACGAGTCATGATGTATCGTGGCTTACATCGGTCATCTATGATTTCTTAACCCTGTGACCCAAGGTGCTATACAGCATATGCCTCGGTCATCCTTATGGTGGACCCTGAGTGCTTATTTCCCAAACAAGCCGGCTTGATACTCGTTTTATAGAGACCGAAGAGGTAAATGTCTAAGAGAGTCTTGTCCTGCGGAGAGTCGAACTCTCGATCTGCAGCGTGGCAATCAGAAGTGCTGATCTCTACGCTTCATATTTATATGGAACATTGGGTGAAAATATACTGCTACTGATAGTTTAAATATTGCTAATCAAGTTATATTTTTAGGATACCTCAAGCTTGTATTGAGTTAAATGAACGCGAGACTTGAATTAATGAGAAAAATCTTCATTCTTACCCGTTTTAAAAAAAGATACAATGCAGTGTACTTTTAGTCTCAAAGAATGTTTCAATAAACTCAGAGTGTATTGCAAGAAAAAAGAAAACATTTGTTTATTCTTGAAAGTTTTGGTCTAACTCGAATCCCCATAAAAAGTAAAATACCATTAAGTAATAAGTTGGAAAACAATGGTTTAGTACATTTAACGGTATTTTTTGTAACTGATGTACTGCATTAGATGAACATTAGACTTCAATTAATGAGACAATCTTCATACTCATTTGCAGTCATTCTCCTTTCAAAAGGCAGATACAATGCAGCCTACATAAAGTCTGAATTTTGGAACACCTTTTTTTCCATCTATAATAGAGTTAAAGAACTTACAAAATTGGTTCAATAGTCTCAGAGTTTATTTCCTACAAACAAGCAATTATTTCTTTTTTACAGTATTAGTGTAATTTGAAAACATTGGTTTAAAATATTGCAGCGGAAAGCTAGATATGCAATGCAGTTATTTTCTTACCTAGTTGGCAATTACATTTCTTCATTACTGCCATTTTATTTTAATTATAGTAGTTAATGGTATTTGCATTTTTTTATATTGCTCGGAAAATTTACATTTAACACTGGCGTAATAAATATGAATTATGAAAATAAATTGTGATTCATTTTCTTCTCTTTGCATTTTTAAAAATTTTTATACATTGTTAAAGCGCATTTGCGACTATAATCTACACGGTGTATCTGAAATGCTTCAACAAACTTAGAGGGATGATAGTACTCATGAAGACGAAGAAAAAATGCAATAAACATGGAGTCGCAAATGACGTTTGAATGATGAAAATCGAGAAAATGCGTCTGGAAATGTACAAACTGAGACAAGACAGAAATACTCCAGAAAATTATTTATTGCACAGAATAGGTACAACACAGCTCGTGATGTCCAGAGATGCAAATATTTTACAACCATTGTTCAAAGTGTAGACCGCAGACAAACAATATCAAGTTTACACGGAGTACATATACGGAGGAACGACTGGCGGACACACTCGAAGACTTCGGGAGTCCTGCATTCGTGGATTCCTGCTCACAGATTTGTTTGGCTTTCTTCCAAGTTTTTGTTATCTCTTTCTGACCGGATATGCACAAAGTGAAAGTAAAACCAACTTCGTGCTATTAGCGAATTCTGCAGAAAAGCAGTATGCGAGATTTCGATATTTTTATTAGTTTTGCGATTTTCATCCTTTAAACGTCATTTGCGACCCCATGTTCCATTGCATTTTTTATTTGTCTTGATGAGTACTATCCTCCCCCTAAGTTTGTTGAAGTATATGAGATACACCCTGTATAATATAGTTAAAAGACTGTCATAAATTATACCTATGCCACATTTAAAATTTCTATGATGAGTCTCAGAGAAATCACACAGCACATAAAGTTGCAGAACGTTTTCTCCATTCCAAGAATTTCAATGTCATTTTTTTTTTTTTAATTTCTTGTCTCGAAAGTTTTTGAGTAATCATGATTATACAAACTTTTCTAATCGATTTATTCTTTTAAATCTCTAATAATTTAACAAGAGTTCTTATAGAGAATATACGTCTTAAAGGTAACCACCATATCAAGTTTTATTTTTAGCATCGACAAAATCAAATAAATTAGAATTTTAAAGGTTTTTCATTTTGCACCTCCATATGGATATTTTAAACGGATAAAATATAGACTATTTTTCATCGGAAATCTTCATCATCTGAGGAAAGAATTGCAATCGGTTCAGTAGTTTATAGTACTGGTTCTTTCAGAACGTTTTAAGTTAATTTTAACCCTTTAAATTTTGAAATTTTAGAATCTGCCCTTTTCGACAACTAATGTTTTAAACGAAATATCCGTGTAAAATGTTAGGATTCTAGTGTTAACAATCCCAAGTGAATCTCAACTTAAAATGTTTTTTGGAATTTTTTCGCTCATTTACTCTTTTAAAGTTTTGAGTTTTCTAGTAACCATTCCTAGCCAGCATTTATATCTTAAATTTAGTCACCATTCCAAATTACAAGTTTCTAGAACCAACTGTATCACACAAATTTAAACATTAGACCTTTTTTTTTTTTTTATCCTGCACCCTTGTAAATTTCGAATTCGTTAACTACTTTTTACTATACATAAAAGTAAGAAGTATGTCAAAGTTGAAGTTTCTATCTCTAGCAATTCCATCGATATACTAAATTAGGATGTTTCCAAAAAGTTTTACGCTTATTCCACCTTTTAAATTTTGTAATTTTTAGAAATCATTCTTAGCGGCGATTTGCATGCTAATGTAAGAGCCGTGTAAAATTTTAAGTTTCTATCCCTATCAATTTTATAGTAATCGAAATTTGGAACATTTTTGAATGTTTTCCACGTAATTCCGAAACTTCTGGAAACCAATCTTAGACAGATTTTACAACTTATATGTTGCAACAATGCATATTTGAAGTTTCTATCCCTTTCAGTATCACATCACACTCAATTACAGGATTTTTTTTGCTCCTATACCTCTTTGACGATAGTGATAGTATACAAAATAGAATAATTATGTTGGAGGAAAGACTGACATCACCATTTTAACACCTCTAATGTTAAAATCGGTTCGGTAATTCCAGAAATAACCATTCACAAACAGACGAATTTTTTTATAATATTAACTAGCATAACGCGCAGCTTTTCGTGCGTGTTTGTTGATATAAACCAATTGCATTTACGTGCTTATCTTTATTAGAGGAATTTATACTTCTATGGATATTTAAAAAATTACTAATTAAGCCACATTTTCAATAAATTTCTTCTTATTATTCTATATTACTATTCATTATTATTATGCTTATTATTATTCATAAGGACAACATGAGAGTTAAACTAACGAGAAAATCTAAATGAAATTCGAAATAAATCGTAATTAAAATATATTTTGAAGATTTTATACTCATTTTATTTTTCATTTGAAATTAAAATTTTTTTTAGGAACCGCTCTTAGCGAGCATTTGGATCATAAAACAACCTCCATACCAAAGTCTTAATTTCAAGTTATCCAATCTTTTAAAAGAACTATATCTCAGATATCGCAATTTTAGAAAGTTTTTTGTTCCCGACCATTTTAAAATTTTGAAAAAAAAAATGAGAGTCATTTACTTCCCTAAAGTAACAATCATGTGAAATTTCAAGTGTTTATCAATACCATTTTCGGATAGATCTTAGTTTAGAAGGTTATTAAAACATTTCCCGCTCAGAATAACCGTTCTTAAAGAGCACTTAAGTATTAAAAATAACCACGATGCCAAATTTCAAGTTCCTAACACCAACAGTATCTCAAAAAACGCTATTATAGAGCTTTTTTTTTTTTTTTTTTTTTTTTTTTTTTTTTGCTCCTGCGCCCTTTTAATTTTTTAATTTCTAGAAAGCTGTACTGGGAAGGCATGTACGTTTCTAGAGTCACAGCCATGCCAAATCTCGAGTGTCTAGCCCTGACAATTCCACAAAAATCCTAATTTTAATCGTTTTTAGAATGTTTTCCGCTATTTCATACTTATAAATTTTGAATTTTTCTAGAAACTGTTCTCGGCGAGCATTTACATGTTACATGTTCGCATTTACATATCACTATGTCAAATTCCAAGTTTCTATACGAGATGTATCACATCAATTGCAATTTTAGAACGTTTTTTCCTCCTATATCCTTTTCAATTTTGAATTTTTTAAAAACTTTTCTGGGCAAGCAGTGATGTCTCTACAGTAACTGGCATGCCAAATTTTAAGTTTCTAGCTCTAACAATTACAAATAAATCGTAATTTAGGACCTTTGTAATACTTTTTTCATTCATTTCAAATTGCGAATGTTTTATAAACCATTTATATCAAGTTTATCTTAAAAGTAAGCATCACAGCAAATTTCAAATTCCTAGCCCGAACAATGTCACAGAAATCGCAATTTCAGAAGGGTTTTTTTATTCCCTGTACCTCCTTGGTTGTTACTGTACCAACATAAAATTGTTGGAGCACAGATGGTCACCAGCTTTTTGCCACCATTACTTTATAAATCGATTCAGTAGTTTCATAAAAACAAAAATCCCTAAAAACAAACATACAAACGTTATTTCTTCATAATATTTGCATAAATATAGATTATCACAAGATATTTTTCTAATATTTAGTGAAAAATTGTTTTATCGTAATTCATTAGAAATATAACTGTACATTGAAGAATAAGAAATGTATTCTGTTATTCGTTATGTATCATATTATATATTTAATAATTAGGTATAATTGTAATTACTGCTATTTTATGTTGTAAAAGTAACAAATTTCGAAAGTTTTAGAAATTGAAGCATTGTTTTTTGATAAAACTTTACCATAAACTTAAGCAACATGTTTCGTTATACGGTGCTTTTGCATATGAATCGGATTATCATTAAAAAGGTTCTTTTTAGTTTTGTTTAGGGCTTAAAACCTTTTTCCCTCGCTTAAGTTCAATTTTTATTTTCAAATTAATTATTTATTCAAAATAATCCGTTACACATTTTGTGAATTTTGACATTTCTCGCTCTAGCTTCTTAACAACAAAGGAAAAAAATCATAATTATCATTTAAATGCTTCCATTGTTTTAAGAATCATTATTAAATCTCTCTTTTGTTGACTTTGAAATTCTTTCCTTTAATTTGAATTATTGCTATTCTCAAATTCCATTAAATTGTACAAAAAGGAAAACATAAACAAAATACAACGAAGAAACGACATCAAAAATGTAATTTTAACGCTTTTACGCCCACAAAGACAAAATAAAGCTTTCGATAAATAAAGTTAATTATCATTAAGCTGTTCTGGGATTATTCATATTTTTAAAATTTTATTGGTATTGGAGGAAACTTTTATAAAAGGAAAACAGATCACGTTTTTAATTTACTGCTTCTTTTATTCTAAGTTTAAACCTTTTGAATAATGTATGCTTAATAATAAAACAAAAAGCCTCTACTCTTCTTAGAACATCTTTTTTCGGTAGATGGCGCTGTTAGAAAGATATTGATTGCTAGTTTCAACTAGTTTTTATCCCTTCTCTCTTTTGAGTAAAATGTATTATCGCAATCAAACACATGGGTATTAAATACGTGAATATCTATGATAACAGATATTTATGCATACAAACATAGATGTTTTTCTGACGTGTCATACGAAGAATTAGCTTAAATATTTTTGTTTATTATATTTGCGTAGAGAAAAACATCTTTATTTATTATTATTAATATTTTATATATTTAGCGTGTTATATATAAGGTGGAGAAAATATTATTCTGATGTGTAGTGGATAATATCTCACGATTTTGCGATATATATTATTTATTTATCTTATTATTTCTTCAGTTTTTTTACATGCGTGTTACTTCGGAAATGAAAAAAATATATTTGCGATTTCGATATCTTCTCTCTTTGGCATATATAATTTTTATTCAAATTCTATTATATACATGTTAAATATTAACTAAAGAAAATATTCTTTGATAGTATGCTGTAGAATCATATATTGTGTTTTCCTAAATTACATTTGATTAGTTTATTTGTTACTCATATATTTTAAAATTATTCATTGTTTAATATAACTTGATTTCTTATTTTATCTAAAAAGCTCTCTTTTTAAATAAATGTAGATATATCTTTCTACAGTTGACAGGTCATTAATTAGTGAAGAGGTAATCATAATAATATTTTATTTCCTGTCCAAATAAATCTTTCTGTTATCCTTTCTTTTCGGAAGTTAAATATGTCTGGCATTTCGCGAATCTTCTCATAATATTTATAATAGAAATTTAACGTCTGTCAGTAAATAAGTAATTATATATGACGGATGGCAGATTAAAATTAGAATTCAGCGCAGGTTTTATTGATGTAATGTAAAAGGTTAATGCTCATTTCTTTAACGTTATATATAAACATTTTTTTCATTCGTTATTTATCGCCAGAGTGATTCGTTAGATTATGAATTTAGTATGTAACATGCTAACGGATATTTTTTATTTAACATTTTACTCGGCACACGAGATATATTTCTGGGGAGATTTTGCAACCAGTTTTGCAACAAGAGTAAAGTCGCAAAAAACAGCTCGTGTTAGGGGGATCATCTCACAACGTCTTATTGAATTGAAATAAAAGAACTTATGTGGATTTTGTTGTGTCTACAATTTCGTTTTTATCTTCAGTTTCTTATTTCAGGAATCCGGACCAAAGTATTGTGCATAAACCGCAATTTACGTACTAACTACTTATTATAGATCAACAGCCTTTGATTAACTCAACTTAACCAACAAATACCTATAAATAAATTCATTTAAATAGTTACACCATAGACAGGTAAGGAAAAATATTTTCTCAAGTGTGGAAAAAAATTGGGTCATATTTTCTTAACTTCAAAAATTATGTAATTAATTTGTGGCGTAATGGTTTTGGTAAGAATTCGTGAGGAGGTTTGTCTGGTTTAAATATTGAACTTTTATTTAACAACGGGCAAAGGGTTTGGCAGACGAGATCTTATAAATTTCACCCTCACTCCGGGATAGCAATAAAACAATCTTAATTATATATAAAATCAAAAGTCATCTCACGTAAACTTCGTTTCTCCAGAGCGTGCTTGAGCTGCGATGGCGGGGTTCACTTCAAAACCACATCTAGACATCATCTAAAAACTCTAAAGCTGCTCTAAAGCTGTTCTTGTTCACAAGCTGATCTCCAGCTACACAGGCCATGTCTCGACACCAAAACTACTCACGCCAACTAACTGCTAACTTACTCAACTTCAATTACTGACCAACGAACTAACTGTTTAACATATTTCGCTCCCCTATTTATCCCCTGGCAGACTGAGCAAATAAATTTGCATACTGTTACCGCTAACTCGTGGAACAGTGAACTCCTAATTAAACATGCACCGCAGACAATTAGAGTACCTCTGGACTGGAGTTACGTCTTCCCCCATGTTTATCTCCAAACCACTAGAGAGCCTCTGTAACAAAGTTACTGGTTCCTTACACGTTTTCTACTTTCATTATATATAAATATTCTTTTATTTTGTAGGTACATGTCATAGCTTTCAAAGCTTCCATTTTTTTTCTTTTTCGTTTTTTTATCGGTTTAGTTCAGCTTTTTTTCAAATAACTGGAGGAGGAGGGGTAATTAAGATCACCTTTTGAAAATTAATTGACAGAGAATGGAGTGGACTACATACTAATGTTATGTATGATTTTACTCAGTGGGTAGTAACCTACTGAAATGTATAACGAATTATTTTCAATGTATTATGTTACTTGATACAACTGGTATTTTCAAAAAATACCTCTTTGATCCCAATTACCCTATAAAATGGTGTAAGTCGGGTGAGTGGCATTTTCTCTTATGCATTGCAAGATACATAGTCATGGGTAAATGGTGTTAAAAGATCTCGCTATGGACTTTACAGCAAGATATTTTTTGGTTTTACAACTACAATTATACTTAGAGATACAGTTATAGCGCCTAGAATATATAGTGTGGAAATCGGCTATCCCTGTAATACTTAAAAAAGCGCTAAAATATTGTATCCCTTAAATGTGCAACGATGCTGATGAAATATGAAGATCGCAGCGACATCTGCAGGATATTTTCTACAACTGCAAGACATTGCTAGTCTATACAATGTAATACTGGTAATACGAAAATCCCGCAGATGTCGCTGCGATCGACACTTGGGAATTTAGCAGTATCGTCACACATTTAAGGGATACAAATTTTTAGCACTGTTTGGATAGCATATTTAAACACTAGGTATTCTAGACGCTGTAATACAGTATTGGAAATGTAAGCACTTTGAAAAAAAAGTTTTTTAAGGGATTTTCAGCATTCATATACTTTACACTCTGCCTACAAAAAAAAATCAAATGCAAAATTTTCTAAAGTATTATCCTTATTGTATTACTAAAAAACTAATTTTTAAAGTAAAAAAATATGTACATATATTTTCGAAATAACATGAAATGCAGGCAACTGAGAAAAGGGATCAGCCAAAGCTCATATTTCGTAAGGGAGAAAATTTCATTTACATTGAAAGAGTTGCGGCCTAATTAGGCCTAAAACATGCAATCAAGGCTAAAATTTCGAATAAATGCAAAATAAAATTGAAAAATAAATGTTTTGCTAACACAAAATGTGCAGTAAAGTAAACCAAAAAAGGGGTAGTTCACAGGATCTGAAAACTGAAAGATTAAAAAATGCATCCTAAACCATAATTTGATTTAAACAGAAAATAAAATATGAGATCCCATTTATTCCTAACCCAAAAACTCTATGATCTTATTTACCCCGAAAATGCAATTTTTCGGGATAGTTGGAATCATGCAGATTATTAACATTATGCTTCGTCTGTTGCAAAACATAACCAATTTCTCTTAAAAACAACCTTTTTCTAAAATTAAATCCAAAGCTATATTTAAACATTTCTACTTTTTTTTTTTTTTACGCAGGACTTTTTTAACTAAACTATTCTCACATTGACTGACAACGTTTTTCTTTATGTTCTGGCAAAACAGTGATTACTTTGTAGCCGTCTGCTATTTCTCTCTCTCACACGCGTCACGTCCCTGTCACCACTTTAGAGAGAGATTGGCGCCGATGGGATACGAACCAGGGATCTCGTGATCAGGAGGTGAGAACGTTAGCGTCGAGCAAAAAGCCAAGCCAGTTACTCTAAGCTAGTAACTCGCTTTATACTGGCTTTATACTCGCTTTATACTAAGCTAGTATACTCGCTTTATAACTCGCGACTTCGTCACTGGGGCATACTCTGTAGCCGTCTGCTATTTCTCTCTCTCGCACGCGAGGAGCCAGCCAATAGCAATGAGGCACATTTCCTCCCCCCGCGTTTTCTGCGGAGAGCTTTTGAAGTCACATGACGCAGTAACATTCGAACTCTGCAGAGAGCGGCAGATTATTCTGTCAGTGACGATGGCGAATATTTGACTATGTGTTGTTATGTTAATAAAGTTTATTTTTCTACAAAACCTTCTGATTATTTGAGTCACCGAGATATTTTTATCATCTCCCTTCAATGCATTCTCTAAAACTTCTACAAGCAAATACATTTTCACTCCAAAAAAATTGCACATGTAGAATATTCGTCAGACTTCATAATTAGCAGGGTCAATTTTTTAAATGAGTTTTAGATAGCCTCTGAAGTGCCCCTAATGTCAATTACCACTACCCTCTCCTCTCCTATTATGACAGAAATTAGCGATTAAATAAGTCGAAAATTACTATTCTGAAATATTGGTACATAAAATTTGAGGGTGTGGAACCTATGACACATAAACTAGTGTACTTAAAATTTCTAAAGCCAATTGAAAACTATGATTTTTTTATGTGATTTATTGTTTAAGTAACAAGTCTCAGGAAAAAAAATAGTTGTTTAATATTCTTTGTTAAATTACGTTTCTTTACTTTTAACTAGATTACGCTTTTGCTCAATTTGCTCAGATGAATGTCTATAAGCCAAGGAACGTAGTACAATAACAAGAAAAGTATAAAATGAAACACAATCAATAGTTGTTAATATAATGCGGATCCATTTTAAAATAGCTAACTACTTGGTGGACTACAATATGGTGGAATACAAATGTTTCCAAAACATTACGAAATTTAATACGTCTTATAAAATATAATATAACCCCTTTCGAATTACTAATGAATCCTAAAATTATTATTTTATCTTCCAAAATATCAGAAACTCCATATAAATTTTGCAAAGTTAAAAGAAAAGAACAATAAATCATACTTATGTTTGCAATAAGAAATTTGCTAAGAAGCGGAGTATTTTTAAAGCAAAAGTGTTCATAGTTCAAAAATTGACTCGTATAGGGAACTAACATGATTCAGTTTTCCGGAAGTAGGGAAATGCGGATCCATTACAAAAAAAAAAATAATAAATTAATTAATTAATTAACTACTCGTTGGACTGTAAAGAAAAAAAATGTAATTTAATAGATTCCAACGACCATTTGGAATTTATTTCGTCCACCAAATTCCGTCGCATCCTCTTCAACAACAGATCGCAAAGATCAAACTTTAGACGACCAAAACCTTCATCGATAAACTCTCCAAGTCCCGTTCCGAGAAGAAAAAGAGTTTACAAATCGAAAGCAGGTCCACCGAATCATCCACAGATTGCGACAAATTACCTACGTTGAGCTCAATTTTCCCCGGTTAGAATCGACCTATTGTAAAACGCCATGGCTAGGGGATTGGAGCCCCTAGAGACATGGCCTTTTACTATCAATCGATTAAACATTAGATTGTTTCCTTTTTCGCGTTCGTCTTTTATTCTGTAATCGATTTTCATTTGCTACATAATCAGCTGAAGACCTCGATTTTCATGGGCTACATAATCAGTTGAAGACCTCGATTTTCATTGCCTACATAATGAGTTGAAGACCTCGATTTTTGCTTTGCAAGACGATTTTCATTTCGGCGTCGCTCTTTGGCTTTGGATTTTTCCATATCTGATAATTTGCGCAACTCATTTTGTAACCTTTTCAATTTTTAACGATTTTATGCATTTCGATTACCTATTCAAACAATTTTTAACGATTTTATGCCTTTCTATTACCTATTCAAATAACAATTCTTCTAAATATGAAGAACATCGTTGAATTTCGGTAAAAAAAATAAAACGCGAGCATCATTTGTCCACATCCTCGACCGAAAATAACAACCATTTCCAAATGGTTAAAAAAAAACAAAAAAAAAAAACAAGTGTTTCCAAAAACTTTTCAAATTTAATACGGCTTACGAAAATATAACATGACCTAGTCGAGTTACCAATAAATCCTAAAATTATTATTTTATTTTCCAAAACTTCAGAATTAGGTAGATTCAAGAATTTAAAGAAGAATTTCTGAAGCAAAAATTTCTTTTGCCGCTCCTAATTTTCAAAAAAAATTCCGAGTGGTTTTAACTGTATAGCAATCAGTTCTCTTATCACTGAATATCAGTGTTTCGGATGCTCCCATTCTAGAGTAAACATTTTCAGCTTCAGAACAGAATTTTTTCATACCATCAGGGCTTAATTTGCGCCGGAGCCCACCGGAACCCAGCTCCGGTGTTTCTCTGTTTTTAGTAAATATTTAAATATTGTCGGAATTTACCGGAGCTCACAAATACAGGGCTCTGGAGCGCAGTGCAATAACGCTTCCGAAAAACCGAAGCCTAATTACCTTTTACTTTCCTTCCCAAGCTTTTGCATTCTTTTTATCAAAGCACTTATATGTGACGTAATGTGTCGAACACGTACAGGAAGTAGAGATAAACCGGACTCAATTTTTATATCAGATTTGGGCTTTGACTGACTCATGCTCAATCTATCTTACTCTCAAAATTTTATTTATTCATGTATAGAAAAAAAAACATTTCCTCCTTCAAAATTACGTTTTATATTCTATTTCAAATCATTTTAATGCTATTTTGATCAGAATGAAGGGAAAACAGAAATCGAGTTTTTCTATTCTAGTGTTATTTGCAAATTTATGTCGTCGACGTGTTGATAGACGCCACTCAAGAGATAGAACAATGGTTTGAGGGGGTTGTTTTCTATTGCGTACGGTATAAAAATCACGTTAGCGATTTTTCTGTTTATTTTGTATCATGAACGCTGCCCATGCTGAGGCTCTGCTCTGCACATTTACGAAGTCACTTTCATTCGTAAGTAGATATAATTATCATGTATTGCTATTCTAATGAAAAGCAATCGATCGATGTTACCCCTTTTTCGATAAAAGCATCGAATGTTTCCGATAACGATGTGAAATTTTTAATTTAATCTTACTTTCAGGGACTCACCACAGAAGATTCTTATTGCGGAAGGAACAGATTATAGTTTTAGATATCACTTTTCATCGCAGAATTCTGCAATTAATTAACATTAAAATTATCCAAAGATTATTATTCGGAAAGAGTGATAATTAAAAGTGGAATAGTTGACAGCTAAGTATATGTTGATAGATATAATTAAAATTTTTATTTTTCTAAAGAAAAAAAAAATTCTTTAAATTTTGCAAATAATGTACGAAATTTAAATATGCAGATTGGAGTTACGGCGGGGGGGGGAGGAGGGGGCATGATCCAGTTGTTAGTACCGGTACTGCTGAATATTAGGGCTGCGGTACTTTTTTGTTGGAAATTAAGCCTGTATACAATAATATATATATATATACATATATGTTAATATTATGTTAATGCAGTAAACTTAGAATGTTTGTGATTTGAACACGTTTGTTGAAGATAAAAATATTTACTTAAAATTTGATTTTATCCGTGAATTCGACATTTCGTGTTGCTAAACAGTTAATACACTTAAAAAACCCAGAAACGTTTCTGAAAACGAAGGGCAGTAATAGAAACGTTTATTTTAGAAAAGCTTCTGGAAATATTAAAAATCTAAAGGGTTTTGAAGATTCGGAAGATAATGAAGCTTTTTGGAATGGTGAGTAACTCGGAAGAGTTTGCATTATATTCTTTTAAACCATGATAAATTTCGCAATATTTTCAAAAGCATCAGATATTTTTAAGTCTGTTTTTTTTATTTATTATTTGACTGAGTCATCAAACTGGAGTGCAGAACAGGTTATTGAGTAGCATTTTCTTTAGATGTTTTTATGAACGGAATTTTCGAAAAGATTTCGTCGTCGTTCTTGCACTTACGCATTTCTTACATAACATATACGCTAATTTGTTCTGATTAACAAACTGATAGTTAAATCGAATAAAAGATACACCGAGTCGTCAAATTCATTTACATTCATCTTCATTTGTGTACTCCGGAGAGATTCATTTGCTTTACCACACTGTAAAAAAGAGACAACTGTTTCTTTATCTACATATATGTACAGCTCATATTCAAAATATTAGAATAATTACTTTTTTTACAAATTTAAAATATTGTTTGGCAATTTAATGTATTTTAATGCAAATATGCAAACGATATTTTTATTAAGAACTTATTTTTGATTAAACTTATTTAATATTTCAAAATTAATGTCATTTTTGAAACGATTAATTGAACTTTTTTTTATTAAAAATTATTTTGAAGAATCAAAATATTAGAATATTTATTCAAGTGGTTCAAAATATTGGAATATTTCATATTAATTCTCCTTTAATTATCACAAATTTATAACTCATGGCATGATTGATTAAATTAAGACGATTTTATTTAAAATCTTTATTCTTTTTGCAGTTTTTTTGCTTTTTCGTATTAAAATGGGTCGTGTGAGTGATATTCCTGAATCTATTAAACTTCGTACGGTTGACTTGTACCGGCAAGGTAAAAATCAATGTTATTTAGCGAATTATTTACATTGTTCGCAATCAGGCGTTAGTAAAATGCTAACACAATATTCAAATAAAATGGTCAAGTGTGAGTATTTTTCTTGCTCAGAGGGTTCCACACAATAAATATATGAATTATTAACTGTACTATTAAAAAAATCGTTCCTAAAAAATAATAAGAAGGCTTTGTAAAAAATATACAATGTAGGGTTGGTTATAGCTTTATATACAAGAAAATTATAAAGGGGTATACCATAAAAGTTCAAAGAGATATGAAGTCTAAATAATATCAAATATTGCTATTCTGTATCACTCTTTTTTTTTCATCCTACTATCCTAATATGTTTATGATGAACTTTATTCGGTACTGAAATAAAGATAGTGGATATTTAAACATAATTTGACATTTCATAAAACAAACAAAACACTTGTTCAAAGTTTAACTTTGGCATTGTGATAAGCGCGCTTCGAAAGGAGGTCGCAAAATTGCAATGCCACCATGGTCGGTGCCGAGTTTTTCCAGATAGGTTTTTAATTAACTATTAAACATATGGGAGGCATATTGTGAGATGCACTCAATGCAAACTAGTTGCAAATTCCATAGTATTTATGTGATTAATTCTAATTATATTTGCCTGTTTTTAACAATTTGACGTGTATTGCTTTTATATTGCTACAGGGCATTGCATTACACAAATATCGCATTAAAATTGTTATCTGTCCTTTAAAATCCGATGGTACATAGAGTACGCCGCCCCTGTCATTATGTATGTTCAAACCGCCCGTGTTTTTAAAAGTTAATATCTCGACTAGTTACCGATGATTTTTTTTTTCGAAAATAATTGTCAACAATACTTTTATACTTCTGCAACGATAGATACTCCAGTGTTCCTCAACTCCTCTGCTGAACGCCCTCAAATCGAAATTTTTTCGTAAAGGAAAATTGCGCTTTACTCAAAAACTATGTGATCTAGCGTAATCTCTGTAATTTTCTTGCAAATTTTAAATTAATGTCTCTAAATTTTTCCTAATTTTAGTTTCAGTAGATTAGGAAATAGATGGGGGGGACATATTTTTGCACTACATTTTCGACGGTATTTCAGAAAATATAATACCTAAGATTAAAATAAATGTATTTTTTAGATCAGCATTACGAAAGCTTTCTCACGATACCACACACGACATACAAAGAAAATATTTTTTTTTCTCAAGTAACGTAATTAGCCCCTCAAGATTTTTCCTAAATATATTTTTGAATGTTTAATAATCTGTAAATATGTGGGTCAATAATCTTTATTACTTGCCCCAATTTGAACTTTCCACGTTTCATACTTTACGAGTAAAATGGCTGTGACAGACAGACAGACACAGGACTGATGTTATAATGGTTCCATTTTTACTTTTTAAGTACGGAACCCTAAAAATGGAAAATTTCGAAATAATCGCCAAACGAAGGCCGAAAACCAAAAACATCTGCTAGAGATGGCAGCAGACTGAAGTAGAGGTCTGCACGCGCCGAAATTTCCAGGCCCGGGCCCGGCCAATTAATAGAAAAAAAATTCGGCCCGATACAAAAATTAAAAGTTCGGCCCGAGCCCGGACCGGCCCGGAAAAAAAATAATAAAATCTAGGCCCGAGTGAATTTCTACAAAACATTGATTTTCTACGTCGATTTGGTTAAAAATTTGTCTCGTACGAGGAGTTCTGACCCAAAATAGTTATTTTAACTTTTTGCTTCATGTTTACAATCTTTACTTTTATAGAAGTGCCGCAGGCTACGATATTTATTTTTTTAATTAATCTCTATTTCTTATATATTAATGATTCAGTTATGATTAATATTGTTAATCCCTATTCCACGTATATAAGTGTTAAAAACATGAAAAATGCTATACACTAAAATGTTCTAAGATGGAATTGCATAGAAAAGAAAAAGAAATGCGTATAGACAAGTTCTCTTCTTAGCAAGTGTAAATGTATTATATATTATTTTATTACTTATTAGTATATTAAATTTGCATGGATCAACACGTTTTCCAGTTTAAAACAGAGTTCCGTCATAGGCAGGTTCTTTTTTACACGTTTTACTGTATTTTAATTTAGCTATATTTCAATAAGCGCGGAAATCTACTATTTTTTAAAAATAATAAATTTTAATGTAAGTGTAGAATACTGGCAATTTAAAAAATGTATGCATTTTTTTCAAACATTTTTGGGGCAGGCCTAATTTACTGGCCTTTGAATGGACCAGGTCACGCTGAGACAATGATTTTCATACGGGCTGGGCCAAATCTAGGACTGATGATTTTGGGCCGTGAAGCCTAAGAATGAAACCAGTCTCGGCTAAGTACAGAAAAAATAAGTTAGGACCGGTCTGGCCCGAACCTTCAGAAAAAAGTATTACCCGGGCCGAAAAGAGTGAAGACCAGACCCGGTCCGGCCCGAGTGCCGTGAATGAAAATCAGCCCGAGCTCGACCCGCGGGTCGGGCTGGGCTCGGACTTCGGGTCTCGGGCCGGCCCGTGCAGATCTCTAGACTGAAGCGTATTGTTAAGAAAACCCGTTTTAAAAATGTACGATTCTTGCACCGAAAATGGAAAGAAGAACGAGTTGAAGTTCCTATATCAACAACATTAAGATGTCTCCATAAATTTAAATTTGAATCTCGTGTACCGAAAACAAAACCTCTCATGGCAGGAAAACAAAAGCGTAAAAGATTGAATTGGTGTAAATCTTATGGCATCTAATGCATGGTCTACGAAAAGGTTAATTCTCAGATATATCAAGAAATTTTGGAATATTACAAGATTCCATCATCTGATTTATTTGAAGATGATTTCATCTTTCACCAGGATTTAGCGTCATCGCATACCTCGATGTCAACTAAGAACTGGTTCCGACAATAAAACATTAAGGTACTTTCTTGGCTACCAAACTCACCAGACCTTAATCCCATCGAAAACTTATGATGTATAATGAAAAAACAACTCCAAAAAAATCATCCTACAAGTAAAACTGAGTTAGTGGCACGTATAATATATATTTGGGCTAATATTGATAGAAATATTGGTAGACAGCTTGTATATAGTATGCAAGATCGAATGCACGATTTTATGAAAGCTAAAGGAGATGCTACAATATATTAACTACCTTTTACTTCATATTCATAAGGTAATATTGTTGCCTAAAATAAAATATTCTAATACTTTGAACCAATCTGAATTTTATTCTAATATTTTGATGTGTTTCAGAAAGCTGCATACCTAATTTATTGTACTGTATTGTATATTTTGTAAATGTTAAAATCTTATCTAAACATTCCAGATTTATTTTATAAGAAATTTAATTTCATTTACTTAGTATCAAAAAGAAATAAATGAAAAATAACTTTTTCTTATTTCTTTTCCTAATTATTCTAATATTTTGAATATGAGCGGTACTGTAATCCCGAAAGAAAATATACAACTAGAAAACGGGAATTCTGCTTTTTCAGAATTTAGTGTTGCCTCCGAGGAAAAAAAAATGTATAGAAATATAGATAGTACAAAACATATTTCAGTTTTAAGACTTAAAACACACGCTTTTATTTTATATAAAATGATGTCACCCTCATCCGCTGAAGAATTCTTTATTTACGATCCTGTCTTATTCAACATCTACAGTAAAGTACGCATATGACGTCATTATCGCTGAATAATACACAAATCCAAATAAAGAGCTGTCTCCATTCAAGAAACTCGACAAAAAAACGGCGATCTAATGATTCATATGCCTTCATTTGTTTGTAATATTAATATACATACTTAAAATTAAATTTGATTTATAATAGTTCCATATTTTATCAGAAATTATTCATATCTATATATTTTTTTAATTGCACGTATTTAAATTATATATTTTTTTAATTGTTATGAGAAAACGGCAAAAAAAAAAAAAAAATATATATATATATATATAATTACTATTTCCCAACTATTTTTCCTTTACTTTCTACAGAGATGGATTACTTGAGTTGCCAAAATTAAACAAATAACTCTAAAAACTACAAAAAAATTATTATTTCAAAAATAAATTGAGATGCAGTTTTCAAACAAATTGGGTTTAAAAGTACTTTTTTCCCATTACGAAGGTATAAAATTTGAAAATGTGTGATGCTTAGAAGTTGGAAAATTGCAATAGATTATTTAACCGTACAATGATACATCGGACTTGTTTTACGGCTGGCTTATACGACGAAACTTTTTTTTAGAGACGACACTTTAATAGCTGGGAGAAAGAAGTAGCATACCGGGTGCTAATAACATCTTCTCAGTTACCCATTATACCGAAAAGCTTTCCTTTATCTTAAGAAACTTCAGAAAACAATTCATTTTCCAAATTTAAAGAATTTATAAAATAAAATTTTTATTAGGTGCACGTAATTTTCAGAACTGTTCCCGAGTAGCTGTTACAATGCATTAATCAGTCCTCTCTACCCAGAAAATCGGTTTTTCGGATATTATCACTTCTCAAGTAAACATTTTCAGCTGTATAACTGAATTTGCAAATATAGTACATTTTCGTAGATTAAGAAATAATAATAATAATAATAATAATAATAATATATATATATATATATATATATATATATATTTACATTTTTTGAAATACAATATTCCTTTGTATTTAAACAATAGAAAACTGGCATTGCACTTGAATCTAATCGTACTACCATATGAATATTTGGTGCGTTCTTAAGTATATAAATACGTAGCACCTATAGTCCTCTTTTGGTCCGTCCGTCTGTCTGTCTTTCTGTTTGTTCGCATATAACATCACAAAAACTTCCCAGCCGAATGGTTTGAAATTAAATATATATAAGCATTGCAAAATTCTTTCGAGTCATTTCAAATTTTATGAAATTCGAATCAAAATTTGAAAGATATTAATAAACGTTTTCTTCATTCTATTAAATCTTACCATACGTAATTAATACAATGATATCCCATGATGGGTAATAGTTCTGAGTTGTCATGAAGTCATTTTATTTTCTTATTACTGAATTTAATATATACAATCGTAATAAATTTTGTATCCGTGCATTTCTGTATAAGAGTTGAACAGCTACTGCACCAAGATTTGAATATTTTTAGAACTAGTTATAGTGCAAACGCAACTCATTTGTTACGTTTATGGTACCATTTCGGACCTGTTGTTATTTTTTAAAAAAATTTTAACTTCATATAAACTTTCCGTCCAAATACTATTTTAACATTTCTACACCTATTTAGATTTCGCGTAGATATTCATTTATATTCTGGAGTAAGGTACTTTAGCCGAAAAATATAATAATGTTTTAATTTGATTTTACATAAAATGTAGTTAACTTAAATGATTTCCCTTGTCTATGAATTTTTAATTTATGACTTATATTAATATAATTTTCATTATATTAGCAAGATACCAAAACCTGTTATTTCTTTAATAGCAATTCTTCATTTAAAAAGTTTAAATTCATTAGTTTTTATTCAATTGAATTTTCAAACTTCCGTAATGGTCACACTGTATTATTAATTTTTTTAAGCTTTAATATGTTTTATCTGTAAGAAGTTTCAAGTAACTACTAACTAGTTATTTTTTGAATATATGGTTTTTAGGAGCCGTTTTTCTTTTAAATGAGATGGTTTATCAGGAAAATCCAATTAACTTGGCTTTAACTATTTGTCAATCTGCATAACTAATAAGAGAGGAAGAGAGTAGTTATGTAAAAAAAAATTCCAAAGTTATGTGGAATATTACAAACTCTCCGGCATAAAAATATTCCTTTCCTTTTGAAACTTTTTATTACATGATTATTTACATAAGCATTTTTCTCCATTTAGAAGAAAAAGTGATATAGGACATAAAATTTATGAGTATTCGAAACTTTTATGCCTTGAAAAAGAATATCCTACTTCATGTTTTCAGTAATATTTTTTAAGTTTTTTTTTCACCTCTTATAACTGAACTTAATTTTATCAAATAATTTAATGTTACTTTTTAAAAAATTTCAATAAGGATTTATTTTCAAGAAATTATTTAAGGACATTCCTTTTTTCATAGCTAAATATTTTTTGGAAAACAGTGAAATTAAAGATTTTAACTAATATTGAACATATCTAATACCAGTATGTGATCCAGGATATATGTGATAGTAATTTTATGGTATTTAAATGTATTTAAAGTACTCTTATCCATACCGCCAGAGCATTTTTCAATGTAATCTTGTTAATTAATGAAAATCGAGGAAAGTTAGTTAAAAAAAAGAACATCTTATGTTAGACTTACTTTTTAATATATGATTGTGTCACAAGTACTAGAGTTAAATAAAAGGAGAAATCTGGAAAATTTCGACCAGCACTCGAAATATTATTTTACAGATGTTATTGGAATTCGAGTGTTAAGAGGTCTGAAATTGCAAGAGGTAATGAATTTTATTATTAAAATTAATTTTAACTCACAATATTTTATTAATCATTAAATATCGTTATTGTATATTCAATTAGAATACAAAGTGGCATACATAGCCATAATCATAATAAATAGCATCATTACTGTGATAAATCTGGTATCGCTATATCTATCTTTAGCGATTAAGTGGTTTATTTTCACATATCCAATAAAACGAGATTTCTTGTTTAAAAAAAAAAAAAAAAAACTTTAAAGCGATATGAAGTCTTAAGAAGCCATCCCAATGTGTAAAATAAAAATAAAACTGTCATCCGTATTATTCTAATATATTAATTTAATGTATAATTTATATTACCATCCTTTTTACGAAATTCGTGGAATTTAATACTGATATTAGTTATCCTGGCAATTCCGAAAAATTGCCATTTAACAGCACTCACCATTGAGAAGAATATTTCAAAATTAACTTAACGTTTTTGGATACACAAAAAGATAAGATTGAAATTTAATGCAATTGTTTCATTTAACATGTAGTTGATTATATCCTTTAAAAAAAGAACAAATGCACAACGCTACAGCGTTATTTGAAGGGATATTACAGATTTCTCGAACTTTATCATGACCAAATATAAATCACTTTAAGTAAAACCAGCTTGGATAAAGCTGACTAATTTCACGAAATTCTCATTCATATTCAGTATTGACAAAAACTAGTATTGAATCTTCTGTAATTTAGTTCCACTAATTTGAGCTTCGTGTGTTTGAATAATATGGCTTTTTAATAAGAAGGACTATGAAATCGACCTCTTCCTCCCGGCATTGGCAGGAAGGACTTATGAAATTAAATACCAACAATATTTGTGCAACACACATAGAGACAAAGCTATTCACATGCGTGAGGGCATGAGGAAATCTTATCCGTAATTTTGATGTTCACTTGAAGACGGGACAATAGCATTCTAGGATTAATGTCTTTCGATCACGAAAATTCCTTCGAAATTATCATTGTGATGCAAGTAAGTCTTGCAGGATTAAGACGAGATTTATATTTCATTTTGCCCCTCTTTCCCCAGGTAGCACAAAGATATCGGCCAATATCAAAATGAGATAATATCCGATATCAAAATGTAATATTGGCCAACATTGAATGCCCCCCCCCCCCCCTAAAATGATATTCAATAACTAATGAGATGTGATTCATTCGGTCGTTGCCATTAATGAATTAACAAATAATCGCGATTTCTTTGCCACGTACGATTGTGTAATATATATATATATATATATATATATATATATATATATATATATATATATATATACTTTAAATCCAAAATTGCATTTTCATATAAATTTCATATAAGTTTCATATAAATTTAAAACCTTCAGTAAAATTTCTATAAAATTATATATGTGTTTTTGGAACATTTATATAATTTTTAGATATTTGTGTGTATTATAAAGTGAACCTGGATTCTATGAGTGTGATTTTATCATTAAAAAAATTATGATGTTTTTCAGGAAAGAAGTAACATAGTAAAAGCTGCCGTTGAGGGATTACAACCAACCCAGGCAGCACAAAGATATCGGCCAATATCAAAATGAGATAATATCCGATATCAAAATGTAATATTAGCCACCATTAAATCCCCCCCTCCCTAAAATGATATTCCACGAATATTATTTTTTGATATTTGGCAATGTTGGCCAATATTTCCCAACATCTCTGAATATCAGTTTGTGACATTAAGTGATATATTTTTTTGTCATTACTGAATATCATTATTTGATATTGAGTGATATATTTTTCCAATATTCCAGAATAACATGTTTAAATATTAAATTATAACTTTTTAGACATTAATTTCTTTTTTAAACTCCAAAAACTGCGATTTGCAAATGTGGTGAACGTATACTTCTCACTGAGCTAGAAGTTGATGCTCAACGAGATTTTTTGTCTTATTTTTTGTCTGATTAACGTAGAAAACCCTACTAAAGTTCTAATAATAAAAAAACTTATAATAAAGTGGCGGGAGTAGATTTTTCTGTTAGTGTCTAAAAAAATGTCTGAAAAAAAATTTAATTTAATTGTCTCATACTTTTTCAATCACAACCGACTTTTTTTTTACATTCTTTTAACATATATTTATTTAAATCACATTTTATTATTAAGTTTGTTAGAAATTTAAAAAGAAATTATGTTGAAAACTAATGACCAAGTACTTTTGAAAATAAACTTGTATTCTTTCTATAATAAAATATAAAATTATTTTAAAAGTCTGAAATTCGAGAGCATTTTAAAAAGAGAAACGTAGTATCCATTAAAAAATACATAAATTGATCTCTTTTTTATTGAAAAAATTTACGTAATAATAAAAGAGTCTTTCGTTTTTTATTAAACTAACAATTGTTATATTTTAATATCGTTATAGGCACTGCATTATTATTTTAAATAAAAATATTTCAAGAGCAATAATTACAGATTTATTTATTAAGTTTTTATTAGCACTACCAATAGATTTTAATATGAAATGCTTTTCTTGAAATTTTTCTATTTTGCAATCTCTATAAATTTCTATACAAATTGTACTACAGAAAATTTTCCATACATATCTCAATAGATTTCTATGTATTTTTTCTTTCAAATATATACATATATATAAATAACTATAGATTTCTAAAGAAAATTTTTATATAAGGCAAATTTTATGGCCTACGAAAACTATAAAAATGTTTGGTACTTCAGAACTTTCCATTCACTTTGGTCAAGATTACAAACTTCGTCAGATATGCTACATGTCGACAGATATCTTGAAATGTCTGAAAAATGATATTGTTTTTACGAAAGTCGGCAGATATCTCTGAATGTTGGAATACTAATATCATTTTTACGACATTGGCCAATGTAAATAAAATATCAAAAATAAGCCATTAAAAATACAAGTTTTTAAAAATAGTAAAATTGTTAAATTTTATTGTTCAGAATTACGTATTATTATGTTATAAGTAATGCAAAATATTCGTTTGGATGCTTCCTTTTAAAAACTAATTGTAAGTTACATCTGTGAATACCGGCAGTTTTGTAAATTTGACGTCTGACATTCAGTGACTCTCCAGATATCGGCAATATTTATCGGGACTTTGGTCGATATCTGTGTGCTACCTGGGTCGTAAACATGTATTTAGAAAATATTGTCCTACTTTATAGGAAGAAAATAACCCTAATTGACATATCATTTTTTCAAAGTAAGATCTTACACTGTTTTATATGTTCTTTTGGAGTACCAATATACATGTTACTTATATCATTAGCCTGAAACCTTTTTAAAGTAAACAGCGGAATTCATCACATTAATTTGATTCTTTTATTGCTTTTTATAATCATGCATTTCGAGTATAAAAAAGAAGTTACATATTCTGAAAATAAATTGTTAGTGATTAAAACAATGAGACACATATTTTAGAAATACTAAATTATATTCAAAAACTAAATCAGTATAAAAAATAACCAATCGATAAAATACATAACATAAAATGCGTTCGATATATTCCCTCTGAAACGCAATTACCTGTGAAACTGAGTAACAGTTATCAAAATCCCCTGACATGCAAAAGTAAATCACGCATGCTGTTATTTTATCAAAACATAAGCTCAGTCATTAACTTACGGAATCGTAGCCATTAAAACGAAAAGGCATTTGTTGCTGGGTTAGCACAAATTATTTGTTGAAAACGAGAATTTTTTGTTAGTAAAAATTGATTTATTTCAATAATTACTTTTTAATGTTTCTAAAAATATTTTTTATCAGATTTTAGAAATGTCCTTGTAAATTATATTTAAGAAAAAAAGTAGTGAAATATATTTGTTTCAAATGTTTTAAATATAAATTAACTACAAAATCCCTTAATGTGAAATATTAATTCTGATTTTCTTGTATTTCGTTTCTTTCTAAAATAGTTATAAAAGTTTTCGTACAATGATGTGGTACACATAGATTTGGTATAATATAAGTATTAAAGAAAAAAATAGAAAACATAATTGACATATGTTATTTACTGTAAAATAGTTTTTCTACCAAATTAACAGATTTTGCATGATGAAGGATGTTTTAAAAGTACATTATTAGTAATGTTAACTTAATATTCTTCTAAATGCTTGAATTATAAAAATGTCAGATAATGTGACATCCTATATTTTAAATTTGGCATGTTTATAATGCTTTATTGCATTTTTGTGACATATATGTTCTGTGGCAAGAGCTGCCGTCAAACAAATTCAAGAATATAAAATTTAACTCTTTGCACTCGAGGGCTCCGGAGCGGAGCCATTTAAAATTTGTCTTCAAACTCGAGGCCTCTGCAACGGAGACAATGCAAATAATTTTGTGATACCTGTCCAGAAAAGCCAAGATTACATATTGGCAATTGCTTCGAGAAATATGACACTTTGGACAATCTCGAATTTGAAGACAAATTTTAAATGGCTCCGCTCCGGAGCCCTCGAGTGCAAAGGGTTAATAAAATCTGATTGATGATTCAAGAGCCAGCAGAAAAACTTTTAAAATTAGTGCACTAGCCTCAAAATTCTTTTCTTTGTATCCGTTTTTGCCATGTAGTAATAGGAAAGTGTTTCAATTATTATAACGCAAAAGCATAATATTTAGAATAAATATTCATTTAACATGGAAATTAACGTTTTGTATTTATAAATAAGGTCTTTGACATATAAAGTAGCAGTGAAGTACTTAAAAAATAAAATCGCAGGAAGCAAAAATTATTTAAAGTATTTTAATGTCGAGCAAACATCATTGGAAATCAAATCTTATAACTTAATTTTTTCGACACTCAGTACAATGGTTACAATATATAATTTAATTAGTAGAAATAAGATGGGGAAAATGTATTATAAAGGACGATAACAGTTTAATCAGCAGTTTCAAATTGCATTACCGATACTATGCTTTATGCAGCAGCATAAATATGAGTTAAAGGTATCCCATATTCGCATCCTATGTATTTTATTAACCTCTGGGGTACACATGTTTTCTAACATCTCGCATTACTTTCTCAAAACGAAAATCTTTCAGACATACTTTGAAAATACGTCCAAGAGAAATATGTTATATATGTACATATAAATTTAAAAATATAGATTTGTATGAATGAAATATGAAAATACGCGCCAGATTCCGTATAAATGATGAGTCTTAGTCGTTGTCTGCAAGAAATATAGTTTTATCCCGTATTTCTGGCATCTTCGTTTACAGTGGAAACCAATGAGCGCAATTAGAAGTTTTTAGTGATTTTCAAAAATTTGATTTCCTTAATAAGATGAGTTTTGAAACACATGTCGTCATTTATATTTTGAGGTTCCCGAAATCCCTTTCCGCTATTTTTAACCTTATTCCATATGTATGCGAATATGTAAATATGTATACTAGATTTTTCTTACCTTTTCAAATCGCAGCAACTGTGTTTGGGGATTTATAGATGAGTTCTATCTTTACGTCAGTGTATATGTGAACACGGTTGCGTTCAAACTAAGCATTTAATAGAGCTCCAATTTTATAAACATGCTTTATACCTTCGTACAAATCGGACATCGGGTTTGGTATCTAAATAATTTCTCAAGAAGTTTTCGACCATTTTGCAGACACATACATAGGTGACATGTTCCCATTAATGTTACGTAATATGTGAATTGATCTGACCAAGTTTATAAACATTTCGAACCAGAAAATTTATTTTATGAATCTTTATTTATTTAATTTCAGTTTTCCATGTGGAACTTATTTAATTTAATTAAAAAAATCTGATCACGTGCTTTCGACTTAGCTACCATTTAGTGAATATTTTATAGGTCAGGTAATCTCCATTCATTTTTTTTACAAAATGAACAAGGGGTTCGATGTATAAAGTATTTTTCCATAATGTTGTGACCAGAGAAAACAGATAGATGACCATTTTGTTCTTTAACTCTATTAGTCAATTAAGAATTTTTATTACTTCAGCTCAATTTATTCCGATATAATAAATGAATGATATTTCACTAGAACGTAAAACAACTTAACAAAACCTGTTTTTATTAAAAACCCAAAGTAAAAATTATTATGCGTTTTATTGATCTTGTAATAAAAACGCGTAAAAATTTAAGTGTTTTATTTTATAGAGGAAAAAGACAAATTATATGGCTTTAAAAACACATTTTAACTCCAAATTAAAATGACTATGTATATTCAGTTCCAGTATTTCCACAATCAATTGGCATATCCAACCGATCGTGGATCACAAAATTAATTAAAATATTCTAATCCTTGATATAATTCTGAATGAAACTAATGTTTCCCAGGAATGATATTATTTGGCATCATCTTTCGCTGTAGATACCATTACCAAAGACTGCATCTACACTGCTCAAAACAATTAGGGGAGCACATGATTTTAACAAAATTACGCAAATATTTACACCGATAAGTAACGTAAAATAAAACATCCACAATTTAAAGCGTAGTAGAAAAGAGATTAAAAAAACTTCACATGTAAATTAAAGTTTATGACATCAAAAACTAGAAAAAGAGATAAGTAAAGAAATCCGGATTTTGTAGAAACATCTGTTTTACTGTCTCAATTGTAAAATTTCAGTTGCTCAGTTTGTGTTTTGAGAAAAGGTGACAGGAAAATGTCACGACAATGTGATTTAACGGAATCCATGGCTTGGCGTGTTATCGAACATTTGAATCTAGGGAAACACAACGAAGTGTAGCGGACGCTGTTGGGATCGCAGGAAGTGTCAATGCAAGGCTGTGGAATCGATTCCAAGACACATGGAATTTAGGACATTGACAAGGGTAAGGCCGGCCATATGTTACCACATAAACTGATGACGGATATATCCTATTAACAGCTCGTCGAGAAGGTACGGGCAATGCTACTCTGCTGCAAACGCAGTTGTTCTTGGACACAGGAAGAAGGGTGTCCATCCAAACAGTCCGAAATAGGCTTCATCAGGGTAGTCTCTATGCACGTAAGCCAATGATCTGCATTCAGTTGATCTGAAGCAACTGTGCGGCCCAAAGAAGGTTGGCAACTGAACATCGAGTTTGGAGGCAGCGTTGTTGGATTCAAATTCTGTTTACAAACGAGTCCCGATTCATTTTGGATGTACAATATGGTGTGTTTTGGTATGGAGAGAAAGAGGCACTCAAAATAATACCCCATTCGTTCGTGAAAGATCACATTACAGACGAAGTGGGTTGATTCTATGGGCTGAAATCAGCATACGTGGGCGTACGGGCCTGCATATCATTCGGAATGGCACTTTGACGCTCCGAAGTTATAGAGACGAGGTACTGAGACCTCATGTCGTATTTTATGTTGCAGCAATTAGTGATTTCTTTTTTCCATGCATGCTAATGCAAGACCTCATACAGTTCGTCTTGTGGAATACATGCTTGAAGCTAAAACTTTAGAGCGTATGGAATAATCAGCAGGCTCGCCTGATCTAAATCCGATCGAGCATGTTTGGGACATACTCAAACGAAGCATTGCTGCGAGACCAACTTCTGTTACTGTCCGGGTCTTGGAGATTGCAATTCTTGAGCAGTGGAAAAGTCCCCAAAGTCTTATCGATAACCTTGTCGCCTCCATGGAAAACAGGTATGCAGCAGTCTTAGCTTTTCGAGGAGACCACACCCCATACTAAAAATCTTGCATCATTTCCAAACCATACTTTTTATTAATTTTGCAATTCTTGAGCAGTGGAACAGTATTCCCAAAGCCTTATCGATAACCTCATCGCATACATGAAAAACACGTGTGCAGCAGTCTTAGCTGTTCGAGAAACCATATGTCATAAAATCTTGCATCATTTCTAAATACATACTTATTTTTTAGCATTTACATGAAACAAAATTGTTGCCCTAAACCATCTTTTCATGCTCTTTCCATCTTTTCAAAGAATAAAAGTTCCCTTGCAAATTTTTTTGCGCCTTTTTTTTTCTGTATTGCGCATTGATACACGTGTACTATCCATTTTATGCCCATACATCTCTGTCTTACACTGTTCTCTTCACTTTTTAGCTTGCTCCCCTAATTTGTTTGAGCAGTGTATAATTGATGTATTTAAGTAGGATAAATTGCAAATATTGAGTTTTTCAGTTAATTTAAAATGTGTCATATCTGAATTCAAATTGATCTGTGCAGTGTTTGGAAAGGCAAGAGGGAGTCTCGTAAACTTTTTTTGCTGTTTTTTTTTTTTTTTTTTTTTTTTTTTTTTGCTATTTTAATGCTATTTAGTATTATATTTTTCAGTTATAATTTGGAACTACTGAAACAGAAATGAAATTTGTCATTTTCGCACTGATGGCGAATTTTTAATTTATTGATTACTGGCTCCAAATATATAACTATAGCCTAAGTATTAATCTAATAATTGGTAATTTTTAAAGCATAATTATAATTTTGTTTGTTCATTAACCTTCTCAGCGCCCGCTGTGAACTGATATATCCGTTTACTATGCAGAGGATTTTACTGCAACAGAAGCATTATTTAAATTAAAGGGTCTCAAGACTCTTAAAATTGAAAAGAAAGAAAAAAACCCACCAATTTCAACATTTAATACCTTAAAATGTTTGTCATTTTAAAATGAAATTTTTATTGGGATGAAAGATATAAATATGTTCTTCCATCTTATGTACTTAAAAAATTGTAAGGTGCAGAATTACTATTGACAGGAGGATCCAAACTGTCAGACATTTGACGAGAAGAAAACTGTCTTAACAGATTTTAAAGAATAATCTTCATGTATTCCACGAAATTTCACGTTATCACAATTCAAGATATTTTTATTGGGAGAGCATAGTTGTAGAATTTACGATTCGTTTTAAATCATATTTGGGAGAGCTAAGTTCAAGAATTAACGATCTGGTTTTAAATAATATTAATGTAATCAAGCATATTTCACAAGAAAATGGCGCAGGCGTTGTTCAGTACAAATCCAAGTAAAGCACAGGATGATTAAATCTTTGTTAATTCTATATTTACACTTTTAAATATTTACAATATATATACAACGAAAACATTTGGATAATTGTTAAATAAATTCCACACTGGGAATTCAAGCTGATCATATTAAATTTTCAGCAATTATGTTCTTCTAAAAAGAAGCCCAGGAAATAGCATGATTCAATATTCGAAAATAAATTTTCCTTTTCAAAATTAAACATCATTTCTTCTAATAGAAGACCACGAAAAAACCTATACGCAGCTTATTACCTGCTGCGTTAAAGATTCACATTCACATTCACAACAAAACTAAACTAAAAAAGAAAAAGTAAAAAATGTTTTCAAATATCAATTCTCTCGAAGGTCACGTGATCCTTCGCGGCTCCTAAGCAATCTGGCTGACTGCTCGAGAGAGGGTTGCAAAATATTCCACAAACTCCCCCCCCGATGAACAAGGGTTCTTTAAAATGGGGATTCAAACATTAAAGTAGAAATAAAAATTGTTCTAAAAAATCATCAGTTACACTATACATAAATACAATACAAAATCAAAATATATACTTACATACTGGACTTCAATAAAATATAACAATTTAAAAAATTTGAGAACAAGTTTCTGCTGCTAAAAATAGAAAGAACAGTTTAAATCTATACAAATTTTTCTAGAATATTCAACACAAAAACAATTAAACTAAAAATTAGAAATATTATCAAACAAGAAATATATATATATTTTTTAAGTGAAAAAAAATTAAAAAGTTTTTTTTTAAGTCAATAAACAAAAGAGTTCAAGATTTTTTTTGAAAGTCAAATGTCAATGAGAGTTTTTGAGTCTCTAATAATATCAAAGTTTTTTTTTTTTTTTTTTTCAGTTTCTCAGAGTTCTAAATTATGCACAAAAATTAATAAGTCTTAATGGTACATGTTCATAAGCATAAGAGTCACATCATATATTTCAAAGTCAGAAGTTTTATTCTGGTCCGTGAAGTGAGCAGATTGTAAGTTGAGAAGATACTCATTTTTCAAGCGCTTCCAAAACTGATTCAGAAGAGTCTCGCGCAAACGGAAGCGTTTCACTAAGGATTCCTTGGTTGCAAGTAAACACAAGATGTGCTTTAGAGTTGCTATAACTAGTTGACCAGGGCGAACGCTACATTTTTTGGAGATTGCACGTTTGTTTAGGACTGATTTTATGCATTGTCTGGATCTTAAAATCCAAAACTTTTCACGAGTTGGTAATAATGTACTGGACACTCTTGAATGAAAAACTTTTTCATGTGCATCTTTCACGATTAATTCAGCAAGTTTGTGTTTTGCAGGAATCACAACAGGATGTTTTTTATAAAATGAGGAATCAGACTTTTGTAACCGTCCTCGTACCAACAGCAAACCTTCATCTGACAACATAGGATTTAACTGTAGAAGATTCAATTCTCTAGTGATACTTTTGTTACATTTCAAGTATTTTGTAACTTCGGGAAAACTTCCTTCCTGCACTAGCTTTGACCAAAAATTTTCAGCATGTAACATTTCCTCAGCTGATAATTCTGAAAATTTTCTTTTCTCTACCTTTAATTTTATATTAGAAATAAATCTAAACATCCATGCAGTTACTCGATACAATTTCTTTAGGGAGCTATACTTTTCGAGATTAAAAATGGGAATTTCATCAGCTTTATTTGTTTGAACAACGCAAGAGATGGTGGCTGCTTTTTTATACTTTTCTAAGAAACATTCTTCTTCAGAAACATCAGGTAATCGAGATGCAGCAATATTAACTCTAGGCCACTGATTTTCGGGAAGGGAAAGAAATTCAGGAACATACACTTTAGGGTTAGCATCAGGAAAAATATGCAACTGGAGATGCTCCTTTTCCATGATCAGGTTGCTAAAATACTGCCAGGGAATTTTCAAGTGAGCGAGAGCCGGGATTTCTGAAAGCCAATTTTGCCAATCATTTTCTAGCTCACCAGAAACAAAAGGGGCAATAAATCCGGCTGAATCAAAGAACATAGTTGCAATTTTCAAAACATTGCATTTAGTAGAAGAATCATTATTTAATTTTTCTAACAAGGGTCGTAATTCTAGTCCAAATTTATCTTTTGTATTGTTACAGATCAATCCTAAAATTTTCAAAGAAGTATTTGGGGGTTCGAAACTCGAAACTGGGATGTTTTCATCATCTAAAACATTAGAATTCAAGCTAGGGACATGATACAAACATTCGTTTAATGGTAGAGAATCACCATATTTGGAAGAACCATCATAGACTATGCGCATTTTTGTTGTAGTTTTATCGTCACGGATAACAGGTCTGTGTGGCATGTAATAGGAATTATTAGAATCTTCCTCGGTGGACAATTCTATTACACCCTCATTAAACTGCTCTAGCAAAATGGAGTTATATTCCTTAAATAAAGAATCGTTTTTGAAGAATTTATTTTCTAAACTAGAAAACCGCTTTTTTGCTACTTCAAGATTAGTTCTAAGCAATTCACGAGAATTTTTCCACAATAATTTGGCTTCATAACGCCCATTTACGAATTTTAAATTTTCTTTAAATTCTTTTATTTCCTCATGATCGGTAATGCTCTTTTCATTGCTTTCAGCAATGCCAATTGATTCAAGATCCCAAAATGCTTTCAGCTGAGTATTCATATTTTCAACTGAAACATGCAAACAAGCTACTTCTTTTTTATTCGACTCTATCTGCCCTTGCACCGTATGGCCGAAAATAGTTTCTGCAACGTATAATTCTTTTGTCAATTTTCCCTCGATTCCCTTTAATATTTTCCACAAAAAGTCAGACCCCAGCAAAATATTTATTTCCTGTTCAAGACCTGTATCAGCAGGCTTAAAGCCTCTTGTTCTCATTATGTCTAGAAGTTCTGGTTCTAGGGTTTTCACAGAAGCTCCAGTTATATTATCAACCACAAGTGCTTCGATATTTATCGAGTTAATTGGTTGCACAATACTGGATAATTCAAGAGTAACTACTTCATAACAAGATTCATAAGGGCGTCTCCGCCCAAAAGGATAAACTAATAATTTTTCTCTTCGCAATGGCTTCAATTTTAATTTTTGTACTAGCGATCTCTTCACGAAGCATTTTTCTGAACCACTATCACATAAAACGCGAGCCAACAAGCATTCCTTACCAGCAGACACAGAAACTGTACATGTCTGCAATAATGTAGATTTATTTTGTTAATATTTTTGTTTTTAAAACAAAACAATTGACTATGGGTATTGTTACCACATTTGGAACAAGGATTATTTTTTGTTCTACAATTTGCAGATAAATGCGACCTATAACAGCATCTGTAACAGCGACCTTCTTTCTTTAATTTATATCGTTTTTGTTCATCAGTGAATTCTGAACAATTTAGTCCTACATGATCAGAAGACTTGCAAAATATGCAAAACTCTTTTGTAGATGTATTTAAAGCAGCAGCTGAAGGTATATTTTTCTTTTGAAGAAAATTTTGATATTTACTTGAAGAATTTTCATATTTGGTTTTAGAATTTTCATAAGCCTTGCTTTGGGAATTATTTACTAAATTAGTAGCTTCCCGGCATCTTAGTTCCGTTTTAATAAAATTTATTAAATCGTGACTTCACAGTCCTTATCGGGGTCACGTTTTCGATGGAAATCTAGTATCAAATTTTCTGGTAATAACCTTAATAAAATGGGTAGTAATAAATGACCGTAAGAGCCTGATGTTACTCCTAACGCATCAAGATTTCTCATACTAGTTTCAATATTATCGTACAGCTTCCTTAAAGAAGTAACATTGTTAGAAGATTTTACTGGCTCAAGATTCAGGATTTTATTCATATAACAGTTGATTATATTTTCCTGCTTCCCATACCTTTCTTCTAACAATTTTAAACAAGTAGAATAATTTTGATCTGTCAGTTCAAAACCAGATACAATATTATATGCAGGACCAGACAACAAGTATTTGAGATATTGGAATTTTTCAATTTTTGATAACGATCCGTTTGAATCTATCGCACTAGTAAATAAATTAAAAAATTCTAAGAACTGGCTTGCATCACCAGAAAATTTTTCTATGTTAAGTTTAGGAAGCTTCACTGCCGAAACTGGTTTACTTCCGATTTTTGAACCGTTATTTGATTCTAGTAAAACTTTTGGTTCAGTTTCGATTTTGCATTTTTTAAGCCTCATCTTAATTTTAAATTTCAAACTTGATATTTTTTCAAAATATTCTTCTACCGATTTTAGTTCTTTTTCATATTCAGTTTTTTCCTGAATTAGCTCATCTATTTCGGAATCTAGTTCCTTCAGTTGAGCTTCCTTTTCATTTACGATCTCTAATGATTCCATTAAAGAATCGCAATCAGTTTTATCAATATCAACAGATAATAATGTATCACATTTTGAGATCAGTTTTGTAACTGCCGCGCGAACGGTAGCTCTTTTACTTTTAAGCTTATCAGGCTTATCCATGTTTAAAATTTATTTCAATTTTCAAAATAAATTATCATGAGAAAACGTTATTTTCAATAAATCAAGAGTCAATAGTCATGCAGAATAATAAAGGTATTTCTTACCTTTTTTCCCGGTTGTTGAGGCACCAAAAAATAAAGAATAATCTTCATGTATTCCACGAAATTTCACGTTATCACAATTCAAGATATTTTTATTGGGAGAGCATAGTTGTAGAATTTACGATTCGTTTTAAATCATATTTGGGAGAGCTAAGTTCAAGAATTAACGATCTGGTTTTAAATAATATTAATGTAATCAAGCATATTTCACAAGAAAATGACGCAGGTGTTGTTCAGTACAAATCCAAGTCAAGCACAGGATGTTTAAAAACTTTGTTAATTCTATATTTACACTTTTAAATATTTACAATATATATACAACGAAAACATTTGGATAATTGTTAAATAAATTCCACACTGGGAATTCAAGATGATCATATTAAATTTTCAGCAATTATGTTCTTCTAAAAAGAAGCCCAGGAAATAGCATGATTTAATATTCGAAAATAAATTTTCCTTTTCAAAATTAAACATCATTTCTTCTAATAGAAGACCACGAAAAAACCTATACGCAGCTTATTACCTGTTGCGTTCAAGATTCACATTCACAACAAAACTAAACTAAAAAAGAAAAAGTAAAAAATGTTTTCAAATATCAATTCTCTCGAAGGTCACCTGATCCTTCGCGGCGCCTAAGCAGTCTGGCTGACTGCTCGAGAGAGGGTTGCAAAATATTCCACAGATTTACGCCCAGGATTAAAAAATAAGTTTTGTAACTTGAGTAAAAATTATGGTGTCTATTTAAAAAAATATTCAGAAGTTTTTGAGATATCGTGCGCGTTATGTCGAAAAACGTCAATTGGAGAAAAATAACTTGTAAGTTTCGTCAGCGAGTATAATTCTAAAATCCATAACTTCTGTTCTAATTGGAATTTCAAGGAAACAATTATAGCAAAATGTCCAAAAAAGATAAGAGTTTATTATCTAAAAAATTACAATTTCAAAAATTTTGAAGCTTTAAGAGTCCTTAGACGCCTTAATATAATCCAAGAAATATAGAGCAGTTTTAAAACCTAAAGTTATGACTAATTCTCTCAAGGATTATATTCCTATACGTAATTAAAATGTTTACATCATGTTAGAAAAATCATTTTTTTTAGAATTTTTTAAAAATTGCAGAGAAAACGACATTAAAATTTTCCATTTTGCTCAGTGGTCAGGGTGTTAAAATACTGTAAAATTAATTACTGTGTAAGCATTAACAAATATATCTTTCAAAAATAAAAACTACAATTACAACATTAGTCATAGGAAAAAGTAAAATTAACTAATAATAATAATAATAATAAAATCTGTCAGTTAGTTATTAAGGGAGTTATTGATATTTGTTGAAATATATCTGCGACAGAATAATGTGTTATCACATATCTTCCTTTCGATTTATTTCCAATTTCAACATTTTTTTCATCATCAACTGCTTTAACAGTGCATGTATAAAGATAACAGTACATGTATAAAGATATTTTCAGATATAAGTCAGTTTAATTACTTTTAAACTGGACTTTATCATATTGTATTCTCTGTAGCAAAATGCGTTAAACATTTGATTATTCTTAGTTTTATTTTTTATCTCTCACGTTCTATAATATTCGGAACTTTTTAAAATTGCTCCATGCGTGTTTGTTTTTTACACTACGGTGCTATTTTAATTTATATGGAAGCGCAAGTAAAAATTCCAAAAAAGTTCATCTGCATAGAATGTGTTCCTAATTCTACCTACAATTTCGCCTGCAATCTCCAACATAACTAGTCTTCAGAAAAAAATGATACGAATTAAGTGTTATCCAAGTATTTTTTTTCCCAATCGATGAGAAAAATCATTCTATAGACCAGTTCGGAAAATCATCTTAAGAATCTGTGCTACTGGTATTTAACTAGCATACTTCGAGTATTACTAATGTGTACATACTGATTTTATTTCCGGAATTACAACTATTTCACAGAAAATTCGACCTTCTCTCAAATTTTCTTTGCAGCCAAACGACGTCTTTTCCCAAATTGTATAAAATTGAAGTAGATTGCCAAGAGATGAAAAGCAAATCTAAAGGAAATCTATTAAATCAACACCTGAACCCACTGACCGCCCATCAATAGGGTAAAATTTTAATGTTGTTTTCTGCGCAATTTTTTATTGCTAAAAAACGGATTCCCCCCCCCCCCCCCATGATATAAAAAACACAATTACACATATGAATATAATTCTTGAGAATATTAATAATTATTCAACTTTTTTAAACTGCGTTATGTCCATGGAATTATATTAACTTAAATTATGCTTCTAACCCAGTGAACCTTGAGTTTTGTGAACGAATATATTAGTTCACGGTGAAGTCCCGTATATATACATAAAACCTTATATATGCCGCTAAAATATACCATTAATTACGTACACTGTTCAACAACTATTAACAATAATAATGTACATCTATACTATTAAATATCTTTCTACGGAACAACTATTTGCATTATTAAAAAATTATACTATAAAAAAAACTATACTTTTAAACTATTTGTATAACGTTATATAAATTTAAAAAAATACTATTAAGTTATTTAAAGTATATTAAAAGTAATTATTTTTTTTCTCCTAAAAATGTATATTCTGTCAATTCTCTATCAATTATTTAAGGAATCTTTTAAAAAAGCATTGAAACAAGCTGTGCGTTCTTCAATTTTAGCTAACTCGGATCCGAAACAACTTGAGCTTATAATAAAATCAACTTATGTCCCAGACAATGACGTAATGAAATCTTTGGGGATTAATTTTAAGTATTAAAACACACGAAATTATGAAGGAATGCAAGGTAAGTGTAATATTTTCCTTGTGCAGCTGCTTATTCTAAAGCATCAATTATTTTCTTGTATAATAATGTATTCAGATTAAAACATAGCATTGTTCAATTGTTCAAAAATGAGATATTTAAACCAAAGCTGATGCTGCTGATTAAACATATTACTTGCTCCATTAGTATCTAATATCGTATGATTTTTAGGGAAATACATAAAGGTAAATATAAGTGAATCACACAAAACGTAGTGTGACTTTTAGAGTAACTATAATAGAATGGAAAAAATGTATAAATTGTTTGAAAATTTTTATTCTCGTCCATATAAATAAAATTAGAAAACACCTTTTTTAATGTGCTGGTACAAAATAAAATACTAGGAAAGCAATCGCATTGACGACTACAATTTTATTGTATACAGGATTTGTACGGGTTATGAAATTTCCAGACCAGGAAATTCTTTGGTATCAACATTTTCTTAAAAATAAATCTCTCCATAAATAAAAGACAATTTCGCGCGTTTGAACTATATTTATTTTTTTTATAAAAAATACTGATATTTCACTTGGAAAATAACGGACCCGTACGAACTCTGTGTTTACTATATAGAACCATCTCTAAAACATAAGTCTGTCATACATCTGCAAAGTCAAAAAGATTAATCAAAAGCAGGCAATTTGTGTAGGCTAATAATGAGCTAGAAGTAGCTGGGAGTCATTCGGTAGCTTCATCGCCCCGATCCCAACCCTTTCCTCTTTTCGGTGTCTTTAATTTGTGTAATTTCCCTGTTAAATTTGTCCGGTTTCAATTTTTGATTTTTTTTTTTTTTTTTTTTTCAATTTGGCTTTCGCTAGAGAGTCTTTCATTCGGGACGTGGCTGGACACCTGGGAATCTTGCTTCCGCAAAAGAGTTGGAGTAGAGTAGAAGAATAAAGGGTTGCGGACGAAGATGGGCCGCTCGCCCATCTTCGAAAATATCTATGAATCGCATATCTATGAAAATCATTATGAAATACCCAATATTTTAGAAAACGAATTGTACTAATTTATTAAAAAAGGGCTAATGAAATTTGCAGATAAACAATATGACTTTAAATTAAAATCGGAATTCATACTAATAAACTAAGTTTAAAGGAAATCCCACAGTCTTTCAAAAATATCTATATATTAAACAAGATTTGTTAGGGTAAGATTTGGTAAGGATGGTATGTTCTAAACTCCTTCAATGTGTAACAACAATGTGCAAACAATTTCGCGGCAGTGGGCGTAAGTCACAACTTTATTGGTATAATTATGTGATCATTGCCAATAATTTTACGACCGGAAATATTCCACTCGTTCTTTATGTTATCGTGTTTTGACGAACTAGATCTCAAACTCACTGTAACAAGGTGGGATAAAAAGACAGCATTTGAGTTCCGAACATTTCTCTAAGGACCGTATGAAAACACTTCGATAAGTACAATCGTAACAGTTCATAGAAAAGGATTAATGGTGACTAATGACTAATTATTATACAACCGCAAGCTATAAATGAATTATAGATGTAAATTTCCAACTGGGCGAAAAATGTCCGGACCAGGATTCGAACCCGGGACGTCCTGGCTGAAGCCGCCAGTGCTCTGCCATCTGAGCTATCCCGAACGATTCTGGTCGAACTTTTTTACCCAGCTGAGTGAAAAAGTGGCAGAGCACTGGCGGCTTCAGCCAGGAGGTCCCGGGTTCGAATCTTGGTCCGGACATTTTTCGCCCAGTTGGAAATTTACATCTATTATGATTTGTTTACCAATTAGAATAATTGTGTTAAAATTTATCTAGTATAAATGAATTATTTAATTCCACTGAGTTTTCCATATATAGTGAAACTTGAATGCAAGCAGAACAGCATTTATACTGACGCACAAATGTTAATTTTTAAGAAAACATATGCACATTCAAATCTTAATCACCATTGAGAACATTTATGAAGAATGATGTGGGTAACACCGCTGCAAATTAAAGTAAAATATTAAATAATAACAATAATAAGAATGAAAACTATAATTTTCAGTGATTTTAGTTATCCTTAATATTTTTTTTTTTTTTTTAGAATTTAAAATGAAAGGCTCATTTGTTTTCGACTTTGTTTTGTTTTTTAATTCAAGGAGAAATTCAGAAATAAGTGTATACCAGACGTATTCCTATTGCTTTTTTAAATCTGGCATTTCACTTGTTTATCTGAGTATCATAATTTGAAATACTAATAGATTTAAAAGTTTTAAAGTGCTTGAACTATTCATTAAAGGGCAGATGTCTAATAATTTCCATTTGCTGTTCTTTGATACCTTTGGTATTAAACTCTTTCAAAACTTTGAGCAATTTATGGAGAAATAAAGTTGAGATGTATCTTTCAATTTTAATTTAAATGGAAATTTTTATTTAAACTTTGTACAAAATTATAGATTGTCTTATGCATGAATATAACAATGAAATAAGTGTCACATAGTTAGGTAACGATGTGCCATTCAAAAAAAGTTCAAATAATTTAAAATTTCAGAACTTACTGAAACATTTATTCAAAAATTACGTAAGTAAAACTGATACAATGTCCTAAGTACATCTAAGGAAAATATTAAGAAATATACACATATTATAACACGAGCTAAAGTTGGTTTTACAATTACGTGATCATTGTTCGAATGGTAAGTGGAATCATTAAACTCATTTATTCCATTTTGTGATTTGTGAAGAGTTTTGTTATATTAAAAATATTAGAAACTTTCTGACTTCTAAGAATATATTTCATAGCTGAACTTTGTGTTCCCCTCAAAATGTAATAATCAAATTCGAAGATCTCGAAAATTCATTTTCGGAGTTATGTGTGTGATAATTCAAAATTTTAATACAAATCGAAATAAGCAATATAGGGCATCCCCAATGGCGTATATCAATTTTTGGAATATTATTTTCCAAATTTACAAAAGTGCTGCAGTACTTTCTAAAAGCTATCCTTCTCTTCATATATACTTATCCAGCAGAGAAAAGTGCCAGCTAATGATTTCAATTTTATTGTACTAAATATCTAAGTTGTCCAAAACTTGTTTGTTCTACCACACACTTATTTGTCATGCATTTTATATGATAACCTTTGATGGATAAATAGCTTATGCTGACACCCGGAAAATAAATTATTAGGAATGATATGAACAGTCGTCGGGAATAAAAGGAAACACCACCTACTAACTCTTCAACAAATTATCGTAGACGGAAGTTACTTGTACCGAACGATTGGAAATAAATTCTACTTTTAAAAGATGTGTATAAAATTTGTTTAGGGGGCCATCTACATATCAAAACGAGCCCAAACCTCATTTTTTTTTCAATGGCAATACCCAATTTTATCTTCGGTTCAAACTATGATTAGACACCAAATTTCAAATCATTTGAATGATAAGTTTTTGAATTATAAACATTCCAAATTTAGTGCCTCTAATGTTAAATTACATTTTCATATTTTTATGTATATCTCCTCAAATTATGCTCCTAATGTGCTATTTTTTTGTGCAGCAATAATACTAATGTGCCCAAACATAAATACGCTGAATTTGCAATTTTTATAATTTTGTGTTATGATTTATGAATTCTGAAATTAATATTTGAAAAAATTATGAATTACAACCTACAATTTTTTTGATGGATTTAGATTTATTAAGTCCTGCTTTATGAAAATCCAAAATTTCACATTTTTCTTCCAAGTAGTTTTCAAATTATGCTTTAAAAACTGCAAAATGATGGTTTAAGGGGCCGTCTACGATAGAAGTGAGTAGATATTTTGAAATTTCTTCTGCAGTCCTGTTAACTAACAGGCTTCATTGGCTGCTTGAGTGGTGCTTAAGGAGCTTTGATCAAGAATGGGGCTCTCTCGGTTAACAATTGAGTACCGAACTTCAATTTGGATGCAGCCCTTAAAATACGCTCGTTTTAAAATAATTATTTTTTCGGAAACTTATGGTACGGATTGTATTAAAATTTGTTTTTAAACTAATTGAAGGGTGTAGAGTTCATTTATGCTGTCAGAATTAAGTATTGATATTGAAAAAAAAAAAAAAAAAAGTTATGGTTCGTTTTAACATGTAGATGGCCCCCTAAGCAAATTTTATATGCATCATTGAAAAGTAGACTTTATTACCAATCGTTTGGTACCAGTAACTTTCGTCTACGGTAATTTGTTTAGGAGTTAGTAGGGGGTGTTTACTTATTTTTTTCAACGACTCTACTTCCTAATTAATCTTAATACTACTAGCATATTTTTCTAGAAGGAGTTTGACCTTCATACTTTTTACTCACCCCCCTACCCCCCAACTGATTATTAATAAACGATCAGAAAATCCTGTTAGTCATGGCTCTGAACTGTCAAAAAAATTTTAAAATTCATTTACATACACTGAATTCAATTTATAGCGAAAGATAATAAATTTGCAAATCAAATCTGTACCAAAAGTTAATGGAATATTATCTTCTCTTATCAAATATTATCAACTTTTAACAACGTTTTTCGTGTTATTGTCATAAGCACAGCCTGGTCTTTTTTAATCTGACAGCCACATTGGTAAATATGGCGGGCATTTTTGTACGAAAATTGATCTAAGAAAGGAGAACAAATGGCAGTTTTTTTCTGCCCCATCTTTACATGTGTGTAGCAATCAGTTTTATTTTCCTTATGCCGCACTTTAAATGAAAGTACAACGTTTAATGTGTTTTTTTTTTAGTCTCATGCACGGAAGTCGCCATTATTTTCCTCTCTATCTAGCTAGTGACCAATATTATAGTGACCAACCAGCCTCTGTAGCGTTTAAAATTATTTAAATGCTTAATTTAAATTTCAAATATAAGTATATTTAATAAAATGAAAGAAAACTGTATATATTTTTTAATATTTTGGTAAGGCATTTGTGTGATTTATCCCTCTCTATCCCTTCTCCTAAATAAATTAAATATGTTCGAATACCTAAAATTGCTAAACATTTTTATAAGGCTTGTTTATTGCCCACCTCTTCTCTTCTTTATATTAAAGTAAAATCCTTAGATGTTAAGTAAGTTTATATTTTTTTCTTCTTAAATTTTTATATACCATCCTCCCCCCCCCCCCGTATGTTTTTTGTTAGAATAAATTGAGTTAGATATAAGCAAATATAATTTAATATGCATATTCATTAGTTTTAAATTAAAAAAGTTAAATCCTAAAAATATTACTTTTACTTTAACATAATCCAAGTTCGGCAATTGCTATCTTTTCTTTGAATAGCAAAATTTATATGCCCTTTTTTCAGTTTCGCATAAAGAAGTGTTTTGCGTATAAGTTGTGCACGGTTCTAATAAGTGGCAAATACAAGTCTGTGTTCAGCATTTCGGGAGGACAGCACATCAATTTTCATTTCCCAGGATTCTAAAAGTTTTATGGATTGTTTACGCATTTTAATTTGTCGTAAACAGCCTTTCGATTTTAGTGTTGTGTGCAGGTGGTACATCCTTTATCATATAGCTGTAAATTGTATAAACAAGTATTGTGCAGAGCAAAAATGTGGAAGAGCAGTGCAATACATTTTGGGACGGGCTTTTTACTTAAAGTTAGAGATTCGTCACACTTCTGGCAGAGTTAGGAGTAACAAAATGTCGCTAGGCTACCCTCTCTCTCTCTCTCTAGATACATAAGTAACAGAAGGCCTGTCAGCAAGACCTTGTCTCTGTGTATGGAAATTGTGATGTTTATTATCATAGGAAAGTACGCCTCGCAACTGTGTTTATAGCATGTGTTTTTGGGTTTCGTACAGGCGAAATTGTGGGTGTTCAGGTTCACGATAAAAATAAATAATTGTGATGGCCTGTTGCTCTCTCTCTGAAATAAAACAAAGAGTTCAGTAAATAGGCAGAGTTAAAAAGCATCAGATGACTTTCCCATACAGCTCAGATTTTACCAATATATAGGCACCGATCTTGGCTGCTGATAGCGGTGCGTTACGATGGACAGAGTGGGAATTATGTGGGCTGGACAGACAATTGCAATCCGGTAAATTCTCCAAGTACACCAGATACAATTGAAGCCGTCTGCCGTGTAACAAAGGCTCCGAAGTTGACTGGTTATACTAGCGGGTTACGGCGATAAATATAGCGGTGTGCGGACTGTATAAAGAGGGAGGGCATTGGTATACCAGCCGTAATCCTCTAGGCTATGCTATGGCTAAACTGAATGCCGTGCGATTTCTTCAGAAAGGTACCTGAACGGATATGACTGTTGCGTGACATGGAATTAATTGATTGTTATAGATATCAAAGCTGCGAGCATACCGAAATCAGTATCATACTTTACGCTGTTCCATCGATGGGTTAAGATCATATAAGAGCTCCGAGCTGATGAGATTGCAGTATTTATGGGAATAGGTTTTGCATATTTAGTAGCTGACTAAGCACATCGAAGAATGAAGGGACTGCCTGCCGAAATAACCAGTTGGTGCATGGAGTCATATATGATGGTTGGACCCCGTCATTTATTTAGAAGGGAATTCGTGTATGCAACATACAATATTGTATGGGTATCTCGAAGATCCTGGTGATTGTTGTTTAATTTTAAATATTAATTTTGTTGTGCGGAATGTTCTTCATAACGTATTTTAATGTTGGTGTTCTCCATGAGAAAATAGTTGTGCATGGAATATTATGCTAAGTTGAAATTTTGATTTTCTCTAACTTAGAGAAAGTGCACTACTACGTATTATGTATAAAATAAGTCTTATCACTAGCATATTATGTGTTTTGCTGTTGACTTGTATAAATAAATTTAGGTTTTACATTAAAAGGGATCTTTTCTAATATTCATTAGTATTGGCTAATTTAGTTTATCAGTCTAGACTTTATTAGTTTAGTAAACTGATTGTTTAAAATACACGACAAGTGCAATTAACGTTTTTCTATTAAATTAAATTTTAATTAGTTCCATTCTGTTATCTTGCATTTTAATGATAGATGCAGTCGATGAAAAAAAAAATATATCAAGTTTTGACCACATTCCACATTGACACTTGAAGTCTATTTGCCAAAATTTATATTTTGCAGACGTTAATTATTACTATATTTTCCTCGTAACGTAATGTGTTCTGCAGTCTTTTGTTAAGGTTAGTTCATTTAAGCAGCAAAATTAAGAAATAACTACATGTTAAAAAACTTTAATTAAAATACACAAATTTCCTAATAAAAAAGACTTAATGTACATTACAATCGTCTTGGTTTCTTAACGGGATCTTGAATCTAACTTTTAGTCCAGGCAATAGAGACCGTATAGGGACTCTACCTAGCAAAATTAATGGTAGTACTGGAAATCGGCTTTCTAGATGTTTTTGGGTAGCTAAATCCGAATTTGTAACTTCCCACCAAAATTTCCCCCGGCAAACACCCCCCCACACACACAAATTTTCGTAAAAGCCCCCCTAAAAAGGTTTTTATTAAAAAATTCCATTTTTTATTGTTTTAGGGGAAAAGTAGCTAGAAATTCAGAAAGTAGACAAAATTTGCAGCAAATTAGATACATGACATTATGACTTAGGATGAAGGGGAAGGGGGGATCTGCCTCGGAACATGCGCCCAGTGTTGCGTGGACTAAGTTGCACAATTCCACTTAACCACTCACACGTTTACATTAGCCCTCCCATCTTCAATCCGAACTTTCTCTATAAGGTTTACTTTAAGTTTTTTGGGTCGCTGAATCCGAATTTTTAACTTACCCCCAAAACTTTCTCCCCCGAAAACCCCTCCCAAATAGTTTTTTTTAACTTAAATTTCTTATTGTTTTCGGGGAAAAGCATTACGAAATTTAGAAACTAGATAAAATTTGCAACAAATAGGATACATGACATTATGACGTAGGATAAACGGGGAGAGAGGGGGCTGACCAGATTCGGATTCATTGACCCAAAAAACATAAAGTGAGTCGAAATCCAGAACTAGTATTAATTTTGTCAGATAATATCCCTATTGCCTGGACTTCATATCTTAGTGCACGTAGCGCCGCAGTGCATGTTCAGAGGCAGCCCTCACCCTCCCCGTTCATCCCAATTCATAATGTCATATATCCTATTTGTTGCAAATTTTGTCTAGTTTCTGAATTTTGTAATGCTTTCCCCCTAAAACAATAAGAAATTTAGGTTAAAAACAACTATTTGGCGGGGGGGGGGAATTTTTTGGGGAAAGTTAAAAATTCGGATTCAGCTACCCAAAAATCTTAAAGTAAACCTTATAGAGAAATTTCGGAGGGGAGATGGGAGGGCGAAAATAAACGTGTGAGTGGTTAAGTGGAATTGCGCAACTTAGTTTACGCAGCACCGCACGCATGTTCCGAGGCAGATACCCCATTCCTCTTCATCCTAAGCCATAATGTCATATATCTAATTTGTTGGAAATTTTGTCTACTTTCTGAATTTCTAGATACTTTTTCTCTAAAACAATAAAAAAATGGTTTTTTTTAATAAAAACCTTTTTTGGGGGCTTTTTACCAAAATTTGGGGGGGGGGGGTTGCCGGGGGAAATTTTGGTGGGAAGTTACAAATTCGGATTCAGCGTCCCAAAAAACATCTAGAAAGCCGATTTCCAGTACTACCATTAATTTTGCTAGGTAAAATTCCCTATTGCCTGGACTATTTATGGTGTTCAGTCTTTCAATTCCTACAGCGCTACAATTTCTTGGATCCCTGTAATGCGGGGTGCCAAGATTTCACTAAAGTATAGTTGGTTTATTTTTTAACTTTGCTTAATTTTAATTGTTAATTACTATTCTTTGATCATGTGTAAAATTTGATTTGATTTTCTTCCTTTTCATTCGACTCAGTAAGTTTTAGTAAAGGGAGGGATTCGGCTATTTTCCAAATTTTAATTTGGCAGGATTTGACACCTTTGGTTAAAAAAGTAACGTAACTTTGTTCAATAATGTAGGTTAGTTCATTTATACGGGAAAATTAAGAAATAACTTCATGATGAGAAAGTTTAACCAATTTTTGGCCAAAGGTGCGTAACCACACCATTTCAATAAATATTTTTTTATTAGCACTGTGACGAATATTTTTCACTAATTTTATTTTTCTGCTATTTTCAAGGGCTCTGGAGACGTCTATAAGATATCAGTAATTCAATTGGAGTAAACACTTTCTGTTGAGAAATTTTCAAAATATGCTAGTTTTTAAAAATTGAAATGGTTATTGACAAATTCGACTTTTTGAAAATGTATAATTATTCCACTTAAGATTAACCATACACTGTTAAACATTTTGCAGCATTCTGGCAGGCCATTCGACCGTTTTTTGAAAAAAGGGTTTTATAACCATAATTTAACTATATTCTGACCATAAAATGGCCAATAATATGGTCAGAATAATGTTAAATTACGGTTGTGTAACCGTTTTCGGAAAAAACGGTCAAATGACCTGCCAGAATGCTGCAAATTTTTAACAGTGTATGTTTTTATAATGGATTAAAGTTGAAAGTTCTGTAAATAAAATATTTATAAAACAAATGTCATAAAAAATTAAAAAAAAATATTAATTTCAAAATTTAATGGTGCGTTAGCACACCATTGAACGAATGCATGAAAATGCCGAATGCGGTTTATTTCTCAAATAAAATATTATTTTTCAAGTACGAATCTTTTTATTTGTCTTAATGAATGTAATTTAAGTATATTTCAATGAAAATAAAGCCACATATTATAAAATTTCTGCGCTTGTATAAAATAGGTTAATCAACATACACATCGCGCCTTTCGTAATGAAAAAGATTTAATGTACATTACGATCCTCTTGGTTTCTTCACGGGATCTTGACATCTAACATTATGGTGTTCAGTCTTTCAATTCCTGTAGCGCTTAATTTTCTCGGATCACTGTAATGTGGGGTGACAAGATTTCACTGATGTATAGTGGGTTTATTTTTTTAACTTTGCTTAATTTTAATTGTTAATTCCTATTCTTTGATCATGTGTAAAATTTGATTTGATTTTCTTCCTTTTCATTTGAGTCATGAAGTTTTAGTAAAGGGAGTGATTCGGCTATTTTCCAAATTTTTAATATGACAGGATTTGACACCTTTGGTTAAAATAATAAAGGGGATTTCGTAGATATTTTAATTCAGAAGAAACCCACAACAATTTTCTGCAATCAAAAACTGGCGTCCTTGTTAATATGTCGAACTACACATATTGTACAAAAAGTCGACTCCTATTTTGATTTCTGTTACGTGTCTGGTACTGGGTTCGTCACTAATGTTTTTAGTGAGGGTATTCAGTTTCTAGCCCTCTAAGTGTTTGGGGCGTAATATTCCGTTCACTAAGCTCCAGGTTTCACAGCAATATAAGCAATATTTAAGATAATATAATTCTATAGAATTAATAAATTTTAAATACATTGAAGAATGATTAATACTCTCAAGGGTTATATTCATATTTGTAATTAAGATTTTTTTTTTATAATGTTGAAAGAATCATATTTTCTTAGCATTTAAAACAAAATGCAAAGAAAACAACATTATAATTTTACTTTTTTGCAGGACGCTCGAAGGGCTGGTTTTTCAAAAAATTTTGGTAAATGGAGGATGGAATATCTGAGAGATATAAATACGAGACCGCTAGAGCAGATGTGACATACAAGTTTCAGGCCACTCCTTTATTATGGACAATGGAGTCTTTTAAAAAGAAAGGAAATGCATTTTTTAAAGAGTCATATATTTATGTCTTTAAAATTATATTTGTCAAAAATGTTGTTTTTCGAAAATAAAATCGTATGATATTATACAATTATTGAACAATATCCATTCACACTTTGTAATATATATAGTATACGTTAGGAAGGAAGAGGAGAAAATTATTTATTTATGAATGAAAAATTATTAATTTAAGAACATTTTAAACTAGATCAGGGAAGGCGAATCTATGGCAGGCGTGCCATGCAAGTGGCATACGACAGATTAGTTTTGGCGCGACTTAGATTCAGGTTCTACATTAAAATGTAGTAGAATTTAACAAAATGCATGTTGCAAATCTATGTGCTGTCTCTGTTTATCTCAATTCGATTAGTTCGGTTGGTTGTGATTGTCATACAGATTGAAGAAGCTGAAATGTAATTTAACGTATTCCAGTCTAGCTCATTATTGGCTCTAAAAGATTAAAATACATTACAAGCAAAAATACTGAATTAATGTTTTAATACATATCGACTACAATAATTTACCGGTTGCAGTAGTAACTGAAAATAGATTCCAATATGACTAATGTTGATTAATGCGTTACAACCAAATATAAAACAACATACATATTTTTCCTGTTAGTCTAATTTTTTTAAACAGAAAGCAAAAATTATATACTTTTACATAATAATCCAGTTATTAAAATTATATTTAAGACTTGTGATAATGAGTAACCTTACAATAAATCATTTTTTAATCAGTGCTTTAAAAAATATTTCTAGCATGACGTAAGACAAACAAAACCTTAGCAAAATACAAGACATTTTCAACCGTAGTCTCATTTGTTCAGTATTCACGAGTTTAAGCTTACTTTTTTCCACTCTTTCTTCAAAATCTGACTTTTGTAAAATGACATATATTGTGGTCTAAGAGTATCGCTATTTCTATACCATGCATTATAAAATATAGCAGTGATATAACATACGTTAAAAAACTTCACTAACAAAACATATAATGGTCTATGAGCATAATAATTTTTATGGCGGTTCTCAGTAAGACGTTGAAGGCATTTGCAACAGCAGGTAAGGTTACGTTGGGCAACTGGTCTATGATTTTACAATATGATTCTGGAGATTCTGGCAATTCAGCTTGAAAAGTCTATGATTAATTTGAATTAAAGTCTGAACTTTTGTAAATGTGTTCAGTTAGGTTCCCTCTACCAGACAAAAATGTTCAAAATTACATTTTAATACCCCCCCCAATATATATATATACTAGCAGCCTAACGCCCGCTACGCTGGTCAGTTTTTTTAAAAGAAACCTTGAATCAAACGAAATATATCTGTTAATTTGATCATGCGTTTTAAAGCAATATGGACATTTACCTGGAATGCCCAATCTAATTGGTGAAAACAATATGAACGTTATTACGCTATTATATCGTTTGAGCCATACAAAATTTAGGCTGTTAAAGGCCAACTTCTTTCGTTGATCATATAGTGTAGTATTCGGTGAAGAACAATAGAACAATATGTAATATACTAAAAGCGTTCATGAAAAATTATCAATGCAAATCTCATCAGAATCTGTTAATTGGACATACTGAAAAGGCTAATCGTTCATAATTTGGTTCGCCTGCTTCTAGAACATTCAGCCTTAATTCTATAATCAAGCAACTTGATGACCAAGCAACTTGATGACCAAGCAACTTGATGACCAAGCAACACAAAGCGAATGATATGTGCTTTATACTAAAACATTCACTGAAAAATTAACTAATCGAGCAAGTTCCATCGAAATCCACTTATCAGGATCTTTTAAACTGGAAAATGTACCGAAACATTTCATAAAAATAATCTAATTAACAGTTTAAATGCCGTGAAAATTCATTCAGCGGAACCTTAAAAAAAGCCAATCTTTCGAAATTGGGTTCATCTGATTTAGATCTTTACCCATAATTATTTAATTAAGCAACGTAGAACATTATATTTTATACTAACATCTTTTCTGTAAATTATCTAACTAACAATGTAAGCACCATCAAAATCAATTCAGTAGAAGTAAATGTAAATGCGGCCGGAATGAAATTTCTCTTTGCATTTTATATACATTGAGATAGTTAAATATAGCTATCATAATCGCGTTAACCTGATTATATAGAACTCTCAGGGATGTAGGGGTAGGTATACGTCGCATCATTTTTGGATTTTTAAAGAAACTCTGCACAACTTCCATCCATTCTAGTATACATCCTTTGTCTGTAGCGTATTATCCTCCAATTTTCTTTACTATACCACAGAGAACTTTTTCCGCATAGCTTCGTAACTAAACAATTTTGAAAGATATGATAAATATTGAAAAAATACCTGAAATATTATCTAACTAACTGTGCAACTGTCATTAAAATCCATTCACTAAAACTTAAAATCTTTCCTAATCGAGTTCACCTAATTTTAGAACTCCCGTAACTATTACTAAGTAACTTGGAACGATGGTTTTTAGATTAAACTATTTATAAACCAAATTTACTATCTAATAGTGTATGTTCTGCAAAATTATGTTCAGTAGAATCTGAATTATAATCAATCGGAATGAAATAGGAATTTACGCTTTACATATAGTAATAGAAGCCTTCGCCCGCTACACTGGTCGGTTTCTTTCGGTCGGAGAAACTTTAATCAAACGAAATATATCGGTGTATTTGATCTTGTATTTTATAGCAATAAATACATTTATCGCTAATGATCATCCGCGTTGCTGAAAACAATGTGAATGCCATCACAGTTTTATATCTTCTAATGTCTCAGACAAAATTTGGACTGTTATGAAGCAAATCTTTTAGTTGATTATTTATAATTCAATATAAAAAAAGAACGGAAGAATAATATGTAGCATATTAAAATCATCCCTGAAAATTAAAAAAATTCAAATCTCATCAAAATCCGTTCAGTAAAACCTTCTAATAAGACTAATTTTTCATAATCGGGTTCACCAGATAATATAACATTCAGCCATAATTCTATAGCAAAGCAATGTAGAACAATATGTGTTATATACTAAAATCTTTCCTGGAAAATTATCTAACAACAGTGCTAATTAACTCAGTAGAACCTTTTAAAAAGGCTAATATTTCAAAATAGGGTTCACTGATTAAAGAACTTTCGCACATAATTCTATACCTGAGCAACATAGAATAATATGTGTTACATATGAAACACTTTCTTGAATATTTATCTAACAATGCAAATCTTCTCAAAATCCATTGAAAAGAACTCAAGTTATAAGCGGTCGGACCGAAATTGCCCTTTTTATTTTATATTTGAAGTTGATAGTTAAATATATCTTTCATAATCAAGTTAACGTGATTGTAGAATTTTTAGGAATGTAGCATAGACTATACGCCGTAGACCTTCTGGTGTTTTTTAGAAACTCTGCACTCCATAGCTATAACATATATACTCTCTGCCTGTAGATTTTATCCTACTTTTTTTTTCAACTACACCACTGAGAACTTTCCTCATAATTCCATAACTAACAATGTAGAATGACGTTTCAAATATTGCGATAATCCCTAATATTACCTAACTATGCAACTCCAACCAAAATACGTCCAGTAGAACTTTAAATAAAAGGTAATCTTTCACATTCGGGTTCACCTAGTTTTGGAACTTTCTCTTGCAATCTAATTTTCTGCAATCTGATTTGTTGCCAAGTTTGTGCTTCAGAAAAACAATAACCCAGAAGAAAACTTCGCTACAGAGAAGTACCATCCATGCAAGAAGTACCAACCATCCACAAAAAATAATCTAACTAACAGTGTACGTCCCATCAAAATACATCCAGCAAAACTCAAATTATAAACGGGTGGAAGGAAAAGTAAATTTGCATCTTTTATATAATTACAGTAGATGTATCTTTCATAATTGCTTTCACCTTTCTGTATAGCTTTTCCAATAGCTCTATAACTAAAACTAAGCAACGTAGAACACCGTGTGTAAAAAAAAAAGAAAAAAAAATGTTCCAAAAACATTACCTAACTAATAGTGGCATATCCTATCAAAATATTATAAAGAATAGGAATAAAATGCAAATTTCCGTTTGAAATATGTAGTAGATGATGATGATACGATTTTCTGTAATAGAATTCATCATGAAGTTTGCGCTTCATACATAAACGATGCTTTCAACATTGTAATTAATACACCGATTGAAGAAGTATCCGATTACGGAAGATTAACCAGAAATTCCATGATCAACTACCCAAAGAAAGGTGAATATATGGCTTTTGTGATACTTTTATGTTAGCCGGGCGCAAGTAATAAATCAACAAAGATTGTTTCCATATCTTATTCATATTTTATTATTTTCATTCAAAATAAAAGCATTTCACTCATTTCATTTATAATACATGCTTTACTCTAATATCATTGAAAAAGATGAAAAGTAAAACAATAGGAAATAATACCATAACTTAAAACAAAGAATTGTTTTTAATTTACATACGCGAAATGTAACTACTGATATTGGCAATTTTAAAAATGCTAATGGCGATATTTACATACGGATACGGCTGACATAAAAGTACCCATTTTTCCTTCTTATCCAGGAGCAAGTGATAAATCGCGATGTATTATTTCAATTCCAATTTCTTCCATTAAAAAAAGTAATACTTACGCATTATTCGGACCATGAGATACACTGTAAAAAAAAATGGTAACTTTCCATGTAAAATCCAGGAACGTTTCGCCTTTTATCAGGTTTTCAGAATAATTTAGCTCTTTTCTGCGAAATTCTGGTTTTCTTATCTGAAACGTTCCTGAACAAAAGTTGGAAACAGCAAAACGCTGCGGCCGCCATTTATTATTTTTTTTCCTGTAATCCGTTGCTCGCGCGCGAGTGTCGAAAACGAATTCCTTAAATGAATGTAAAAAAATCAATATGGAATGCAAATAAATCAATAGACGACATAATCCTTTACGTCTCTATTGTCAAGATAATTCAGATGAAAATACAATACCTCTGTGACATCACTAAGAGATTATCTCTCGTACTTGTCTGTGAAATCTTTAACAAGCAGACTGTGTAAAAAAAAAAAAAAAAAAAAAAAAAAAAAAATACACCTATTATTTGGATCTGCATTAACCAGGGGACAATCAAATATGATTCTCACCTATTTTGATTAATTTAAAGTATGTTTTAGAGTTCTTATCTCTAATTATTCTTGTGAAAGGATTTCTTCAAATGGGCCTTAGATTTTCAGAAATTAGAGTTTTAGCATACGTTTCAAATACCCATTAGTTTGCAGCTCTCAACGTGTCTTTCGTGGTGTGGACGCAGAAAGCTTGCACGCCACCCTTACGGCCCGGGTTCGATGCTACCTCTTGACTTTTTTTTTCTTTTTTAATTAATTTTATATTTTAACACTTTATTACAATTTGATTTAAATTTGACATATATTTGACACTTTGAATTGCTGCAAATTTGAGTTTTTTTTTTTTCGGAAAAAATATACAATTACGTTTAGGTTTTTTTTTCATGAAAATTTATATGTATTTTATCTAACTTGTAAACTAACATAATCACTGACGAAAATCCAAAATATTTTATGTCTAGATTTTTTTTCTAATTATTATTTACATTTATACATTTTTATATTTTAAGCAAAGTTCAGAAACAATATATCACATATATATTTACTTTATTGAATTTTAACTGAAAATTTATTTTTTCGTGTAAATTATAAATAATAATTTTGATGTCAATTTCAAAATATTTTTTCATTCTAACAAATAATGATAATAAAGCGAAAATTGTCAACTGGAAATGTAAAAATCGTCTGCGGATCCCGCATGCTGTGAAATGTCAGTAATGTCATAATGAAGGGAACGAACATCCAGAGTGAATTATGTCAGCCAGGTATCGGTCCGGATAGCCTAACAGGTAAGGCATTGGCACGGCACGCCAAGTATCCAGGTTCGATCCCTGGTCTGGACATTTTTCGCTCTTGTGCTACTCCAGCCTTGAATATGTCAGTAATGTTTTGCTGTCAACAGAAATATTCCTGGTATTTCGCAGGAAACTTACTGGCATTTCTGTAGAAAGTTTTTAACATATACAGTAAAGTACCAGTTATTTTCAAGAAATGTTTCTTGGAAATAATGGGCAACTCAGCTGCCCATTTTTTCCCAGGAACGTTGCGGAATTTTTTTTACAGTGTAGATCGCCAAAAATGATTGACAATAGCCAATCTTGTTTATCGTTTGCCAGTTACGTTCAAAAAAGTAATTTAACATTCTTAAATACATAACCTTGTTAAAAATGGCAAATTGTTTTAAGTAAATACATAAATAAAATATATAACATAAAACTACATACTATAAACTATAATAAATAAAAATTATAATAATAAAATTAATTTAAAACTATACTAAATAAACTATCAAATGGACAAAAAATAAGGGTTGCTGTAATTAATGTAATTGCCCTGCTTGGCGCAGTTGTATCTGACATGGCCCGGATGTAAGTACCACAAAATTTTTAAAGTCGTACAAACATTGCTTTCATTTTTTAAATATTTTCGTTTTATAATGTTAATTTCTAAGTGGATCGCTTCCTTGTATTTTAAATAAATTCAATATTTTTTCTTCTTTTTTTCAAGGCTTTTGTATTTATTTATTTTTTTCAAACTCATATAGCCGGTTCAATTCTTTAACCAAAAGATTTAACAAAAAGATTTAATTTGAATTCCTTCCGTTGCTACAGTAACGGATGTATAAAATGAATGGATATTTATGAATTATCACATAATGTTAGGTATTTCGAGGTTTTGGCCCCAAAGACATTGCCAAATTAGAAATATATGAAATATCTCGGAAACTATTGAGCTTAAAATAATTTAGTTAGTACCATTCGATTCAGCATACAAAAATACACCAAAATATGTTATCAGTTGAAAAATAGCTATAAAATCAGATTTTTAAGGAATTTTTTTAAAGTTCGTTCGATTTTTTACCCCCCTTAGGGGTGGAATTTTAGAAAATCGTTTCTTAGCGGCACTCAATGTCATAAGAAGAATTTTTACCCCAAATTTCAAGACATTAGGTTCAGTAGTTTGGGCTGCGCGTTGATTAATACGAAATTCAGACTTTCTTTTATATATATAGATATATATATTTCATCTTTCTTTCTTCGTGGGTCCGGTTTCCCCATAAAAATGGGGCAAGTGGATCAGTAGTTTATTGTTCCCACGCGATATATATATTTTTCATATGGGATATCAGGTCCTTTTTAAAAAAGTGTAAACAATTTAAAAAAATTAAACCAGGTAGATCGTGTAAATTATCTATCAACTAAAGGGCGTTGTAAGGAAAACCTCTACTATCTGAAAAAAACACTAAAAGTGAAAATATTAGATTTACTTATATAAAAAAACATAAAAAATAAGTAAGTACTTATGTGCTTTAGTATAGGTAATAAGTATAAAAGTTACATGGGTATTTTAAGGAAAAAAAACAAGATAAATTTATCAACGAACGACAACGTAAGTACTTTACATTATATCTCATTCTCTTTCTTACTTACCACAATCGAAGTTCGATATGTCCAATAAACCTGTCTAGAATATGATCATATTTTTATATCGAACAGAACTATTTTTTATTCGTTGCGATAATTTTCAAATAATGTGACTTTGCCTTACGCACCCCTCTTCATCTGCATCATAAAATTTCGAACCATACCTATCACACTTAAAAAATATGGTTTGATACCCCTAACATGCTTTTTTAAAATTTTATTATAAATTTAATAAGGTATTGTGTAATTCTATTGCAAGCAAAAAAAAAAAAAAAAAAAAAAGAATGAGGAAATTAATTTCCCGTAGTAAAGTAAACTCAAAAAGAGATTTATAACTGCTGGGGTAACTGGATCACATATGGTCCAGTTACCCCTGATACATGTCCAGTTACCCCATTCTTAAAAGATTTATGGAGTAACTGGAACATTGGCCTTACATTTGAAACAGGAAGTAAATATGTATAGATATCTAATAATCTATCTATACTCCTATTATAAAGAGGAAAAAATTGTTTATTTGTCGGAGGTAAGCTCAGGAACTACCGAACCGATTCCAAAAGTAATGGTATCAAAATGATGGTGTTAGTCCAACTTAGAACATAGGCTATATCTTATGTCGGTGCCACTACCCCAAAGGGGGTGCAGGAGCAAAAAACGTTCTAAAAATGCGCTTTTTGCGTTACTGAAGGGCCTAGAAATATGAAATTTGGAATATTAGTTACTTATAAGATATAAATGATGTCTAAGAACAGTTCTTAATCAATTCGAAATTTAAAAGGGGTGAAAATGCACAAAAAGCGTTTTAAAAAAACGTTCTAAATGGTAGTTACTACATAATCTCAGGAAATACCAAACCGATTTCAAAAGTAATGGTATCAAAATGATGGTGTTAGTCCAACTTAGAACATAGGCTATATCTTATGTCGGTGCCACTACCCCAAAAGGGGTGCAAGAGCAAAAAACGTTCTAAAAATGCGATTTTTGCGTTACTGTAAGGCCTAGAAATATAGAATTTGGAATATTAGTTACTTATAAGATATAAATGATGTCTAAGAATAGTTCTTAAACAATTCGAAATTTAAAAGAAGTGAAAATGCACAAAAAGCTTTCTAAAAACGTTCTAAATGGTAGTTTCTACATAATCTCAGGAAATACCAAACCGATTTAAAAAATATTGGTGTCAAAATGATGGTGTTAGTCCAACTTAGAACATAGGCTATATTTTATGTCGGTGCCACTACCCCAAAGGGGGTGCAGGAGCAAAAAACTTTCTAAAAATGCGATTTTTGCGTTACTGAAAGGCCTAGAAATATGAAATTTGGAATATTAGTTACTTAAAAGATATGAATGATGTCTAAGAATAGTTCTTAAACAATTCGAAATTTAAAAGAAGTGAAAATGCACAAAAAGCGTTAAAAAAAAACGTTCTAAATGGTAGTTTCTACATAATCTCAGGAAATACCAAACCGATTTAAAATATATTGGTGTCAAAATGATAGTGACAACGTTTGCTCCAAGATAGGCTATATTTTATGTCGGTGCCACTACCCCAAATGGGGTGTAGGAGCAAAAAACTTTCTAAAAATGCGATTTATGTGTTACTGAAGGGCCTAGAAATATGAAATTTGAAGTATCAGCTACTTATTAGATATAAAGGATTTCTAAGAACAGTTCTTAAACCATTCGAAATTTAAAAGGGGTGAAAATGCGCGAAAAGCGTTCTACAAAACGTTCTAAGTGGTGATTTCTACACAATCTCAGGAAATACGAAACCGATTAAAAAAGTAATGGCGTCAAAATGATGGTGAAAACCCTTGCTCCAACATAGGCTATGTTTTATGTCGGTGCCACTACCCCAAAGGCGGTGTAGGAGAAAAACGTTCTAAATTGCGGTTTTTGCGTGACGGAAGGGCCCTGAATCGTGAAATTTAGAATGGTAGTTAGTTACAAGATATCAATGATCTCTAACGACTTTCCTAAAAAAAGTCGGAATTTAAAATCGGTCAAAATGCGCAAAAAGCGTTGTAAAAAACGTTCTAAATTGCGATTTCTAGCAGTCTCAGGAAATACTGAACCGATTTCAAATATAATTGTGTAAAAATGATGGGGACAGATCTTGCTCCAAGATAGGCTATGTTTTATATCTGTTTCCACTACCCAGAGGAGATGCAGGAACAAAATGAGCGAAAAGCGTTCTAAAAACGTTCTAAATGCCGATTTGTCACCAATATCTCAGGAAGAATAAAACTGATTTCAAAAGTAATGGTAAGAAATTGATGCTGACAGCCTCTGCTCTAACATAGACGCTATTTTGAGTCGGTATCACTATCACCTAGACGTTGCAGGAGAAAAAAAGGGTTCCAAATTTCGATTTTTGTGATCGGTAGGGGCTAGCAAGTTAAAATTAGGCAAGGTACATATTTATTACATACAAATGATCTTTAAGAACAGTTTCGAAAAAATTGGAAATTTAAAAAGGGGTGAAAATGCACGAAAAGCGCTCTAAAAACCTTCTAAATTGCGATTTCTACTCAATCTCAGGAAATTCCAAAGCTATTTCTAAAGTAATGGTTGCAAATCAATGGTGACAGTCCCTGTTATAACATAGGTTATATTTTATGTTGCTGTCACTACCATCTGAGGGTTGCAAAAGCAAAACATGTTCTAATTTGCGTTTTTTGCATAACTGAAGGGTCTAACACTTTGAAGTATGGCATGGTATTTACTTACAAGATGCAACTGCTTTCTAAGAACTGTCGAAAGAAAATTTCAAATTTAAAAAGATAAAGTGAGCGAAAAGCGTTATAAATTACAATTTGTATGTAATCCTATCAAATACCAAACCGATTAAAAAAATAATGATGACAAATTGTTGGTGATAGAACGTGCTCAAACATAAGCTATATTTTATGTCTGTGCCACTATCACCAGAGGGTTACAGTAGCTAAAAACTTTCTAAATTGCGATTTCTGTGATACTGAAAAGGCTAGAAACTTTAAATATGGCATGGTAGTTACTTGTAAAATATAAATGCCCTCGAAGGACTGTCGAAAATAAATTCGAATTAAAAAGGGGTGAAGTGAAGGGCAGGTGCGAAAAGCATTCTAAAAAAGTCCTAAATTACGATTTCTACGCAATTTCAGGGAATATAAACGAAATATAAAAGTAATAGTTACGAATCAATGGTAACAGTCTCTGATCCTACACAGGCTATATTTTATGCCGATGATTCTACCACCTGGGGTTCACAGGAACAAAAAACGCTCTAAAAAGGCCTTTAAAAGCTTTCTAAATTAGGTTTCTGTGGAATATTAGGAAATAACAAACCAATTTCAAAATTAATGTTGGCAAATTAATGGTGACAGTTCCTATATCAACATAGCCCTTTATGTTGCGAGAGGTGGTAGGACTTGGAATTTGACATGATGGTTAATTTTAAGATGTAAGAAGATGGTTTCTAAAAAATTCAAAACTTCAAATGAATACTGAAATGAGCGTATTAATTGAGCATAAAAGTTTCAAAATATTTTCTAAATTATTATTTATTTAGTTTTATTTCGTTTTATTAATTTAAGTCTCATTTCTGCCGTATGCAGTGTAACAATGATGTTTAATCAAACTGTGTTTTAAATAGTAATTTTTTTTAATTATTCCTAAAAGTAATAAGTACCTTTTAATAAGATAAAATATTAACCTTTAATAAAATAAAAATTTAGTTAGTACCTTTTAATAAAAATTAGACATATAAATATCACTTGGCATATTTCAAATATTACGCGAGCAAAGCCGCGGGGTTTGCTAGTATTAATATATTTATGGGTCTAATCTTTAAATAAAAAGATTGTTTAATAAAAGTACTTACCATATTTTAATAAAAAGTCGAGTAAATTCAACCAAATGAACGTTGTTTTTTAAAAAGAAACCTAAATGTTTGTCAACCTATCATAGCAAAGGCAGAGTTATGATTGAGTTGATACACGTTGTTTTAAGAAGTAGATATAGGGGTGTAATGTTGACAAAAACTAAAACTTGAAAAACATTAACGGGTTTTGTATGAAATTGCCTATGGCCCAGTTACCTCGCGGGTCCAGTTACCCCAGCTTACTTTAATGTCAAAATATGCTGGAGTTCAGATTGAGCTTCATGATTGCTCTTACCTGCTTTGTTCTTGATGTACTGAAAACATATAAAGATACATCATAATAAGCATTTGACAATGTCTTCAAAATCTCGGAAGTCACTTGTCTTGATGCTTTCGTGATGTCCATTATTCTTTGAAGAAGATTTGGTTTTTCTGAATGCTTCCACTTAATAATTTAATATTAAGACATGAGGAGGTCATCCATTCCTTGCCTTGATCTTCTTGTTTGATGTGAAACTGGCTTCCTATAAACAACTTTCACTGTTTAAGGTTTGACTCTATCTCAATATGTACTGAAGCTGCATACTATCCAGCAACCTGACACGTGCCTGACGAGTGCCTGACAAGTGCCACGAAGAACTGATCAATTAACCCCTTAACCTACAATTACGGGCATAGCCTGCGTACGATGATCGAGCCAAATGTAAATGCCTCCTACCACTAAAATTTCACAGTAAATATAGTTTAATTTAATCGTCGAAATTCCATGATTAAACAAGGTGAAAATCTCTGTTAAATTTTAGTGGTAGCTATGGATTTGACACACCGTGGAGCTGTTAAAAGTAAATCGTAGGTTAAGGGGTTAATTACTTTTGTTACTTTTTTTTGTTTGCTTTAATTACGCTCTGATCCATCTGCAGACAGACGCACCTAGAATATGATAACAAAAAATCGACGCGAACGTTTTAAAACCCCGATATATTCTTCGGGCTGGCTGGATAATTCTCTAAAGATAACACTACCTTATCTGATTTTCCTTGCATTGTTAGCTCCATGTTGGGAATCTATGAGATGAAAAGATCAATTATTCATCCACGTCTGCTTCCGGTTTGCATATTCACAGAACAAACTCTTCATTTTTTGGAAGCAGCGAGGATTTCGTGATATAACAATTGCTCAGAACATATTTTTCTCGTGCTTTGTGCATTTCTCCCGAGAAGCAATGCATCTTTACTGAGCTTTCCTCCAGTGTATTTCTCCTTTTTCTTAAAGAATGTTTTATGAAGTATTAAAGGGTCTCAGGACTCTTAAAGCTTCAAAATTTTCGAAATTCAAATTTTTTTAGATGTTAAACTCCTATCTTTTCTGAACATTTTTATATAATTATTTCCTTTAAATTCTCATTAGAACAGAAGTTATGGCTTTTAGAATTATACCCGCTCAATAGCTGAAGCGGCGGCGCTTTCAAAACTTCCAAGTCATTTTTCTCCAAACGATGCTTTTGGGCATAACGCGCACGATATCTCAAACCTTCTGAATATATTTTCATGAAATTTTCAAAACATATGTCTCATGTTACTTAGTACAAACTGAACCTAAAATTTTCTTTTAATTGTTCAAAAAAATATTATTTATGTGATTATACTGTTTAAATGTTCAAAATATTTCATTTGTTAAATACATCTTTGTATTTAAAATATAAAAATGCTGTAAATACAAATTTATTTAGGTTCATGGTAATTGTTACAAACTGAAGTATAATTAGGCACAAAAAAAATCGTTCTAATTGCAAAATTTATTTTGTATTTTGGCTTTTAGATTTGGCTTTTATTATACCCGCGCAATAGCTGAAGCGGCGCTTCCAAAACTTCGAAGTCATTTTTCTCCAAATGACGTTTTTGGGCATAACGCGCACGATATCTCAAAAACTTCAGAATTTTTTTTTTCAAGTAGGCACCATAACTTTTATTCAAGTTACAAAATTTATTTTTTAATCCTGCGCGTAAGCTGTTATACCAATTTTCTACTCGTCAAATGTCTGACAGTTTAGCGCCCCCTCTAAATGATAATTCTGCATCTTGCAATTTTTTAAATACATGAAATTAAAAAACCTACCTACATATTTTGTCCCAATTAAAATTGTGTTTTAAAATCATATACATTTTGAGATATTAAATATTAAAAATGATAATTTTTTCTTCATTTTTCCCAATTTTAAGAGTAGTGAGACCCCTTAATTGACTACTTTGAAAAACAGTGCAAATTTGACCATATTGAAGATATCATAACCAATATATTTTTTCGAAATTTATGAAATCACGTTTGTTTTCCAATACTTTACATTTTCGATGTTCACAGCTGCCGCTTGTACGCGGCTCCATACCACTTTTTTACACTCTCCAACCATTCACTTGAAGGTCCAGTTTTTTGTGAATCTTTGCTGTCCTGGAAGCCAACTTTTATACTATAGGCCATTAGGAAATATGTCTACAGCTCGTGATCGAAGATACTATTCAAATATTATTCTTCTTATGCCTTTTATTACTTTCATTCTCCTGGAAAAATAAATTTTACCGACTGTGTCTGGATTTTTCAGCTGATACATAAAATTGATTCTGAAATATTTATTGATATTGCAAATACTTTTTTTTTTATTTACCATACTCTCCAGTGATATATTTTTGTATACAACCCGATTTGTCTGACACAGATAGTGTCTTCCCATTGATTCTATGAATATTCTCCTATATTAAGGGGACAGGTCACTGTTAAAAAAAAAAAAAAAAAAAAAAAAAAAAAAAAAAAAAACTAATTTAAAAATATGGTTCAAATGGTGAACTCACTGCATTTCCATGTTCAACTAAAAGTACATTTTGAAAAACAAAATTACTGCCTATTTAATTAACAATTTAAAGAAATTAAAAACATTTTGAATTTTTTATAATCTCTAATACTTTTTTAAATATCGCTGATTTTGTCCATTTTTTTAAAGATTTTCAAATGTGTATCATACGAGACTGCACATGGTTTTTTAGATACATCCAATATTATATTTAATTTAATTTTTTGACTGATATATACAGGGTGTCCACTCGCAATGGTATCCAAAGTCTCATTCCTTAACCATTATTCAAAAACATATAGCTCCAAGTACAAAAATGGTTTAAATGAGGTAAAGAAATATTTAAAAAGCGATTTGGGTCAATGAAAACAATTCTTAAAAAATTACGAAATTTAAATTTTTCTACAGTCTCCGGTCCTATAAGTTATTTCGTAAAATTTTACAAGTAAGATAAGTAAGACTTGCAAGTAAGACTGAGAAGTATGACAAAAAAAGTCCCGTTCATATACCATAAAATTGACCGAGTTATGAAACTTTAAAAATACATGACTTATAACACTTTTATGCATCTAAACACAGATGATTCCTCCATGCTTTGAGGGGGTCATATAAAAAGTGCTTAGAGTATTCGAAGAACTTATTTCATGTATATTTGCGCTTTGAAAAAAATCTTACAAGCATTACGACTTTTATTAAGTTTCAGATGGGCTAAAATAATTGTACTTTAACATGTGTTTTATTTTGTAAGTATTTAAGACTGTTTCTTTTCATGATATATTTTAACAAAAATTATGTTATTTTTATAAGTTTTTATTTAACTTCAAAAATTGTACGTATGTTTTTCCAGTTCAAACGTTTTACTCGAAACTTAACTCACATTCAAATATCCGGTCGAGATAAATTTTACGTACTGACTTAAATCCGATGACAATCTAATGTTATGACTTTTGGTGATTACCTTTCATACTTATTTTACAGGATAATACAAAAAATTTCGGATAGATTACCGCCAAGTATAAGAAAAACATTTAGATTAGATAACAGAAGACTGAAGTGTTTGTGTTTCTAAACTTTATGTATTTTTTAGCTCTGAATCTGAAAATTTTTAACCATCATGTCAGGATTTTTCGCAAATCATAAATTGTCAAAGTTAAAAAAAATAACAAAAATCGGATTCTATAAAATAGAGGAGATGACTGTATTTTTTAACTTTTGATAATTGACTTTTACGTACTTTTTAGTACTGAAGTTGAAAATGACCTTCATTTTTAACCACCACGTTAGAATTTTTTGCAAATCGTAAATGGCAAAATTAAAATATAGCGAAAATATGATTATATAAAACAGATGTAAAACTTTTTTTAATTTAATTTAATTTAATTTAATAATTTATTCAATTTTTTTGGATTGTAGTAGGATTCTTATAGCTAAACAGTTAAGGAGTTCAATGAGGTGTGGGAGGAGATTCCATTTTAACTTTGAAATTTTCAATTTGCGAAAATTTCTGACGTGATTGTTAAAAATAAAAGTCACTTACGGATTCAGCTGTAAAGAATACATAAAAATCAATTGTCAAAAGTTAAAAACACAACAATGACATCTATTTTATAGTATCAAATTTTCGTTATTTTTTTTTCCTTTTTTTAACCTTAAAATTTACGATTGGGAAAAATTGTTATGTGATGGTAAAAAATATAGGTCGATTTCGGATTCAGCGGTACATAATACATAAGAGTCAATCATTAAAAGCTAAAACTGTTAATTTTCATCAGTTTAGTTAAGAAAAATTCTGTTTTTTTTTCTTATATGTTTTTTACAAATTGTATATTTTGCATTAACATGTCAGAATGATTAAAGATTTCAAATTTATATTGCAATGTTAATTTTTCTCTCAACAATTTTTAATACATCTGATGAAATTATATTTCGACTAAACATGTGAATGACCCCTAAATTGCAGCAAAAAAAAATATGCTCCAACTTTAAACAGTTATTTCTCGGTCAATTTTAATCGTAGAACAACGGGACTTTTTTTGTCTTAGTTGTCAGTGTAACAGGAAAAATTTCCTAAATACATCTTATAGGACGGGGGAACGTATAAAAATGTAAATTTCGTAATTTTTTAAGAAAAGTTTTTATTGACCCAAATTATTTTTAAATATTTCTTTACCTCGTTTTAAACATTTTTGTAATTGAAACTATATGTCTATGACTAATAGTTTAGGAATTAGCCTTTGGACCCCGCTGAGAGTGAACACTAGGGTGGAGTGAAAAAGGCAATTTTTTTTTTTTTTTAACATTTCTTGACTCATCAATTGGTGCCGTTTGGCTAAAAAGACACTGTAAAAAAATTCCAGCGCAATCACTCATTGTCTTCAGGTTCCACATAGGGGGCCAAAAAAAGGAATTTTAACTTAAAAATTATAAAAAATCAATTTCTTTTATTTGATTTTAATGTTTTCAATATCTTTATTTTCTAACTTAAAAACAGCTGTAAAGAGGAAAAAGAAACCAGAAGGCATTTTACTTTAATCAATCATCAATTTTAGATTTCACATGTGTGCCAAAAAATTTTCTTTGGTGTCAAACTTTGTAAGTTCCTTTTGTTACTTGAACGTACTGCGAATGCATCCGTTCCTGCCTTCTGTTTCCTGTGTTACCAATGATGCTTGTGTTACTAGTCGCACATTACTATCTACTGCTTGAGAATGACAAGGGAGCTTCTCAATTTCAAATTATGAACCGTTTCTGATCATACTGGCTATGCCTTCGTCACTGAAGTTCATGGTAGCTGGTGGTTTCAAAAGATTGTCGCAGAGAATCATCTCAAAAACGCTCTTTGCTTCTAAATGTAAATTGGTGTATTTTCGCCTTCCAGTCAGTTTTCTTGCTTTCAGTATTTTTCAGAGCCCCAGTTTTCGATTATGTGATCGTTCTCCTAACAGTATTGCCAACAGGCTGCTTTTAGAGTGAACAAAATAAGTGTTCCTCTGAATAATTTCATGAACGAATGACTTAAAACCTTCTGGCCATAATGAACTTTTCTTATCATTCTCTGTAGGTGACGTGCTCCATGAATATCCCGTAGGATTTTCTTTACTTCAATCCGGGATGGCATGTAAACTCTCATGACATATTCTACTAGGAGCTTAAAGTTTTCTGTTGGTTCATCAGTCGACACATACAGGCGTAATATTCTGTTGGCTGTATTGAGACATTTTGAATGAAACATCGTTCTGGGACTTCTGTTTGCTATATCTGGAGGGCACTTGCCCGAGGATACTGCCCTAGAAATATTGAAGAGATATTTTTTGTCTGCACTGAGATCTTTTTTATGAAATTTATGCAAAGCAACCGGAATAAAAACAAAACTTATCACAACAAATGTTTCGCACGTTTTCAGAGAATTTTCCTATTGTTCCTTAAAGCTGGTGCTGCCCAAATGCAATTCCGTCAATCTTCTGGAAAAGGCAGCCTAGAGGTAGTTCAATAGTATGCAATAAGCATACAAACCAGTGTAATTTGTGGCCATCAAAGATTTCAAGCTGTCTAACTGCACCATTTTTGTCCCAACATCGACGTTCGTTCCATCACAGGCAACGGCAACCTGCTCCGAAAGTGTAATCAACGTTCTCGCCTCAGCTTAATCCATTCAAAAACGTTGGATGGAGTATCTTTGTATATAATCCCTATATCACAAAGCATAGATGATGCAATTATAGCAGCTGACCTACCCAATACTCCAGTTCTATCACAAGAAACGTCTAGATTTGGCAATGATATTTGGCTTGTATTGCAGGTTGAGGGAGTATCATAGATATTAGATTTCCGACATTTGGCTTCATGACAAACGTAATCGTCTTCATTTTCAGAGTTATCTTCCAATTCTGAATCAGTTCCTAAAACGGCGTTTTCTTCTAAATCCGTAATATTTTTATAAGAATTATTATATGTATTGTATTTTACAAGCATTAGAGCAGTTCCTCTGCTTTAGATTCCTGGTTTTCCATTCTACATTACCTTTCTATAACACGCTTCAAATTTTGAGTTCCAGAATTGTTAATTGATCTTGCTTTTCCCTCATACGTTGGTCTACTAAAAGATTTCGTTCCATGTTCATTTTTTGCCCATGGAAAATGCTTCATTAAATCAACATACGTGGGCAACACTGTCTCTTTCAATTGTACGGGAGATCCAAAAACACTGCAAAAAGTTTCATTTTCAGTTGAGCTCATGTTTAAATTAAACTTCCGTATTGTCTTGTTTAAAAAAAAAAAAAAAAAAAAAAAAAAAAAAAAAAAAATTAGTGTCTACATATTAGTGGTTGAAACAAAGACAACTATCGCAAAAACGAATAATTCCACATAATAAAAGTCACGTGACAGTCACAGTTTTTAGATTAGAATACGTGCTGCCGTCTATTAGATTTTGAAGTTTAAATTGCTGTTTATGTACGAAATGTGCTTTCTGGCACTAACATCTGGCAATAACGTTTTAATAAAGCCATTTATTGATGAAAACGTAAGTAATTAACATTTATTTATTAATTCATTAATTATTCAATTAATTATTTTTAGGTAGCTTTCTTTACAAAAAGCTACCTATTGCAGCCGTTCGGAGGAAAGCGAATTCAAAAAATTTTGGTATATTTTCATCGATCATGACCCCCAGACCCCGAAACCACCCTCCGTTCAAAATTTATATATATATATATCTGACCTATGTCACACTGTAACTCTCGTATTTATGAACCTATTTGGATGTAATTCAGTGTGTACATAGTACATACCAATGTCTCGACCGAGTTCGTTGGCCAGCTTCATCCGCCATTTTGTTTCAAAATGGCGACCATTTAAAAATTTTAATAAAAAATTAAAATTTAAAATGTGGTACCAAAAAATTGAAAATGGAAAAATATTTTTTTCTTATGTATTTGACCTTTATACAAAGACTCCGTAGCAGTTTTTGTTTCGTCTATATCTTAAAAAATGGCTGAGTTATAGCATTTTGAATTTCTAGCGAAGCTGACATTTTGAAACGTCCTGAATTTTGTCACGCGATAAAAGGCGTATTTATGAACCAATTTGGATGTAACTTCGTTTATACATAGAACAGACCAATGTCTCGACCGAGTTCGTTGGCCAGCTTCATCCGCCATTTTGTTTAAAAATGGCGGCCATTTAAAATTTTAAGAAAAATTTAAATTTGAAATGTGGTACCAAAAAATTGAAAATTGAAAAAATATTTTTTTCTTATGTGTTTGTCCTTGATAAAAAGATTCGGGAGCAGTTTTTGTTTCGACTATATCTTAAAAAATGGCTGAGTTATAGCATTTTGAATTTCTAGCGTGGCTGACGTTTTGAAACGCCCTGAATTTTGTCACGCGATAAAAGGCGTATTTATGAACCGATTTGGATGTAACTTCGTTTATACATAGTACAGACCAATGTCTCGAACGAGTTCGTTGGCCAGCTTCATCCGCCATTTTGTTTAAAAATGGCGGCCATTTAAAATTTTAAGAAAAATTTAAATTTGAAATAGGGTACCAAAAAATTGAAAATTGAGAAATTATTTTTTTCTTATGTGTTTGAACTCGATAAAAAGATTCGGGAGCAGTTTTTGTTTCGTCTATATCTTAAAAAATGGCTGAGTTATAGCATTTTGAATTTCTAGTGTGGCTGACATTTTGAAACGCCCTGATTTTTGTCACGCGATAACAGGCGTATTTATGAACCGATTTGAATGTAACTTGATCTGTACATAGTACATACCAATGTTTCGACCGAGTTTGTTGGCCAGCTTCATTCGCCATCTTGTTTCAAAAGGGTTGCCATTTAAAAAAAAATGTAATTTAAAATTTAAAATGAGGTATTAAAAAGTTGGAAAATGAAAAAGATTTTTTTTATGCGTTTGACCTTGATACAAAGATTCTGGAGCAGTTTTTGTTTCTGAAAATTTGTTCTTTTGTTTATATCTTAAAAAGTGGTTGAATTATAGCACTTTGAATTTCTATCATGGCTAACACTTTGAAACGATCTTGTATTTGTCTCGCGATACCACACGTATTCGCCTATTTCGATGGAAAAAAGCATGTGGATAATATACATCAATATTTCAACCAAGTTCGCTGACCAGCTTCATCAGCCATCTTGTTTCAAAATGGCGGCCATTAAATTAAAAAAATATATATTTAAAGTGAGATGCAAAAAAATTAGAAATTGAAAAAGGTTTCTTTCTTAAGTATTTGACCTTATTATAAGGATTCAGGAGCATTTTTTGTTTGTCTTTATCTTAAAAAATGACTCAGATATAGCAGTTTCAATTTCTAACGTGGGTGACATTTTGAAAAATCTGATTTTTTGCCTGCGACAGCACTCGTATGTATCAACCGATTCCGATGTGAGTGAGCATGTGCACAGCAATTACTAAGGTCTCGACCAAGTTCACTGGTTAGCCTCATCCACCATGTTGTCTTAAAATGGCAGGCACTTTAAGAAATCGCCGAATTTGGCAGCGAAATATAAGTTACTTTAAATAAAAGCAGCTTGGATAAAGCTGACTAATTTTGCGAAATTCTCATTCATAATGATTTAGTATTGATAAAAATTAGTATTGAATCTCCTACATTCGGTCTCCACTTAATTGAGCTTCGTGTGTTTGAATAATATAAGTTGGCTTTTTTAAAATAAGGAATATGAAAGCTACCTCTTCCTCCCGGCACTGGCCGGTAGGACTTTTTTTTGTTAAAAATGCATTAAAAACATTTAAAAAAGGCTATACAAATATTTACTTGAGATGTGGAACCTCAAGATGTCAATATTTTGAGCTGAAATTTGGTGACAATTTGTTTTAGTCAGTTTGGCACCATATAATGAGTCAGGCGATATTAATTTCGAGAAAAAGTTTTTTCGCTCCACCCTAGTGACACCCTGACGTTTTACACTATATTGTAAAACGATGCAATATAACACATCTTCATCTATATTTGTTTAAAAAAGCTGAATTCTAATTCTATGAGCTGATTTATCACATATATGGTAAAAAGAACATGTACAAAAAAGTTAAAACTGTATCTCAAATACAAAAAAAAAGTCTTAGCATTTTTAAATCATCAAAGTGAAGAATATATGAACATGGAGAAAAAACCATTCACAGTTTCAATTTATGTGGGTAATTGCGCTGGATGTATTAACAAAATTTACAAAACATCGCAATATAATTGCGACATGGGTAAAACAGAGGTGTCCAAACATTCACGATTAATAAGGCTTTCATTTAATATTAAAAAACAAAAATCGATTTTTTTTTTTTTTACAATTTTGTGATAAACTGTCCTCTTAGCAGAAAATTTCTTAAAACTCCACACATACAATAAGAGTCTACTTGATCCTATGAAAATTGTGGTGCAAGTAACTCATCCGATATAAATAAATATAGAGTAAGCATGCATCAGATGAAAGTAACATAGAAATAGAATTGTAAATGGAAGAACTTTTCTCTAAGTGTACACTACTCGGGAGTGTTTTCCCTACAATGTAAAAAAAGAAAAAAATTCACAATTACAGGCAACAAACACCGCACAAAGAAGGAAGATTAAATAACAAATATCCCCAAAAATTCGTTTATCTCTCTTTACTTCAGCAAAAACATACATGAAGCAAATGACAACGAATATTATATAGCAGAATGATAGCAGTGTTGTGGTGTTGTTCATTTAAAGGGAATTTTTGTATTCAAATATCTGCCGCAATTTCCTATTAGTAATACACGTATTCATTATTCTGTGATGAATATTACCATTCGGAAACACCGGTTGAAATCGGGATAAAAAAAATCAAGGAACCGGAAAATGATCCGCATTTAAACGTTAACGCATATTAACTATGAACGTCTAAACCGGGTCCAACTGTACACTTTTCAAAATAATACTGCACTTCAGTTTCAGTCATACAGTTAAAGCTTCCTTTAAATAGTTTTGAAAATCATTTGTTTATTAAATAAATTGTCAACTGCGGGTATTACTCGCGCTCAGAGGTTCCCATACTATAAATATATGAATTATTAACAGTATTTAAAAAGAATCCTTGCTGAAAGAATAATAAGACTTTGTAAAAAACTGTACAACATAGATTTAGGTGTAGCTGTATATACTATAAAATTATGAATGGGTATACCATAAAAGATCAAAGAATATGACACCTAAATAAAATCAAATATTTTTATTCTATATAACTCTTTTTTTAATCTTATCCTAATCTGTTTATGGTGAACTTAATTCGGTACTGACAATAAAAGTAGTGTATATTTAAATTAAACTTAATTTGGCAGTTCATAAAACTAAATGGGAAAAGGGAAATCAGAAACGTAGCTCCAAGCTGCAAGCCTGATGGAGTGTTTTCCTACTGACCGCCGAAACCCGTTTGTTAGTTCATCCTTTTGGCAGCAGTTAAAAAGAAATGTTCAATGTTTATATTTATGCTATAGTAGATTAAAAAAAAAAAAAAACTGTAATATTCTCAATATAGCTGCCAGGTTCAAAACATGACAAAATATAATGAATACAAAGTATTAATAACAAAAACACTACTTGTAACTATAATACCAATAATAATAAAATTAATAATAATAATATTTAATGAATATATATGAAAACTATTTACAATGGAAACAAAGAAGATAACAAAAAAATCATCAGCGCAGTAAAAATCTTTTCATTTTTCATTGTACCTAAAACAAAATCCTTGTTCAAAGTTTAAACTTGGCATTGTGCTAATCGCGCTTCGAAAGGAGGGCGCAAATTGCAACGCCTGCTTGGTTCGAACCGCGTTTATCCAGGTAGTATTTAATTAACTTTTGAAAACACGGGAGGCTTATTGAGAGAGCCATTCAATACAAACTAGTCGCGAATCCCATAGTAATTATGTGATTAATTCTTATCAAATTAGTCTGTTTTTAACAATGTGACGTTTATTGCTTTTATACTGATACTGGGCATTGCATTACAGAAAGATACCTTTAATAGTTATCTGGGCTCTAAAAGCCGATGATTCATGGAGTACGCCGCTCCTGTAATTATATATGCCCAAACCGCCCATGTCTTTAAGGGATATCTCGGCTAATTACCGACGTTTTTTTTTTTTTTTTTTCGAAAATCATTGTGAAGATTGCATTTATACTTCTGCTACGATAGGTACTTCCAGCGCTTCACAACACATTTGCTGAATGTCCGCAAATCGAAATTTGTGTGTAACGGAAAAATGCGCTTTACTCAAAAACTATGTGACCTAGGGTAATCGCTATAATTTTCCTGCAAGTTATATATTGATGTCTACTACCTCTAATTTTTTCATAATTTTAGTTTCAGTAGATTTGGAATTAGATGGGGGGGGGGGGGACATATTTTTCCACAACATTTTTGACGATATCTCTGAACATATAATACCTAAAATGAAAAGAAATGTATTTTTGAATTCAGTGTTACGAAATCTTTCACACGATGTACAAAGAAAATATTCTTTTAAAGTAACTTAACCAGACCCTCTACATTTTCCTAAATATATTTGTGGATGTTTAATAATATGTAAATGTGTGGGTCAATAGTCTTTTTTACTTCTCCCAATTTGAACTTTCCACGTTCCATAGTTTACGAGTAAAATGGCTGTGACAGACATACAAACAGACGCAGGAGTCATCTTATAATGGCTCCATTTTTACTTTTTATGTACGGAACTCTAAAAAAATTTGATTTTTTTTTTCAATATAATCCAGGGAGGCAATAAAGATAGCGACGAAATAATAGACTTGTCATTGAACAGAAAGCTCTTGATCAACACCTAGGTTCTTGATAGGATAGCAAAATTTGATTTTTTTTTCAATATAATCTAAGAAATATATAAAGATACGGATGAACAAATAAACTTGATATTGGACAGAAAGCTCTTTGTGAACAACCGGGTTTGTGACAGGATAGCGTAGTACAGGAAAAGCGCATAGTCCAACAGCACGCACAGACCCTCATCGCTCCAGGCATAATTTTTGTATCTATTGACAATTAAACTCCTGATTGTTCATGTAGCTAATGATTCCATCGCTCAGCTATTTATATTGACTATAGAAAATTCATTTACAAAATTTAGACACTAATACAAGAAAATATGAGTGAAAAATAAAACGGACTTTATCCTAGATGAATAGAAAAATTCAATATATATTTGAATTTCTAGAAACCAAAGATTATCTTTTGGAACAGAATTGCGTAGCACAAATAAAAACGCTGCAATTCTCACGCGGCCTAGATAATCAGAATCATAAACAAAATTAAAAATCAGGACTGAATCGTTATCTAGTGCTTTGGAAGAAATAAATGTAGGGTATTAAAACATAAATTGGAGAAAAATACTGCAGCTCTTTTATAAATAGAGAAATTACTAAAATACGTTATTGCAACATTGTACAACAGCTGCTGTTCGGGAATATCTTGTATTCATTGTCTAGAAATCCCTTTCAGAAATTGGACATCATGTTACCTCTTCACATTACTGCAGTAACACTCTCCGTACTACCTGCAAAATATTAGGTTCGTTTTCAGTTTTTTTGTTTCTTTACTGGATATTCATTACATGTTGTATTAGTATATATGTATTTTACTTCTTTATTATTTATGTTATTAATGCGTAGAAAACATTTGTTATCACACTTATACTTTAAAAAAATATTGCTATTTGGAATTGTTTCACAATCACCCACTACATTCTCTTAATATATCATCGGCATCACAATTATAAAACTACATACAATAAACTAAAACATTCAGCAACATTTATCAAGAGACCAATTTTTCTTCATTTAGTTCAGATAAAGATTATTAACAATTGAATACACGTGTTTTTGTACTTTTTAAAATCAGAATAAACCAGAAAAAAATATAGAACTTACCGTTCTTTGAGTTTTAAAAAATAGCGTTTAATATTTTAATATAAACTCTATCTCTTGATGCCTATCACTAGAAACTGTCAAGAAAGCTTGACCGTCGAACATTAAGCTCGAATTTCCAAGGATCTTCCGATAGCTCCAGAGCCCCGAACCATAGCTTCCCGCTTTTCGATACCTTTAATTTAAAGAATTTTCCTTTTATATTTGTCAGTTTTTCTTTTTTTTTTTTCTTTTTTTTTTTTTTTTAAATCGGGCTTCCACTAGAGTTTCGGCATTTGGGACGTGGGTCTATACATTTCTTCTTGGCTTCGCTAGAGAAGTAAAGAAGTAAGAGTAAGTAGAGAAAGTATAAGAAAAGTAAAAGAGAAAGGGTCGAGAATAGGAACTGCCATGGTGAGCGGCTTCTTTCCGTCCGCGGTCTTCTAGAAACACTAATTATTCACGATTCCTCTAAAAAATAATTAAACTGTTCATAGTGGATGTCGTGTAATAATTTAACAGGATATTTAATTTGCTTTTTGATTCGCTTTCACTCGCGTTAAACGCTTACCACTTATTGGTACCAACTAAAATCCCGTTATAAATTAGAAATCAGATGACTGTCCATGTAGATTATCTCGCTGGCTCTGAATACTTGTAATTAATAATTGAATTCAATTTATTGGAATGGAATGTGTGCAGATTAAAATATTGATTAAAAATTTGTATTCCCAACGTTTGCATGATTATTTCAATTATAAATGAGTACAAAATACGGTACAATTATAAATATATTTAAAGTTTGGTACGCACTATAATTATTTTCAATATGCACATTTTTGATATGTTAATGCTTTCGTTTAAATATAATAATTTTCTTAATTTTGATTTCCACGGAAATAATATTTTAAAAATATTTAGTTAGTTGTATTAGGTGATTTTCTATATTTAACATATTTCGTTTTTATTAAAACATCCATTAAAAAATATTGTAATTTTATGTTCTTTTTATATGCTCTTTTTCAACCTATAAGTTTTCTTAATATATTTATTATTAATAGTTTTTCTTTTTTATTTCGATTGTGTATAGCTTAATAAATGAGTTATAAAAAGATAAATTTAATCATGAGTTTTAAAACATACACCTGTTTCTTGAAGAAACAGTTGATAAAGAAAATGTAAATTTTGTCCAGACGTTTTATCGATATAAACATTTCTTAAATTAAAAACAAACATTTACCCATTCTTTGATGCAGTGATAAAATTTAAGTAAAAGCTTATAAAAATACTTATAAAACTCTCTTTGTTTTCTTGTAGATAATATATTTTTTAAATATTTGACACTTTATAAATATTTATAATCTATTAAAGATTTTTCTAAATATTTCATTTATTTTAGCTTTTATGTATGATTAAAAGAATATGCAATTTTTTTTGTTTTTTATTTCTAAAGGAAAAAAGCAATGATCAACACTGCAAATTAATTAAGTAAAATTAGTACTCGTAGATGTTAATTAGAAAAAATATTAATTTTTTGTACTTTCAGAGAATGTCTATGTTTATGTTTGTCATAAAACAATCCAAAAATACACACGAAAATTAGGGGATACCCATAAAAAATTTTTTATATATGGCAGGTTTTTTGTTGCACAAAATATGCAGAATTCTGAACTTATTGATTTGAAAAATAAGATATAACTCATTTTAGAAATTGGCATCAAAGGGTTAGTATTTTTATATTGCTTCAAAGTTTTTTTTTCTTTTTTATTATGAAATGAATAAAAATATTTTACCACACTAACAAAAAAGTTATTTTACGTCTGATTAAAAAAGTTACTAATCTTTATTACTTGTTGGAATATTTTAAAAGGCATTTCTTTTCCTTCCACTGCATCCATTGTGGAAAAAAAAAACTGTTTGTGTTGTAAAAAGTTGAATACCATGATTATAAAATGCATTTTCGTTTTTTATTTTTTTTTTTAAACACAAAAAAATTGGGGTGTTTTTGTTTTTTTTTTAATATTTTGCTTTGAATGTTTTCTTTGATAATGGTATCTATTTTTTGTATTTAAAAAAATATTTTTTATTTTAAAATTTGCTAGGAAATGTTAAATAAAACACTAAAAAAGTTTAATATGCAAACTCTCAACTTGTTTTCTCTTCATCGAAGCCTTTTTCAAGACTAATTAGAATATTCTACAATTTCATGATCTATAATGCAATCCCAATTGTCTTGAAAATCACATCAGTGAAACATATACAAGAAGGCTGTTTGTACATAAAACATTTTTATTGTTTTATTTTTTATTTTATTTAACAGCTTTCTGCAATTAATGCTATGTATTATCCCTGGGTGTTCAGATTTTCCATATACAGTGCGCGGCATGTATTAGAGAACATACATTATATGTGAAATGCCTCCCTGTACACCACAGTTGCAAATCTTTTTCTGTTACATATAAACATGTCAGAACGTAGACTAACTAGGGAAATGAAGAGGTTTCTTGTCATTGTATCATTGTCTGAAGAATAATGCAATTTAGAGATAGCCGCATTTTTTAAAGACTCCCGGTCATTCGTCTTTAAAGTAAGGAGCGAACTGAAGGCTAACAGGTTTGATTTTGAAAGCGTTTCATACAGGAAATGACATTGCTGTCTATATGACATTATCATGCATGAATTCTTGATTCGTGTGGATGAAAATCTGAGGGAGGTAATGAGGGCACTCGTTAGGGATTTAACTGCAGGTTGATGAGACCACTATTCAAAGTGCGATATTGGAGACCTGTGTTAAAGGTCGTATGTAATGAGGAGAAGACAATTCTTGTCCGACAAAACGAAGGACAGAACCTCCTGGCCAGAGCCAAACGTTTCCTTAACAAGTTGAAACATGAAGAGTAGTCAGGAATGCTGTTGTTTTCCTCATATTAGAAAAACTTTGTCCAGGTTCCAGAAAATGAACCGCGAAAAAGTTCGGTGACTGTGTAAAATCCCCGAAGAATTTCCGACCGTCATGCAAAGAAATGTTCTAACCTCGCTCATGATTCTGGGAGGATCGTGAGCAGCGATGACGATCTGATGCCTCCACGCTTTCTTCTTCAAGGTGGCAGACTCAGCGCAGTTGTTTACACCGAGGTGTAAAAGCTCTGGATTACTTCTGTAACAAGTGGGAGGGCATACGCTTTTCAACATGACTAAGCACTATCCCCAACAGCCCATACAAACCAGTAATGGATGGCCGAAAATTGTCATGACCATTTCATCCTCAACTAGTTTCTTCCCAGCTCCCTAGGTATTAATCTGACTTGCTATTTCGTATGTGATGTGGTAAAGAGGGACTCAAATAATCAACCACATAACACTGTTATGATCCCCAGGACAGCCGTTTGTATTAAATGGCAAATTTTCCAAACACACATCTGATTGTTGCCTGCAGTTGGTGTCGAAGGCATGTAGAGGTTGTTATTGCGGCTGGCAGTGGATTGGGCGAATTATGTCACCCATTGTGTTTGTGGTCACCTGCACAGAACGTTAAAATGTAAAAAATGCTCTATCTCTGGTGTCTGTTCTTGTTTGAAAGCATGTGATAGTTAGTTCTGAAATACTTACCGCCGCCTGCATTATCTTTCATTATACTTTTAAATAAAATTTAAATTCTAGATTTAAAAACATGAGACTTATTATTATTATTATTATTATTTTAATTATTATATTATAATTATTATTGTCGTTGTTGTTATTGCTGTTATTATCAGTAGTACGAAATTCGCTAATATTGTATCATCATTTTACTTATACATTATACGAAAGAAATATAAATAATTCATCTCATTAATTTGAATAAATGATCACTAGAGTTTCAATATGATGATTTTGTATTTTGTTACATATACTGATTGTCGGCCAAATATATATATATATATATATATATATATACAATCAGTTTTGCATGTTCATAAATATCATTATATATTTTTATTATCTATTTTTAAATAGGATATTATAATTTAAACATAAAAATTTAAATGTGATGGTCATAACAATTATAAAACAAAAATAACTGAATGAACGAAATATGACTCTGATTTTATTAATAAACAATTCTCTGTTATTGTGTACTCCCCTTAAAATTTACCTAACAACGTCTTAATTACTCTATATACATGTATTTAACTTTTTAAATCCATATCTTTTTCAGATTATCAAAATAAAAGTGTAAATTTGCAATCAACTAGTGAAAAAAGTTTTGGGACAAAAATATGTATGGATATGATATATTTTATAGTAAAATTGCACTTTAGAAAACAAATTATATTATATTAAATTTATTTTTCAACCCAAAACTGTTTTTACAGAATCATTAAGAAATAAACAGCTTAAACCTTCACATTTACATAATTAAAACTAAATTAAAATGCAAGTATTCATAATAGATATTTTACATTAAAGAAAAGTGTTTTACATTTCGTAAAAAAAAATTAACAAGAAACATTGTTAAATATAATTTACATGTAATACTTTAAATCATTTTACAAACATAGGATTTTTGCTAAGCATTGCCTCTCTTAATCATGTTTTACAAAATTTAATGATTTACTCTTTAGACAACAGATATTAAGAAAATTGTCGCAGTTAATTTCAAAGCGCGTAAGTTCTAAAATAAACAGGGGATACAAATTAATGTTTTCAATTAATTTTATTAAAAATACTTTTCTAGACTTAAAAATTGATACAATGTAAATAAACGTTTCAGTTTATTAAATGGATATAAGAAAGTAATAAAGTACTTTATAATTATTTTTTTCACCATCTTAATGAATATTAAGAAAATATATCAACTCATTTCCTTTTAAGAAATTACAGAAAAAAAATCTTATATACATAGGTAATCTTTTAAAATATTTTATAAAACAATGAAGGTGAATTGTAGAGGTTTGTCATTTTATCTAATAACAATTACTTTCAAACTCAGATGACACAAATAATTGTTCTTTTTAAACATATAATAATGTTCTTTATAAAAATTAGTCAAGATGTTTGTTTACCATATTCAATTTAAACTTGGAGTACTTAATCCTAACAGCTAAGTTACATAAGATTTCCTGTCAGATAATACAAAAGTATTTTGTTGCACTGAACACTCAAAAAATTAATACTCATAACGAATTATAGATTAAAAAAATTTAATTGTAGGTAAATTTTCATATTAAACAGACAAAAAGTAGTTGTAAAATACAGAGTTCGACACAGAAATTCAGATAATACCAATTTCAATCTCCCGCCATATTATGTTTTTGCTTGAGTACGTTGATAATGTTTGAGAAAGCAAGACTTCTGTCCTTTATGCAAACAATTATAATATGAAAATTATAGCAGTAGTGAAATTAGCTGACAATGTATTTAATGAGCAGTGACGATCGAACACTTTTACTCGGGACTCTTAGCAACAGAAATAACTTCATTTGACATTCGTAATAAGCTATGTATTGTGTTGGAGCAATATACAATTTGGGCTCGAACAAAACATAGAATGCGAATTAACTACTAAATATAAGCAAAGCAAGTTATATTTCAACAAATATTCGGATTCTGGCTCTTACGTCGTGAATTTGGCCGTTTTATAATATCGAAGGAGATTTCACCATTTTCAACACGTCGTTCGTCGAACTTTATTCCATTACTAGCTGAAATACCCGGTGTTACCTGGTGTTTTAAACATGCTTGATTAGAAAAATCAATTTTAAAATTAAGCACCGTACGGACTATGAATCTCAAGCAAATATGCTCTCTTTTTTAATTTATTGAAAGCCTTGAGAAATTTTGCTTTTATACCAGTATTAAAAAAAAATGTTTCTAATCCTAAATATAGTCTTGATTCTTGAAAAAATTTAAAAAAAAATGTAAATTCATGAAAAGCCCTTCATGATATCACTTTCTCTTATAAAAGTTATGCATTAATCATATATTTGTTTTAAATATGAAGTCATACGTGAATTACCCTATATTATTCACAACTAAAAGAAATGTCGCATCTAGTATTTCTCGAGAATTAAATAAAAATCATAGACTCGTGACATCATAATTCACTTTTATATTTCAAGAAAATAATAAGGCTACTATAATTTGTGACTCGTTCTATAGTCAGTACACAATGCCGTTATCATTATCTTTTTAGGCGTGAATGTTTCGCTACGGTACTGCCGACGATAACTATTGTAGAAATAGAGAAAAATGCCACATAGCAGTGTCACCTGTTGGGAGATTTTCACCAAAAACAAATCAATACCAGTTTATATCAAGTTCTAACTGAATCTAAAGTTTTGAGAAATTGTGTGCATTAGTTCTTGAGATAGAGCGCCCACGAAATTTTTGTCACATACAGACTCACTGAGTGACAGAGTGTCACACAGACTCACAGACAGACATTTTCTAAAAACCATCAAATCGTGTTCAGGACATTCTAAAACGTATAAATCCGTCGAAAACCGAAAGTCGAAAAATTTCACGAATCCAATACTTTCTTCCTGTAAAGATAGAAGAAAGTAAAAATGTAGGGGAGGGGAGAGGAGTTAATTAACTTAATTGAAAATATACCTTTTTTTTATATTGTGTGGGATATCGAGAGCTTTCGCGACGCCTAACACAAAAATACATTTCTTTTAATTTTTGATAACAGATTTTCAGAGATATTGTCGAAAATGTAAGGCAAGAATATGTTCTTCGTCCTCTATTTTCGAATCTACAGGTACTAAACTTGTGAAAACATTAGGGGTACTAGAAATTAATTTAAACCTTGCAGGAAAACTGTAACGAATAAAATAAGTCACATGGTTTTTGAGCAAATCGTATTATTCCGTTACACACAAATTTCGATTTACGGGCGTGCAGCAAAGGCGTTGAGGAGTGCTGGAGGTACATATCGTGACAGAAGTATAAAAGGATTGTTGATAATGATTCGGAAGGCGCAGTCTTATGCACCATCGGCTTTTAAAGTCTATATAACAACTTTTAATGATATATTTATATAATTCAATGCCCAGTAGTAGTGTAAAAGCAATAAACGTCAAACTGTTAAGTCAGACTAATTTAATTAGAAATAATCGCATAACTTTTAAGGGATTCGCGACTAGTTTGCATTGGGTGTCTTTCTCGATACACTATCCGTGTTAATTAAAAGCCTATCTGGAAAAACGCGGCCCGGAGCATGGCGAATTTGCAACTTTGAGACTTCCTTTCGAAGCGTGCTTAGCACAATGCCAAGTTTAAACTTCGTACCAGGGTATTGTCTTAGGTATACTGTAAAAAGAAAAGATTATTACTACTCTGAATTTGGGTTGGTTGGTTGTATATGGTTTAATGGCACAAAATCTCTCCAGGGACGTGCTGCGCCAAAACAGAAACAAAAAATAAACATTAAGGACTCAAAAAAAGTAATACTAAAACATTGAGAAATGCAATACAGATAAAAATAGAAACAGAAAAGCTATCGATTTAGTCATACAAGTGTAGAAAAAGTAAAAATGGTAGATTTTAAAACAGTAAGAGAATAAAATTAAAATTAGAAAGGAGAATTCTATCTGGATAGGGGATTCCCATCATGATGTCAAAGTGTAAAAAAAATTCTGAGTTGCTAAACCAATGGAAAAAAAGGAAATTATATCTCAAAGTAAAATCCTGCTTGTTTTAAAAATCTTAAGAGTGCCCCATGAGGCGTTTCCCCAGTGAGGTTAGTCATGGCGGGTGATGATGAATTAAAATAATATCTATACAGATGCCGGAGACCCAGATAGTCAGCTAAAAATGATGAATGGTAATGAAAGTAAAATGACAATGCGGACCCATGGGTTCACCATAATTAATAGATGATTATGAGTAGTTGGTTGGTTGATTGGGTTTTTATGGCGCAAAGTCTCTTTAGGGACATGCTGCGCCAAAACGAAGTCAAAATGAGAGCAAAAATTTGAGTAAAAAGTTTCTAGTATGAAAAAAACTATGTGATTAAATGAATTCAGTAATGATATGTATAACTAAAACTATTTAAAAGAGTAAAAATCCATAGTTAAAAGACAAAGCTATTTCAATTTAAAACTTTAAAAAAGTTATAAATAAATAGTTGTTAGAACATAAACAAAATATAAGATGTTGTTAAATACTACATAAAATCAAGTTTTTAAAACACAGAGAAGTAAAACACAGTGTTAAATTAATCAGGCACAAACTCTTTAAAGACAGTATTTTCCTCATCTGGAATCAAGTCATACAATTCTTCTCCATAGACTCGCTGAATTTGGGATTATTAAATGCCAAATGAAGTTTAAATATGCACTACTTTTATTGCCATCGCCGAATTTTCATCATAAACATATCGGGATAAGATAAAACAATAGTTATACTGAATAGCAATATTTGTTACTATGTATGCTTCATATATCTCTGAACTTTATGGAATATTCATTTACACTTTTCTAGTATACGCAACCATACCAAAACGTAGGTTGTATAGTTTTTCACAAAGTGTTACTAATCTTGTAGACAAATCTTGACAAAGGTATTTCAATTTAAAACTTTTAAAAAGTTATAAAGAAATAGTTGTTAGAACATAAACAAAATATAAGATGTTGTTCAATACTACATAAAAACAAGTTTTAAAAACACAGAGAAGTAAAAACACAATGTTAAATTAATCAGGCACAAACTCTTTAAAGACAGTATTTTCCTCATCTGGACTCGAGTATAACTTTTTGTTATGATACAGTTACTAATTAATATATTTATTGTACGGAACCCTCAGTGCGCGAGTAATACTAACACTTGACTGATTATTTTTTAGATGTCTGGTATTCGATACTCGAATAAAATACTATAGGGCAATTAGAAATTATCAAGCAATATATATTATCAACGTACGCTGCGAAATGAAAAAGTTCAATATAGGGCTAATCGAATATTTAAGCATATTCAGTATCTTAGGACAAGGAATAAATTAAGTTTTCGAAACATATTAAGCAACTAAATGACTATGTTAAAATTATTATTAATTTTATTAAAACATATTTAAAAACATAATGAGGTGTAAAATTTATCGGTTTAAAATATTTTGTGATGGATGGAAATATTAGATGCAAGTTAGAAAACAATATTTTCTGTCAACCGCAATATGTTTCCATGATTATCATATTTTCCATCAAAACTTAAACTTGTATAAATATTTATCTTTTTCGACAATCAAATACGTAGCTGCACTTTTTCTGTTTAAATTCGGAACACATAAGAATTATCATAATTTTTTAAAATCAAATTATTTATTTATTCAGTTTTACTTTAACTATTTTCTGCGATATACAGGTATATATATATTCCACTATTTCATTAGCAAATGGTACTACATAATTCGAGCTGAAATATCTCTTTATAATACATAACATTAAATGAATTTCAACATATTCTTTTAATCACATATATTTTTCTATTATATTATTTAGCTAAAATTAAAATTTTTAATTTCTGTATAAAGAGCAAGGTCTTTTAATATCAAAGTTAATATAAAATTAGAAAATTCAAATACTGTTTATGTATTTCAAAAAATGAAATGTGTTTATTTGAAATATTTCACTGGTATAAATTGGGCTAATATAAACAATAAGAATATTCTTTTAAAGTATAAAACGAAAACATGCTCAGAGATTATATTGAAAATAATAAAATGTTAATTTATGTTTAAATATTTTCTTTTATGAGAAGTCTGCCTTTGACATTAAAAATTTTATTTAAATGGTAATCTGAAATGAAGAAAAATAGCTTCTGGGCGATCACAAATTATATGTAGACACTTTTAATTCTTGAAATTTATTCTTTATGAATTAACTTTTAATAATTGAAATTTCTGAATTCAAGAAAAATGAAATCCTTTATTTTTAATTAAGTATTTTAATCTTCCTCATGGTTTTCCTGAATGATTTTTAATTGAATTCAATAGATGAAAGATAACAATTCTTTTCATGGAAAAATTTTATATGACAAAGAACAATAAATTTGCTTAAATAACGTTTTAAAATTGCATTTAAAAATTAAAAAAATTCTATTAGGGAATAATTTCAAAAGTACATTTTTTTCATTGACGTTAAATATAGTTTTTGAATTCAGGTCTAAGAATTGTTTATCGCCGCGTGTCAGCATTTCACAAAAACAATATTTATTCTCCGGTATTTAAGAAGTGTAAAATGCTTTAATCAAGAGTGAATTTTATATATTGCATTTTGACATGAATGTTAATGCATTCTCTGGAATATTTAAATTTCCCTCCCATAATTTTAAGTTATCAGGGGAGGGAAAAAATAAATGATCTGTTTCTCGCTACAAAATACAAAATCTGTTGATTTTATAGAATAAGAGTCTCAGCCACGACGCCAATAAAAAACGCTTTATTTTACAAAACAAATTCTGTATCTTTTACAAATTTTCTGTTACTTATTAACAGATTTTTCTCTTAAATTTAACAGTTTGTAGATTTTCTCTAAAATAAAATACGTATTTATTATGAATTTTCTGTTATTTTAACAGATTTTCCTACAAAATGAACGATTTTCAATTTGTTTTTGTAATATAAACAGTTTTTTTTCTGCTGTATTGGCTAACGATTTTTATTGTAAAATCAACATGATTTTTTGCAGAATATGTTTATTCAAAATGCTTTTTATTTTTGTCAGTTTCTTTCTCAATTGAGTTATCTAAAAGAAAATGTCCGTAACGTGTTTATATTAATACCAATCGTTTTGTATTTATTAGACTCTAACTATTATTATGACGTCATCTCATATTTCATTATGCACTGTAAAAAAACGACATTTTTACAGTACAAAGTACTCTTCATCTCGCGCACAAACTCGATCACAGTGAATGTGCTGTAACTGTCTTTGGTTTCCTGATTATACAAACATGAAAAATACAGTCGTTACGTAGAATTGACAGCACTCTTAATGTTACGCAACGACTGTATTTTTCATGTTTATATAATCAGGAAGCCAAAGAAAGATACAGCACATTCACTGTGATCGAGTTTGTGCTGGCAAATTTACAGTGGTTCTTTAGAGTGTGACGACGTTGTATGAATATGCATTTAGGAGGACCTAGTGTTCAATTTAGTATTGCTTATTCGAACTTAATTATTACTAAAGAAAATGACATTCGTTAGAAGGGAATATGAAAGTGTTAAAAGAATTAACTATACTTTTAATCTTGAAATCAATAAAATATCCTTAAATCATTTATGATCCTTGTGAAAATCAGCACTCTAATCAAGAGTGTGACTTGTTGAATAAACTGAATTAAAATATCTTATATTGTCTTACCTCTCAATGGTTCAACAACAACAGAACATAACTATTTTAGTAACATATTAATCAATTTCAAGTGCAGCTTTCCATTAATGATGAGTCCAGTGCCAATATGTAAACATTAAATTGTGTATTTATTATTACGTTATATATTACGTTTCACATCATTATATACCTTTATTAAATGTCCCCTATAGAAATGATCCTTTCGGACAAAAAATGCCATTAAGGACGTTTAATATTTCTATAAAAGTTATATATTCAATCATAGCTCTAAAACTAACTGTAATAAATTCAAATATTCAGATATATTCCATTACTAGTATCTGGGCGTAATATAGAATATTATAATTTAAAGACATTGATTATTTTTTCATAAATAAAAACACTGAAATATGTGTAGATAACTGATTAGAATGTTCTGGATTTATTTTATTTTATTTTATTTATTTATTTATTTATCTATTTATTCTTTTGCTTCTTGTATTTTATAAATTACATTTACTAAAAAAATAATAAATTAAATTTTCAGAGTTTGAAATGAAAAATAATGAGAAGTAGTAGTATATGGACCATTCAAACTTTCAAATGGAAACTGTCGCGAGAGCGCAGTATCGTAGAAGCTCGCTAAAAAATATAAATTCTCTACAGATATGATGTTCGTTTCCTGGCAGTGGTAGAACATTTTTGAGTGTCACATGTAAATCATTCATTAATTTTTCATAAAGTCAACGATTGAAATATATATATCTGGGTGAGTAGAATGTTCAGGAATTTTTTCTCGCTTGTTGAGGTTTTAGAAATAAATTTATTAGAAATACATATAAAATTATACATTTAAAAACCACTTAACCTATTTACGCATAAGCGTCCCATTTTTGGGACATTTGGAATTTTAATAAATTTTTATAATTTTATTCTTCTTTACAACTATAAATGTCTTTATCTATTAACGAGCGATGACAGAATGAGATTGATATTTATTTGCTTAAATGAAGGCTTCTTTTTTGGTGTTTATAGATTTTTCTTTTTTCAAGATAGCGAAATGTAAAAAGTAAGTTTATTTGTGCTTTTTGTATCAAGGATCCAAATAAATAACTCATAATCTTAGCTTGTAGACTTCTTTGAAATACGTATTTCTTTAAATTTCGAAATTATACGTTCAAGCCTATTTTTTATGCATGTTTGTAACGTACATAATATAGGACGCTAGACGCAAATGGTTGCATATTTCTATTTGCCATTTAGTGGACAGTTATTTATGTAAAATCCTTTTCAAGATGATTTTGAAAGAAATTGTTTTTAGCCTCAAATACGTTTATTCTTAATTTATTTTTAATAATACTTATAATGTAACTACTCTCTGTAAAGAAACAAATATATTTTTTTAATAGTTCATAAAAATACTAATTGTGATATATAATATTAAATTTAAAAGCTTAACTTATATAAATTTAGACAAAAAACATTATTATTCATTTTTCCACACATGGATATTTCCATATTTAGTACGTTTACATTTTATCAAATAAATACAAAAATATTTTAGCGTAATTGTTTTGGAATTTTTCTAATTCACTTTGTAACATTTTAAAGTAATTTTACCAACAAATTTGAGAAAACTAAAATTCAGGCTTAAATCATCAAACTAAGTTAATACTATTCAAGGTTGGAGTACCACAGTTGAAGTTTATTCCAACAGAGCGAAAAATGTCCAGACCAGGAATCGAACGTGGATACTTGGCGTGCCGTGCCAATGCCTTACCTTTAGGCTATCCGGACGATAACTGGCTGACATAATTCACTCTTATTTGTTGGACTTGGCTGCGAACTGCAGCGCTAGTTTCATTCATCCTAGCTATAACTATAGCATTTACATGATGAAAGTGCTTTAACACGGAATATGATTTAATCCAGTTGAAAAAATATATATATATTCGTTCCCTTCATTATAAGTTAATACTTGCTGAAAAGATAAGCATACACTTACAATACAAATAAATACCTTTATTTAGATCGACATGTTTCATTCCTCAGACGACGATATTCTCAAGATCTATAAAACTACAAATTTCGCAAATTTTTCGCAAATTTTCGTAAATAGAAACGCACCAAGGAATAAGACGTAATTTTTACAGAAAACCCATAGCCAATCAATCCATTATTTCTCATAATGCTCAAGCACAGTTTTTCTATAAAGTTTCTGCATTTAGGCCTTCTATTAGAAGAGGTTAAAGAGTCTCAAGGCTCTTAAAGTTGGAAAAAAAGAAACTAGAGAACAGGAATTCTGCTTTTTCAGAATTTAGTGTCGCCCCGGCATTTCCATTACTTCATTTTCTTCTGGTGAACTGGTGGCTTCTATTATTATGAAACAGACATTATAAATGAAGCGTTAAAAAAAATTATGGCCATTTTTTTTTCCATTCTGACCAGAAAATCAGAGTTCTAACTTTTTACGGCAGCTCTTTCATCTTCACCTAACGCTTCATTTATAATAGCTGTTTCATAATAATATTAGCCACCAGTCCATCAGAAGAAAATAACTCGGTTAAGCGTGACTCGGATAATCGGGACTCTACTGCAAAACATATTTCAGTTTTAAGACTTAAAGCACACGCTTTTAATTTATGTAAAATGACGTCATTTGCATTAATATAGAAGCCTAAAATTAAATATAGTTTATAATAGCTCCCTGTTTTATCAAAAATCCTTCATTTATATTTTTCTCAAAGTGGCACGTATTTTAATTTTTTTTTATTTAATTTTTTTTAATTAATTTTTTTTCATCTTATGAGAAAATGGCAACAAAAAGATATAATTGCTATTTTTCAGAAATTTTTTCTTTACTTTCTACAGAAATGGCGTACTTGAGTTGCCAAAATGAAACAAATGTCGCTAAAAACTACAAAAAAAATTAATATTTCAAAAACAAATGGAGATGCAGTTTTCAAACAAATTGCATTAAAAAGTACTTTTTTTTCCCAATACGATGGTATAAAAACCGAAAATGTGCGATGTTTAGAAATTTTAAAAAATGCTATAGAGCATTTAATTGTACAATGATACATCTACTTTGTTTATTGCTAGCGTCTGTAAGCTAACGTTATTTTTTGGACACAAAATAAGCTGGGATAAAGAAATAGCATACCGTACCGGGGCTAAAAAAATAATAACCATATTCAACGTTTAATATCTTAAAATGTATATGATTTTAAAACACAATTTATATTGGGATAAAATATATAAGTATGCTCTTTCATTTAATGTATTTTAAAAATTGCAAGATGCAGAATTAGCATTTAAACTGTCAGACATAGGGCGAGCAGAAAATTGGTATAATAGCTTACGCGCACGATTACAAATTAAATTTTGAAACTAGAATGAAAATTTTGGTGCCTACTTATACTTCATATTGTACTAATCACCCTTAACCTAAATAACTTTGTGTTTAAAGCATTTTTATACTTTTAATACAAAGTTGTATTTAGCTAATACAAAATTTTGAAAATATCAACAGTATAATCCCCTAAAAAAAAATTATTTTTTCAACAATAAAACGGAAATTTTAGGTTTAGTTTATGCAGACCAACTTGAAACATACGGTTGAAAATTTTATGATAAAACATTCACAATTTTTTTTTTGTGATATCCTACGCATTAAGCCCAAACAGTCATTCGTAGAAAAATGACTTCAAAGTTTCGAAAACGCACTTCAGCTATTGATCGGGTATCTTTCTAAAACCCATAACTTCTGCCCTAAAGGGAATTTCACGGAAACAATTATAACAAAATGTTTAAAAAAAAGACAGAAGATAAATATATAAAAAAATTAAAAATTTGAAAATTTTGAAGCTTTAGGAGTCCTGAGACCCCTTAAGCGGTCTTTACCTCTGAGAAGTTAACCCTTTCCGGCAAGATGTAATCAAGTTTGTCAAAATGATGAAATGATGAACAGACACCAGAACTTACAAACGGATTTATTACAGAATAAAAATTTGCTTATTTTGAGATACTTTATAAAAGGAAAACTTTAATTAAATATTCTGGGTGCTAATAGTCTTAGAAAATAGGTCTCATTTTTGTGGACACCGACCGGTAAAGGATTTTACACAACGAAATGAATAAAATAAATGATATCGCAAATTCTGATTAAAAACGGAAAAATTTCTGTAATTTATGGGGAAAAATTTAATGGGGAAATAGTTTTATGGGGAAATAGTACTGGTGTATGGATTGCCAATAAAATCTCCGTTTTTTTTTTTGTGTGTGTGTGTTTTTTTTTTTTTACACTGTAACAAAATTTACTGAATCAGTCAATGTACAAAATTCGAAGTTAGGCACTTTAGAATATTTTCCTGGTTTCTTCGAAAGATTGAAATATAAACTCAATAAATACAATATCTCCCTTATTGCAAAACCTTCCGAAAAATTAAAAAAAACACAGCATGTAAGAAAATAGATTCAACAGAAACAAATCAATTATCTGGGACATATAAAATATGTTTCACCAAAGAAGATCAAGCAATGCAGTTTTTTATAGGAATGACAAACAAAAAGCTTAAAACTAGGATCAAAGAACACATAGCAGACATTAAATACAGTAAGAAAGCTATAGCCTTTTTGTAGACTATATTACAGAGAACCTTTACACATTGATTTAAAAAAAAGTTGAATAGATTATACATTAAGATTTTATTTTCCATCCATTATCGAGAATCAGTTGTGATTTTTTACCCAGCAAAATATATGCAATGATTCAGACTCCATGAAGCTACCTAAAAGTTTGATGAGAAAATACATATACGCAAATAAATAAACAGTTCGGATTTTAAAGGGAAAAATTAAAAACATTAAATATAATAGTAGAAGGTCCACTGAAAGTTTCAAATAAATAAATAAATAAATAAATAAAATAACGCTAGAGCACACTGTCTTAGAAGCTGAATAAAAAATATGAATTTTCTGAAAAGAAGATATCAACAGTTTCTTTCCTAGCAGTGACATAAAAGTTTTCAATGTCACATGTAAATCATTCGTTAATTTTTCATAAAATAAATAACTGAAATATGTAGATCTAGTTTAATAGGATGTCCGGTAATTTTTCTAACTTGTTGAGCTTTATGATATACATTTATTACAAAATACAAATATAAAAATAAATGAACGTTTCCTATTATAAAGTGAATAAATAAAAATTTGAATTTTAGTAGAAAGACTGTTGGAACACTCAAAAGAAATTAAATCTAAATTTCACAATCTTCAAAGCACAATAAAAAACATGAATTATCTGCAAAGAAGGGATTCACGATTCGTTTCCAAGCCATTTCATAAACTTCTTGCAGTAACTTCTCGTTTGTGGGATTTAATAATATTAATTTACTGGGGGAAAAATAGAAATTTTCAGATCATAGAGTAAAAACTGAAGAAAAAAACAGAAAAAGTAGAAAAGTAGTAGAAATATTTTAAAAATACTAGATGGATTTTATACAAAGAAGAGATGAACGATTGCATCTCTAGCTGGGACTTGCGGTGTCGCATTTAAAAAATGCATTAATTTTTGATAAAGTAAAAGACTGAAATTTGTGGATTTAACTGAAATGAATGTTCTGGAATTTTTTTCCCGATTGTAGAGAAATAAAAATTTTGTAATAAACTTTTAATAAATAAACTTTTTTGAAGTATAAAAATAAAAACGGAAAGGTAGTAATAAAAGGACCATTGGAACATCCAAAAGGCAACTAAATCTACACTTTACTATCTAAGCTCAATAAACAGGTTGAGATCTGAACAAAATTATTTGTTTCCTGACTAGGTAATAAACTTTAAGGTGTCCCATTTAAACCATTCTTTAATTTTTGATAAAGTAAAAGGCTGAAATATGTAGATCTAATTTAATAGAATATTTAAGATATTTTTTCAATTGTTGAGTTTTATCAAATAAATTTAAATAAAGAAAAATAAACTTTTGTGATTTCAGAGTGATTACGAAAACAAAAAGATGAAATATGTTAATAAAAGGGCCGTTGGAACATTCAAAAGGAAAATAACGCTTGGGCGAACAGTTATAGAACTTCAATAAAAAATGATGAATTCTCTACAATGAAGAAATCAACAATTTGTTTCTTAGCTGTGACAAGTACTTTTTCGATGTCACCCGAAATAGAAAATTTCTGGCTCATGAAAAGTGAAGAAAAGTGTATACATCAAATATTAACATTAAAAATCGTGTGCGAATATAACGATTCTTTGAATGTCCAGAAGAAGCCTAACTCTATGGCTCACTTCTTTATAAATGAACAAGACAATTCTCTGAATATACGGATGGTACATTCCCTGACTAGGGTTATGATGTCGGTCAAATTTCTCCATCTGTGGCTGATGAGAAGAAAGGCTGAGAAAGGAAATATGCTAACACTAAAAAGGGACGCGAGAATAAAGGCCAAATTAGAAGAATGGAGAGGAAGAAAAATGCTAGCGCAAAAAAGGGGTGCGTGTATAAAGACCAAAATATAATAAAAGAGATGAGGAAGAAAATACTAGCACACAAAAGGGAAATAGGTATAATGATCAAAATGGTAGAGATGGCAGGGGCAGTAAATTGCTTGCACAAAAAAGGGAAGAAAGTATGAAACCGAAAATGTGTCGGATGACTGAGAAAGGACAATCCTTTATCGCAAAAAGGACACGAGTACAAAGACCTAAAGGGGAGAGAAGGCTGAAAAAGAACAGATGCTAGCTCAAATAAGGGGAGCGACTATTAAGATCAAAATGGCAGAAAAGGCTGAGGAAGAAAAAAAGGCCACCAAAAAACGGGAGCAAGGATAAATACCAGCATTCAAAATGAAAATGACGCACGATTGCATAAAGAACGTTCTCAAACTCCAAAATAATATATTATATATTTACAGGGTGGTTCAAAAGGTCACGTCCAAATGGCAGGTGTGAGTGTGTCAGGTCATGAGGAACAAGAATTACAAAAGAACTAAAGGTCCGAAACACGATCGTGGTGGTGCAATTGCATCGTGACCGTGCCGCAAAGAAAATATAATAAACAGTGTAAAATATCTTTATTTTACAAAAAACTTAATTGAAGTACATATTACAATTAAAAAATTTTGCAACTGTGCTAAAAGTGCAGTGTTACAAGTGCTAAAAATGTGCCCCATTAGCTGTGATGCATGCTTTACACCGGCGCCGCATGAAATCGCGAACACGTTCCCATTGGTCCTGTACCGTGACCACCACGATCACCAGACCTACACTCCTGTTATATTGAATATAATTCTAAATATATGTTTTGAAATAAAATAATTAAATTAAATTAAAATATTGTGATGTAATTACAAGTAAGTGTGGCATTTCGTAAATGTAGACTGTGGAATTCCCTCTTGCTCCACACAATAAAATGATCAAAACACCTTACGTTATACACTATCCGGTTAGGGTACTACGCTACTCACAAGTAGTTTCACGATGAACTTAGAGTCACTTTGATGAAATACACATAACGGTTCACATTTAACACAGTTAAAATGTTCAGCACTCGGCCACACGCACTTTAATTCGTTCACTGTAAACGACGATAGGGCGCACACACACTCTGTCCTTCCACTCGGCGCTCGGATGTAAGCACTTTATAATTCCGCTCCACGATCCGGCATTACCACGCTAAAATTCCGCTGGGCGCTCCGGCATTAACAATCGGAAATTCCGTTGGACGCTGCGGCATTAACACACAGTATCACGTCTCGCTGGTCACTGGTATCAGGCGATTCGATCCCGTCGCTGCCGCCAATGCCGGATTCCCTATTGATCCACACAACCTCGAAGAATGTTCCTTTTTTTGCTGATATGCTTCCACCACCGATATAATTACGTGATATCGGGCACGCTTTGAGAGGCTTATCGAAAAGAATACTAACTCATTCAGTTAAACTTAACTAACAATTTATTTACACATTATTTACAAATGCCAAAAAAATAATACTATAAGAACTCGGATATAACTGATCCGGTCCGACATTAAGTTACATACAGAAAATCCTTTCTACGCACTGGTCCGCTCATTAAAATATTCTATATCCCTCTCACGCTACGTTGGTTAAAATAGATTTATCGGAGACAACTCTTGATCTCCAATTACTTCTCGCTGTATACGCTAAGAGCCTATGCTCTCATCCGCATCTCAATACGTACACTTTCCGAAGACTCCACTCAGGAAGAAAATGACCAAACATCCTGACCTCCCCACGGGAACTGCCTTTTCTCAGCTATCTCACTCATCTCCCAAGACAGCCTATACGGGGCTTCCCCACTGCGATCAGGCCCCATCCCCTTCATCCAACCTCAACTATCATATTTCCGTGACGTCCACTGTCTCGCTAGAAACGCTTTTGTCCGCCCCATCCTAGGTATGTATCTGAATAGGCAGAGGAACTGCTATTCATTGACACAAACTTCAATATGAGAAATAAATGCAACCTTAAGATTCATAATACATAGAAAGTGACATGAATACAATATATAAGTAAAAGTATAATATATACCAGTAATTAGGATTAGTATCTGCTCATCAGAACCTGACACCCCCACCTTAGCGGAAAATATGACATTTAGGGGCTAATTTTCTCCAAACATAAAGTACTATTTGTAACATCTTAAACATATAGAAGAAGAGTTCAACAGCTCCTTTGCAAGTTTATCCGTTATGATTAATACATACATATTTCAAGGTGTCTGAACATTATCTATTGCAATCTCTAATAACCATATACTAATATGAATACTAATCGTTAACTGATGTGACTAAAATTTGTCGCACAACTTATGTGATTCGGGCTCTCGGACCACTTGAATAAAATGAATTAAAAAAATAACTTCAATGATTGAATTTACTTAAATTTTGTCCTAACAATATCGTTGTACTTCTCTTAGGAGCATGTGAATTAAATTGCATGAAAAAAGTATTTTATTCGTAATATTTAACCATACAACTTATGTGATTCGGTCTCTCGGACCACTTGAATAAAATGAATTAAAAAAATAACTTGAATGGTTGAATTTACTTAAATTTTGTCCTAACAACATCGTTGTACTTCTCTTAGGAGCATGTGAATTAAATTGCATGAAAAAAGTATTTTATTCGTAATATCTAACTTCAGCACCTAAAAAATACTTCTTTTTTCAAAATAAACGATAGTTTGTTAATTTTGCCAATTAAATACAAAAATTAATCGTGTGCAAATTTTTAAACAAATTATAGTTGCAACAAAGTACGAAAATTGAAATGGAGTGTTTATTTAAAAAACAAATAATATTTACCCTACGAATATGGAAGAGTCAAAGAGCATCACTATTGCAGTCAATACATATTTTTCATGTACATTAAATGTATACTGACTTTTGGCATAAAAGGCACTTATAAGATGTCTTCTCTAAACTATCCTTTCGGTAATAAAAAATATGTTTTACTCCATCAGAAATGTTTAAATTTTCACCATCGGAAAGTTCAGAATTCGTATCGTGATCTCTTCCGTCAGTAAAATATGCATTGTCAGAACTTTCAATATCGGAAAATTCTTGATCTGACCAGTTGTTCATAATAAATTCTATTTCCTTTTGGCTGAGGAAAGTAGAACGTTTTAGAGGTTGCGAAGACATCATACCACAAAAAAGTACACCAAAGAAATTAAAAAAAAGTACAAGTAATCACGTGTATTGTAGTGCTACAATTTCAAATAATCACACAATTGATGTGATGCGGCCTGACATACCGCAGCGTAGCGAATAACACGTTTAAAATCAACTCACAGAATTTTCACTTTGCGTGTGACTTTGCCAAGTTGGTAGAATAAGGTACTGGTACGGGTAATTAATATTTGTACTTTTAAGGGGTGGAAGTGTTTACAGCTGGGGATCGCAGGGTCTGTGAGTCCTCTTGACATCAGTTAAAGGCTAAAGAAAAATTACACAATACGCTAATATACTGTTATAAATACAAGATGAAAATGCAATTACACATACACAAAAAATTTTAATTTGATGATTACACATTACTACTTATTAAATATTCAGTAACTGATGCATCTGGTGATAGTCTCTGCTTGTTCCACCCAGCTACTCTTAGGCAGTCTGGAAATTGCGTAAGTATTCAAATGTTGTACCGAGCGATGAGAACTACTCAGGTTCCAGCGTTGCAAGCCAAGAGTTCATCTAGTGAGTTTCGGGGATCTCGGTGTGGATTCGGTGAGAAATTTTAATGGATTATGATAAGTTATGGTCTCAATTTGCAATCCATATGTCCATTTTTCAAACTTCCGCAACCCGAAGAGAACACGCCAAGAATCTTTCTCTATACTCGGCCAAGCACGCTGAGCCCCTGATAATTTATGACTAGCAAAAGCTATCGGTTTAAACCGACCCTTTTCATCATTTTGAGTAAGACAGCACCCTACTGCCAGGTCTGAAGCGTCGGCCTGAAGCTGATATTCCAGGCCTACCGTAGGTGTATCCAAACGCGTCACATTACATAATTCATCTTTAAGGGCATTAAATGCTTGTTCTGGCATGGTATTTTTAAATTTCCCTTTAGTTAATTCAGTTAAAGGTATGGCAATTTCAGCATAATTTGGAATATGGGATCGTAGAATCCTATTAACCCAAAAACAGATCTAACTTCCTTTTTAGCTTTTGGTCTCTTTAAATCCTTTATTGTTCCTATTTTCTCCGCTCTAGATGCATGTCTTCCACCCCAATTACATCACCCAAAAAACTTAGTTAACATTTAACTTTAGTTAACTTTCTATGTCCCCTTTTATCTCTTGTTCCCTGTTTAAAATAGGAATTTCCCCAAATTCTTCATCACCTTCAAATGCAATAGTAACCATATTACACCTGGCAATAAATCCCCCTTTATTTTGATTCACATACTTTTTGCTACCATCCACCAACTCAACTAAGACTCTATCACTCACTGTCACTTTTCTAGAAAATTGACATTTTAGACATAATTTACAAATTTTTTTAGTTTCTTTAGCACACCTTCCCTATAAAAAGATTGCCTAATCCTCTCTAAGGTTTTTTTTGCCACGTGATACTCTCTTTCATGAGAAACATGCGCTGACTTTGAGATTCCTTCTCTTTTGACTTTAGGCACTACTAAGTGAGCTATAGTTTCACCTACCAATTTCTCTTTATGATACAATATACCATTTACAATATAATAATCCCCTTTATCCATTTTAGCTAATTCCCAAGCTCTCTTTAAATCTTTGCAATCCAATTGGGATTTCTTAAACATGTCTGAATTACTAATGGTACCTGTATTATTCTCATTTTCTTCTACTTCCGTCTATTCTTCGTCCTGACTTAGTGAATTTCCTGATCTCGTTTCTATTGCGTAAACATTACAATTTTTGCTACTCATAGCTTCCTTTTCGCTCAAGTTATTAATACTAAGTTCCGCACTTTCTAATTCTTGAGATTCTAGCAATGACTCATCGCAATTGACTCCCGACAACTCATTAATCACTTCGGGATGCAAAATTAATTGCTCATTAATGTTATAGGTCACCGCGCAAAGTACTTCTTGATGAATTACATTAGTTTGTCTGAATTGTGGAATAGCCAATGGTAATTTGACCAACGGCTATTTAACTGTTTCACCAAATAGCCCTTTTAAATAAATACTACCAGCTCCTTTTAATTTCCCATCCGGTACCAAATCTTTATAAACGACGCTAATTTCACATCCTGAATCTACCAAACCGTTCGCTTTCTGCCCATTTACACTAAATTCAATCTTCTCGAGTTTATTTAATTTCTCACCAATAACATTAGTTCTCTGTTGGGCCTTTGCCGATATCCTCGCCACAATAGTTCCTTTAGGTAACTCTTTTATTTCTTTCACGCTAACCTTATTCACATACGCCTTTGGTTCTCTCCATTTACTAGTATTATCATTTCCCTCACTATTTTCTTTATTACAAAAACGTTGTTAATGGCCTCTTAAACCACATATAAAGCATCTGGGAATATATCTCTTAAACTCAGTTTTTCTATCCGAAAAAGAATTAAACTCGTTACTCCCGTTTTGTCTCGTATGCACTTACCACTAAATTTCCTACCCTCATTCTGTCTCACTTTTTCACTGTTTAAATATCTCTCTTTACCCTTAAAACTTTTATACGTAACCGCATAAGATTTGTGCTTACCGTCAAAATAATTGTCGCATTCTTTTGCAATTTTAGAAACATCTAACCAATTACTCTGCTGAGTTAACCCAATATACGACGCGGTTTCCTCATCTAAAGTATTTAACATCAGTAATTTTTAATTGATTAACCTTTTCACATGAGACCGCGCCCCTAATCTTACAGTAATTTTCCCACGTTGCTATTAAACGCGATACAAATAATACATGAGTTTGATTTTGGTTTCTCCTAGCCTTCTTAAAATTTTCCAAACACGTCTTCGGTGTCGGCTCGTGTTCCCTTTGAACTAATTCCTTTAATTCCTCATAACTCCCAATTTGTTCTCTAGTGGTATAAATTAACAAAATATCCGCCTTATCTCCTAACATATTTAATAGAATTTTAGTCTGCTGGCTTTCCGGTACATTTTTAGTTTTGAATGCTCTTTCTAAACTGTTAAAAAACAAATTCCATCCCTCAGTCCCTTCCGGTACTTTGATAGATAGAGTTTTAACACTTTTGATCAATTTTTCTATGCAACCTTCATTATTAGGTTCCCTAGCTCCATTAGAGTTATTTGCCAAATCTTGAATTTTTAGCCTCTCCATTTCTAATTCATGTTCCATTCCTATCTTTTCATCCCTTTCTTATCTTTCTAACTTATCCCGTTCAGCTCTCTCTTCTCTTTCTAACTTTTCGCGCTTTAACTTTCCGACTTTTATCTTTTCCTGTTTTCTAAATTGCCTCGTTCTAATCGTTCCGTAACAATAGTGTTAACTAATTCCATAATGACCCCTCTTCCTAGTCATTGCTCTCCATTATCTTTTCCTAAGCTGAATTCTTGTATCATCTTCCGTAAATTCACCCACCCCCCCAATTCTTCGCATATCATCTGAAGATACGTCTTTTTTATTTTAGTAAGAAATCCATACTTTTTACTGATTATTATTACCATCCTACAATAATCTTAAACTTATCATTTTAATATTTTCTAAATTTCTACTTTAGTACAGTTACCTCCCCGTATTATACTAATTAATACATTTCAAATATTCGATATATTATTTCTAATTTAACATACTGTATAACATAATTTTCCTTAAACATTAATATCACACAATTTACTTCCAATAAAAAAGTAAAATAATTTCAATTTGATTGCTATACAATACAGATTCCAATTTATATAATTAAATAATAACATACAATTTACATAATAATACTCATAAATTGCAAATTGAATAAAAGTATTGATGCCAATCACTAAATAGAGATATCCACATAAACAAATTGCATAAAATACCCATATAAATTCATAAATTTGCCTCAATAAAATATTTTCAAAATCAATACTGGTTCTCATACTTAAAACAAATAAAATCACAACCTTTCTTTTTTCTCCTATGGGCCTTTTTTTTTGGAGGGTGGTCTTCTTTTTCTTTTTTTCGAAGTTTATTTCCAGCCTATTAAATTCTAAGCAAATATGCTTTACTCGTTTGTTATCAACTCTTCAAACTTAAAATAGTATTGCTTAATTTAAATATTACTTTAATAATAATAATTTAAATTTAAGTAAATGCAATTATTCCTTCCAACTTTTAACACAAAGCATTAATTTTAATCACTACCATATCAGTTAAAAAAAAAAAAAATAAGTACCAATTTTAGCACAAAGATGTTAAAAGTTTTATTTAAAACAATAGTAAATATGGCTGTTTTTACCTCATACCTATCTCAACCCAATTGTTATATTGCACATATATTAGACATAAACTATCTTAAATTATCCTCAAATACACAAAACGTATCGTAGGCCCGAGAATGTGGGCAGAATAAAATGATCAAAACACCTTACGTTATACATTATCCGGTTAGGGTACTGCGCTGCTCACAAGTAGTTTCACGATGAACTTAGAGTCACTTTGATGAAATACACATAACGTTTCACTTTTAACGCAGTTAAAATGTACAGCACTCGGCCACACGCACTTTAATTCGTTCACTGTAAGCGAAGATAGGGAACACACACACTCTGTCCTTCCACTCGGCGCTCGGATGTAAGCAATCTATAATTCCGCTCGACGATCCGGCATTACCACTCTAAAATTCCGCTGGGCGCTCCGGCATTAACACTTGGAAATTTCGTTGGACGCTCCGGCATTAACACACAGTATCACGGCTGGCTGGTCACTGGTATTAGGCGATTCGATCCCATCGCTGCCGCCAATGCCGGATTCCCTATTGATCCACACAACCTCGAAGAATGTTTCTCTTTTGTTGATATGCTGCCACCACCGATATAATTACGTGATATCGGACACGCTTTGAGATGCTTATCGAAAAGAATACTAACTCATTCAATTAAACTTAACTAACAATTTATTTACAAATTATTTACAAATAACAAATCAATATTTACAATTAAGAACTCGGATATAGCTGATTCGGTCCGACATTAAGTTTCATATAGAAAATCCGTTCTACGTACTGGTCCGATAATTAAAATATTCTATATCCCTTTCACACTGCATTACTTAAAATAGACTTATCGGAGATAACTCTTGATCTCCAGTTACACTCGCTGTATACGCCAAGAGCCTACGCTCTCGCCCGCATCCTAATACGTACACTTTCCGAAGACTCCACTCAGGAACAAAATGGCCACACACACTGGCCTTTCCACGGGAACTGCCTGTTCTCAGTTATCTCACTCATCTCCCAAGACAGCCTATACGGGTCTTATACGGGCCTATACGGGTATAGGAGATTTATCTCAATACAACGACACAATACATATCTTCACAGACGGTTTAAAATCTGATCAAGGGACAGGATCCGCCTTTTGTGCATTTAAAGGGAATTCCTTAATACATGAGTGGAATGCTCGTCTTTACGTAGAGAATTCCATTTTTCAAGCTGAACTTTTTGCCATTAAAAACGCCGTGGTTTGGGCGGATTAATTTGATTACAAATCATTCCTATTTTTTTCAGATAGCCTCTCAGGTTTAATGCCTCTAGAAATCACAGATACAGTTGACTATATGATTTCAGATATTCTAGATTTAATACACAAATCCAGTAAAATTTTCAATTTTAAATGGGTTAAAGGGCACTCAGGAGTCACAGGGATCGAATTAGCTGATGCCATGGCAAAAAAGGCAGTAGAGGACACTAATGTCACATAATACTTCTTTCTAAAGCCGCCATACACGTATCCTATTACCAAACGTTCCCATTTAATTTACCGTAAATAATCGTTACCTTTTTCTTTTTTTCAGAAATCACGGTCCTTTCCAGAAATATCTTTACGACATAGGTAAACGTGATCCCCCACTTTGTGTATGTGGTCTCCCTTCCACTTCACTTCACTACGTACTGGAGCATACATACTCTAACAACATATTATCACGTTAAAAAACATAGAGCTATGGCGATTCTGGATTGGATTAATTATATTAATGAAAGTCCTGTTCTCATGAACAGAATTTCATCACTAATGAGATTTATAGAGAAAAATGAAGTCATTTTTAGAAATAATTACCCATACCTCTGGTTTATGATTTTTTTTTTTGTTTCCATTGTAAATAGTTTTCATATACACTGGCCTCCAAAAGTTAAGGTACAGGGGCTATAAGTTGGCCTAAATAGCTGACTACCACATTATATAGCAAAAATTTTAGGATCTTCCACGCATGCACAGTTAAAAATTATTTCATACAAATGCCCATATCTTATCAAATATTCAATACATTCATGTTTTAATTGCAGTATACTGTTGCTACTATTCTTTGGCAAGTTTTCGAACAGTTGTGTTAAATTTAGTTGAAAAATCAGTATGCTATAAGCAAAAATCTTTTGAATTTTTCTCAGGCGCAATAACATCATCACGAATATTGCTATGCTTACACAAATGCACTGGCACATTGAACAGGACATAAATAGTTATTTAAAACAGCAACAAACCATTCCCAGCATTTTACGTTACATAAGTGATCTCAAATATTATTTTATTATTAAATGTATTATTAGCCCCCTAGTTGTCATCCCGACTAAATCTTTTGCGAGAAATATGAAATCAAACATGTTCTTTACATCCCAGAAGTTCAAGAACAATGCGTCAATAATTTTGGTAGATATTCGACAAAACGTGTGCAATCGAAAGCATCCAGTCCCTGTACCTTAACATTTGGAGGCCTGTCTATATTCATTAAATATTATTATTATTAATTTTCTTATTATTGGTATTATACAATAGTTATTACAAGTAGTGTTTTGTTATTAAGATTTTGCATTTATTATATTTCGTCATGTTTTGAACCAGGTAGCTATTTTGAGAATCTTACAGGTTTATTTATTTATTTATTATTTACTACAGCATAAATATAAACATTGAACATTTCTTTTTAACTGCTGCCAAAAGGATGAACTAACAAGTGGGTTTCGGCCGTCCATAGAAAAACACTCCATCAGGCTTGCAGCTTGGAGCTACTAGTAGGAGAGCTGTTGAACATTTTTGAGTAGGTATTTGAGGCATCCTGAAAATTTGTGCAGCACTTCTTTTGTAATGCCTGAATACAAAATCGAATGTCTGGCTGAAGGATCGTGGCCCAAAACCTGTGCCAGATACGTGTCAAGTGCCATTTTTTGACACTACCCAAAAAAAGTATTTGAGGCACGCTGAGATTGAAACAGAATAATATTTATACTTAATAAAAAATATTTTGAAAATGACAGACACTTTAGTCGGCCCAAAATCTGTGCCAGACACGTGTCAAGTGCCATTTTTTGACTACCCCAAAAAGGTATTTAAAGCACGCTGAGATTGAGGCACAATAATATTTATGCTTAGAAAAAAATATTGTGAAAATGACACACACTTCAGTCGGCACAAAAACTGTGCCAGACACGTGTCAAGTGCCATTTTTTGTCTGGCACAGGTTTTGGGCCACGATCCTTCAGCCAGACATTCGATTTTGTATTCAGGCATTACAAAAGAAGTGTTGCACAAATTTTCAGGGTGCCTCAAATACCTTCCCTAAATTGTTTAATAGCTCTTGGACTATACGGTACGGATTCTCCCCCCCCCATTTCCTTGCGATCAGGGACCATTCCCCCTCGTCGAACCTCAACTCTCACATTCCCGAGACGTCCATTATCTCGCTAGAAACTCTTTTGTCCGCCCCATCACAGGTATGCACCTGAATGGGCAGGAGAACTGTTATTCATTGACACAAACTTCAAGATGAGAAATAAATGTAACCTTAAGTCTCACAATACATAGAAAGTGACATGAATGCAATATAAAAGTAAAAGTATAATATCATATACCAGTAATTTGAATTAGTATCTGCTCAATAGAACCTGATAAACGCGAACATTTATTAAAAATTTTTATTTTCAGTTAGTAGATTAATTTTTATTTAAAATTAAATTCCAGATTTATCTCTAATCACTTGCATGATTAAAAAATTCATAAGTATGTATATAATCCCCAAATTCTGTAGATATAACGCGGGCTTTCTAGCTAATCCTGGAATTTTCAACTTTGTAGTTTAGCTGTCCTTGGCTCCGGTTTTCCGTTGTTTTGATATCTGTCTTCAGGTATTGCTCCTCGAATCGTCTGTTTTCTTCTTCTTCTTCTTCTTTTTTTTTTTTTTTTTTTTTGTAAATCTGATGCCCTTATTTTTTGGTTTAACATCTGGGGAGTCCCTCTTTTCCGCGTTTCTGGCGTTCTGTTAGCCAGACATCGGCTATGTTGTTGCATTGTTCCACAGTTCCATTTCTCTACTAGAGGTGCAGAGCTTCGCTCCTGGTACTCTGTAAAAGTATCTCTTTCAAGTTCAAGTTCAAAATGCCCTTATTGCGGTAATTGAAATCAATAACAAACATTTGACTGACAATTTTATTTTATTGATGATTTAATTGTTAGGGCTTCCTTTATTTCTCAATGTTTTTCATTTTTTAGGAAATTTTTAAAACGTTCTTTGTGAAAACACCGCTATTTTGCATTACCATTAACAACCAATTTCGACGATTGTGAAAAATAACAGGAATTGTCAATTTAACTAATCATTCTTTAGGTTCGTTTGTAATTACATAAATACGTAGCATATATAGTAGACGTCTGGTCCTATCTGTTTGTATCTGCTTATAACAGCGCAAAAACTACCCAAATGAATGTTTTGAAATGTAACATATTCGTTGAAGAATTTTGTCCAATCATACCAAATTTTATGAAAAACGAATCAAAACTTAAAAAGATACTAATAAAAGTTTTCTTCATTCTATTAAATCCCATCATAATTAATTCAGTGGCATCCCATGATAGTTAATGATTCTAGGTTGGCATTGTGCTTGCATCATATTTAATATGGAGTCATATTATTTCCGTATTAACATATATATTTTAATAAATTTTGTATTCATGCATTTTTGCGTAGGAGTGCAACAACTATTGCACCGAGATCTCAGTTTATTAAACTAGTTATATTTAGAACGCACCTCATTTGCCACTGCCACGTTTGACGTACAATTTCCGACTTATTTTAAAACGAAAAATATTTTATACTGATTTCTTCTCTTACATTTTGTTGATAAATAAGACTTTTATTATCACTCCAATATCTACATATAAATTTTTCTTATACTATCATTGCATTCTATAAATAAAAATTTATGAACTTATCTGAAGAATTAGAACTTTATTTTCTTTCGCTGTTAACTTATTTCCAAACTTGAATGATTGAGTGCTTCACGCCTACATGAAACTAAATTTATTACCCAACCTAAGAATGTTTTTCTATTTTATTTTCGCTAGAGGATTTGATTCTTATTGTGGGACTGGTTTTATACGGATATAAAAGAAGAAATGAATGTTACGACAATTGGTTTTAGTTATAGTAAGTTTAATAATAAAACATAAGCAAAAAATAAAAAAAAATAAAATAAAAACGAATAATAAAATAAATATCTTATTGAAGATTGGAAAAACGCATTCAACTTTTTTTCTAGATTATTTTTTCAGTAATTGTTATGTTGATATTCAAACACTTTTGCGTTATTGCCAATATTTTGCGTTGTCACTCATAATTACTTTTCCGAAAATTGTTTATAATAATTTAATTCTGAAAATATCACACATTTCTTTTTTACTAATATTAGTGTTCAAACAATATTTATGTATCTAATGTCCACTGCTAATAACTTTACTAACAGGTCCTCCATGAAAAGAGCGGCGAATTTTACATTAGCTCTCAGACTTTTGGGAGCCTCAGGATTAGCACACACTCCCTGATCTCTTAAAGATCCAACTTGCACAAAGATGTGCGCATTTTCGAAAGTTTTCCTGTTATTTCAGTGCAAAACTATATTTTAAATTAAATTGTAAGTTCTGAATGCGATTAGAAGACTCGCATGAAAAAACGACACAGTTCTCCAAGTATTCATCTCATACACAGTATACATCTCTACTACACGGGTTTTTAAAAATATCATTATACGAGGTGTGGTAATTAAACAACAAGACTAAAGCTGAAAAATATTTTATTTTAAATTTATACATATTTATTTATTATCCCCTCCAATATACACCGCTCCTTTATCCCTACATGGTAGACGGGAAGTGCTGGGTTCGAACCCAATCGCGCCCGTCGGCCTAATCGTTCGGAGTTTTCGTGGTTTTCTTCGAACCGTGGATTTCCATGCGTTAATACGGATTAGGTTCTCTTAGAAAGACCTCCACGGAAGGCACTCCCCCTAGGGCCTATATCCCTCGTGTACATAATTGGCCGTCAACAATCAACCCAACCCAACCCTTTATCCCTACAACGCTCCATGCGAATTTTCCATTTTTTTTAAACAAACTGTAAAAAAAAAACAACATTTTTACAGTACAAAGTACTGTTCATCTCGCGCACAAACTCGATCACAGTGAATGTGCTGTATCTTTCTTTGGTTTCCTGACTATATTAACATGGAAAATACAGTAGTTGCGTAAAATTAACAGCACAATGTGCTGGCAATTTGGACGCCAGCAGTTTGTGCTGTAAAAAAATGCGTCCAAATTGCCAGCACATTGTTCTGTTAATTTTACGCAACTACTGTATTTTCCATGTTAATATAGTCAGGAAACCAAAGAAAGATACAGCACATTCACTGTGATCGAGTTTGCTCTGGCAAATTTACAATGGTTTTTTAATAGTGCAGTGCTGGAAGTCTTCTTCTGGGAGCTCTTTCATAGCACTCTTTCATGACGCGTGTCGCTTTTTCTTTCACAGCTTCAACGGTCTGAAATGTGGTTCCTTTTAAATCAGATTTAACCTTCGGAAGAGATAAAAGTCACATGGTGCCTGGTCATGTGAATAAGGCGGATGATCCAACACTGGGATGTTATACTTGGCAAGAAATGTCTTGACAGATAATGCAGAGTGAGCCGGTGCGTTGTCCCGTTGAAGCACCCATGACTTGTTCTTCAGAAATTAGGGGAGCAAGGACCTCACGGATGATTAATATTTTGACCCTAAGGAATCCAGCGAAGGTACACAATGCCATCTCCGAAACGAATTTTAATGAATTGTCAGTCAATGTCTTTTCTGCCATCTTACATACGCTTAAACCGCTCAAATACCCGCGCACGTGATAAACTTCTTTGCCGTATACTTTCCTTAACAAATCATGTGTTTCAGCAGCGGATTTTTCAATTTGAAAAAGGAATTTCACGTTAATTCGTTTCTCTTTTAAAAACACCGAATATTTTTTCCCGGGAAAACACTAAAGCAGGGTCCCGAACAAATAAAGGTCACGGCCAGACTAATTAGAATACAGTCGTTAGTCAATACAAGAGGCTTTGCTGTACACAACTATTCGTTGTACGAAATTGGCGCATGTGCAGTTCGTCTATAGAAGCATCATTATCGTTATTAATTAGCCACATCTCGTGTAAAGCATAATATTGTCAAGCAAATTCAAAATATCATTAAGAAGATTTTATGTGATATTTGTGTCTTAGATTCGCAAAACCACGAATGAAGTCTCCTGAAAGTTAAGATGCAGATTGAAGTGAGTTTTTTATCCTCATTTCGTAGTGCTATTAAGACAATGATTAAGGAAAAAAATTCTTGAATTATTTTTAAAAAGTATTTAAAATATGATTGTTAAGCATTAAATATCCATATATTTAAAAAAGTAAGTTTTAAAAACTGTTGAAATTCTTCTGGGCGATAGGATAGCGTTTTGCATCGGTTTGAGTAACCGGATTTCACGAGAACCCGAATCGTCCGGTTCGTATATGATCGGGTTAACGCTTTACGATGCGGGTATGCATCGCATCGGATTAGCTTGAAATATTTTGGTTTCGTCGAGAGTTTTCACTCCATAGGGTCGGGTTCAAGTTGAACAGATTTTTCAAAAGAAAGTGTTGAATGATTTTCAAATAAAAAAGCAACAACTATATATTTCAATATTAATGATTATATACAGTAGGGTGGGTCGAAAAAACCGAAATATTTACAATCGAAATGTAATAGAGCGGAAAAGTTGCCTTTTGTAATAAAGAATAAATTCGTAAAATATTATATCGATCGGATAATATCTTTTACCGCCGCAAAGGGGCCAAAGTTTAAAAAAATCGCAAAAAAAACTTGTTTTTTTTTTCAATATTTTTTTTTAATTATCTAAACGTACGAATACAATTTCTAATAGGACGCTATGGCTACATGAAGATATAAGAAATGTCCCGGCAAATGTTCATTATGATAAAATAATATATTTTACTGCAGCAAAGGGACCATTTTTAAAAAACGAATTGTAAAAATTTTCAAATTTTCATTTTTTCTATATTTTTATAATTTTAATAATATGCCTAGAAGTAAATAAATTTACTTTATATCTATTAATATGTCATAAATTTTGTTAACTATTTGTCATAGACTGGAAAATAAAAAAAGTAATCATTCATTGTTCTTTACGATCGCTTTATCTACTGTTGTTTTACTTCATATCAGCAGTTCATATACCACAAATCACAAAAATGATATAAAAATTGAACAAAATATTTTAGTATTTTATTAATTAAAATGCAGAAATGTTTAACCGAAACGGATTAAATAAACTTAAAATGAAGAAGTATTTAAAGTAAATGAATTTTATAATATGACTTGCTTTCAAATAAAGCCATTGTTCCTCGAGAGGCCGAAATTGATAATATGTGATCCCCACTCTGTTCTCGTCCACAAACTTTACCAGCACTTCAGCGACTAATTTCACGCATCTTTCTACTGATTGAGGGGTACAAGGAAAGTTATAATAGCTGGCATCTTTAATCGAACTTTCTAAACTCACCAGCGTTGTTAGATCGTCAATCGATAGGCAAACCGTAACAGGTGGTTTCATTAGTTTACAGTTTTGCCTTTCGACTAAAGCCATACAGTTTTAAGCTTTAAGTTCAATTCTGGAATGACGAATGGCGCTATTCGTGTCCACAGAACTTCGTGCTTTGGCAATTTTTAATTTTGGCAATCGGCTGATCAGGATGTACTCAATGAGTACATCCTGGAAGTGTATTGCATCAGTTGGTTCACAATTAAAATGAATACATCATGTTTTTCAGATTTTGTGGACTATAATTAGTAACCCTCGTTACTTGCCATATCATCTACAAATTATTATAGTTCCTGTAATTTCACGAAATGCCTGTTTCGCAAATCATGAAAATAGCCTCATTGGAATGATAGCATATGAAGGAGAGGACATCAGAACCCCAGCCATAAAGAAAATTGCCAAAGCACGAAGTTCTGTGGGCACGAATAGTGCCTTTCGTCACTTCGTCATTCCAGAATTGAACTTTGAAGTTTAAAATTGTATGGATTTAGTCGAGTGGCAAAACTGTAAACTAACGAAACCACCTCTTACGGTTTGTCTATGGACTGACGATCTAACGACGCTGGTGAATTTAGAATGTTCGATTAAACATACCAGCTATTATAATTTTCCTTTCCCACTCAATCAATAGAAAGATGCGTGAAATTAGTCTCTGAAGTGCTGGTAAAGTTTGTGGACCGGAACAGACGGAGGATCACATATGATAAATTTTGGCCTCTCGAGGAACAATGGCTTTATTTGAAAGAAAGTCATATTATAAAATTCAATTATTTTAAATACTTCTTCATTTTATGTTTATTTAATCTTTTTCGGTTAAACATTTCTGTATTTTAATTAATAAAATACTAAAATATTTTGTTCATTTTATATCATTTTTGTGATTTGTGGTATATGAACTGCTGATATGCAGTAAAACAGTAGTACATAAAGCGATCGTCAAAAATAATGAATGATTACCGTTTTTTTTCCCAATCTATAACAAATAGTTAACAAAATTTACGACAATATTAATAGATATGAAGTAAATTTATTTACTTCTAGATATTATAGAAATTATAAAAATTAAAAAAATAAATAAAAAATTGAAATTTTTACAATTTTTTTTTAAAAATATGGTCCTTTTGCGGCAGTAAAAGATATTACTTTATCATAATGAACATTTACCAGGGCATTTCTTATATCTTCGTGTAGCTATCGCGTCCTATTAGAAATTGTATTAGTACGTTTGTATAATTTAAAAAAAATACTGAAAAAAACATGTTTTTTGCGATTTGTGGAAATTTTGGCCCCGTTGCGGCGGTAGAAGATATTAACCGATAGGTTTAATATTTTACGAATTTATTCTTTATTACAAAAGGCAACTTTTCCGCTCTATTACATTTCGATTATAAATATTTCGGTTTTTTCGACCCACCCTAATATACAGTTCGTTTTTATGCCAAAAAGATAAAATTGATATTAGAGATGAAACTGCAGACTGCTTTTCTATAATTTTATTCGAATACAGATTAATCTTCTATTTTCTCGGTGTTCGTGTTAATATGTGTCGGGTTCAATTAGGGTTTCTGTTTGACGAAATATTTTTTGGTCTTGTTCGGGTCTCGTTTAGGGTTCATTTTAAGCAGAAATTTAAGAATCGTGTTGGCTACAACGCTACCTGTTTAGGACCCCACTTTAGACAAGTGGCTACTGTGCCTAAGATATAATGGTAGTCTAATTTAATGGAGAAGAAACATAGTGGTTACAGAGAAACCGTAGTACGTTGCTATTAACGCGTAACAGCTTTCAATCAAAGTTTATAAAGGTTAGAATCATTAAAAAATTCGATTATTTAGATTTTCTTAAAAACAGATCTTCCTTATCGTTTATCTCTCGTTTTTCCTCTTCCTGTCACTTTCTTTTCTCCCCCTTCCTAACTGAAAGGAAGATAGATACACAATACTCGTAGTTTCCCAAGTGTTCACATCATTTTTCAAAACGTGAGCGAGAGTTCTCGAATATCACTTTATTTTTCTACATTTGTTTGAGGAGGAAAGTTATTCAAAAATTCTTTAAATGGTCGAACATATTTTCCAGAATACAGTCATGCATTGTTATAACGCGCATGCTGCGATAAAAATAAATAAAAAAAGACGATCTAAAGGCGCTTTAAACCAAAGGTGTTAATTAACTTAAGAAAAATATTTATCTGTGTAAATATTTTTTTTAACATTAGTCTATAGCAGAGATGGCGGAACACGGCAAGTGTGGCATAAATGGCACGGCTGAATTTTTTTTTTTTTTTTTGGTACAGTATACAACAAGTTTCAACATCAAATTATAAAAAAAAGTTAGAAATTAAATAAAAACTGTCTGAATTCACAATGTTTGAAATCGGAGATTTTGTTGCCGCCTGACCTCATATCATTTAAAGTTGGTGTGAAAAGAATATTGAATAAATTCATTCCGCATCTGTGGGAAAAGCACGTGGATTTCGTTCTTTCTAGCTTTTTGTTTTAAGGATCATACTTTAGATTTAATAAAAATTAAACAAATTAGCCTTACTCCTTTAAAAGTGAGTTATAAGGAAATGAAAGTAATGTAATTTTTAATTTAGCTCATTTAATGTTATTGAATTGATATGAGATAATTGCATTAAAAATTTACCTGTTATGGATAATCTTTAAATGAAATAACAGTTCCTATCAACTTTCCAATTTATATTTCATTAATTTTTTTCTTCCTTCGTATAGCAATTTTTCTCATCTTTATTTAATCAGTTTTAAACGTTCTCCTTTCTATAGCCCCATTTTATTGTAGCTTTACAGAATAAATTTACATTATTTTAGAAAGATAAACATTAAGCCTTCATAATATACACTATGTAACAAAAATATTAACAAGAACACTTAATTAATAACACTTAATTTTGAGCATTTAGTCAACCCTCCCCCCATTGATTGGGTCAAGCCTTCCCAAGATAGCCACTTTTTTAAGTATAGCACATGGTTATTTTTAGTCTAATTTATTGTACAATCTTTATGTCTAGAATGAAAGCTCAATATTTATAAATTACCTAAAACCTACTTACTTAAATTTCTATATTATATAAGAAGATATTACTTTTTTTTTTCAAAAAAAAAAAAAATAAAAAATAAATAAATAAATAATTTTTAAGGTGAAAACTCTTCACAATTGATTTTTACATGCCTATTTCAATTATCTTCATGAAACAAAGACTATTGTTTGAGTATTTTAGCAGCTTTAGTTGCCACTTATTGGTGAAACTTTGAAGTTTTCTTAAATATGAGAACTGAAGAGCGGGTCAAGACCCCTAAGGTCATCCCTACCCAGTCTCTCCATATATATATATATATCTACATATATATGAATTAATATGTCTTGTACGACACGAAAACCACCACTTTATAATGAAAAAAAAAAACATTAATCAATTTACATAACATGATTAATCAATACAGTGTGACACGATACAGTAGCTTACAAAAGTCTAATGAATGTAAATCATAATGGGTTTAACATTAATAACATATATTTTATTTATATATAAACGTATAAATTACACATTTATACGCTTTTATAATTAAAATTAAAAAGAAAAAGAAAATATTTCGTGAAAAATTGTTAATTACAAATGCGCATGTTAAAAAACCGCATTTTTAAATTGTTATTTCTATAAGGTGCCGAATATTTTGTATCAAAACTGACTTCAAATTATTTTAAACCTTGAATAAAAAATTACTATGAAATGTCTCGCATGTATTTAAACTAGCATTAAAGGATTTGATTGCTTACTTTAATATATTATCTACTATTATTTATTTTAGAAAGCAAACTGGGTCATGCTTCTAATTTTATTTATGGGAAAGTACTCAGTGACTAATGGAGAAACCGTAATATTACAGGTTGGCATCTCTTCGACGAAACGTAGAAAAAGGAGAAAAGTGAACCGAAGTACACAGTCATTAAACAATCGTTGATTTAAAGGTTTTTAAAAGCATAGGAAGCATTGCAGATTTTATTGGTATTTATTGGTTCAAAGATATTTCACAGACACTTTGGCGACAGGTGCAAGATACATATATCATAAAATTAAATATATTATTTAATAATACTGGTATAATAATAATAAAAATGTAATTGCCCGAGGGAACCCAGTAAAAATGATCAAAATCCTAATAAAAGTAACAATAAGATAATTTTGTACTCTTCACCGCCAACGTTGCACATGTGGAACATTGGATTTCAAATGATTATAAAAAAAACACAGTAAAATAAAACATTCATTTATGCATGAAACTTCATAAACAACAGTAAATTATACAATAATAATCATCACAGCACTCACATTTGAATGCTAAAGTTACAGATACAGGAAAAAGGACAGCCTACTGCATTTACGTTTTGGTTACATTTCAACAAGCTCCAAGATGGAAACCACAAAAAAATTATTAAATAATATTTTATAATTCATTAAAACATATCTTAAAAAAATATATTTAAAATTTCAAACTGATTTAACAAATACATAAAAAGATACAACATCACATAGTTTATGTTCTACTTGTGGAACGTTTGCAGGTAAAAGGTTAATTTAATCTAATGTAAATAACTGTTGTTAAAAATCAAGGAACATTTTTCTATTACTTAGTCTTAACATGATTTGCCTAAAAATAGGTGTTAATTTTCCTTACCGTTCAATTTTTTCCCCTAACGTCCCTTTTGTTCCGTCACTGCGCCCATTTTTCCTTACCGTCTCTCCTTAAAATTCCTTTATGACAATGTTATACCAAAATTATGTACTAAAAATACTACACTGTTATTATTTCTTATTTGAATTTTCTGTGGGTACTGTGCAAATTCATTATAAGTAAAACTTTAGAAGAAAATAAAAATAGAGGTAAAATGGTAAGGAGAAATAAACTCGCAAATTTAACTTAAACCTCAGTTAAATAATAAAAAAAAAAATAATTGTCGTTGCTGACCATTTTTTCGTTATTCTGACTCAGCCTATAAGTTCAAAATGTTATTTTATTAAGTTTCATTCGACCAGATTTTTATTCCTGAAAGTTAAAATTTTATGAGAATGCCTCATATCTACCGTCTCATATATTTATCTTTTTTTCTGTCATCTCCCTTACTCCCTCATATTCTCTGAAATCCATATATAGATAAAAACTACTCTTGAATTCCCGCAAGTAGTCGGGTCATTTTTCAATTTGTCAGAGTGAGTGGATATATATGTATATATATATATATATATATATATATATTCCATTTTTTAGTTTATTTTCGGAAGAAAAGCTACTGAAATAAAGTTTAATGATCAAATATATTTTATCAGACGACAGTAGTTTGTCCTCCGTTTGTCGCGCATTCCGGTAGGCAAGAAATAAGTGTGATTTTGTAAAAGCGAGATGTAAAATTAAAGCATTTAGAAATTTTTAAAAGATAACTTCCATTCCAACATTATACCATTTTTCCTTACCGTCTTTCCTTAAATTTCCTTTATGACAATGTTATACCAAAATTACGTACTAAAAATACTACACTGTTATTATTTCTTATTTGAATTTTCTGTGGGTACTGTGGAAATTCATTATAAGTAAAACTTTAGAAGAAAATAAAAATAGAGGTAAAATGGTAAGGAGAATTCAACTCGCAAATTTAACTTAAAAATCAGTTAAATTAAAAAAAAAATAATTGTCTTTTCTGACCATTTTTTCTTTATTCGGAATCAGTCTATAAGTTCAAAATGTTATTTTATTAAGTTTCATTCGACCAGATTTTTATTCCTGAAAGTTAAAATTTTATGAGAACGCCTCATATCTGCAGTCTCATATATTTATCTTTTTTTCTGTCATCTCCCTTACTCCCTCATATTCTCTGAAATCCATATATAGATAAAAACTACTTTTGGATTCCCGCAAGTAGTCGGGTCATTTTTCAATTTGTCAGAGTGAGTGGATATATATATATATATGTATATATTCCATTTTTGAGTTTATTCTCGGAAGAAAAGCTACTGAAATAATGTTTAATGATCAAATATATTTTACCAGACGACAGTAGTTTGACCTCCGTTTGTCGCGCATTCCGGTAGACAAGAAATAAGTGTGATTTTGTAAAAGCGGGATGTAAAATTAAAGCATTTAGAAATTTTTAAAAGATGACTTCCATTGAAGAATGATGCTCACTAAATTCTCTGCAACAGCGAAAATCTAGCAAAGAAGTAAGTTCGAGGTACGTACTTATAGATGTATTTTGCAGCATTTAGTCTATAACTTATAATGGATACTAAAACATGCTAGTTATTATTATATAAAAATATTCCTTATCGCGAATTCTTAAGAAACTTGATTAAAAAAATATCTATGTCTGTATTCATTTATATGTTGTTTTAAATATGTATCAAATTTGCAGGCCGTGTAGTTAGTGTCACTGCATTAAATGTGGTTCATGTTTACTAAAATTTTGATTCATACGCATAGTATAATATATTAAAGAAAATTGAAAAAGTAATTTCTTTTTTAATCAACGTGTAATAGCAACTGTTTAAAAATTGCGGTTAAAATATAACTTACTTTCTTTTGGGATACACGAAAAATGAGCGATATGTTTGAATGAACGAAATAATGGCAGATAGAAATGTAAAAATATCAACTTTCAAAGTACCAATAATTTTAATTTTTACGCGTAGTGGTTTCGGTAGCATATAACATATTGTCCTCAGTTCAAAGGATGGCAGAAATTTGCTGACATATAGAGGAGAGGTAGGAATATATGTGCGCAAAATTCCGCCATCCTTATCAACCATATAACCGGTATGCTTAAAATTAAAAATTATTGATGCTTTTAACGTTGGTAATTTTACATTTCTATTGCATTGCACCAAGATTCCATCTTTATAATTATTGATATAATGACGGTTGTATATATTAAAATGCACTTCGAAAAAAAAAAAAAAAAACCTATATAATATTATGTTTTTATATTGTAATAATAATAGTAATATGTTTGTATAAATTGCATAATTATAGTTTTTTCCACTACAATTCAAAAATAAAAGCTATCGTAAAACTATTTTTTTTTTTAATTTTAATACGCATAACACAAGCCCAAAAAAAATCTAAATTTTGTTTATTGAATGTGTGATATTTTCTACATCAAAATTGCTTTCCAAACATTTTATACTTAAAAAAAAAAAAAAAAAAAAAAAAAAAAAAATGAAAACATTCACACTTATCTGAACTAGATTTATAGGAATTCATTTTAATGTGTTCGATTTTAACAATCTCTGTTACCTATAAAAGAAACAAACCAATCATTACTTTTGTTTCTTTTACTAGATATTTGTTTTCAATTTAACTCTGCAAAGACTTTCTCTTTAAGTGATTTTTGATAATGATTTAGAACTGTGGAATCTCGGGGACGCAGTACGGGGTATTTCCAAATAGGAATTTTTAGCATATTGAATCACAGAATTTTTGTCCTAAAATCAAGTAAATATTATTTTTTTGCAAATAGCGATGCGGAAATGCTTTTATCTAAAAGTAGTGAGTACTAAAAAGGATAAGAGTTCAGCCAAAGTTCGTGAGTACGAGTCTGTCCGAATCGAGAGTAAAAATTTCATTTATTTAGAAATTAAAAAATATATACATAAAAAAATCTTGTCATTTGAGAAAAAATATAGTTGCACAAGCTTCTTAAAAGGTTTTATAATCATTTAAAAACCAATTTATATGTTTAATGAATTCTTAGTGATCGGATTTAAGGAGAAATAATTTAGCTGATTCTGAAACCTTTGGAAGGTCAGTGAATAAAATGTCTTTTCGGCATGTGACGGGAAGAAAAGGAAGCTTTCATACTCCTTGTTCTTTTAAATTTGTTTAAAAATATTTTAAAACATTTTACTCAAACACACGGAGCTAAAATTAGTGGAACTCGATCAGATGACTTAATAAAAATTCATTATTTCTTGGTTTTAAAATTTTGCAAATTTTACTCAAATTTTAAGAAGCTACAGTGCGATGAACCCGATAAAAGAATATTCGTTAATGCTCAATTTGACTGAGAATTGCGCCAAATTAGTAAGCTATAGCCACGTTGGCATCATTTATGGTTGTTTATTTTTGGTTGCTAAATTTGGCGATATTTCGCCAAGTGTAGCCAAGCTTGGCGAGAATATGAAGCTAACGTTCACTAACACTCATAAATTAATACCTGATTTTCTTTAATTATTATCGTGTTTCAAAATGTCAATTACCCTAGAATCTCAAACTGCTATATCCCAACCCTTTTTTTACCACTTTCCAACAAAGTCGAAAAGTGTTTATGACTTCGGTTTGTCTGTCCGTCTGTCCGCGCTCTAACTCCCGTAAATATACTCGGATTGTCCTGAAATTCTCGGAGGTTATGGACGTTTACCATAGCACGTTCCCCATTTCATATGAAGTTTGTAGCGTGTTTAGTTCATTTACAGGGACAGTCAAATGTTTTCCGTTACATTAGGGCCTATTGGAAGAAATCATTTAAAAGGATTTTTAATCATGTTACACGCATCCAAACATAAAAAAATGATATGAATTTATGAAGTGCATTAAAACATGCCTTCTGTATAATATGCGATGCAAAGAATAGTTATTCTTCTTTTACAGGGCCACACAAAAGAATTCCGTTGCATAATGATATATGGAAGAGGGGGGGGGGGGTTGTGGCGTATTTTGATTATGTTACACTATTTTACATACAATGAAATTGATATACGTCGCTGAGGTTTACTATAAGTTATTTCATGTATATTACGAAGCACATAGCATTTACAGGGACACACAAAAGTTTTCAGATAGTATATTGTATCAGAAGTACTGTACATTAGCGGTGATTGCTGGAAATGCATTTTGAATTATGATATGCGCTTTTATGTTTCACTATATTTATGCATACTATATGGTACGTATAAATGCTATTATTCATATACAGGGCTACACAAAATAATTCGTCAGGGTTATTGTGTATGAGAGCAAATTGGTTAAATGTGGGTTTTAAATGAGTTATGCATTTTTACGCTGAACCGCATTTCGTATATTAAAAAAAGTTTGTAGAATATAGATAAAATGATATACGTAAATAATTGGATGCAAATCGTCTATGGATGATAATTTCTGGAAATGTGGTTTCGTAGTTTTAAGTGTGTTTTAGTTTGAACTAAATTTTAGCTAAATAATGGCATGTAATAAAGGTACTAGGTAAACGACAGGGCTGTACAAAAGTATTCAAGTTTTTTTTCAATTAATTGTATAATTTGCTCAAAGAGAAATTTCAACCTTTTATACGTTTTTTTGTTAAACTACATTTTCTCATTATATAGTATATATATCAACATACAGATCAAATACAGGGTTGTTCAAAAGAATTGGAATACATATTTGGCTATGGGCGGTAACTACTGAAATCAGATTTTTAAATGTTTACTTGGTTATCTTATTTACCTTATTTCACTAAGTAACGAAGTTTCATTAAAACTTTCAGGGAGTGTTGGAAGTGTTTCATAATGTATGCTGTACGCATGGTTTTTCTTACTTGATTTAGTTCGAGGCGAAACAAAATATTTTCTGGAATCCTTGTATATAATATTGTATACATGGTTTATATACAACAACATTGTATATAAACCAAACATTTAAACATAAAATAAATTTGAATTTCTAAGTTTCGTGTGTATTTTTTTTAGTATTAAATATTTAATGAAATTTTAAAACAAGTTGGTGGATGAAGTTAACCAACGAACTCGGTGGAGACATTTTTATGTACGATGCACACAATAAATCTCATGCAAATCTGTTTATAAATACAAGAATTATCGCATGACAAATGTCAGATATATATATATATATATATATATATATATATATATATATATATACATATTGCCAGGGATGTATCGGAGGGTATACAGGGGTATACGCCGTATACCTTCTGGATTTTTTTAAGGAACACCGTATACCATTTGTTTCTCAAGAAAGCTACAGTATACAGTGTGTCCACGTATAGCCTGACCGACCTTTATTTTCGCAATCGTTGGTCCTAGGTGCATACTTCCAATTACAAAAATGGTTTAAATAAGGTAAAGAATTATTTTAAAAGCGATTTGGGTCAAGCAAAACATTTATTACAAATTTACTGTGACACTAACAAGTAAGACAGAAAAAGTCCCATTCATCTAACATTGAAATTGACCGAGTTATGAAACTTTAAAATGTATGACTTATACCACTTTTTTGCATATCAAAACAGATGATTTCGACCATGCTTTCAGGGGTCGTATATGAAGTACTTAAACTTATTTCAAGATATCTGCTGTTTGAAAGATATCGTACAACTATTACGATTGAATTAACTTTATTTGTTAAGTTTCAGATTTGTTAAAATAATTGTATTTTAACATATGTTGTACTTTGTAAGGATTTGAGGCTATGATTTCTTTTAACAAAAATTATGTTATTTTCAAAAGGTTTATTTAACTTGCAACGATCGTCTTTCCAGTTTAAAATTTGTACTCGAACTTTAACTGACTTTCAAATGTCCGATCGAAGTTAAAATTTTACGTACTGACTTAAATCAGATTACAATGTAATTTTATTATGATTTTCAACGCTTACCATCTTATACATATTTATATTAGAGAATAACACAAAAAATTTCGGATAGATTACCGTAAACAAATTTAAGAAATAGTTTTAGATTAGATAACATAAACCTGTGATGGTTGTGTTTTTTAACTTTTATAATTACTTTTATGTATTTTTTAACGCTAAATAAAAAAAAAATACCTTCACTTTTAACCATCATGTCAGGATTTTTCGCAAATCGTAAATTTCAAGGCTAAAAAATAGCAAAAAATCTGATACTATAAAATAGATGTAAGACTTTTTTATTCAGTTTAATTTTATTTAATACAATAATTTATTCAATTTTGTGGCTCATACTGGGTTTCTTACAGCTAAACAGCTCAGAGGTCCGATGAGGTTGGGAGGGGAGGATGGATCAATTTTAACTTTTAGTTTTTTAACTTTGAAGTTTGCGATTTGAGAAAAATCCTGACGTGATGGTTTAAAATGAAGGTCATTTTCGGATTTAGCGCTAAAAAATATATATGTAAATTAATTTTCAAAAGCTAAAAATCATGACACAACCCAAAATTTGAAAGACGGTGTAATCTAACAACATTTAAAAATATGTATTATTTTTGTAAAGAATTGAGGCTGTTGTTTTTCATCCTTTTATTTAACAAAAATTCTGTTATTCTTATCCTCTTATATGTTCAGTACAAATTGTATATTTTGCATTAATATATCAGAGTGATTAAAGATTTCAAATTTATATTGCAATGCTAATTTTACTCTCAACCATTTCTTTAATATATCTGACGAAATTATATTTCTACTAAATTTGTGAATGACCGCTAATTTGCAGCACAAAATATGCTCCAACTTCAAACAGCTATTACTCGGTCAATTTTAATCGTAGAATAACGGGACTTTTTTCGCCTTACTTGTCAGTGTAACAGGGAAATTTTACTAAATATAACTTATAGGACCAGGGGACCGTATAAAGATTTAGATTTTGTAATTCTTCGCTAAATTGTTTTTCCGCTTCAAACTTTTCTATCTTAACTCTGCACCTAATTTTGACCATTTTTTAATTGGAAGTATGCAGCTAGGACCAACGGTTGCGAAAATAAATTTCGGTCAGGTTATACGTGGACACACTGTATACACTCTAGGGTTTACGCTCTGCCTTGAGCATATACCCTCTGCTTAGAGCTTATACCCTCTGTTTTTTTTTTTTTTCGACTACACCACTGCATATTGCTGCGTAATTTCGTAAAGTATAAGACTTATCGCAGGGATTTAGAGGTATTGATGATGCGAAGGGAGGAGTAACTTTTAGTTTAACTGTTTAAGGTTTACGTGCACGTATGTTGGATTTTCACGTTTAGTTGATTTTGTTTTCGATGGGCCTAGTCAGCTCATTTGAGTTGTTAGTTTTTATCCTTTTGGTCTTTACAAGTAGTTTGAGAAGTGTTGTGCACTTAAAACTGGTTAACTGGTTATGCATGTCGCAAGTCATGCCGACTGTCTTCATTGGTTTAATTTCTTCTGGTTTTAGTTATTGCATATTGTTTGGGGCTTGCTGTTTTTAACGATAGTATTTTTTAAGTTAATTTAGTTGTCATTTGGTTTAGTTTATTTTTTATCTTTGGATCAGTTCTGTGTTTTTGTATTTTTGGTTTTTTTTTTGTATATATACAGGGTGTCTTGAAAGTTCGTTTACAATCTTAACGTGCTGGTCTGTCATATCATGAGGAACAAGATTTACATAGGAATTTGTGTTCGAAAATGCAAACTGCTAGAGGACGAGGAGCGCAGGTGTGGAGGGGAAGAAAGAAAGAATATCGTAAGAGGTATTAATGCTACTTTTATTAAAGAACATGGTTTAATTTACACAAGGTGTTCAAAATCCCTTCCATTTACCGCAATGCATGGTTCACAACGTCGACGCATGAATTCACGGTACAGTTCAAAATGGGTAGGTGTGTCATCGACACGTGTTGCCGCATCCACGTTCCGGGCGACGAGATCCATGTCCGATGTTACGGGCGTCTCGTACACCATGGACTTCATGTGTAACCACAGACAGAAATCCAGTGGGGACAAATCGGGAGAAACGCGGTAGCCGTGCGACTGGTCCGCCTTTGCCAATGCAGGGATTAGTATATGTCCTATCGAGGTACTCTCGCACAGTGTAGCTAAAATGAGCAGGTGCTCCATTATGCTGAAACCAGATGTTTCGGCGTGTAGCGGCTGCAAAGTCCCCATCAGATTCGGCAAGACTCTTTATAAGAAAATGCGATAGGTATTCCCGTCGAGACGCTGAGGTAGTAGATAAGGAGCAATTAACATGTCACCGATAATACTAGCCCAAACGTTTACGGCGAAACGTTGTTGACGTGCATGGGCGCGGGTAAACCTTCGGTTTTCAACCGCCCATATGTGCACGTTGTGCAGGTTACCATCCTGTGTAAAGCAGGATTCGCCCGAAAACAAATTTACGATGGGAAATCAGGCTGTGCGGCCCGTTGTTGTTGCAAATACTAGCAAGCGAATGGAACGCGTTGGGGATAATCGTCAACGTACAATGTCTGTACTCTTTGTAAGTGGTAGCAGTGTCGCATGTCCTCATGAAATATGCGCATAAAACTGGAACGATGTATACCCAAGACGCGTTCGCTTGCTCGGAGACTTGTTTGCTTATTCCTGACAAATTCCCCTAGTACGGTTTCCTCTACGACAGCGTGCGTTTAGTGCATTTTGGACCGATGTGGCTACGTACTTGGAAAGCTCCTGCTTCACGCAATCTGCGGTGTAATTGTCCAAACAAAATATGACTTGGCTGACGTGCACTTCGGAAGCACTCAAGGTACATCCCGTACCGCGGTTCGTGCATTTCCATCTGCGGCACCATATATGTAATGCATATCGGCCAATTCTGCGTTACTAAACCGATTCATCCGTCTCCTACAACGTCCTCTCCTGAAATGATTACGCTTCCCCCACTCTCCCGTAAGCCAGCGCTCATTGCCCTCTAGCGGTCGCAGTTTGCATTTTCGAACAGAAGTTCTTATGTAAATCTTGTTTATCATGATATGACAGACCAGCATGTTAAGTTTGTAAACGACCATTTGAGACATACTGCATATATATATATATATATACAGGGTGTTTCACTACCAGACCAACAAACTTCGAGGGGTGGTAGTAGACATGAAGACAAACATTATTAAATAGGAAACCATGGGGCGCAAACGTCTTCTGTAGGAGCTAGGGGCCATTAAATTTTAAGGTCCAAAACTTCAAACGATGATAAAAACCGGAAAAAAGGGTCGATTCGTTTGCGGTTTTCGCTAAAATCGTCTGTCGATTATATAATATACGAAAGAAATATACGATATAAGAAAATATCACGATTTTCTTAAAAACTTATTTTAAAGATTACGTTCAAAATTTTTCGATAGAGGGCGCTTTAGACTATACAGTAACGAACAACTACTTTTTACCGTTATTTTTTTGTATGGGGTTAACATTTTTCTAAAGTTCACAGTTTAACTTAAATTTAAAGCCCAAAATCGAAAACACTTGGGATGGGGTATCTAGTGAAAATTGAACTGAGATCAGAGGCGGTGGATTTTAAACGCTCATAAACATTGAACTAACTAATCGATTTTGTTGCGGATTGCGTGTAGGTCATTCACTTGGTATTTATTTTATTCAAAATGACGTACAGCTTTGGTATCCTTATTTTTTGATAGACGGCGATTTGTACACATCTCCAAAATTTCAATGACATTACTCCTAGGTGTTTTAATGCCAGACCAACATACTTCCAGGAAGTGTTAGGGATGCAAAGACGACTCGTAATCACATAGTAATTTAATGTTAGAAATGCCTTTTTTGCTAGTTATGGTTAAAAAATGCAGAGAAAAAGGCAACAGTAAGAAACAGAGAAACAGAAACACGTTAATGTGACAGAAAACAGTTTATTTAAAGGTTCTATTACAAAAGGTCAAATGAAAAGTTGGGTATATGAGACAAAAAATAACGGTAAAAAGTAGTTGTTCGTTACTTTAAAGTCTAAAGCGCACTCTATCGACAAATTTTGAACGTAACTTTTAAAAAAAGTTTTTAAGAAAATCGTGATATAAAGAATGATTTTATCAAAATCACAAACGAATAGACCCTTTTTTCCGTTTTTTATCATCGTCTGAAGTTTTGGACCTTAAACTTTAGTGACCCCTAGCTCCTACAGAAGACTTTTGCGCCCCATGGTTTCCTATTTAATAATGTTTGTCTTCATGTCTACTATAACCCCTCAGACTTTGTCGGTCTGGTAGTGAAACACCCTGTATATATATGTAAGTCACATTTGAACGGATGGTGGTTTTGGGAACCTGGGGGATCATGATCGGTGAAAATATACCAAAATATTTCGGAAGAGCTTTCCTTCGTACTGCTGCAATATGTAGCTTTTTACTTTTTGTAGTGAAAGCTACCTAAAAGAAGCCGTTGTATATCCCTTCACAATCCTAGTTTTCTGTTTGAAGCCCTTTTCCAGAATTACTGGAAGACAGTACTCATGTCATTCTGCCGTAATTTTAAAATCATATTGTATAAGAATACTTATTGCAACTTTTGCAAATATCTGTTAGAGGTTGGGTATAAATAACAAATTTGTTACTTTAAACATCTTTTTAGGACATGAAAATCACGAAAAGTTCTCATGAGGGGGTATTTAGTATTTATAATTAGATCTATGTAAGAAAAGATTTTTAAATTAGAAAGTTAATATTGAAACAATTTTAAAATGTAATTATAATTTTTTTACGGCGTAGTTTCGGTTTCATGCTGAGATGGTCTCGGATTGCAAATCGCAGGGTTCGGACTCTAAAAAAAAAAAGAACCTGGACTTATGTCCAGCGAATACCATTGATTTACATATGATCCAGATGTACATTCCAATAAAGTCTGTTTGAATATTTAAATAACAAAGTAAAATTAATTTATCGTCATCTGATGCATTTGTAAATACTTTTCAATCAAGTATTATATAAACTTTAAAAAAATAAACTATCACGTAGAAACATAAACATTTTATTACTAACATAGTTTAAATAACACATCTAATATTATAAATAAATCTGAAAAAATATGGAAATAATAGCATGGTTATTACAAATAATTATTTATTGCCAAAATTTACCTAGAGGAAATACTTATGTTTAAGATATATCTTAATGCTGTTAACTTAAATCTAATATGCAATCATTCCAGATATCAATCTTTATTAATAAAGCTAATATAATTTAACCATATATAACCGTAATATAAAGGCCGTAGAGAATGATGCAACTATTTGTAAATAAAGAGGAGATAAATTATAACTTTCACTATACATAATTTAAGTGGAAAAAAAACTCTCTTTTCTCTTTCAAAAAGTAGATGTATTGAAAGGGTTATAAAGGAAGTAAAAAAGGATTTCATTGTTCTTAAAGTAATAAACTTCTAACAGTTAAAACTTAACCTTGAGAGAGCGAAAAACAAAAACAGGGCAAAAGAGAATAAAGGAAAATTGACATTCTTAGTACGGGTAAAAATGACTATTATCCATTGAAACTTAATTTAAATATTGAAAGAAAAATCTTTCGAGAATATGCAATAAAATTTTTAAAGGGAAGCCTTAATATGCTATTGTTTGAAAATAACGGATAAAACAAAAAGAGAAGTAATAAATAATAGCGAAGCAAATTGATAAATATTGAGCATTCTTTCAGTATTTCGAAAGTGGTAACTGACTGATTTCGTATAAAATATCCCTTAATATTCTTCTTTTTTTCAATTTTACATGTCGCATTAAATCGTAAAAAAATGCATGATCGATATCGATTTACACTTTAATTGTTTAAACACCCTCTGTACATAACTATAAAAACATTTTATTTACAATTACAGAAACTTAACTAACATTTTATTCGATGGCAATGTAATAATTAAATTTTTATCTTTAGAAATTTTATCTTTGAAATTTTAGACAATTCTGTAATTTGTGACATAAAAACATTCTAATTATAATTATTTGGGAATGATGGGTGTTCTACATATTGAATGTTATTGTAGCTTTAAAATATTGCCATAAACTTCTAACTGTAGCGCACTCTGCGATATATGGCGTTTTTACCCGACTGCCAAGAAGGATTATGTTTTTCACTCGTATCTGACTATGTGGGTTTTTTTATACCCCCGAAACATCCCAACGGCTGGATGGATTTTAATAAATGATGTCTCTATTGATTCGGCTTAACCGTGCAATGGTTATAGGCTAGGTTTTGTTTTTATAAATTCAAAATGGCGGCCGTAAAATACAAAATGACGGCAGAGACGAAAAAAAATTTACGCGCCATATTTAGTGGCATATCATTGGATAGGTCTTCAAAATGAAGACGATGTTTTATTGACTATTTTACAGTTAGAAGATCCGTTTAAATGTTACACAACTTGGAAGTTGTGTAGGTAGGATCTCTAGCATTACTGGAACTCTAACCTTCATGGATATATATAGGCCTCATCAAAACAGTGTTTATAGATAGGAACTAACAATTAAACGTAACTTAAAAGTCATCAATAGAAGTAAATAAAAAAATAGGTAAGTAATATAAAAAATAGTTTCACATGGATGAGAAATAATTATTTAATTCACTTTTTACGTAGTCGAGTTTTTTGATTTTCTAAATTTAACTTTTACTTGTTAGCTTAGTATATTGGACATTTTGGTGATGTGGCTTCATAACAGTTTTCAGTGTGTTTCACTAGCATAGTTACCAATGCATCATTTTAGATTTACACGATGGAATCTGGGGGTTATTATAAAATTCGCTGCAATACTTTTGCTCAAGAATACAATGGTTCTTTGAACTACCAAATTCTTGACCAAATGACAATTAAAAATTAAAAGTACATCGTACATCTGGATTTACCTCCTTTTGAAGTAACCCATTAGTAATCAGCATCAATACGATTTTCTTAAACATACTTTCTTTTTTGTATAATTGCTAGGATACTGGATACATTTAAGGAGGTGCACTGTAAAAATTGTTGACCCTCTGTAAATTTATACTAGTTCGTGGTTAAATGCATTCGACTGAGTTTCTAGTTATCATTTTACAGACATTTCACATTTCTTACATCAAATTCCCTGTAGGGATTTCCATGTTTTTTGATAAATATATTTATTTCTGTGTTATAACCTGTAATTCAAAATACACACTTTTAAAAATTTTATTAGAAATATTAAAGAAAAAAATTTGGTTTAAAAATTGCATTAAAAATTAGAATAGTTAAAAAAGGGAAAGTTCGTCTCTACGGAGTGGGTAGGGATTTTAATCAACAATCACTTTGCAGTTCTTTCATGTGCATGAAGCTTGGTAATGTAAAGACTGATCTTAACAGTTCTGCTTTTGACACATTTACAAATTCATTTTTTAAACATATAAAATTGGGAGGACTGACTATGGAAGCGATTGGAATCGAACTGTATTTCCCTTTTTTGATAAATAAATTACCTATTGAGTTATAAGCAATTTTGATCACACGAGAAAGAGTTTTTCACCCTTTTTTGAGTGGTTATTCTTCTTTCGCGCGGAAATTCGGTTCAAAACCCCCCACTTTGACAATATTTTCTGAAAGATCTATTGCGTTTGCAAAATAAACGAAAAAAAAAAAAAAAAAAAACAGTTCGATTACATAGTTTCTGAACAACAACATCTGTTACTTTCATGCATTACTGAAAAAAAATAAATTAAAACTTATGTCATAAAGTTGCAATTTTGGATTATAGAACAGCTTTAAAAATGAATTAAAAGTAAATTAAAGGTATTTCCCCGCTGAATCATAAATTACATCCTTTGAATGTAGTGGTAACAGCTCCTATAGTACAGTGAATAATAATGTAGTACAGTGAATCGTCTCCAACCTAAAGGACTCGGAATCAAATCCTGGGCCGAGGAGAAATAAATATTGAAAATATTAAATTAATGATAGAACATTTCAAATTCACTTTATAAATTCTAATTTGTCGAAGTTCAAAAATTCACTAATTTCGAAAAGTAAATTGTTGTCATTAAAAATAAGTAAAATAAAGAAATTTAAAGTGTCTACTGTAAATTTACTAAAATATTTTTCTGTTATTTAACATAATCTCTGTACTTCGAATCACAGTAATTTTACATAAGACTTAAGATAAAAGGTATTAATAGCAGATTCTCTTTAATTTCCCATGAAAAAATTTAACAGTGTTCGGACTCCAATCCTGGTTCTGATTTAACCTTTGTGGATTGGATTTTGTTTTAGGCTGTTCTCAAATAACAAATGTTTCTAAGTGGTAAATTCTCATATTAAGCAACTTTGCAATAGAATTTTTTCGTTTTTCATTAAAGGTAGGCGATTTTTCTCTAAAATGCATTAAAGTTGGTATTTAGAAGCAAACTTTCGGTCGCGACAGCATAATATATTAAAACCACTGCCGTCTTTAAAAGAATTATCACTTATAATTCAAGGTGTAATTAATTTATAGGTAAATGAATAAAACAAGTATCATGCTTTTATGTTTAAAAATGAGACTGAAAATGCTCAGAAAGTTTCGCTTTTTGAGCAGGAAAAAGAACCGCCTTAATGAAACAAAGCATTTGAGAAACACCAAAGAAAGTAAGTAGCTAACATTTAAATACCCTTTTCTTGTGAACTACTAAAGCAATTTCTATATTTTTTAAAGAACTTTGGCAACTGCTGAGCTATAAATTGATCATTTTTGAAGAAACAATAATAAAAAAATTCAATCGTTATCCTTTTATAACTCTATTTTTTTAATCTTAAAATTTATTAAAAGGAATTGATTACTCAGGAAAAATTAAACTATCGAAATATTGTTAATAATAATAATAATCGCTTTAGTAGTTCACAAGAAAGGGGTATTTAAATGTTAGCTACTTACTTTCTTTGGTGTTTCTCAAATGCTTTGTTTCATTAAGGCGGTTCTTTTTCCTGCTCAAAAAGCGAAACTTTCTGAGCATTTTCAGTCTCATTTTTTAACATAAAAGCATGATACTTGTTTTATTCATTTACCTATAAATTAATTACACCTTGAAAACGGTAAATATTGGCAATGTTGTAAAATTGTTATTATACAATTTAAAATTGTTTTTAGGTATTATAAATAATGTAATTATTTTTTATTTATATTATATTAATAATATTTATCACAATATTTCAACATGAGTTAACTGACTCCATAGCTCTTAATTTCTGTGTTAACTTAACTGTTTTATTCACCTTAATCTTATCATGCTTTTTGGATTCCATGTGCGGGAATATATTTTGAAAATCTACTGGGAATTAATACGGTATGTTTTTGTAAGTTTTCTATTGCTATAAATTAAATATTTAATGGGTTGTAGTTTTTTTTCCATTTCATGTCATTTGATAATGTTCTGTATTCATCTTGAAACTATTATTTTGATTATATTGGTTGTTTGAGTACAGGGGAAAAAATTTTCAGCTTATAGCTTTTTTTCCCACAGAAAACCACCGATTTGCTTATATCATTGAATTCCGAACTCTTGAAAACGTAATTCAATATATAAGTTTTTCAATTTTTTCGGAATCCATATTCTTCTTTTTCTCTTCCATGTTAATTCTTGTAATTAGGTATACGGTACTTTATTTTACACATACAGTTCTATATTGTTGGTTTATGGCGTGTAGTCAATCATTCACAATATTGCAGTTTTTGATGATGGTCGGTAATGTTTAATTAATGGTTATATATATATATATATATATACAGCAAGTGAAATCACTGCACAATTTATCAAGGAATATGTACATCAATATCGGCTGATTTTCGTAAGTTTTCACAAATGTAGTTCAACTCCCTCCCCCACGCCCTTCCCCTGACTCTCATGGAATGACCATTTCAACTTAAACATCGAGGGTAGTGACCTTCAATAAACTTTTACTTACAGAGCTAATGATCGGTTTAAGCTAATCAGAAAGTGCATGTAAAAACATTAAAGCTCAAAATCACATTTCTAGGTAATTTCTTAGGTAATTTCATGATCAACAAAACCAGAACTTCGAGCGTTCCCAAAAAATAAAACCTTAACAGTCTTGTAGCCATCAAAGGCAGTCCTAATATTATGAAATATGATTATTGTTTAACTAAAAATAAATAATTTCTCGTTGTGTTAAATAAATTTTTGATGGTTCTAATAAAACCCTTTTTTTCATGATCAATTTTCGCTCTCCTCGAAAATATTTGACTTGTGGATAGATATCGTTATGTTCAAAATAAATTAATTTCACAGTCTCTTTTCTTACGCATTAACTTTTATAACTTTTCAATCAATTTATAGTTGTTTTCCTTTAAGTTTATTATAAACATCAAATATTATGTTAGTAATTAAGTTCCTGCAGTTTAAATATTTCACTTTTTTTTTAACCATTTTATATAAGAAAAAAATAACCGCTATCAGAATAATAAAATAATAATAATATGCAATGAGAATTTGCTTACCACAACAAAAATTTGACAATGCTTATACTAAAAGCTTATACTATACAATCAAAGCTTATACTAAAGGTTTCAACTAAATAGCGTTCTTAGGAAGTTGGTTTAAAAATCATTAAATAATTTAAGTGTAAAGACATAGTTATACACAGTGATAAATGAATCGTAGGTCATTAATAATAAAGGTCATTAATCAATAAAGGTCATTTTTTAAAGTGCAGTTTAAAATATTTTTAGAGATTTCTTCTATTATCTATTGCTGATAAATAAGACTTTTTTCAACAGCACAGTATTTACATATAAATGTTTCTTAAACTGTCATTCCATTCCATAAATACGAAAATTATGAATTTATCTGACAGTTTAGAATTTTATTTTATTTCGCTGTTATTTCGAAACGTGAATGATTGAGTTTTTTACGCTTACATGAAACTATATTTATTACTCAACTTTAAAATATTTTTCTGTTATATTTTCTTCAAGGGATTTGAATTTTAATCTAAGACTTGTTTTATAGACACATAAAGGAATGGAACATTTCAACAATTCGTTTAAGGTGTAGTAGTTTTAACAGTAAAAATTAAGTAAAAACAATAAATAAAATAAAAGTATATAATGGAATTTAATGCATTATTAAGGATTAGTAAAATACGTTTAAATTATTAAAAAAACTTAAGTTTTTTTTTTAAATTAATTTTACAGTAATTCTCATGTTAATAGTCAAACACAATTTATGTTATTACAGTAGAGCGCCGATTATCCGAACTCCAACTAATCGAACTTTCAATTATCAGAACAGCCTATTTCTCTCCAAACATTTTTTAACCAAACTTCCAATTATCCGAACAGCCTATTTCTCTCAATTTTTTTTTTTTTAACCGAGCTTCCAATTATCCAAACAATCTATTTCGCGCATATTTCGGGTAAAGTTTCGGTTAAAGTTCTTGCCACCTAATGTTACATCTGTAATACATCCCATGGATAAAAGTGTGATTGAGACATTCAGGAGACTTTATAGAACGTAAATGTTAAGAATGCTCTTTTTATCAGACGAAACAGAAGTGCCTGATTCCCAAGATACCATAAAAATTGATTTGACAGATTGTTGTATAATGGCTTCCGATTCCTGGAATCTAGTAAATTCCTCAACATTAAAAAAAGGCTTGGAATAAAATTTTAAATGAAGAAAAAACTGATAGTGGATCAGAAAATGAGGAATTTAAAACAATAAAGCAGATGGGAAGAAACCTAATCTATGAAGAAAATGAAATTAACGAGTTGTTAAATAGTGACGTACAGGACTCTGGATATCAGATTTTAAATGATGAAGAGATTGTCGATGATATTCAAGATGAAAAAGAAATTGGAGAAAATAAAAACGAATGCTCTTAAAAAGAGCCAGGTCCATCCCATAACGAAGCCTTTGAATGTTTGGAAACAACTCTGAAATGGCTCGAACGACAGAAGAACGGTGATCCTATTCAACTAATTTATTTAAGAAGAATTCGAGATATGGCAGCATTGAAAAAAATGTTTTCTAAGATAATCTCTGAAGTTCAGAAAATGATAAAAAGAGAAAAAGAAAATTTTAAATGATAAAAAAGTAAACAAAAAAAAAAAAAGGCAAAAGAAAATATATAAAACAATTTTTAAACATTCCAGCACTAACTGGTGCTGGTAGTCCTAAGCCTCGATATAGTGTAAACATTTTAGTATAGTTAGGAACATTCCTTAAATTGTATCTCCATGTATCCGAACTTTTGCTTATCCGAACTATGGTAGGTTCCGACTTGTTCGGATAATCGGCGCTCTACTGTATATTACAACCATCGTTCATTAACTCTCATAACTACTTTCTAGAATTAGTCTAGAAATCCAGAATCATGTCGGGTTCGCTTTAAATGTTGTGTTTTTGCTCTTTCGGGTCCGGTTCGAGATGAACCAGTTTTTTAAAAGAAAGTGAGGAACATTTTTAAAAATTTATCTGTATATTTGAAAGATTGTGTATATTTGCTCCCTTTTATACAAAAAGATAAAACTAACATTATCGATATAATTGTAGAGTATTGTTCCATAATTTTATGCAAATACGGATTAATTTTCTTTTACTTCGAGTTCGGGTCGGTTTAGTGTTTACATGTCTGGTGTTCGGGTAATGTTTTGAGTTCATGATTTTTTTTTCGTTGGGTTCCTTTTGTGTTTGTGTTTTATTTTAATCATCTTGTGTAATATTTTAACCATCTTGAACAAATCTTGTGAATATATGCCAAAAATGCGAATGTTTTTGCGTATGTGTATATATATATATATATATAAATTACCTGTAACCCGACGATATACACAGAAACCGTACACTTCTCTAGTGCAACCAGCTTAAATGCACACAAAACTGATACAACAAATAGAAGCGCTATCACCCTCTGCACGACTTTAGCATATAACAAGAGGAGCGCTATCGCATTTCCCGCAAATTTAGCATAAAACAAGAGAAGCGCGCCGCACTCAAACGGTTAAGCAGAAATTTCAATTTCGTGTCGGGTTACAACCAGACGTGTGTAGACTTTAACTTTAAGCAAGTAGCTAATGTGCCTAGGATATAATCAGGCTCTAATTTTATTGTGAATAAACACATTGTCTACTAAGACACCGTAATAGTTTGCTATCTTCGTGTAACCGTTTTCAACCGAAGTTTATTAAGCTTAGAATCATTTTGAAAGTCGATTATTTAGATGTTCTTAAAAATATATCTTCCTTGTCGTCTATCTCTCATTTTTTCCTATTTCCCTCACATTCTTTTCTCCCAGTTCCCAACTGAAAGCAAGATAGATAAAAAATTACTTGTAGATTCCGAAGTGTTCGCATCATTTTTAAAATCGTGAGGGAGAGTTCTAGCATACCACTTTTCTCTTTGAAATGTATTTGAGGAGAAAAGTAATCCAAAAATTCATTAAATGGTCGAATATATTTTTCAGAGTAAATTAATTCCTTGTTATAACGCGTTTGCCAGGATACAATGAAAAAGCATAAATTTCTGTGAGTGCGTTATAACCAAGGATGTTTATAAATTTAAGAAACATGATTATTTTATATAATTATTTTTTTAACATTGCTCTGTATTCTATATGCTTATTATATATATTTTTTCGAATTTTAAATATATAGTATTTTTTTTATAATTGTTACATAATTTCTTTTAAAGCAACTTTAAATATAATATAAAATAGATTTGATTTTGTACGACACAAAAAAAAAACAGCACTATATAATGAAAACGAAATCATTAATCACTTTACATAAAATTATTGAACAATATAGTGTGATACAATACACTGTTTTTCAAAATTCTAATTAATCTGAATGATAACGTGTTCTTATATAGCAACATGAATAATATAGAAGCATAAAATACATATATATATTACTTTATAATTAAAATTAAAAAAGAAAATCTTTCGTAACGAATAGTTAATTATAAATGCGTATGTTAAAAAAAACAGCACTTTTTAAAATAATTATTTTTATAATGTGTCTAATATTTTGTATCAAAAGTGAATTCAAAAAATTTAAACAAAAAGTCTCACGTGTTTAAACTATCTTTACTGTTTACGTTAATATATTATTTACTACTATTTATTTTAGTAAACAAATTGGATCATGCTGCTAATTTTATTTATGGGAATGCAACCAGTGACAATTGGAGGAATGGTAATAGTACGTGTTGTACGTACTCTTCATAGAAAATAGAACCAAAGTTTAGAGTCATTAAGCAACCATTGATTTAAAGGTGTTAAAAGGCATGTAGGCCTTATCATATATTTTTCTGTCATCACCCTTACTCCCTCATATTCTCTGAAAGCCAGATAGATGAAAACTACTCTTGTATTCCTGCAAGTAGCCTGGTCATTTTTCAAATCGTCAGAGAGAGTACTGGATATATAGTGACTACTGGATATATATATTATATTTCCAGTTTGTTTTCGTAAAAAAAAAGTGATATATTATAGCCGAATACATTTTCTCAGATTGCAGTAGTTGGTTCTTGCTGAACCGGCAGACAAAAAAACAAAACAGAAAGCAAGATATATATGAAAACGCGATTTAAATGAAAGTGTTTAGAAATAATTAAAATATGACTTCCAGTAATTGAAAGGGGCTCACTAAAGTTTCTGTTACAGTCAAACTCTGGCAAAAGTAGATCTGAATTTATCCGCTTTTAAAACAATCCATTAATAATCAGTATTCAAAGACATTTAAACATAATCTATTCTTTGTGTTGCTTTGACGCTGGCTACATTTAAGTTGGTGTCGGACTCTAATCCTCGTTCTGATTTAACCTTCGTTAATTGAATTTGTCTGAGTCTTGAGGCTGTTCTCAAATAGCAAACGTATCAAAATGGGGGTGCTAATATTAAAAAACTTTGCAATAGATTTCCGTCCTATTTCGGTAAAGGTGCTATAAAATGCTATCAAAGTTAGCATTTTGAAGCAAACTGTCAGATGCGGCAGCAAATGAAATGAAAGCCACAGCCGTCTTCAAAAATCAATCATTTATCATACAAGGTGTTCTTAATTTATCAGTAAATGAATAAAACTGTTCGATTTCGAATTACATCAATAATTATACATGCAAGTATCATGCTGTTATGTTTAGAAATGAGTCTGAAAATGTCTCAGAAAATTTCGCAATTTTGAGCAGCGAGATATGTGAACAAGAGAACTTGAGAAATACCCAAAAAGTAGCTAATATTGAAATACCCTTTTCTTGTGAACTACAAAAGCGATTTCTATATAATTTTTAATAGTTTTGGCATCTGCTAAGCTATAAATGGATCATTTTGAAAGAAACATAATGAAAAAAAAGTAACAGTTATCGATATATAACTCAATTTTTTTTATATTAAAGTTTATAAAAAGGAAAAGGTTTCCCAGAAAAATAAAACGATCGAAATATGGTTAGTCATAATATATAAATCCATATATATATATATATATGTAATGATAGTGCGTTACTGGAAAAAAAATTCGTCGATCTAGTAACGATGTAGATGATGAAGATGAATGTGGCATAATCTTACCGTGTTTATCTGTAACGATTTCTGTTACATAATTGATTTAGCCGTGATAGACATAACCTTTCATTACATTATATGCTGTAGCATGGAGTTGGAGCACAGATGTAAGAGCATGTAGTAAGTGATTTAACCACCGTTTGTTGCTGCTGTGGTAATTGCTTGTGAGACAATTTTTAACTTAAGTTGCCTATATTCGAAGTTGTGGGTCATTATTTTTCAAAGGCAACTTAAGTTAGCTTAATCTTTGTATACGATCATCATTTCTCATTAAAGATGGTTGTCAGTCGGGTGGCTAATGGCCAAACAATGGAGATGAAGATTGGAATTTCTCTAGGAGACAGTTAAAGAACGCATTTCTGTTCACAGGATTTTATTTAATAAGATCGGACGGCAGTTCTCACAAAATCACGATGCAGTGCCATCAATAAGTTCGATGTAGAAAATATCTATATTCAATGGTAATCATTTGATTAAATAAAAAAGGTAAAATCTTAGAATGAACGACATTTCGATAGACACACAGCCAGGGAGTAGTTTACATTTCAAAAACTCAGCAAAATCTGATCGAGAATCGTGCGTAACTGCTTTTTACTTCCTAAGCGTAGTAATACAATTTTGACGTAGTACGCGCTCTAAACCAATTAAAATGTAAAGATATCACGCCATGAAAAGAGAGCGTACAGAGCAGCGGAGAAATAAAAAAAGCAAAAAGGAAACCCCAGAATTTAGCGCGGGAAAGTAAATCTCGGCTGGAATAGAAATAAACATGGTTACCAAAGAACATTCTAAAACGCGAAAGATCGGAAATGGAACATTTAATTTAAGAATACTAAAAGCGAAAATAATTAAGTGAATTAGACAAGTGACACATTAAATTAAAGGGAGTTTAACAGAATTAATGATAGCGATTGTTTAAGAATAAGGATTTAGTGAATATAGAGCAGTAATTTAGAATAGTACAGGGAAATCGTGGATATAGATCTAATATTGTAACACACACACACACACACATATATATAGTAAGTGAAAAATCGCTCCACTATTTCCCGAGAAACGGCTAAATCAATATCGGCTGTTTTCTGCAGGATTTCATAAACGTTGTTGCCACTCCCTTCTCATCGAAGAACCATTTTAACTTAACCATCAAGTGCAGTAGCCCTCAATAAACCATTACGTGTAAAGCTAATGATCGATTTAAGCTAATCAGAAACTGCATGTAAAAACAAAAACACTCAAAATCATGTTTCCAATTTTTACGCAAATTACAGGAAAATCTCAAATACACATATTGAGAAATTTTCACTTTTTTATATTATGTAATTTCAGGGTTGTTAACAAAAGCAGAGCGTCAAGCATTCTGAGAAATTGCAACCTTAACAACGTTACCAAAGGCACTCATAATGTCTTAAATTGTTTAACTAACTACAGTAGACGCTCGATTTCACGAACTCGTGGGACTCATAAAATGTGTTCGTAAAATCGAAAGTTCGTAAATGGGAGTAACATTAGTTCAATGGGATGCTGTTTGGGACCAGTACATCAGTTCATAAAAAAGAATAATTCGTAAAAAAGCGGTTCGTAAAATCGAGCGTCTACTGTATAAAGAACTTTCTCGCTGTGATGAATAAACTTTTGAGGCTTCTGAAAAAACTTTTTTTCCAGGGTAATTTTCTCTCCTCTCGAAAATATTTAACTTTTGGATAGGTATTGTTTTGTTCAAGATAGATGAATTTCACAGTCCCTTTTTTTATGCATTAACTTTTACAACTTATTAATGTATTAGTTGTTTTTTTTTTTTATGAACTTCAAACATTATGTTAGTAATTAAGTTCCTGCAGTTTAAATATTTCACAATTTTATAACAATTTTATATAAAAAAAGGCACCATCAGAATAATAATAATAATAATAATAATAATAATACAAATATGCAATGAGAAATTTTTCATCAACACAAAAATTTGACAATAGCCAAAGCTAAGATTTAAACGAAACAGCGTTCATAGGAAGTGGCTTTAAAAATTGTTAAACATAGTTATCGTAAACCGTCGTGGTGAGCGGCCTCTTTCCGTCTGCGGTCCTTTAAGCTTTTTTTCCCTTATTCCGACTTTTTTGCGAAGCCAAGTTCATAGGTCCACGCCCCGATTGAGCCACGATTGAGCCAGCCACGTCCCGAATGAGACTCTAGCGAAAGCCAGATTGAAAAAAAATCAAAAATTAAAACCGGACAAATTTAAAAGGGAAATTACAGAAATTAAAGCCACCGAAAAGCGGTAAGGGAGAGCACGGGTCTCTGAAGATGCCGAACGACTCCTGCTGCGTCGAGCTTATTTTTATTCTTGGTTGGCGGTTGAAGACATAGTTATACTCAGGGATACATAGATCATAGGTCAACTTAAGTTCATAGAAAATAACTGTTCCATGGGTAATTGGTATAAAGTGTAATGCACTCGAATCCTTTTATATTTTTCTGTAAAAGAACTTTAAAAGTTTCATAAGATTTTTTTTTTTTATCTAGAACATAGCCGCAATAAGCCTTAGTAACATATACGGATTTCATAAGCTTTGAAATAATGTAATGTCACTAAAATTTATTTTAAAGGACTACTGGCACATTTAATTAATTAATGTTAGTGTAATAAAATATTTTGTGCAGCCCTGTAAAATAGCTATAAATGCAATATACACTTTCTTAAAGACAGAACATGATACAGGCCACTGTAACAGCATACAGTTACATTGACGCCAGCTTTGTGCAAACTACGACAATGTGTTTTAAAAACGTTTCGTAAATTCGTTTTATAAAATAGTTGCATGAAAGTGTTACATATATTAATATCCTAAATTTCGTTATATTAGAATTTTATGTTATTTTATGTTATGTTATTTTTATTATGGTAAATTTAACTTAGAAACTTTCTTTCTACTTAACGCTGGAACGGCGGGAAATTTTACTCAAGTTTTATAAAAAAATTTCACATCAGAATTTTTAATTGAAACTATTTAACTTATTTATTTAAGTTATTTTTGTGCAGCATATATTACTCTTATATTATAAAACGATTTCTGGTTCGATTCGACATGCACTCATTTGGCAAGGGTCAAAATGACCCCTTGCCACCGTTCTAATGTTAAAATACGACGCGATTTTTTTTTTTTTTTTTTTTTTTTTTTTTTTTTTTTTTTTTTTTTTTTTAATGGTGATTACCGTTAACGTTCAAAATGTTTGTACAAAATGAAGATAAACGTATATTTTCTGGAAGATTCTTGATATGTTGGTATTAAAAATACCTCATATTTATTAGTATCAGTTTATGAAATAACTAAAATTAAACTATAAATAAAAAGTCATAAAAAGGTTTTGGATTTATTTTGTGCATTTTTTTTTTTTTTTTTTTTTTTTTAAGACCAAACCTTTAAAGAATAAAAATTCATTTTGTTGGAAATATAAAGATGTTAGACAAATTGTATTAAAATAAGAATATTTACTGGTAAAAACAAAAACACAAAACATAAATATCAATTTTTGGGAAGAAGGTCTTACTTTCGAAGGCTGTTACATCTATATATATATATATATATATATTATCTTGTGATTATAGAAATCCAGTATTTGGGTTTTTATTATGTTTAGAAAATATTCGAAAATATATTATTAGTTATTACACTTTGGGATCCAACCACGTCTTTTTTTGTCATGTATTTAATGTATTAACAGTGTGGTGAATCAAAAATTATTTATGTTGCATTTCACTGTTACTTACGGTAAATAAATACCTAAAAAATTCAAATATCGATATATATATATATATATATAGAGAGAGAGAGAGAGATAAATCGCATAGTTATTATTTTACGAAATATTTAGCAGATATTCAAAATATTGCACCCAAACATTTAAAAACCACACTGAAAATTGATTATAGATGAACAACTGCTGATGAGTACTGAAATATTGAAATTCAAAATTTTCACTATCCTTCTATTACGTTTTTTTCCGGCTAAGAAAATTTAGGATAAATCAATAAATATCTCAGTTAAATTAATACCCTAATACAGAGAAAATATTTACATAGAAATAAAACATTTTAGAAAAACCGTTTGTCTGAATCCTGCATAATTCAGTAATTCAATGTTGTTGTAAATATGTTTGGGTGGATAAGAAATTTTGAAACATGAAATTACTGAATTTGAATTGTTTTCATAAATATTGTTTTCAATAACTTAACGTTCTCCTTAATACCTTCTACATACATGAAAATATAAATCCTCACGCACACTGTCAGAAAAATTATACCTAAATTAGTCGTTTTTAAACAAATAATTTTCTGAAAACTCCTAGAAAACATGATTTTATCGTTAATTATTTCCGGAGTCAGAAAAAGGAGAAAAAATTCCGTTTATTACTTGCACACATGTGTATTGGCTATATACCAAAGTTCGATTATTAGAACGACAAACCAAAAATTAAATAAATTAAAATTTATATATTTTTTAAAACAAACAACAAAAATAATGCTTTCGAGTTCAATAAAGTAGCAATTTCCTTATTTATTTTTTAGATCATAAAAAAAGCATTAGCATGTAAAATATATTCTAAACAAACGCATGAAAAAAGCAAAGATTTCTTCTTGAATTGAATTTAAAATATAACATTCATATTTTGCATCTAACAATCAAATTAAGCTTTATTTAAAATATGTCTAATATGTAATACATTTTATTCTTTATTATTCTATATGTGTTAAAACACCAACCATTATTTCATAACGACGAAATGTTCCAGCAATTAATTTTAAATTTTCGAGATTTCTGAACAAGTTCAAGTTCACGTTATGACCAGGCAGGGAGGCCTACTTAATGGCTTGATCACAACAAGCCCTGACTGGCTAAGTATGTGTACTAAGACTAGCATTTATTGAAAGATTTGAAAAAAAATATCACAATATTAATTTAATATAGCAACCCGGTTGTATGAGCGTGCTGCTAAACAATACACGGTATGAATTATATGAGAACTGAAAAAGTTTTAAATGAAATGCTAGTTATTAGAAAATTGCGCATTCTACATATCCAAATGAATTTTTATGATATGCAACATATAAATTATAAAGGGAAATATTTACATAATAACTACTGGTTATGAATATTTTAAAGCACATAATACAATAATACCATAAACAATAAAACAGAGAATATTTAGAAAACAACATAGGATTATAATCAATTATGCAAAAAAAAAAAAAAAGGAAAAAAAGAGACATAAATGGTAATTATTAAAAGATCACGTGCTTGAAATAGACAGGATATAACAATTAGCTTAATTAAAGTATTAATATGAATATTAACAATAGCAAAGTTTTTATCTTGATCGTGCATGGTGCAGAGTGATTATGTACAGTCGTGAAAAAAAAAAAAAGTAAACACCCCCTAATAACTCCTCAGCAAATCATCGTAGAAGAAAGTTATTGGTACCGAACGATTGGAAATAAAGTCTACTTTTAAATGATGTATATAAAATTTTCTTAGGGGGTCATCTACATATTAAAACGAATCCAAACTTCATTTTTTTAGTGTAATACCTACATTGTATGTTGCAAATGTTTTAAAAATCTTAATGTATAGCTTTTGTTCATGATTTTTCAATCCGTTAAACTTTTTCATTAGTTGGCACCTCAAGATCATATAAAATATTTTTGGGGAAAAAAATGGCATGCGGCTATAAAAAGGTTCGCCATACCTGGCCTAAGCCAAACTAGTTTATCCAAACGCCCATAGGATAAACTAGTTTTTCCTAGATCAAACTAGTTCATCCTAACGCCCATAGGATAAACTAGTTTTTCCTAGGCCAATCTAGTTTGATCTAACGCTCATACGATAAACTAGTTTAGCCTGCTATTTATTGGTGGAAACTAGTTTATCCTAGGTCAATTGAATTTGGCGTGATTTTATTGATTCCAATGACCACCCCGGGGGCGCCAACCTTAGTTTATCCTAGGCCAATGCAATTTGACGTACTTTTATTTATCCCAACTGCCGCTCCGACACCAGCATTGTGTAAAGTAATATTGCGTTCACCCCTGTATAATATATTTTATTCGATGGGGAGTCGTATACTGTCTCTCTATCTTCCCCATTTCACCACTACCGGTAGTTACAAAATATGTTCCATATGATCAATTGTGTGCTGGGGGACCAAAAAATGGGGATGAGAGGTTATAATAAAACTTAGGAGCGGAAGAATTTAGAGGATTGATTAATTATCTACAGTATAACTCGAAAATCCGTTATCTTCGGGACCGGGACTTCGCCGAAGTTTTGAAAATTCCAGATTCCTGAAACAATGTCAAATGTACATCTGAAATTCTTAATGGTGCATTTATTCATAATTAATTCAAATCCAAGTGATATTTATGAGAGAAAAAAAAAAATAAATACTATAAAAAAACCTTGATTTTTTTAAATATTTATTTTTTTTTCTCTCACGTAAATATCACTTGGCTTTGAATTAATTATAAATAAATGCACCATTAAGAATATCAAAAGTACATTTGACATTCTTTCAGAAATCTAGAATTTTCAAAAATCCCACGAAATCCCGGTCCCAGTTTGGCCTAAAATACATATATTTTTAAGCTACCATTAGTTTGGAAAAAAAAAAAAAAGAATAGAAAGAAAGAAATATATAATACATTTGCTAGAGATGACGGACCTGCTAAAAAAGGAACTTAACTATAATGAAGTTTTTTTCTCTTCTATATGTGATTCCGTCTTTGAAGTTTTTCTATATACATATTTTTCAGATTTTCAAGTCTTGAAGCCGTGTAAAAAAATTAATGGTATTAGTAATTGTTGTTCTTTCACTAATATTAATTTTCACTAAGTCCGTGGATATTGACAGAACAAATAGTTTATTAAACGAAAACACTGCACAAACACAAAACAATTAATTTAAAGATAAATTTCTCACACAGATTACTTTTTCGTAACAACTTCACACAGAATAATTTTTACGTCTACACTCTTCTATCGTTCGCACGCAGGCTGAGTGTGCCGGGGGAAAAGACTGGCAGTGCGCAGATATAATGCGCATAAAAAATGTTCGCTCGCCTTTAAACCCGACAGTAATAATAATTATCCAGATATTTACATACAAATAGAGATTCATTAAAAAATCAACCTAATTTACAATAGAATCATTAATATCCTTAATCACATTCTATAGCTTCGAGATTTAAAAAAAATTATATTCTATACAATAAAATCTTCTAAGACGGAATTGCATAGGAAAGGAGAAAAATCCGTTATAGGAAGGTTCCCTTATTAGAAGGTTCACACCCTGTTGCAAATACATTATATTCTTTTTGCAAGTACTAATATCATCATTTTACATAGATCAATGTTTTCTTTTTGTTGTTGTTGTTGTTAAAAACACGGGATTCTATCATAGGCAGGTTATTTTTCTCAGGTTTTACCATACCTTATTTTTATTACCTAAAAATACATCTACTCATCTTAAAAAAAAAAAAAAAGAAAAAAAGAAAGTAATAATAAATATATAAATGTTATTTGTGGAATAATAGCAATTTAAAAATACGTGCATTAAAAAACAAAGATGTGCCGGGCCAAATGTTACTCATATTTTTACTGAACAGATCAGAGATCCTGCCGGTCAAATTGATTTTCATATGAGCTGGGTGGAAATTGGGCTGAAAATTTCTGCCTGTGCAGAGCTCAAGAAAAATGCATTCCAGTTCGATTAGAGTTCCAAAAAATTGAGTCCCGGTCTATCTCGGTCCGAACCTCTCGAAAAAAGTAATTCCCAAACCAAGCCCAGGCCGAGTATCGGGAAGGAAAATTGGGCGGGTCCCTAAAGACCCTTACATCGAATAACCAAAAGACTAGCTCACAAAATTTTGTAAATTTTGACGCTAAACTACTATTATATATATTAAAAAAACTAAAAAGAAAACGAGTCTTTAGTGAAATTCGCTCACTTCCACAGATGTGATTGAGTTGAGCGGAATCGTTTAAAAAATTTTGAATTTGAGCGTGAACATGACTCATTTTTGAGAAATTAAATTTGAGTTTGAAGTAGTTCTTTTTTTTTTTTTTTTTTTTTTTTTTTTTTTTTTTTTTTGAGCATGCTCAACATTGATTCGCATCACTTAAAGCATGTCAAATTGAATTGGTCTAGGTCTAGGATAAACTAGAAGATTGGCTGGCGTCGAAGTGGTCTTTACGATCAATAAAAGCATGCCAAATTGAATTGTCCTAGGTTAAACTAGTTCAGGTCAGTTTATCCTATGGGTGTGAGGATAAACTAGTAAGGCCAAGGAAAAACTAATTTATCCTATAGGCGTTATGATAAACCTGTTTGGCCTAGGAAAAACTAGTTTATCCTAAGAGCGTTAAGATAAACTAGTTTGGCCTAAAATCGGATTTCGCCGGTAACATATATATATCAGATATATCTGATATTTGTCATGCGATAACTCTCGCATTTGTAAACCGATTTGGATAAAATTAATTGTATGAATAGTACATACCAATCTCTCGACCGAGTTCGTTGGCCAGATTCATCCGCCATATTGTTTCAAAATGGCAGCCATTTAATGTTTTTTTAAATTTATAAATTTAAAAAGTGGTGCAAATAAATTAAAAACTGAAAAATATTATTTTCTTAAGAGCTTGATCTTAAAACAAGGATTCCGGAGCATATATTGTTTTGTCTTTATCTTACAAAGTGGCTGAGATATAGCTGTTTGAATTCGTAAAGCGGCTGACATTTTGGCTTCACCCGCCATCTTGTTTTAAAATGGCGGCCATTGGTTATTGAACAGCATTTAATGCATCTCCATACATATAAAATGGGTTACCATAGGAGGGGGGGGGGGCTGTTCTGTCGGCAAATACCGCCAACTTTGTCGCCAACTTGAAGATATATAGTCAACTTTGACGACCAAAATTACTCGCCAAAAGGGACGCCAACTTCGCGATACCTTTGATATTTCGCCAAATTCCCATAGAATTCCATTGTAAACCAATAGGGTTTACTTGCTTACAGAAAATCAACAAATTGAGATATTTTAATGCAACAAAAACTAATATTTGATTAAGGGAATATATTAATTATATTTAAGGGAACCCAAGTAAATTAAATTATGAATAAATGTAACATGATACAGTGCTTAGCATGCTTTCCCAAACATAAATTTTAAGGGAGATCAAACTGGTCGCCAAAGGTGGCTAGTAGCTTACTAATTTGACGCACTTCTCATTCAAATTCAGTATTGGCAAATATTCTCTTATCGAGTTCGTCGCATTTTAGCTTCTCAAAATTTGAGTAAAATTAGCTTCGAGTAAAACTTGCAAAATTTTAAAACCAAGAAATATGAAAGCTACCTCTCCCTCCAGGCACTGGCCGAAATGACATTTTTATATTAAAACGATAAGATCAATGGCTTGGAACAATAATTAAAAAATATTGTCAGTCTGCAAGATCCATGGGGGGGGGGGGGGGGCGTTATTTTGAAATATCTATTGACTGTGTTCTACTAGTGTAATACAGTCAATTATTTTTTGTAGCAGACTTCGATTTTTTTTTTACATATGAGAACCAGAAATTAAACAAGTGTTACCAATCCCCCATCTCAAGACGACTCGTATCTTCATTTTAAACTTACTCCTTAACCAAGTGGGCGCTAGCCGAGTGGTTAGGAAAGCGCGATCCCAGGTTCAAAACCAAAGGATCAACGGAAGAAAGAGAGACGTATTTATAAAAAAAAAAAAAAAAACTCCTTTTTTCAGATTACAAATATTTTCTGACGTCGAACAAAAAAAAATCATTTTTTTTTTTTCAATTCTCGGATAACAGTACTGGTACCGGTAACAGTGATGCCGGAAATATTTCCGTGAATTGAAAGAAGTATTTCTGAGAGTGCATACGTATAAATTTAAATGCTTACTCATTGATATATTGATAAATAAAAAGAATAAAAATAAAAATATTTTTTTTAAACACTCTTTTATAAAGACTGAATGATCTTCTTGAAAATTTCGCCTAATCTTTTGATTGCAATTCAAGTTTTTTTTTTTTTTTTTGCAAAAAATTCCATTAGAATGCATTAATTTTCCGTGACCACCGAAATCGATTATTAAAATTTCACTGCTATTTTTACTCTTGGTGATTTTTTTTTTTTTTAATACGTATAATTTTTCCTTTGTTTCTTTTTTAAAATGGCAACGGTAAAGAAACAATGAAAGATTATTTAAACTATCTTTTTAAAGATTTTTAAATTGATTTCTCGATGTAGAATTATTATTAAGCTATTAATTGTTAAAATGGTATTTTGAAATTTTAAACTATTAATTTTTTATTCAAAACTTGTTTTCCACAGTTTAGCTTTTAAAAAGTTTCATTGTTACAGTTTCACAGGCATTTGCCTTGTTTTGGCGACCCTGTTTTAAAGCACAATTAAATCCGTAATTGTTTCAACTAGCATATTATTGTACAAATGTGCGAGTCACAGAGAATGTTTGACGATTTATCACTTGTAGCAAGCTAACGAAAAAACTGCTTTAAAATTAATACATTAATTCATGAATAATTTCTGAAAGTAATAAAATGTTAAATTGTCCTCGGAAGCACTCCAGTAAAAGTAATTTTTATATTTCTAGCATATCAGGAAGTGTCTTGAAAAACGATTACAAAATTCCATTTTTAATGTTCCGTACTTAAAAATGCAATCCGTAAGTAAAAAAAAAAAAAAAAAAAAAAAAAAAACTGAACCATTATGAGATCACTACTGTGTCTATCTGTCCGCCGGTCACATTTTATTCGTAAACCATGGTTCAAATTGACTGAAGTAATAAAGGCTTTTGACTCACATAATCATAGATTATTAACCAAACATATTTAGGAAAAATGTAGAGGGGCTAATTAAGTTAATTGTAAAAAAAAACTTTTTGTATCGTGTGGGGTATCGAGTAAAAGCTTTCGTAATGCCGAAATAAAAAATGCATTTATTTTAATTTTAGGTATATTTTCAGAGATGTTTTCGGCGAAAATGTAATGCAAAAATATGCACCCCCCCCCCCTTTCTATTTCCGAATCTACTGAAACTAAATATTTGCAAAAATAAGTGGTAGTAGAATTTATTTAAACCTTGCAAGAAACCTATAGCGATTGCCCTAAGTTACATAGTTATGGAGAAATCGCATTTTTCCGTTACACGCAGATTTCGATTTGCGAGCGTTCATCAAAAGAGTTGAGGGACACTAGAGGTACCTATCGCCGCAGAAGTATAAAAATATTGTTGATAATGATTTTCGAAAAAAATTGTCCATAACTAGGATAGATATTAAGCCTTTAATACGTGGACGGTTTGGATATGCATAAAGACACGGGCGCCGTACTCTATGTGCCATCGGCTTTTAAAGCCTATATAACAACTTTTAACAATATATTTGTCTAATGTAATACCCAGTTACTAATTCATATATATATATTGTACGGAACCTTCTGCACTTCACCGGTTATTACATACAAAATTCATTTGGAGAGTCATAAAAGATTGTAATTTTATTATTATTATTTATTTACACACATTTGCTTATAACATTTTGTAATTATTATTAAATTAATAAACATATTATTCAAAACGAGAAAAAAACCTAGCTTTAAAAAAATATATTGCTTTCAGTCGAGAGCGTTACATTTTAAACAAAATAGCAATAGTAAATTCTTTGTTTTTTCTAACTCACCATGCGTGATTCGAAAGCATTTTGCGCAGACAAAAATATTTCATATTGTTCTGCATAATTAAATTCTTTGGAGAAAAATAACAAAACAAAACATAAACAACACTTAAAAACAAAAATAAAATTTCCTTTAGATACGCATTGCTTCGCTGCAAAAACAAAATGTACTTCCTTGATGTTATTTAATTAATCTCAAAATATTAAGCAAAAACAATCTCTATTTTTTTTTCAAAGAAGTGATATATAGTGTAATTTATTTACCGCATAATGTTTTGACACTTCAGAAATTAAGATTTTGCTTATAATCAAGAAAATATATTGCGATAAACAGGGATAATAAATTTAAACCCTATTTTATTATCGCTACAGTAAATGGGCGTAGTTAAATTCGAAATCTATTTGGTACTATATATTAACACGTTGACTGCCACGCTACGAGTGTACTCGTAACTTTCAAATTCGTGGCTTTAATTTATTACTTTCTCATTATTATTTTAAAATAAAAAAAATTCCTTATTTATTGTCAGAAATGTCGCTTCATTAGTAAAGCGAAATTTACCTTTCAGAATTTGTGGTGCAAACGACTTTCAAGATGAAATTTGAAAATTCTTACTTTTTGCGGCAGTCAACGTTTTAAATATAATATTAATTTCCAAGTGAAAAATCTTAAAAAAGGCATATTTTGTAATTTCGTCAACTTGACTCTGAAATGCATTCAAACATACGTACAATTACTGTTTTTTATGCTGAAATATATGAATAGATTTAGCTTGCTTTATGTAAGAACACGAAAAATTTCATCATGGGCTATTCCATGAGAAACAGACAAAATGTCCCGCACCTGACGCTTACATGAATACCTGTGTTTATTAACCTATAAGTTGTTAAAATTTAAACTAAACATTAAAATTGACAAACAAACCTGTATGTTTTAGCATAGTTGTTTTAATATGTGGATCCAATAGCATTGTTAAAACAGCAGTAACATGTAGAAAAACTGTTCCACACGTGATAGGGAATGACTATTTAATAGGTTTATAAATCTCCACATTTTTAACCCCAGGCCTTAGTAAGTTGCCCGTTTTTAACAATAAATAAATAATAAGAATAATATATACTAAAAATCTCCATAGTTTAAATCCTAGATCTAAGTATTATGCCCGTTTCAGGGCCAATCCATGAAAAACTGAAAATTCAGTCTTGAGTGCGACTGTTACATAAATACCTATATCTATTAACTTATAAGTTGTTAAAACATAAACTATACATTAAAAATTAAAAAAAACTCTAGATTTTCATATTAGCATGTTTTTTTTTTTTTATATTTAGGACATAACAACATTGTTAAAACACCTGAGATATGTAGAAGAGCTGTTCCACACGTGACATGGAATGATCCTCATCAGAAGTAGGTAGAATATAAAGTGTGCATTTTTCATTCACTAATAACAGTTTTGCTGTATTTTAGTGAATTCAATTATGTAAAACGGTATTTTAATTATTCAATTATTTTAACTTCAGTCATCAGGATCGACAACTATTCGGATTGATGTCACGAAATAAAATAAAAATATTTTAAGAAATACTTCATTGAAATACGTACTTTATGTACTCGTTAGTAAAAGCATAGTATTTTTAAAATTTTCATTTAAATCGAAGATAAACGTTTTATATATTTCACTGATTTTTTATAGGGAGCATTTAAACTTTTCTAATTCACTTTTTATGCATTGCTGCAAAACAATTAACTTAAAAATATTCAAGTAACCAAACTAAATTTAATGTAAGTACCTTCGTTATTGTATGTAGTAACAATGATCTTGTAAAAATTAGACTTAGTATATATTAAATATATTTTATTATTTCTAATTTTTAATTAAAAATGATTTGGGGTAAATTTCCTATTATTGCACCATATATTCGAATCTTTGTACATCACTATAATGACTAGAACACATTAATCTGGATAAATAGAGAGTCAAGATAATATATCACACCGATTAAAATCCACCAATTTACCGGTTGTTTTCTTTTTTATACTGCGTGTATGCAGTAGAAATTCGGATACCAAATCCGGGATACTATTTAATGGCGTACAATGAGCCCAATAAAAAAAAAAAAATGCTAAGATCGAAAGCAAAAAACAGCTCCCTTCCCGCGTCCTATAACTTTTTGAAACATTAATTTAATAACAAAGACTCGCAGTCGTAATTTACAGACACGTGTTATAGAAATAAGTTATATGTGTTTACACAATAGATATGCTAGATTAATTTTCACACAATTATTCTAATTGTAAACAAATGATATTAAATGTAAATTTCCAACTGGGCGAAAAATGTCCGGACCAAGATTCGAACCCGGGACCTCCTGGCTGAAGCCGCCAGTGCTCTGCCATCTGAGCTATCCCGGACGATTCTGGTCGAACTTTTTCACCCAGCTAACCTTGAAGATTACAGCATCTGGTCTGAAACCTGGTTCAGCTCAACAGAATAAATCTCAGGTAATGGAACTCCAGAAATCGCTGGATACGAAATTACACTATACTAATTTTCACACAATTATTCTAATTGGTAAACAAATGATATTAGATGTAAATTTCCAACTGGGTGAAAATTGTCCGGACCAGGATTCGAACCCGGGACCTCCTGGCTGAAGCCGCCAGTGCTCTGCCATCTGAGCTATCCCGGACGATTCTGGTCGAACTTTTTCACCCAGCTAACATTGAAGATTACAGCATCTCATCTAAGAGATGCTGTAATCTTCAGTGAGATCTCAGAGATGCTGTAATCTTCAAGGTTAGCTGGGTGAAAAAGTTCGACCCGAATCCAGAATCGTCCGGGATAGCTCAGATGGCAGAGCACTGGCGGCTTCAGCCAGGAGGTCCCGGGTTCAAATTCTGGTCCGGACATTTTTCGCCCAGTTGGAAATTTACATCTAATATCATTTGTTTACCAATTAGAATAATTGTGTGAAAATTAATCTAGTGTAATTTCGTATCCAGCGATTTCTGGAGTTCCATTATCTGAGATTTATTCTGTTGAGCTGAACCAGGTTTCAGACCAGATGTTGTAATCTTCAAGGTTAGCTGGATGAAAAAGTTCGACCAGAATCGTCCAGGATAGCTCAGATGGCAGAGCACTGGCGGCTTCAGCCAGAAGCCCCCGGGTTCGAATCCTGGTCCGGACATTTTTCGCCCAGTTGGAAATTTACATCTAATACAATAGATATGGTTTATTCGAAAAAAAAATTCAACATTGAAAAAAAAAACACTGATTGCACAATTTTTAAAAATAGGTCAATAAAAACGTTTTTAAAGAAAAATATTCTTATTCACTTGTATAATATACTTATTAACTTGTACTATAAATTTACTCCCCTGAAAACTTATAGAGAAATTATCAAATGGTTTTTTTTAGATATCAGCGGAGTATGAAAATTTGGTGATGCACAACGGCTATTTATGCATGTGACGCGTGCGGTGCGTTCCTAATACGTTGTTTTATAAGCTGGAACTAGGCAGTAACAAGCCACCATCTGCCATTATCACTTGCATGGACCCGGCGTTTTCAGTGAATAATCGTGTCTGAACCGGGAATTAATTATTTCAGCAGACTCGGTCCGGACAGGATCAGGCTTACATTTTCATTCTACATACTGGACCTATACGGCGCGGCGTTCCGGTACTAATGCTATTCTGCATTTTATGCCTTGCGAACATATAGTAATTAATCTATAATGTCGCAATTTTTAATAAATATGCAGCATTCTAGAAAAAAATATATAAATTGTATGTTACGAAAAATCGGTATTTTTTGAAAAAAAAATAAGTCGGTTCCGTTTTCATTAATTTTTGCACGGGCCGGGCCTGTTTTCACCAATTTTTACCACGGGATGGGCCCGGGCTGAAGCCCGGGTTAATTTTTAGTTTTTGAAACGTGCTGTGCCGTGTCAAGAAAAATCCAGGCACGTCACGGAAGCCTGCACGGAGATTCCGGCCCGTGCTGACTTCTATAATGAATCACTAGAAAACCCGAACCTTCGATGAATTTCTTGACTTTTGTTCAGGGAAGCAATCACTGAAGCAATCTCATTCCTAGCCTCAGTCTCCAGTCTCCGAAAAAGTAAATATATACAGTTCTGTTATTTCTCACAAGATTTCGATATATATCTTTAATGACAATAAAAAGTTCGATACTCTGATTTTCAATTTTATTTATGTTAGAAATATTTTATTTCAGCTTTTGTGTTTATTTTAAAGCATTTTTCAAAGGGAGGCTAAGAATCCCTGTTAAAAGCCACTCCTGACGCAATCGACTTATTCAATTGAACGTGCGGTATGTGTGACATAAAACTAAATGCGAATTACTCTTACAACTTTCACATTAATGAAGATTCCATTACATTATTTTCATTAAATATATTTTACTGTGTAAGAAATGCGGTATTATCATGAGAAATGTTCGAATAATAAACCATCCTCGTCCAAACATACTTGAGCTAAATGTTTAATAATTTGGAATGTAAGTAACACTACTAAACCTATCAATGACTTTAGTATATGGCATTTCAAGCAATTTTTGTCATTTCAGAATATGTTAATTAAATCAAAAGTAGTCTGTTGAAAATTACGCTAAGCTTCTACTATGTTAATAAGAACGCTAAAGACTTCTAAAATAGTTACCTGGCTAACACTTGCTCTTCGTTTAACTGCTTCGAATACCTTGGGTATTCAAATAATGTTTAAAGATGTAGTTTGGAATTATTTCTACTCGCTTTCATTATTTTTATTGGTAATTCACCACTGATGTACGGAGTACGTCACCCATTTATTTGCGTAGTTTATTCTATTTTCTTTCTTATTAAACTTTTTTATATAAATGTGATATGTATTACTTTTATGCTAATACTGGGCATTAGCAACTATTCTTCCTTAACATCAAATGTTTATATTGGAGATTTATATGGCGTTAAAATATAGAGTACACCAACCTATGTTTTTATGTTACAAGAAACAGCCTGTATTATAGTAATTATCGACATTTTTAAAAAGATCTTTTATGCAACTATTAGGCATTGCATAAAAGAAGGGTATCAAAGGAAGTTTAATTTAGACTGTAAAAGCCGATAGCGCATAGTGGGTGCCGCCCATGTCTTTATGTTACTATAAACCGTCCCTGTCTTTAAAGTTTAATTGCAAGGATCGAAATGGGAAAATCTACGAACCGGAACATTATTTCAAAATTATTGTTAGTTAAAATTATTATTATTTTTTAAATATATATATATATATACAAGGTTATTTCTGATATACAAAAGGAATTAGAAATATGCATTCAAGATTGTAAATAATAAAACAAAAGTTGCAGAGAGAAGAATAAACTATATATATATAACAAAGCGTTTATATAAGCAGAAATATAAATGTTTTTTAGGAATGGCAACAATATATTTAAAAAATTCGGCGAACCGGAACGATATTTACCATGATTTTACGAACCGGAAAAATATTTATCATAATTTCACGAACCGAATTGTCGTCCCGGATTGCTCCTGTATATTTCGAGTTGGTGTATTATGAACGAGAACCATGTTCAGATTTTCCATTCTTCCATATATTCGACTTATTTATGATAGATGCTAATACTTTCGAATACAAGTTCTAAAAGATACTTGATCACACTGTTGTTTGATCTAATATAAGATAATTTTACATTGTCGACAAAAATTTTAGAATTTTAAAATCATTACTGTTAAATTAAAAATTTAAATACAAATGTAACCAGTAGCATTATTCTTAAAGTATTACGTATGATCAGCTACATTTTGAGAATTTTTAACAAAAGAAAAAAAAATGTCAATTTTTCTCAAACATTCTACGTGTCAAAGAAAAGTTTACTCGTTAGTGCAAGTCGAATCCACAAACATACTATACTTGTTTTCTTTTATAAAACCAGTAAAATATTGTTTTGATATTTTGCTATATGAGTTCATCATTCATCGATATATTTCAGTTTACTTAGGGAGTGGATATTTATTATCAACAATATTATAATCTTTTGTTTTATACGTCATCAAAAATGTGTCACAAGCTTCTGGAAAACGCCCTCTGGTGAGAGTTTATTTCCCCGGCTAAAAGCTGGGGAAAAGTATATCTCATTCATGCCGAAGCTGTCATAGAGGAAAACTCTCGGAAGAAATGAAATAGTTTGCCGATCAGATAAAAAATTCCCTTCAGCAATAGATCAAGGACGAAGGTCAGTCTACTTTTTATTTCATCTATATATTTTCTTTATTTCTTTAAGGCTAAATTACTCATATTTCGTTTCATTTCCAAATATCCTGTTTATAAGCGGAAAATAATGAATGTATCGGGAAGTTTTAACAGTAAAATTTCAATAAAATATCTAGAGTATAAATATATATTTCTTTTTAATTTAATTTATTTATATATATATTTTTTAACCTAGATAGATCATTTTTAATTCTGTCGGAAAGGAAGAGTGTTTTATCTATTAAAAAACTGTATTTTACACAAACTTATTTAAATATTTTTAAAAGATGGTAATTATAATTTTTTCATGTGTAGAAAAATTAAAAGAAAATTATCTTATAGTTTTTTTTTCCTCCTATTTATTTCTGGAAATAAAATTATTCGCATTTCTTGTATCCTGTAAATTTTTTTCTTATAAAATAAAATACACGTACATAATATGCATTTTTAATTAAACAAAGAAAATTTAATTTATTTATACATAAAAAATATATACTTATATTTTCTTAATTAAATTATTGTGATAAAAAAATCATATGTTATATCCTTAAAGATATTTTGTTTTAGTCAATATAAATCAAACGGCAAGGCTCTATAAAACTATGAAAGTGTCCCTTTTAAATATCGAATTTAAAACTTTATTCAAAATGTTTTGATTATAACTTTCTTTTATTGATTATTATATATATTCTAAACTATACAATATTTAGACTCATTGCAATTGTCAACCATACCTTTTTTGTCGCAAAATATGATTATTTTGACGTTTTGCTGTTTTCTTAGAACTTTTCTTTCTTTATCTATTTATATCCTAAACAGTGAACGAAGTTACCGTTTTGATTTTTATGTATGTTTATGTTTAGCATATAAAGACCAAAGACAGTGATTTAATTTATTAATGTATGAAAGAAAAATGAGTAAGTCATAAAATAAATAAAGTTTTTCATTTTATATTTTTAGGTAAATTTCGTATAATGTTACTCTTTTTTAATATCATTAAATGTGTGAATAATAGTGTGAATAATATATTTTTTTTAAATTCTAGTATTAATTCATATTAAGTCATTTTTAATACCATACCCTATTTATTATTTATTTAGCATTTTATAAATATATTTTCATTCTATACACTTTAAAAAAAGAAAAATGTCTATTAATATGCGAAAATATAACATAACCTTTACCACGATTCCGAAAAAGCATTCTTTATCTTTATAAACCTCAAATATATTTTGGAAGAAAAATATATATATAAACAAAGATTTCTCTGCGGCGATTATTTTCGGAAACATTTCAGAGTAGTTTCACTGTAGTGTATTAATCAGTTTTCGCAAAGCGAAATAACGGTTTTTTGGGTGCAATATCAGTTTTCGATTAACATGCTAAGTACCACGTCGTTTAAAACGCGTCATTCACCGATGGCTGACGTCTAAAATATGATACAAAACTGTAAAAATATACATTGTTTTAAATAATTACTGAACAAATATTTAAAATTTACCTACCTTTTATTTATTACAGGATTATACTTTCATAAAAATGACTTTAAACATTGTAAATTTTCAGCACTTCAGTGTCAGTCATCGTGGCACTCATCGTGTTAAACATTTCCAACTACATAAATTAATTGACACATGCCAGAGTAAGAAAATAATATTAAATTTAATGTAAACGTCACTGCTGTTAATTTATCATATTTGTCTATAAAACATGCTTATGGTTTGTAGCATCGGAAAAATACGGTACGAAAAACTCAGTAATACGATAATAAAAACGTTTCCGAAATTCAGAGGCAGTAAAAGAAACTTTCTTTATAGAAATGCCTCTTTAAATCTCGAAAAAAAATATTGGTTTATAAGGTTTTTAAAGATAAGTATAGCTTTACGGAATCGTGTGTAATTCGGTTAGTTTAAAATTCAGATTACATATAACATAAAAACAGATTTATGTTCTATTATTAAATATTTTAATAACATGATGTAGGGCGAAACCCCGAGCAACTGACACCTTAAAGATTATTTATTTTTTAAATATCTATTACAAAATTTTCAATTCATTGTATACTTAATTTTCTTTTTGAAAAGATAGTAGAGATACATTTAAAAATTACTGCTGACAAAATTATCAAGAAATTTTACATTGTGTTTTAAAACATTTTTTTTTTCATAAATATGGTGAGTAACTCCAATAATTGGCACTAACACCATTTTGAAAAAAACAGTAACTGACACGAAATAAACCAGTGCTTGACACTTTACTTACAAAGATTTCAAGAAATTTATCTTTAAAAATACTTTAATCTTTAATATAAAGACAAATTACCCAAATCTTATTTATAGTGGAGACTGTGGAGAGTAGACCCATTATTTACAAAATGAGCTTGTATTTTTTAAATATTGAACAAAGAATAAAGTTTCATGTATCATTTTATTCGTTATACAATCAGTTATCAAAATAAAATTGCGGCATAGGTGTAATATATAAGAAACTTGAAAAATGATTGATTTTAAACATGAGAAAATAATGGGTCAAGGCTCCCCACATATGGGAGGCTTGACCCACTTTATTTTATATCGAAATATTTGTTAAAGGAAATAAAATCAGCTTTTTAAAAAAGACAGAATCAATTTATGTTACAAGTTTTAATTAATATATAAAAAAATATTTGGGAAAATGTGATCTGTAAATAAACCTGCCTAGATGGAATTCAAAGCACAGTAGAAACTTTCTGTTTTAAACACCCCCCTTTTTTACACTCGACCTGGCAACACTAGTTACCACACAGTTTCACTTCATCTGATTATGTTGATCTTGGTGAATTTGTCTACATACCTTCCTAAAGTGTTTTGATCAATGTTATGTGCTTTTGCAGAGGTGTGAATACCTAACATTTTTTAAGGCTGCTGCTTTCATCCAGTTTTAGTCTTTTCCGTTATTTAGGTTTACCTACTATGAGTAGGTACTATTTAAATTAAATAAATTTTTTATCAACTTTTCAATTTATATTTCAGTTTAATTTTTTTCTTGCTTCTTATAGCAATTTTTCTCATCTTCATTTAATGAGTTTTAAGAATTTTCCTTTCTATCACTTCATTTTAATGTACACTGGCTATCAAAAATTAAGGAAAAGTCACAAAATGCTAATTTTTAAATACGCGAATTCTCAAAAGGAAGTAATATAATTTGAATAATTACTATCTCTGCAGAACAGCTAGTCCATATAACATCTCATTCAGGTCACACATGGTCACAAGAGTCGCAGTCACTACGGCGAAACAAAAAATAGGAAATTCCATACGTCTCTTTTATGAGTCTCAAATGACTACTATATGTGACTCCTGACAGGTCACTGTAACTGCTGCTTTGTGGCGAATCACCAGGTGACTTTTCTATGTCGTTTCATTGAGACTCTCGTGTGACTCTCATCTGGAGATTCAATTTCAAAGTCATTGTGCACGTTGCATTATGATAAATCACCAAATAATGTCACATTAAAGTCACATGGTGACTTTCTGTCACATGACTTTGTCAAATGGTGACAGAGACCCTACTGTAAAGTCACTACTGTGAAAAGGGGTGAAAAGTCACCATGTGACTTTAATTTGACATTATTTGGTGATTTATCATAATGCAACGTTCACAATGACTTTGAAATTGAGTCTCCAGATGAGAGTCACACGAGAGTCTCAATGAAATGACATTGTAAAGTCACCTGAAGACTCGCCACAAAGCAACAGTCACAGTGACCTGTCAGTGGAGTCACATATAGTAGTCATTTGAGACTCATAAAAGAGACGTATGGAATTTCCCATTTTTTGTTTCGCCGTAGTGACTGTGACTGTTGTGACCATGTGTGACCTGAATGAGATGTTATATGGACTAGCTGTTCTGCAAGAATAGTAATTATTCGAATTACATTACTTCCTTTTGAGTATTCCCGTATTTAAAAATTGGCATTTTGTGACTTTTCCTTAATTTTTGATAACCAGTGTAGCTTTACAGAATAAATTTACATTATTTTGTAAATATAGCTATTTAGCCTTCGGTATATAAAGTGTGTAATAAAAAGATTTCCAAAAACACTTTATTAAGGAGCTTTGATCATCTAGTCAACTCTCCCCTTATTGCATTAATGGAGCTTTCCCACATAGCCACTTTTTAAATTATAGCACATAGTTATGTTTAGCCTATTTTACTGTACAATCTTTATGCCTGGAATGGAAGATCAAAACTTCTACATTACTTAAAACCTACGTACTTAAATTTCTATGATATATTTTATCTGAGACAATCTTACAAAACTTTTCTAAAAAATACACTGTTTAAGCTGAAAACACTTCAAAATTCATTTTTCCACACTTGTTTCAATTATCTTCATGAAACAAAGAATATTGATTAAGTATTTGAGTAGCTTTGGTGGCCACCTATTGTCAAAACTCTGAAATTCATTTAAATATGAAAACTGAAGGGTGCGTCAAGCTTCTCATACGTTCAACCCTCCCCAGTCTCCCCTATGTAATATCATACTAGAGATATATGTGTCTTTTTTTCAGGTTTCAAATTATTAGTAATGCAAATAATTAATAACTGACATTTATCAATCTGTAACTAACAAATGGTGTCAAGCCGTTGTAGAACAACTTAAATTTTAATGGTGCTGACTACAAAGTTAAATTTATTATCATTTTTTTAAACAGTTCAAATAATAGATTTCAAATTTATTTAATGTTACCAATAATTAACTCCTTTGTCGGAGACTGGTGAAATGAAAATTACTGGAATCAATAACTTGCATCCCCCATTAAGCTAAATTTAATAACTATAAACTAGAAATCGCCCTCCTAATATATCATAGGCATCTTTTAACTGATTTCTTGAAGTATAACTTTAAGAAAATGATTAGGATGGTTGCATTACAAATAGATTTAAAAAAAAAGAACTACCTTAATTTTAGAAATAAAATGGATGCCTCAAAATGGTACTTTTGGAGTTCTCGAAAGTTTATTCCTAATTAAATATATTTTTAGTGTACTAGTGGCAAAAAAATTGACTCCAAAATAAAAATAAATGTTTGAGTTTCCACTAGATGAATTTATTCTGCAGAATGTTAGAAGAAAAATGTTTATTTGAGTTACGCAATTAAGATTGAAAATGACTTTATGAATGTGTCAGAAAGTAACCCGTGTGGATAAAAGAAAAAAAAAATCTTATCCTGAATTTATTTGACTATCTTGCAATTTTCGACCGCACGTAATCGGCCAACAAGCCTTCAATATTCAGCAACAGGGCCGGATAGGTCGAATGCCGAATTGTGGCCGAATACTCGTGCCATCCCTAGTTTTTACGTACATTATATATATACAGGGTGTCTCAACTGACCGCGTCTTTTATTCCTTAAATATTGATTGCAAAGTTATTTAAATAAAAGTACATAATTTTATGAAAATGATTAAAATTTTCAGGTGATTAAATTTGAAGAAATACAAAATTTAAATTTTTATACGGCCCCATACAAAAAATTTTCCCAATAAGTAAAATGTGTCCCATACACTAATAAGATCATGCACAAAATTTCAGTATTTTATCATAAAAAGTCGGAGAAATATGAAACTACACAAATGCTGAATCAAACCACTTGTCGATGCCTGTATGTGAGTTCGCAAAGGGAAAAAATCCTGTTTGATGATCCCATTTCAAGGATTGTTCACAAATTACGAAAGAAAACAATGATTACTACACTAGTCATAAAAATTTACATTTTAATTTATGATTATCCCTACTCTAACTTTGTTTAAACCTATCGTTGAACTTTTTATAATAAAATGCTGAAATTTTGTACGTGACCTTATTAAAGTATGGGACATGTTTTACTCATTTGGGAAATTTTATGTACGGGGCCGTAAAAAAATTATATTTTGTATTTCTTCAAATTTAATCCCCGGAAAACTTTAATCGATTTCATAAAATTCCGTAACTTTTTTTTACTTAACTTTTTAATTTATAATATATGTCTATGATCAATACTTAAAGAATAATAACCGAGGACAATGTTTCTGGGACATCTTGTATATATATACTATTCAATAGGGTATCATTTTGGTCTTCTACTATGAAAAAATATCAATCTCCCCTGTTTTTTTTTTTTTTTTTTTTTTTTTTTGGGGGGGGGGGGATAATTTTTAATTATGAAAAAAGTTTTAATTGATCTTAATTATTATGAAGCACGCCAATCAAATATTTCAAAAAAGCAGTTTTCCTATATGTTTTTAAAAAATAATTTTTATTCAGCAACCCATTGTCTCTGCGTAATACTTGAAAAATATTAACAATACGCTGGCTCTGCACATTTTATTGATAGATCCGCGCTGGACATTTGAGTAAAATATACCTCAAAATAAAAGTATTCACTAATTTAAGGCACCCTTTTGTATAAATCAGACCAATCAATAAAGGAATTTCAGTATATATTTTTTAGAATTAATTTAATTTGTCAGCCGTATCTTCTCTACTTAATCTTGGGAAAACACCAAAAACCTGGCCTCATCTGAAGGTTATATTTATACTTCTGCATGGGGTGTTTGCACAAAATATATCCTTAGAAATAAAATAAAATACTCACTAATCTTGGACACTCTGTCGTATAGTCAAATCTATCAATAAGAATTTTTGCAAACTTCTTAAATCCCTGCTGCTATTTTTTATATAATTTTTTCATAACAAATTTCTGACCTGGACTTATTCTAACATGCCTTGATAAAATGACGCTGTCTGGACAAACAGCTGGACACTAATTAACCCCTTTGTTTTGAGCTTGGAAAAATACAGGCTGAATAGCAAACAATTGGTTATTTTCCGATTAGCCTGAAGCTCCATGGGCTCATTCAATGTGGCTGAAAATTATTAGTCTGATAAAGAGACAAGTGATAATTTTCCAGTTAGCCTAATACGAAATAAACTATTTCAAATGAGTTTGAAAAATATCAAATTGATTTGAAAATGGCAAACGATTCTCCAATTAGCATCGCTCTTTGTAAACCTCCTAGGCTCTTTCCAACAAGCCGGATTTCTCAGTTAGCGTACGGCTTACAAACCAAAATTGGCATTTACATACTCACAGATTTAATGATTTGCGTTCATTGGATACCACCATTTTTTAATAAAAATTTTTTGCCTTGTTTAAATGCTGATTTACACGAAGTCTATCTTTTCTTGTACGCATATATGTGTGTTATAGGGTAGGACAGGGAAAATAGGTATGTTTTATTTATTTTTATTTATATTTATTTATTTATTTTATTTTATTTTATTGCTATTTTACAAATTAAAGGAAAAGTTGAGTATGCACCAGATTTTGTACTCAAAATTATCCGCTAATCACTAGATTCTTGCTTTTTTATTTTTAATTTACATTATATCTGACTCCTTTCAAATACAGTGGATAACTGAAAGTTAGAGTCATAATTCAGTCAATCTTAATTGTTTATCTATAGGGAAAAATGAATTGGAAGAATAAATGATAATATCAAAAATCTAAACTCCATTTTGAACCTGCTGAGCACGAATAGGTGATTTCAAGACGACATAAGTCAACTTTTTTTTATTCAGACATATTCATGACGGTAGTCCCACAACCCTACACGATAAATAAGTTTATTACAGGCCTGTCTTCCAAAAACGCCGTTTATTACGAAATATATTTTTGTCAATGATAGTGGCAGGCTATATTCTAATGGACAACAACAGAACAAGAATAAAATGTGATTGAACACATGGTGATAATAATTATTTGAATTAAAGAACAGGTACCAAGAAATTCAAACAAAATATTAAAGAACAGAATTCTAATACAACAGTTTTCGAAAATTAATCTTTGCATCATTTAAATGCAGAAGAAGAAAGATGAACCAAGTAAGAGTAATATAATATTCGGAAATAGTGGTATTTAACACATTGAGTGCCAAGACGCCCAATCGCGCTCCTCAATACACTGGCGGAAAATGCCAGGAACGCAATCACGCTCCTGGCTCACGCATGGACTAATACGATCTCTATTTCATACTTGTCGATTATTGTTTATTGTCACTTATGTTGAAATTATAGTATTTATTGGAAATATAACATTTATTTTTTGTTTTTCAAATACTTTTCGTAAATAAAATGTTCCGAATTTAACTAAGAAATATATATATATTTATTTTAATTTCTACTTTCCTCTAGCATCGTGGCGCTCGTAGCTAATTCTCTAAAAATCATGTTGGCCCTCAAAGGGTTGAAATGCGTAATGATTATCTTCAATTACCACTATATTTGCCTCTCGATATCATTCTTAATACATAATGACATTCTGGTGTACTTTGGCGTACTCTGAATGTCAAATTTAAATATAAATGTTACAAAAACTCATAGTTAGAAAATATTGTCAAATATGTCTGTGTAAGGACTTTTTGTATAATGTAAAAATTATGAAAAGGAAAATCTAATGATTTACAAAACGGGGTGATGACAAATCTGTGTGAGACAACTTCGTGACGAAAAAGAGATCAAAGGATATCAGAAAATAATGTTTTTTTAAATAATTTTCATTGCTTACAGGCTCAATTATCAAATCTTGCAAACTGTCCCACCGTGAAATCGGATAAATTTATAATATATAATTAAGATAAGTTCAAAATATGCATTAAAAAGTTCATGACTATTAAAATGTCGTTTGAATTGTGCCGTTTTGAAATTTGTAAAGAAATGCATTGCAGGCTTCTATGCAAGTACTAACATATTTGTTTGTTGATAAAAGAACATACTTCTGAGAATCAATTGACATGATGGGTTTTTAAAGATTTTTCTTTTCATTCATGGTGCTGCTGATAAAAGTTCTCATTAACAATGACAAAGATTGTAAATTGATCTTTTCTTCTCAGCAATATTAAGAATGAAAAGCTGTAAAATTTAATGTAAACTGGAAATTATTATTATTTACATTTATGTGATAATATATGTTAATTTATCCTTATGTTTCACATGGCAGATTCATTGTCAAAAAGTTTTTATTTCAAAAAAAAGAAAATCTCTAAAAGAGATCTGGGTTTGTTTTTTTCATTGTTAATTTTAAATCAGAATATAATTTAACTCTATTACAGCAAAAAGTTCATATTAGGCCAGATATTGATTCAATATTTCATTGATCAGAAATACTTAAAATAGATGAGTTACATTAGGTTAATTTTGGCTGTACATTGAAAATATTTGAAATAGAATATCATTAACACAGAAATATTAGTTTCACATTGTAAATATTAACTTCAGTAGATCAAAATTTCCTTGATAATACTGGCGCAATATTGATAAATTTTAGGCACCCCAATTGTATGGAAATGTTTCATGCTAATATTACGCAAAATATAGTTAAAATGCATACAATATTATGCAAAATATAGAGAAATTACAGACATTATAGGCCAGGATATCTTTCATGAAAATCATATTAACTCAATATTTTTTAATTACTGGAGAAGTTCCAAAATTTTGTTCTTTAATGCTACATGGCTAAAATACTTTTAGGAAATTAATGTTAAATGCAAATGAATGCTCATAAAAATGAAAAAAAAAGACACTACATAATGTTGAACATTTTAAAAAGAAAATTACATTTTAACTATATTTTTTGCAATGCATGTTATTAAAAAATAAACTTTATATATATCCATAGAAACGTTTTCATGAAATGCTGAAAACGAAATGAAAATTAGGTTAAAAAATAGATTATCATTCATAGGGAAATTTCTTTATTGTTTAGTTGTTTTTTTTTTTTTTTTTTTCTGTTTAAAAACAGAAGCGAAACTACTTATCGATTGAAACAATCTCATAATAGAAATTGGAAGGTCAAAAGTTTTTATTTCAAATATTACGAAAGTAGTTTCTATGGTTAATTTCATTATTATACATTCAATATTTTTTAAAGCTAAATCAGTTTGAAAAATTGCCCCTTCGCTTCAACAGTTAAAGAAGGAGAAAAAATTGGAATTTAAGCAAATTTTCAACTAGATTTGATAAATAGGGCCATCAAAATTTCAACTATAATAATTCAATTTACTTATTTTTTTATGAAATAAAATTAATATTTACTTTAACTTTTTTTGCAATTTTTATAATAACATTTAATTATTTTATGTAGATGTGACATTTATTAATTGTACTAAACATTACATCATAAATTTGTATATTATTCACAAAAATATCATTAAGACAGTTACAGAGTGGTGATTTACTACAAAATTTGTATTTAATATTTTCTTTCCAGTAACAGAACATAACTTTAAATTTTGATTATCCGTGGATAGTTAACTTATTTATTTCCAGTCTAATGAGAGATATTAAGTTGCGGTTTTTATATTTTGTTTGGATAAGCCTAAAGAAATGCTTATATTTGCTAATTTTAACTGCAGTAATAATCATACATATATCTTTTATTTTATTTCCTGATAAATATTTAGACTATTATAGACCAGAGACAACTGTAAGTTAATTATAAAAATATTCCTAAGTTGTTGCATTAACGTAAAGAAAAATATTTATAAGGAAAATTAAACCTATATTATCTCTTTCTGTTATAGTATTCTGTAATTAAATATCTAAATTCAGTATTATCACGATTTATTTCTTTACTTTTATTTGTTTAAAATGCCCTGGAGAACCGAAACTACAGACTATGTGAATTCGTTCGAGAAGAACAAAAATCTATCAATCTCCAATGTACTACAAGAGCGGAGATCTCGCTTAGCCTGAAAATTTCGTTACAATTTTTAGTTTATCTTTAAGTAGGAAGTCACCTATCTGGGTTTCTCTCTTTCACTTACTGACCTCTCTACACTGCTGGTTTCTCTAGGACATTACTTAAGGTCGCTATGTCATGTCCTTTATAAAATCAGTGCACCTTTTTATTTTTACAAATAGCAACGTCTACTCCTAGACATACCCAGAGATCTCTCTATAAAATATACACTGTACCACAATATTTCTATTTATTTACAAATTATAGAATCATTTGAAATTTATTTATCATTTGAAGAATTTATGTATTTTCCTCCTTTTTCGTAATTCTTAAACAAAGAACCTTTTTTTTTCTTGTAGTAAAACCCGATAAGTTGAACTAGTGACATTTTTCTGTACCAGTAGTGCCTTACTGGCACCTGCCCTATTTTCTGCAATTGTAAATTCTATAAATGGACATTATTCTGCACCGCTGATGTTGTGTACAATTGCCATGTATAATCCATAAAAAACTAACAGCTCAGCAGTGTCCAAAAATCAACCACTGAAGTAGGGGAGACCGGGGCAAGATGACTATGTTAATAATTTTTGTTGTTTTTTAATTCATTTTTAAGTATAGTAAAATTAATTTTACATGAACTGTTAGAATATTCCTTGTAGTATTAAATATATTACCATTCAAGTTTTCAAAAAAAAAAAAAATAAATAAATAAATAAAAATAAACGATAATATTTTTTTTTATAACATTAACAAATAGTCATCTTCCCCCAGTACTGGGGCAAGATGACTTTGGCCTTGGGGCAAGATAACAACACTGAAAACGTTTGAACATATTTTATCTTTTGAATATGTTACATGGTTTAACGAATTATAACTGCGTTTTTACATCTTACAAAGTATCAGACTAAGCATAATGCATTGTAACGTAATGTTTAACTGTTTAGTTGTGAAGCTAACAATAGTCACAAATAAAAATACCATTTTCATAATTGGAACATTCCTCATGCCACCACCCTTGGCATTTACAGCACTGGATACATTCTTCTGCTGGTGGGTCACAATATTTGAATTATTTTGGGGGGCAGGGGGGAGGTCTTGACCCCGAGGTCGAACACCGTCGAATGGTAACCCCCTTGTACCGATCGGACGCTTGGAAACGGAGATATGGACCCCGGTAGGGGTTTTTTTCGTGGGGGGCTAGGGAGGCTTAGCGGATGGCAAAAATGTCTTCCTCTGGTCGCCCCCTTTCGAAAGGCACCTCCCCCGTTCAGATGCGCCCCTTAGCCCCAGAGGAGATAGAAGTGCAAGGTCCCGCGGACAAACACACAGACAAACAATCGTTTACAGGATTTAAAAAGAATAGACACCACAGTTAGTTTAATAAATTCCGAAACACGGGGGTCGTCATCTTGCCCCGGACTGCCTGTTTAAAAATATTCGTTTTCATTGCCATGAAGGAAGGCGATTAATTTACACTTATTCATGGTAATAGGTAGTATTTAAACTAAGTTACTCATAAATGTTAAAGATAAATAATATAGCTTACCTGTGTCTGTAGCAGAGCATATTTACACATGCATAAAAGTTATAACGTGGCAGCGGTAAACAATCAAAGCTTCACAACTAACACAAAAATGGCGATTTCGGCGTCTCTATACTATTGTCTAACGAAAGGTTGATAGGAGAGCCAGTAGTGTCCGGTTGAGGCTACCACCTAGTGAAAACGGAAAAAATTAAGACATTCGTCATCTTGCCCCAGTCTCCCCTACTTACCATTCTCAATGTTTTCTTGATGGTCTGCTGTTTGGAGGGCAACAAATGCTTTACAGCATTGACCATTATATTCCTGTCTCTCAAATGTAATAATACAGTTCAGTGTATGAGTTCTGAATTCGAGCCTTTGTTCCACTGTGCTTTAAGGAAAAGTAGGGTAAAATCGTATACTCGGGTGAAAACCGAATGTCTCAGTTTATTTTAATTGTAGCAGTCTTTTAGCGGTTAATGGCTAAAACATTTAGCTCTAGGCGCGAAGAATAAATGAAATGGTTTGAATTTTCAACAATTAAATTGTTGCTTTTAATTTAATTGTACAATTTTATGACTTGCTTTGTGACACCCAGTTTCTTGGGATAAAACAGGATATCCTATGATCGATATTGGAAAACTATAATTTAAGAACTTGTAAAAAATGTATGAATAAAATGAGTTCAAACTACTCGAACGGGTGATTATGATTTTTATGAAGCTGGTGCGGTATTTCATTAAATAGTAATAATAATAATAACTGTATGGAAAAAAGTGTCCAAAATTACCATAGTTCAGGATCGGCGAACCTTTTTACGTGCACGTGCCAAAAATTCACCAACAATATCTATCAATGGTGTAACGTGCCACATTTTGACATAAAATAATTTTGCAAAGTACGATGTTTATACAAAACGCTAGTTAAAAAATCAGATGCTATTTCTCTGCATATTTGAATAAACCATTAAATTAAAATTTTAATTCGTAAATATGATTCATTTATGTAATAATTTTCACTATGATAAGGAAATAAAAATACGAAATTTTATTTTAGAAATTTTTGACCTTATTATTTATGCATCTAGTTATGATTATCCAAGTTGCATTAAGCATTGTATCAATAAATTATTGATGAGATTTTTACTGTTGTATGTTCGATGGAGAATGCTTTATACCTGATTCATATTTTGATAGTTTTATAAATTGGATCCATTTGCCATCTTACTGAAGGGACTGTCTAAAAAAATTAATTTGAAAAATACAGCATTATAAAAATCATACAGAAGGGCAAAATACATGTCGCAAACGCTGCATAACATCGCAAGAAAAGAAAATTATTTACATGCAAAAATAATTGCCTTATTTGTGATAGTCTGTCCGTATGAAACAAAATTTTATTCATTATAATAGAAATTAAATTTCATCTGTATAATAATTATAAAATTTATTTTTTCGCGTGCCAGAGAAATTGTCTTACGTGCCAACTCTAGCACGCGTGCCATTGGTTCGCCAACCCTGCCATAGTTAAACGTGTATAATGCATATGCGTGTATAGTGTCCACGCGTTTATATTACACACTCTTTATTTTATAAGTAAAATCACTAAAGCAAAAGTTACATCTATTTATATAAAATCCAAGTCTCTGTGTGTCCCTCACTATTCCGGTAGGACCGCCTCATTGAAATGACTAATTGTTGAAAAATATTAATGCAGGGTTACCAGAGTAGCGCCAAATGCTAGCCAACTTAGCGATAGCTGGCTAATTTGGCGAAATTGCCATTTAAAACCATTAATCTTTCATAATGGAGGTCACCGAAATTTAATTTAAACTCCACTATTTTTTGAAATCTATGGGTGAGAATTTAAAGTACATCTTTACATCTTCCTCCCGATGCTACTAATAAAATAACCGCCAATAGACAACGGTGTACTGTGTGAGCTCCTAACTGCGCGATTTTGATGTGCTTTAGGTACTTTTCCAGTATAGGTGTCTTGGCGAAAAAGGAAATTTGGTAACATATTTTCCGGGAACCTATTCACTGTTTCATTTTATATACACACGCATGTTTTTCGATATTTATACGATTTATTTAACATGAAAAATCCGTTTCTCTAATTTTATAGAGAAACAGATGTAATTTGTACATAAAAACATCAATAATATACATATAAAACAAACAAAAATGCTCATCAAATTTGTTTTCATAGCTGTTTATATGATTTGACAACAAATCTCGATATTTTTCCGTTATACGGACACCATGCCAAAATGTATGCTAATACGCCAATTATTTGAAAATGCTAAAAGATATTTCTAATTTTATGCCAGCAGTTTAATATGAGTTTTATTTTATTGCTTTATTTTATAGCAGTTATTTGTTCACTTATTTTAAGTATATATTTGTGATTTGATGAAATAGTTCGTAAAAGTCTGGAATTTTCAAATGTTATATTTTTTAAATGCTCACTTTAGTATCGACAATGGTTTTTCTTTTATTTTTCAAATGCTTCAATTCACGATTTTGCGCCAACTATTACGCTTGGCGACAATGGTGTCCGCATAACGGAAAAGTACCCAAATCTCACTTTCTGATGCCCAAATTACACCAAGCTTTTTAAAAAAAATGCCAAAGGCCCTACAGTGGAAAAGTACCAAACTGTCTATTATTTTGCGCTATCCGTGTTATAGTTTGTACTATATGCAAGGGGAGTGGAGCGAAGAGTTCAAACATTAGATATTAAAGTTTCGGCACAGATGCCATATACGCCCCATATTGGCGCGATTTTTTTTCTGATGCCCAAATTACACCAAGCTTTTTTAAAAAAATGCCAAAGGCCCTACAGTGGAAAAGTACCAAACTGTCTATTATTTTGCGCTATCCGTGTTATAGTTTGTACTATATGCAAGGGGAGTGGAGCGAAGAGTTTAAACATTAGATATTAAAGTTTCGGCACAGATGTCATATATGAGTTTTATTATTATGAGTTACCCATATTGGCGCGATTTTTTTCTGACGCTAATGTCATATACACAACGGGTACTTAACTGGCGCCAAAGTGTCGTAATTTTGCTTGATATGGTAATCCGGATGTTGTTATTTATGCTGTTGATGTTTTCGCCAAATTGGCGTCGGAAAAAAATCGCGCCAATATATGATAACGTATATGACAACTGTGCCAAAGTTTCTATAAGGTTTCTATAAGTTTCTATAAAGCAGTATAAGCAATATAATTAAGAATAAAATAAATGCAAAATAAGACTAAAGAGGAAAGAAAAATCATGCGTTAAGGATAGAATATGAAACACTTTCCAACACATCCTGAATGCTTTAACAAAACTTCGTTATTTAGGGAAATAAGGTAAATAAGATAACGTTACTTCTTAGATATCCCGTCGACCAATTTCGCCAAATTATATAAATCGCCAAATCAATAGTAAAACATTAATAAAAATACAAATAAAACGTCGAATTAATGGTTTTATTGGCATTTAATTAATTAATGGCAACCATTATTGGCAATTAATCTTACAATTTGGCGACAGTAATTTGGTCGACGGGATAACTGAGAAGTACCAAGATAACTAAGTAAACATTTTAGAAATCGCATAAAAAAATTTAAAAATTGATTTCAGCAGTTACCGTCCATAGCCAATAGTACCGTTATTACATGCCACTATTTAGCTAAACTTTAATTTAAACTACTCTTAAAACTACTGAAATCACATTTCCAGATATTATCATCCATAGACGGTTATGTATCCAATTCTTTGCGTAACCATGTATATCATTTTATCTATATTCCACAAACATTTCTTAGGAAACTAAATGCAGTTCAGCGTAAAAATGCATAACTCCTTTAAATCCACCTTTAAGCAATTTACTCTCATACTCAGTAACCCTTAGGAATTCTTTTCTGTAGCCCTGCATATGAATTGTAGCATTTATACACACAGTATAGTATGCATAAATGTAGTGAAACATAAAAGCGCATATCATAATTAAAAATGCATTTCTAGCAATCGTTGCTTATGTACAATATTTCGGAGAAAAGTTTCTTCGCGAGAAAGAAGTTTTCCAACGTATTTTCTGGCAACCCATTTACTGCTTCAAACTCACAAGCAATTTTTCCATATGTATACAATTTGGCACAGATGTCATATACGCGCCCCATATTGGCGCGATTTTTTTCCGACGCCAATTTGGCGAAAACATCAACAGCATAAACAACATTCGGGTTACCATCACAAGCAAAATAACGACACTTTGGCGCCAGTTAAGTACCCGGTGCCTATATGACATCGGCGTCAAAAAAAAAAAAAAAAAAAAATCGCGCAATATGGGCGTATATGACATCTGTGCCGACAATTTAATATAAAAAAAGCTATTTACCCATTTTTATAAAGAAACAGAAGTAATTTTTGCACAGATGTCATATACGCATGGGAGTTGTCGTGATTTTTCTATGACGCCAATTTGGCAAAAATCTCGCTTTCGAATTCCAGTTACTTATATATTTTTCAATTATTTGCTATCATTTTGAAAAGGAAATAACTATAAATAAATAAAATTTTGAATAATAACTATAGAACAAAGCAGTTTATATAATTAAAAGACAGAAAATAAAAGTAAATAAACAATTTATTAAGAAATAAAAAACAATAGCCGGGTTACCATAGCAGGCAAAATAACACCATTTTGGCGCCAGTTAGATATCCCGGTTCATATCTGAAATCTGTGCCGTAATTTGTACATTAAAAAAATTATATATATTTAGAAACGATTTTTTTATGCATATAAGTGCATATATAAACAAAGATAAAAGTTCATTAGATTTGTTTTCATTGCTGTTTATATATTTTCACAACATATCTCACTTTCTGATGCCCGAATCGCGTCAAGCTTTTTTTAAAAATGCGCTATAATGGAAAAGTACTTAAATAAATAATTAACAGAAATAACAAATTATACAAACTAAAACTTTTTATTTCGATATCAAAACATTGTTTTTAATTTCGATTAAAAATACATATATCCTTGGATAACTTCAATTGAAATTAGTTTCACAGCTTAATATCTCATTCCATAAACCTAAACAAACAAAAGTGAGTCATTCATCGTGAAACGTCAAAAATATTAAATCATTGAGGCAATCATTCAAAAAGTAAGATCTCCAACAATCAATGGGCAATATTCTAATGACGTCATAATAGGTAAAATGGTGGCGGTATCGTTTGTTTATGGTTTGTAATCACAAAGATTTAATTTTGCAATGTCTCTTAGTTACATTATTTTATTGTCATATTTATGATCTCAGAACAAAAGCCTATTTTTTCATTATTTAGTTATTAAAGACGGAAAAAAATCATAAATGCATGATTTGAAAATTTTAAATAATTTTCTTTCTTAATACTAAAAAATAACATCGGGAAGTAACAGCGGGTTTAAGTTAAATAAGTTTAACTGTTTAATTCTGTTGTAATATTCAAAATAACTGTATTTATTAGATTTCAGTACTCAACATCAGGGCCCGATTAAACTTTGAAGTTAGAGGAATTACAATGTCATTTCAGGACCTTTCTTTTGGAGAAGCTTTTCTAAATTCCATATATACATGGAAAATCTTCAGTGTTAGAAATATTATTTCTAGGACTGACATAACACGAGAACGGCCTGCAATTTTACACAAGTTTTTGAAAGCTACTTTATATCAGAAATTTTACTAAAAACTGGTTATTTTTTTGTTATAGCGGCCCACACTATTAGGATTATGACAAGTTGCAGCCAATTTCGCCACCGTCGTAACCAAGATCGTGAAACACACACATATAATACCATATAATACCATTTCATGAAATCGTATACGATAATTAAATAGTTTTTAACCTTACTTCAAGTGTGTTATTTATTTATTTTTAAGGCTCAACAATCTAAATTGTCCAATATATGAATTAAAAAAAATGTAAACAAAGATTGAATAGACATGACCGCAAAAAGCCTCAAATCTGCTTATAACACTTGGAACCAAACTGTGCAGATTACTGTACACAGTTTTTCATAAATGTGTTTTCTTAAAATGTGTTATTTTCATTATCACTGCGAAACAAGCGAGAAAACTCATATTCTTGTACATGAGTTGTATATATCTTTATATCTAAATTTCCGTCATTTTTGACGGGCTACCTTTCTAGTTTAACATATAAAACACAAAAAAAAGAGCAGTCTAACTGTCGAACATCCAATAATGTGAGATTAAACATTTATACTTATTCTGACACAAAAATTTATTTGTTAACATGTATTATCGCATTTATTCACGAATATAAGTAAAATATTTTCAAATCATGGCTATCAAAATCTGTTTTCCCATGTATTTACTATTATTTATTCAAATTTTACACTGTATAAATTGTATCAGCTCACGCATGGTACTCCTCTTCCTTAAAATCGCATAAAAGTATTCTTTACGTAATATGTATATCCCTCACTGTAACTATCTTACAAAAGTGTATGCATATAATTCCCAAAAATATGTGCTTTAAAAAGATCAGGCATTATAGATCTTTTCTCAATACTTTTAGAGAAAATATTTATTAAAAAATCACGGCCGGCTCGGCCTACAGGCACAAGTAGATTTCGAAGATAAAAACTAATTTTACGAATAAAAACTAAATCAAGACTAGAGATAAACCCTGTTTAACAATTTTATCTGGCCGCTTTTTACGAGTTTTTAAATCGATATTTCTGTAATAGCTGGTTTTATCTGAATCAGATTAATACGATAATTGTTTTCTTTAACCCCTATTTTTCTCATCTCTTCAGAATATTTTTAGTAAAATTAATTTTTAATAGAATTTGTCTTATCAAAAACTTGCTACTGTAAAAGTTATAGATAATTCTATAAAAATTTATATAATAAATTTAAACCACCTGGTTCGTTTCGTTAAATGAATCGCACATCATATTTTTAATTCTGACGTTCATTTTATTGAGACATGCACGCGTTTAGTAATGCAACCCTGTATACAGCATATCTGAGGATTGTCAAAATATTTTATCACGCCTATGATACTTTTTTATCGCCTTAGTGGCGTATGAATGGAGATGTTTCTTACGAAATCTACCTAAAAAGGAAAAAGATGTCACAAAAAAAAGTCATATGCAATACTTAAGTTATTTAAATCCCATTTTATGAAATTATACACATGAGGATGTGTTTTTGTGTTTGTTTTTCATATAATACTCAAACAATGGCACTTAAATTTGCCGCCATTTTATGCATTTTATCTATCCCATGTGCAATCTTCTAAAATATAAAGATAAAATTCCACAATTTTAGTAACCTAATTTCCCCAGAAAAAAATCGAAATATTTCGAAATTATGTCTATTTTAGTATATGTTAAAGAAAAATAACCTTAAGGTACCGTCTTTATTATAAGATTGTATCAAACTTTGAATTTTTCCATACTAGCACCTTGTTTTGAAATCATGTTTGGATTTTTCTGTAAATTTTACATGTGTGCATCAAACGGAATGTCTTTCGGTAAAGTAGCTTATATAATATGGCAATATCGAAAATGGTCACTATTTGTGTCTATAAAAGTACTTGGTATTTTTATTCAAAGAGGTTTTTTTAGTCTTATATTTCATTTTATTTTAATATAAAAATCTTCAATTAATTTCCTTTTAAAAGATCATAACTTTTAGTTAATGCCATCTACTTTTTTTCTTTTATCTTTTTTTTACTTAAATGAAACACAAGAAAGAAATAGTATTGAATAGGTTAATATATTTAAATTGTTATACTCTTCTATTTCATGTTTTAGAATAAAATTCTGACACTATTTAACGTTGAACGACATAAACGACACCATTATCATTTTTAAAGCTCTTATCTCAGAAATTTATTATTTTCTTAGCTCCTGAATTTATTCTTTTCACATTTTATCTCGTTTTTCTATTCGTTGCAAAGAATAAGTAGGCCATTACTAAATTTCTTATTTTCTCATAAGTACTTAATCGCAGTAAATGTCTTTGAAATAATCGGCATTTACTGATATTGAGTATTTATTAGTAATAAAAAGTTTGTTATGTTATTATCGATAGACCTCACTTCTTTATAATTATTATGGATGTATTAATAAACATGTATGATGCAATGGAAAAACAAAGAAGAGGTTTGTGCGTGTTGTGTGTGTGTGTGGGGGGGGGGGGTAGATTCTTTTTAGCTGGGAATTAAAAGTTGGTAAAATAATATTTCTATAACATCTGAAATCGTCTTTTTTATTTAACTTCCTTTTTTCTGTTTATTTGGTGGCGATTCCAAACAGTAACCGAAATAAAGTGTTTAGGAAAAAAGTGGTACAGTCGTGGGAAAAAAAGTAAACACACCATATTAACTCTGCAACAAATTATAGTAGGAGAATATTACTGGTACCAAACGATTGAAAATAAAGTGTTCTTTTATATGATGTATATAAAATTTGCTTAGGGGGCCATCTACTAATCAAAACCAGACCAAACTTTTTTTTCAATATAAACACATAATTTTCACAACGTATTTTTAATCTTCTTATCAAACTATGCCTAGAAACAATAAAATATAATTAAAGGATAAATGTAATTTAATATGAACAACAAATATAGTAATCACAGTAAAAAATGAATAAAAGAAAATGGTTAATTTTTCAAAACAGTCAATCTGATGGAGGATACAAAAAACTTTTCTTTGAAGCCATACAATTATTTTTTTTTATTATTATTAAAAGTAATATTATGATACACAAGTGAAAAAAAAAGTTATTTTATTATTATATAAAATAAATATTAAGAAGAAGTTTAAATTAAACGCAAATTAGACAAAAAAAAAAAAAAAAAAAAAAAGGGAGAGAGAGAGAGAGAGAAACTGAGGTATCTTCAATCAATGTTGAATAACGCGGTGTTTTTTATTGCTGTGTTTGGAGACAATCGAATTTCGGAAGTTCAGAAATAACCTCTTCAGTTCCGAAGCTAAAATAATAATACAAATGCTTATTCATTGGTTTTATCCAAACAAAATGACATTGTAAATGACAGACAAAATATCTTTCTGAAATTAACCGTTTAGGCGCTTAGTAATTTAGGTTAAAATATATGGATCTAAAACTACAAAAACCCTTAAAAAACACCAATTTAATAACCATTAACCTAAATTAACGCAATCACAAATTTAATAGCTTTAAACAAATAAATAACCTAAAAATACTCAAAATTTTTCATTTAAAAAGATTTAAGTTAAATACTTATGAAAATTTATCACTTTCTTGGTCATACTGTCATTTTGGCATTTTTAGGCATTTTGCAAACTCAGATGAAAATATCATTTATTTTATGTGGAAATCAGCTTAGATACTGCCATTTATTCGATTGCTTTGAACGCAAAAACCTTTCAGCTATTAAGAAGTGATGTGAAAATGTAAAAAAATCGGACATTTCAGTTTTTAAAGGAAAAGAACAGAGGTTCCCGCATGGGGACCAAGGGGCCGAATATGATAATCTCATTGGAATAATTATTTATAAAAATATTTTTTTTAAATATGCATTTCTTGAATAGATGATAAATTTTTTAAATATTCTCTATTGGTGGTATTACAGAGGTATCTGCAACAATTTCTGATGGTTCTTAAATTTCTATTATTAATTTTAGAAATGTTTTCCAGACTATATTTGCCTTTATAACTTCAGAACGTAGAAGCCGAAATCATGATAGAAATAATTCAAAGGTTTATGTATTATTGTTTTATTGCGAAAAAAAGAGATCTGCATTTATAAGGAGATATTCAAGAGATTCGTAAGCCGACAATATCTTTTATTGTAAGAATATGTTTTCTGTAAGTAAGTGTTTTATCAAGGATAACCTCCTAGGAAATTGTCATCCTCATCTTGAAACAGTCTTAAAAGTAGATGTCAAGAAATATTTTTTTTAATAGAAGTGCTATAAGTGCAATAAAAATGTAATCGCGACCATTTCTGTTATAAAAATTAATTCCTATTCTAAAGGATTAAATAAAATATCTCTTGCCTAATGAGATTGATTAAAGAACCTAAATCATAATTTAATCCTCGTAAATTTTTAACAAATTTCCGACAGAAGAGCTTATAAGATTCATCTGTATGTATAAATAATATATGTCCGCCATGTATAACTTTTAAGTAGATGCTCCAATTTGCAAAAATTTAAATTATTCGAAAAGGGCCCGTTCTGGTGGTGTAACCGTATAGATTTAATTAGAATACAATAAAATGATCCATTTATTATTCGATTTGATTTTGTCGTGCATTTTTTTATGGTCTTTAATTTAAAAAAGTTTCAAATTAGTACGAAATTTGAACATGTTATTAGGATAGCGAGTACTATTTTATGTTTAAAAATAATAATCGTACCGTGTTATGTCTTTTTTTTTTATCAGGAACACTTCAAATAAAGTTGAATATAATCGACATTTTAATTATAATGTATTACCGTCGGTTGTCACAAGTTATAAAAAGATAATTACTCTCTGTGCTTACACATTTGAAAAAAAAATCCTTATGAACAAGATTAAATATTTTAAATTTATTTACGAGTTTACTATTCAACAAAGCAAAAATAATATTAAACCAGTGGTGGAAAATTGGCGCAGAGGAGGAGCCTATTGACACCACTAAAATTTTATAGTATTCCTCACCTTAATAAAAACGCAGAAATTCTGTCATTAGATAAGGCGAAAAATACTACTAAAATTTAGTGGTGTCAATAGGGTCCTCCTCTGCGCCAATTTTCCACCACTGTTAAACTTTTTTTATCGGTTGAAAAAAAGCGTATTTTTAATGTTTGAATATGTTACTGTTTTAGTTGGCAGTGAATTATACATATTATGTGTTTTTTAACGGTTATATTTTGTTAGAAAAATAGTTTTATTACAGCAAGTGCTTTCAAATGTCATTCCAATATCTAAAAAAATTGAAAACGTACGTCATAACTATTGAATATATATTTTTTAAAGTACATAACTGCAAAGTAATAAAATGCACTTAAACCATTGTATATATAAATTTTATATTTTATAGATTAAGTAAAAACATTATTGTAAAATGTGATATAAAATTTGCACTTACAGTCTGTAATAATTTGCCAATTTTTTGTGTAAAAATATTTAATGAAATTCATTATGAACTGGGAAAAAGAAAATTTATTTCATATTACTATGCATTTTTTTATTATTATTTCGTCTTTTTACTCTACGTATAATTCAACAAGGATCATATAGAATTGAGTATAAGAGTTTTAAAAGCATTTTTTATATTCAAATATTCATTAAATAGCATATTTTAACATGATAACTATATTAAATGCAACTTTAAAAAAACTATAAAATATATTGGAAGCTGTAAACTGCATACAATTTTAAAAGCTATTTAAAAGCCCGTCATATTTTTATCATATTACTTTGATGTCTAGACGAGTTATATTTTATTATTTTCTGTTTATTATTCATTCGAAATAGCAAGAGGATAAATATTTAACGCACCTTTTTAAAAACCTTAAGTACTGTGAAGTCAGTTGAAGATTATGCATATATATTGAGAAAATGATAGATTTTTGGAATATGTGTTTTCTGTGATATAAATTTATACGTGAAATTTAAAAATTAATTTTTAAGTCGAAGAATTAAAAAATCTTTCATTTAAATTTGTATGTAATGTGGTGTATTTTAATTACATGTAGAATATATTTCTTAAGATTAAAAGCACCTTTAAGATTAAATCTATTTCAGGAAAACGTGAAAAATTAGCGTAGAATAATACTGATTTTAGTATCAGAGAAACATGTTAAAATTTTGAACCAAATTCTTAGAAAATAAATTATTTCATTGTTACAATGTAGTTAGTTTTTAATTTCAGATTTTAGTAAATAGAACATGGTAAGCTTTAGATTGTTAAAAGAAAAGAAATATAAATGCCTTTTAGACATAAAATGTAGACTATAAGAATATTTCAAACAATGATAAATTGGAATGAAACACTGTAAAAAAGGGATGTTTCTTAATCTAAGAAACTGTACAATAATCACGAACTCAAATACATAATAACTTCTCCTGAGTCACCCAAAATTTCGAAAAGTGATCCTTTATCTTTAGAAAACCCAGAAAACAATTTATTTTCAAAATTTAAAGAAGAATTTATAAAAATAAATTTTTATTAGCTGCTCTTCATTTTTCAATACGTTTCCTAGAAACTTTTACAATGAATTTGTCAGTTCTCTGTGCCCGTAAATTTCGTATTTCGGATTCTATCAATTCTCATGTAAGGATTTTCTGCAACATAACTGAATCTGTACATACTATTGTAACAAAATAATGTTATCTTTCGTATTAACATTAATGCTGATAATTTAGTATGTTTTTCTGTTAAACATGTTTTCAGAATATCAAAATATTTACCTGAGATTTGATAGCATCCGAAAAAGTGATATTCCGATTTGAGAAAACTGGAAAACTGATTATTGCACTGTAAAAGCTACTCAGAAACATTTCCGAAAATCATGGACAGCGAATAAAGAACTTTTTTTATATAAATTCTTCTTTAAATTTCAAAATAAATAGTTTTCTGAGGTTTTTAAATTTAAAGGAAAGCTTTTCGGAATCTTCGGTGACTCGGAAGATGTTATTGTGTATTTTCGTTCTTGATTATATTGGGTCGATCGGAAAGTCGTGTCGTGTTGGGAAAATGAATTCGTATCAGAAAATTCTATAATTTAATTATTAGACATTGATTACGACATTTAATTTTTAATAATTACCGGGCAAAATTTTCCGGTACGAATTGATTTTCTCAACACGACACGACTTTCCGATCGTCCCAATAGTACATTTTTGTAGATAATTCGATTCGAACCAGAAATTTCTTCCTAAAATAAGTTAAATATGTACCACGGAGAAATACGTTAAATAAATCAGTTGGATAGTTTTTAATAAAAATTCTGATGTGAAATATTTTTATAAGACTTGAGTAAAATTTTCGGCGGTTCTAGTGTTAAGGAACATCTGTGTTTTTTTGCAGTGTTCAGTTGTAATTTTTTTTTTTTTAGGGAGTTTATGATTTAGTTACTTTTTGCTATGACAACAGCATTTTTTTTTCTTACACAAAGTTTAAAAAGGATAGTTTTTTCTTGTTATATTAAAAATTAAGGGTTGGTTTTCAGGTTAAATTTAAATTTCGAAATTAAATAGTAGTTTTCTGAAATTTTTAAAGTAAAGGAGCGCTTCTCGGGAAGACTCAGAAGAGGTTATTGTATATTTTCTTTCATGATTACAGTACATTTTTCTAGATTGAGAAACGTCCGTTTTTAGGTGCGTTCGTTGTTATATAAATACGTAGCACCTATATTCGTCTTTCGGTCCATCCGTCTTTCTGTCCGTCCGTCCGCATATAATAGAGCAAAATCTACAAAATCGAATGGTCTGAAATTTTAAATATATAATTGTTGCAAAATTTTGCGGAGTCATTTCAAATTTTATGAAAATCGTATTTATAGTTTAATTACAGGGACAGTCAAAAGTTTTCCGTTATATTATGGCCAATGGGGAAATATATTCCAAGGGCATTTTAATGATGTTACGGCCTTCCGAACAGAATGAAATTTATATTTGTTTAATTATTAATTAATAATTATTATAAATATTAAATATAAAATTTACGTGGAGAAGGGGTAGTATTTGCGTTCACAACTGAATTCTTTCGAAAGTAGACAAAATTGTAATAAATATAGAAAGAACTGGTATGGATTATGTGTGTCAGTCACTTTAGTAGTAATATTTGAATTGCTTTAAGAACTTGCAATATGAGATTCTATAAGGGAATCTCCGATTAGAGAGTAGTAAAGCTATTCTATTATTACTGGTATCTACTATTACGGATAAAATAGAGTCCTGTTTATCTATCCTCATTATTTTTTTAGCGTGGAGGATTTTCAGTCATTTGTTTCTTAAAATAATGTGAATGTACAGATTAGACGAATCTCTGGTTAGAGAGTCTTAACGCAATTCTATTATTACTGGTATCTACTATTACGGATAAAATAGAGTCCTGTTTACCTAGCCTCATTATTTTTTCGGGGGTGAGGGATTATCATTCATTTGCTTCTCAAAGTAACGTAAATGTATGGAATAACATCCCTATACTGCATGATTGTTTCTTTTTGAACAATGCATGACCAAATCAAAACTGTTTTAATATAAAAATCATCTTTTAGAAATTCAACGCTTTTATTATCGTATTCGTTTACTCTTTTGTCATTCGCTATTTAGGAATTTAATGCTGTGAATAAAAGTTGCTTCATTAAAACATATTCATATTTAAATGTTTGGGTTTTAAATCCGTACAGTACAGAGCTGTTAATTAAAACATTGAGGAAATATTAATTAATTCAGATACGCATCACTAGACAGTGCAGGGTTATGTCGAGTTTTAACAGCCTCGATTTGCCTGAAGCAAATTTATGTATTAATTACGTTGATTTTACATTCAGCACAAAAATACAATTTAATTCTATTTGAAAAGAATATTTCTTTAGACTGAAACACATGTAAATAAAATGACGATAGATATATAGACGCTAAGTCTTTTTTTTTCTCCCGATTTTGGCTAAAAGATGTAAACGCTGAAACTGTAATATATTATTTAAATCTGTGTATAAATATTAATTAATTTGTCTTAAGTGTTCACATTCCTATTCTTTGCAATGTACAAACATACTGTATTATTTTAGCGGGTTTCATTCTACGGTATACAGCTGAAATTAAAAGAACTATTTTTCAATTTCCATAAACTCAGGTAAATAAAGTTTATATAAGCAACTTATCTATATTAATTTTTAAGACACTTATTCAATTGGCAAATAAATCATAACAGTTGAAAATTTCCAAGTGGGTGAAAAGAGTCCGGGCCAGGATTTGAACCAGGAATATCATGACTAAAATTCCTTACAAATCTGGAGGAGTAATTCACTCAAGTAACCACTAGTGGTTACTATACCACTTGATGTGGTTATTTTAGGTGAATTAGCCCTCCAGATTCCTTTTGGATGTCTTAGGCGGTAGAGCACTGGCAGCTTCAGCCATGATATTCCTGGTTCGATTCCTGGCCAGGACTTTTTTCCCCGACTTGGAAATTTACAACTGTTAACATATTTATATATATGTATACAATTACTCAAGATAAAAAATATTTATTTATTACCTCTGTTACATGTGTTCTTTTATATGCCTTAATATAAAATATATGTTTCAAGATGATTTGCAAAATAAATCGATCCTGTTGGATTTCTTAATTTTTTTACAGTGATTAATTAAATGCGTAACACAGGAACTGAGGGTAAAGGGTTTGCACTGAGATGATATATTGCATGGCGATATAAAACAAAATTGGGACGCATAATGATCTGTGTAAACATGTTTGACTTTGTTTGCCATACTATGTGTCCCACAAAGATTGAAATGAGCTGTAACTCTTTACCTGTTTAGAGACACACAGTCAATGTCAACTGAAAAATAATTCAAAGTAGTGTAGGAATTAAGATCATGTTAAAAAAAAAAAAAAATCCTTCCGTTTATTTTCGAAAAGTTACAATTTTTAAGTTTTTATACAGTCATCGTGTACCATAAATTATATATATAGAAAACTTTTCTCTATGCTTTAACATGTGCAGTAGTAAAAATTATATCTATCTACGACAAAAAATCATCTAGTTATGTGTTCTTTTATTTATTTTTTTTTTTTTCGAGCGCTCAGTCACTAAAAAAAAATCCTCTGTCCAATTTTAGTGCCAAAAACTCCTATATTTCTTAAAATTACACGTATCATAGATTAGTGAGGCTTAGTCGTAAATAAAATTAATTTTTAAAACTATTCTTAACCGCTTGACGTCCACGTATGGAGTATACGTGGTAGAAACCATTGAAACGAAAGTCGGTTTCGTCGACGACCTAGTCAAGGGGATAAATATAACTTAGTCATACCGGCAACAGTAAAAAAAAAAAAAAACAATGTAACATTTTGAAAATTACTGGTTGGAAATTTTTCATCAATATAATATTAATTCTAACTTTTTAAAAAACTATTTTGCCTTCTACATTGCATATCTATCTCCAACAGGTAAAACATGCAGCGCATTTAAATACTTTGGGATACCCTTTATGTCTTAAGGAGTATAAAAAATAAAGTGACCATACATGAATTAATATATATTTATATATATATAGACTGATATTCTTACTGCAAGTGAAGAAAACAGCAGAAAGTTCCAACATTCTTTGTTAGATCATTTGTTCTTTTCTTAAAGTATTCCCATCGAAAGTATCCATGCATTCCTATCGACTACTACACAACACATGCCGTTAATGTTAAGGAATAAAAGAATTTATCGATATTCTTCAAGGCATTGTTAAAATGCTGATAATATATGCATTTGTCGGTATTCTGTTCTTGTTGTTTTATACAAATAATCACATACAATTTTGTCTGCCTGTATTTAAATTAATTTCCTTGCATCGATTTATGCAATTTTCAAGTAATGATTTATTATCCAATATTTTTTAATTTATTTCTTAGATATTTACTTTTTTATTTTGTCATTCGTGGCAATGTGCATACTTGACTCGTAATTCTTGGGATTCGGGACACAATTATTACGCTTAATACACTTGTTTTTAATAGGACTTAATATAAAAACAAGCAGCTTAAAATGATCAATATCTAGATCAGCTTTTAAGCTCAACTAATTGAGAGATATTTAACATCTACCGGGTGTGCTAAAATGGAATGGCTGATTTTAAAATTTAATAACTTGCAAACGATTCCAGCTGTTAAACAAATTCTTGGTTGGGAATGGTGGGAATAATGGAGATCAAATATATGGAGTGGATCAAATTGGCTTGGAAAAGATTGTCTTTGTTGCCCGATTTTGAATTCAGTCAGAATCATTTGGATATCGTTCGTTTCGGATTCGGATGAAAAATGACAGCATGCAGAATCATACAGACTAAGCTCAGAATCGCGACCCTAAGGACAAAATTGTATTGACGAATATAACCCACTCCATACATTTGACCACATTCGTTGGCACCATGGCTGAGCGATTACTGATTCTTCCTCTATTGGACGTCTACTGCCCACTGTGCCATCTAGTAAAGATAATTTAACTAAAACCTGGAATCACAGTAAAAAAAAAAAAAAAAAAAAAAACTCCTGACATCATACATTGCTCTTCTGCAAGAATTTCTTTAACAGCTGACATCGATTGCAAGTTATTCATTTTTAAATCAATCAGTCCATTTTAGGACATCCGGTATCTATAAAAAGTTTGTGTAGCTGTACTTAATCTTTAAACCAATCTACACTTTTTAACTTTTTTATGCACTAAACTTCCTATACGTATGTTTCAGATTCCGTGTAAAATTACTGTAAACATTAATAATTTTCCAGAGCACTGTTTACCCCTTTGTTCAAGTACATACCATAGTTAATCTTTCTACAAATTTATTTTTTTAATTTTATAATGAAGTTTTTCTTTCGAACTGCTACACCCTAAAACACTGCGCAAAAAAGGAAAAAAGATAATAAATCGTGCAAATTGTTTTTATAAGCTGAAAAAGCTTAGACATTCGCTATATTTTCACATCAGAGTTAGACAATATTCTGAGCAGATAATGGGCATTTTCGAATATAAAATTAACAAATTTTACTTAAAATGACGTAATACCTTCATTTAAATATATATTATATAAGTTAAAATATGTATTATAATTAATGAATTTTAATTTTTAAAAACTTTTAACAGAAAAAGTAAAAAATAAAAAAGAATCTTCCAAAAATGACGTCACTTTCCACGCCAATGAGACGTTGAACTCACTCTAAAGAAACGGTTGATATGCTTCATTTTCTATTTCGTTACTATACTACAACTATATATTACATCTGTACTTTACATATATGTGTTTTGATAGTTTAGATGCCATGGTTATATTATTCGTATTTATATAGAGATTTATATACTCGTATTTATATTAAGTGGAACATGAACCAGAGCAAGCGTATTTTCCGAGTCTCCATTCTCTCTCTTTTCAAACAAAACTTCATTGCTGAATTTAAGATTAAAAGTTGCAATAAAAGGACGTCGTTTTCTTGTCGCTATTATAAATTTAGTTTTTATGAATGAAAATGCAATTTTCCATTTAATAATGATTTTATACGAAATAGAATTTCACTAACTGCTGAGTCATTTGATTGAAGGCTTTTCATTTTTATTCGTTTTGTCAGGGAAATCGTATATTATTTAGTTACACGCGACAACGAAAACCTGCATTTGTAAAGCTGATGGATTTTGCTATGTATTTCAACACGATGTTTATTATAGAGTCAGTTATTTTTCTTAACAAATAAAATTTTTGACTGATGTTGCGCATGAAAGCGTTTAAAGAGTGACATTATTTTCGCATTGTCATTATAGACTTTTAGAAATGAAAGTTTAAGTTTCCGTTTAAAGATAGTGCTATACAAAATAGAATTTCTGAAAATGGTAAGCCAGTTGTTTATTTTTTTTTTTCTATTTTTCCGTATTGTCAAGAGAATCGTATATTATTGTGTTTCACATGCAAAAGAAAACCTGCATTTGTAATTCCGAGTAATTTTACTATGATTTACATTATTTTCGCATTGTCATTATAGACATTTAAAAATGAAAATATGAGTTTCCATTTAAAGATAGCGCTATATAAAATAGAATTTATGTAAATGCTAAACCAGTTGTTTGGTTGTTTTTCTATTTTTTCGTATTGTCAAAAGAATCGTACTTTATTTTGTTTCATGCGCAAAAGAAAACCTGTATTTGTAATTCCGAGTAATTTTACTATGATTTCATCAAAGTGACTTTTTTTTTGGATAATTTTACAGGCGCGAATGCATAGATCTTCATTATCGATGTGGTCGTGTTATTGCATTTTTATTTATTTTACCGAGAGAACGCCCATTGTTAAAAAGACCAAAGATTACTGTTTAACAAATAATGTGTTTCCTTTTTTAAATAAACCTTTATTATTACCACAAAACAGCCGAAAATCCTCTAACTTTTTACAAGCTTAAACGGAGCATATATCATGTAGAATTTTCGTAATATTTAACGCAATTGTCAATAGTACAAAATGTTGAGAAATTTGGAAAGAAATTATATAAAAATAATTCTTGTCAGCTCGGCCTACAGGCTGAGGTAGATTTCAAAGTTAAGTATCAATTACACAAACAAAAATTAAATCAAGTTTAGAGATAAACCCCGTTTAACAATCTTATCTGGCCGCGTATGGCGAGCTTGTAATTTCATTCTCTGTAAGAGCTCGTCTTATCAAAATCATATTAAGTTGGTATTTAAAAAAAAAAAAAAAAATCCTCGTTCAACAACTCGAACTTTTCTGATGCATTTTTAAAGGTAAAAACATGAAACATGCTGACGTGATTTTTTGAAAAGATATATAAGCGATCTGTGTTTTTATTTTCTGTTCAATTAATTAGAACTTGATTTACAATTATTTCTCAATACGACCATTTTTTCCGTTTCCAGCACTATCGCTTCAGGAAATTCAGCTCAATATACCACTTTGACAGCATTTCATGAAATACATTCTGCCTTTATCAAAAAATAGACCGATATATCACATTACACAGTTTCTGAATAAGAGGACTTGCCTATTGGATGCGCTTGAGAGCGAAAATTAATTGAAAAATGAGTCAGAAAATAAGCAGCTTGTATTTGAGTACACCCTTAATACGATAATTTTTTTCGTCAACCTTTATTTTTGTTTTTGTTTTTTTCTGTAAGAGTCGTTCCTATCAAAACCTAGTCAATATGCATGTTGTAGATAATATTTATAAGATGTATAATAAATTTAAGCGGGTAGGCTATCTTGTAAATTGACGAAGTTATGAATTTTTTTCTTCTTCAACCTCCACATTTTTTTGGTTTTTAATATATTTTTTGCAATAAGAGTTGGTCCTATCAAAAACTTGTCAATATAAAAGTTGTAGATAATATTAAGAAGATTTATAAGAAGTTTAATGGAATTTTATATCTTAAGAATTGATTATGTTATGAATTTTTTTCTCCCTGAAACCCTATTTTTTGCGCCCCTTGAGCCCATTTTTAATTTTATCAAAAATTTGCGATACATAATTTTTTCCCTAGAAGTAATAATAACTTCCCCTCCCCATTTCCACCCTCTTGGTCCAATTTTGCCCATTAAAAATTTGACCGAGATTTTCTACCCTTTGATTTTATGTATCAGTCTGGAAGAGATTTGTGTAGAATTACGGAAGTTATCGTGTCCATAAAAAAGTGATATATATATATATATATATATATATATCGATAGATATATATATATATAGATAGATAGATGTATAAAGTTTTTTATTGAGGGTGGTTTGGGGTTCTAGGGATCATGATCGGCGTAGATATGCAAATTTGATTCAGAAATTCCAACATAGGAATGATCGCAAGTATTTCATGCAGTATTTCATGCGAAATCTACCCAAAAATGTCCGGTTTTTTACACATTTTTCTTTATACATAAGCTTTGCTTTTGGTAATTTCGAATGAAACGCATAACATGAAAAGTGTTATAAATTAAAGTTTATCTGTTTTTCATTTTGGGTTAGATTACCTCATGTAATGATGGGATAACTTTAATCACAAGTCATTAAGCTCACCTATTCAGCTTAATATATTTTATCACAAAACAATGTAAGTAAGTTTATTACTGACATAAATCCATACAATGCCTATTTTCGGTTTATGCAATGTTTAAGAAAACACATAAAATTAGAGTCTGCGTATTTTACGAAAATTATTTTAATCATCATAATCAAATATATAATCATTTTTTAAAGAAATATTGCTAATAAATTTAACACCAATAAAAATAGCAGTTTATATCGTTATCTTAATAATTTTCAATGTAATTATTTTATAATTCTTACTTTTTATATATCAATACTATTCTAATTGCCTTTTATATAACAACTTTCATAATCACACATTTTCAACAAATTAATTTTAGTTTTTTAACCGGTCGAGTACCTATGTTAATGAACAAATATATGTAAATATGACCCTCTTATGAATTGCAATAACGCCACCCTGATTAACTTTTGGATATGAAGTGTTAAACACACGAGAGATATATGGTAGGGGAGTACACAGTGAGACAGCAGCCATTTTGACATATAGTTAGAACTTTTTCTTCTAGCTGGAACACACACTGAACCACCTCATCTTATGCAACACGTGGATGTAGTTTCGGCACTTCAGTTACTCGTCCAACAAAATAGTAAGTAATTATTTATTTTACAGGGGTTAAAGTTACATAAACGTTCATTTTAAATTTTATTTCTTTCATTACGGCATATATTTACTTAACCGAACCTAGCTATATTTAATGATAGACTATATCGACAAAACGACACAAGCATTCAAAGCTATGAAATTGATGATGAAACAGATATTGCATCCATTTTGTTATAACGTAACGAAAGTACATAGTGAATACACACATTTGTGGTACACAGTGAGACGTGCCTCATTGTGTATCTACTACGGTTCTGATGTAAAAAAAGTTATTTATTAATAAAAGAAGGGGTTTTTTTTTCTCTCTCTCTATCTGTGTGTGTGTGGGGCCGCCGTGCGATGGCTAGTGAAATCTACTAAACGTAAGAGGCTGAAAATTTGCATGAACGTAGCCCAGGGTCTGCCATTGCCCACCCGAGCCTCATATTTTTAATTTTTTTTAATCTAGAAATATTAATTAGAAGTCATAAACTGCAGAAAATTATTGATACTTATGCTGCTTCTGTGCTTTTATAAATAACTTTTTTAAAACCATTTACACATTAATGTGTAGCGTATTTGTGTAGCTTAAATTAGTAGCAAAATTTTTTTCAAAAGAATAAAAATCATTGCCATTTGTTAAGTAATAATAATTTTCGTCTCACTGTGTACTACCCTCCCCTACTCGTATTCTAAGTTAATGTACTGGCACAAAGTCCAGAGGCACATTAAGTTTTTTATTTAATTTAAAATTTAATACTTTTTTAATAAATGAATTCACCTTAAGTGGTTTGCGCGCAGGAATTCCCATAATTGAATTTTTACAGTGAGTCGAAAATTTTTGATTGAATAAAAATATAATACGTGTTTAAAATGACCTAAGCTCGAAAATATATAATGATTAATTCTTAAGAAAAATAAATGTAAAAATCAAATCTCAAAAATTTTAAATTTTTTAAATAAAAATAGTGCGTGTATTACTCGCGTACAGAGGGTTATGTAAAATAAATATATTAATCAGTAACTGCAATAATACAAAAAATCGTTGCTAAAGGAATAATAAATTGTTATTTAGTTTGTAAAAACCGATGGCGCATACAGTTTTTTTATGTATGTCCAAACCGTGCGTGTATTTAAAGTTTAAAATCTTAGCTAATCACAGACATTTTGTTTCAAAAGCCATTATCAACAACCCTTTTATGCTTTCGTGGCGACAGATACCTCGAGCGCCCTTAAACTTCATTGTTGAGTGCCCGAGTGAAAGTGAAATTTGCGTGTAAAAGATAAATGCGATTTTTCTCAAAAACTATGTGATCTAGTGTAATCTCTATAGTTTTCCTGCAGGATTAAATATACTTCTACTACACCTAATTTTTTCATAATTTTAGTTTCTGTATATTGGGATATAGATGGGGGGGGGGGGGGGTACATATTTTTGAATTACATTTTATACGAAATCTCTGACAATATAATTCTTAAAATTTAAAAAAAATGCATTTTTGAGTTCGGTGTTACGAGCTCTTTCGAACGATACCCCACACTATATATATACATATAAATATAAAGATTTTCATTTTCGAGTAAGTTATTTACACCCTCTCCTTCATTTTTTCCTCAATATATTTGTGAATGTTTAATAATCTATAAGTATGTGGGTCAATAGCCTTTATTATAACTGCCAAATTTGAACTTCCATAGTTTACAAGAAAATTAATGTGGCAGACGGACAGACAGAGAGATACAATAGCGATCATATAATGATTCCGTTTTGTACGTAACCGTAAAAATAGTCGTAATCTCATAATGCGTATATTTCTTACTTGGTGAATATCATGATAGGTCATTTTACGCATCTATAAAGTTTATACCTTCAGACAAAATTTCCTGAAATTCTGTTAAGGTATTTCTGAGAAATTACACCGGCAGTGGCCAAAATTACCGTTTTGAGAAAAATGACTTTAATTATGAAATTACATCTTCATACCCCTCCTATTAAGAGAACGCAAACTGATTTGGACTTCCTTTCTAGAGCGAATTTTTTGCATGTGGTTTCTTTTAAAATGCTCCTAAATAATCAATTTTAATATAAGCCATTAAATAGAAAATTCATTTTTTTTACATTTTTAAAGGTACCGCATGGGTTTGTCAATATAAAATAAACAGCGTATATTTTCACGTAAATTTTTAAAGAAAAGTGAAATTTCCGAAATTCTAGTTTTGGTAATCTTTCAGATACAAGTCTAAAGTAAGGAGTAGCAATATTTATTCAGGTGCAACACTGATCTTGCTGAGTAAACATATACCATGCTTTTATAGTAAAACGTCACGATGAATAATCTACTTCTGCCTGTTATTATAGTTTCTGAAGATGAAAATGATAAGGTAAAAGTAGTTCTATTGCCGTGACTTCCAAGGATATTAAAAGACAATTGTTAAATACGTAGTTTTGAAATAAAAAAGAATGAAACAGATGCTTTTATTTTTATACCATATTTTTAGGTGCGTTCGTAATTATATAAGTACGTAGCACCTATAATCGTCGCTCAGTCCGTCTGTTTGTCCGCATATAACAGGGCAAAAATTACCCAATTAAATTTTCTGAAATATTAAATGTATAATTGTTGCAAAATTTTGTCGAGCCAATTCAATTTATATGAAAATCGGATGTATAGTTTAATTACAGGGACAGTCAAAAGTTTTTCGTCATATTATAGCCAATGGAAAAAAATCATTTCAAGTGCATTTTTTGATGTTACAGCCTTTCGAACAGAATGAAATTGATATGCATTTAGGAACTGCACTAAAATATACATTCAGTGCAATATGAGGTGCAGAAAATATTTACAAAACTAGTTGTAGTACGAAAGCACCTCATTCGCTAAGTTTAACGCGTAATTTCTAACTTATTGAAATTATACGAACAATATTTATTTTGTAGTTACTCACTTTCTGCTGTATAAACCGGCTTATAACGCGCAGATTAATCTAATGTATTTAGAACCAGAAATATTATTTAGTATATGGAGTGAATAAGTTCGACATCGTAAGATATACATGGTATCTATAATAGAGTATCTCAGTGATAAATTTTAATAGTATCAATTGTAAGCGTTATAGATTGCTGGTTACGGGTCACAAATAAAGAGTAACTCGAACAGTTTTAGATAAGCGCATGCGCGAGTACTGCTTTGTTATTTACTCGGTTGCAGTGCCACATACGCAAAATGGTGACTCCTAAGCGTAGAGTGTTATTGCTTGGCTTAGGATTTAAAAACCGTTAGAACCATGTGTTTTTTTTTTTATTGTGGGCTGTAAAAAAGATCGTGCCTATGTTTCGCCGCTACCTAATTAATTGCCAGAGTCGAGACACAGAAATGAAGAGACTATTGCTTCCATTACTCCAGACTTGTTAACCTAAGTGTGGGAAGAGATGGACTTTAGTTTGGATGTGTGCCAAATAACTAAGTGTGCACATTTTTAACATTTATAAGAAAAACAAGATTTGTTTACCTTCAATTTGATATAAGATTTATTGTAAATAATCTAAATTAAGCTATTATAATATACTACTGAAAATGGCGCATTCTTTTATGGACACCCTGCATTTTATTAAATAAATGTTCTGGCCCTAAATATTTTTCTTTTACTTCCGCCTTATATTTCGGAAAATACAGTATTTATAATTTTTAGAATTATCTATCGTCTAAAATTATTTATAGATTTTTAATATGTACACTGTACAGTCGTGGAAAAAAAAAGTAAACACCCCCTACTAACTCCTCCACAAATTATCGTAGACGAAAGTTACTGGTACCGGACGATTGGAAATAAAGTCTACTTTTAAATGGTGTGTATAAAATTTGCTTAGGGGGCCATATACATATTAAAACTATTCCAAACTTCATTTTTTTTTTATGGCAGTACCCAAATTTAACGATATATTTCAAATCTTCGGTTCAAAATATGCCTAGAAACCAAATTTCAAGTCATTCATATGATAAGTTATTGAACTATAGACATTCAAAATTTAGTACTTCTAATGTTAAATTACATTTTCATATTTTTATTTATATCTCCTGAAATTATGTTCCTGATGAGCTAATTTTTTGTGTAGCAATAATACTAATATACCTAAACATAAATACGTTGAATTTGCAATTATTATAATTTTATGATATGAATTATGAAATTAATATTCGAAAACATTATGAATTGCAACCTGCAATTTTTTTGATGGATTTAGATTTATTAAGTCCTGCTTTATGGAAATCCCAAATTTCACATTTTTCTTCCAAGTAGTTTTTAAATTATACTTAAAAAACGGCAAAATTATGGTTTAAGGGGCCGTCTATGATAGCAGTGAGTAATTTTTTGAAATTTATTCTGCTATCCTGTATAATCAAACAGGTTTCATTGCGGCTTAAACGTGCCTTGATCAAGAAGGCGGCTCTCTCGGTTAACAATCGAGTTCGGAACTTCAATTTGGATACAACCTTTAAAATACGCTCGTTTTAAAATAATTAATTTCTCGGAAACTTATGGCACGAATTGCATAAAAATTTGTTTATAGGCTAATTGAAAGGTGTAGAGTTCATTTATGCTGTCAGAATGGTGTACTTTTATTGAAAAAAAACAAAGTTATGGTTCGTTTTAATATGTATATGGCCCCCTAAGCACATTTTATATACATCATTTAAAAGTAGACTTTATTTCCAATCGTTCGGTACCAGTAACTTTCTTCTACGATAATTTGTTGAGCAGTTAGTAGGGGGTGTTTACTTTTTTTTTTCCACGACTGTACGTACCCAAATGTACTTATTTAATATGATGACTGCAAAATAGGAAGATTGCAATTCAATAATAGCAGGTTAGATCAGTATCGGGTCGGGTTGTCGCTGCTTTCTTTTTCGTTTTGGATCGATTTCGTTTCAGCTTGACATTAATTGTTTCAGATTGGAGTCTGTTACAGATTGGTATTTGATTCTTTCTAGCTTGGTTCGGATTGGACTGAGTTTTCAAAAAAAAAAAAAAAAAAAAAAAACATGTAGAATGTTGTTTTTAGATGAAATAAAACTATATGTTTATACATTCATGAGAATATAAATATATGTTCATTTTCCAATATAAAAGATAAAATCTTTATTAATAGATACATGAATAGTAAACTATTTTTGCATACTTTTATCAAATATATGTTAATTTTATCCCATTTCGGGTTTGCGTTTAAGTATTTTTGGTTCAAAGCGAAGTGTGTCATATTCCGTTTAATATCAAAACCATAAGTAAAAATGTTGTGGTATAAATTAGGATTACAATATATATATATTATTTTTTAACTAAATGCCTCTGAACCCTATGAGCTAGGCTCGCCAACCCCCGCTCACTGGAGACTCTAAAAAACGCTAATTTCATCGGCTTTAAAAAGATTACGAAAGATTGAATTATATGAATTATAATTAAAAAAACAGTGACGATATCCTGCATGGTTCATACGGGTACCGTTATTTTCAAGGACCAATATCGGAATAATTTTATAGAAAAATAGATCTAGTTTAAACGAACGAAATTTCACCTTATTTCAGGAGAGATTTTCCATAAGAAAAAACTGGTACTGAATAATTTCTTAGTCATGAAATTCAAGCACCCGTATGAACCCTGCCCTGTAAACAGGTTTCCATTCATTTCCCTTTGATTCGGAAAATTTAAGGCGGAATCAGCTGCTAAGAGTTCCAGTGGCTTTTTCCGTCTTTCATTAAATAAGATCAATTAAACATTTGAAAATAAGCTAATATAAAATGAATTAAGTAAACGGAGTCTTAGTCTCTCGGCATTTTTTTACAGCGCAATAGGAAAATTGTTTTAAGTAAGACATTTTAAATGTATCGTTTTAAATCTAACGTAATTTTCGCCAAAGTTGTCTATCTCTTTTTAATATTCACGTAAAAATAATTTTGTTGTTAGAAAGGAAATATTATTTGCGCTATCTTAGAACTCTCAACAATAGTTAACATGATCATCTCAAAATATGAAATAAATGTCTCATGTAAATTTATTTTTTAATTTAATCTGTTTTGCAATGTTATTATTTGGTCATTTTAAATATGAGTAATTTCTCCTATTTACTGCTTTTAAAGTACACTATATGGCCGTTAATGACCAGCGACTTACAATTTTGGCATTTTGTCGAATATTTAAAAATATACTTGTCAGATTCTTCTGGAATTTTAGGATTTAAAAGAACAGACTTGACTTCATATTTATCGACGTCTATTTGATAAGAGGTACAATTAGTGGGCCAACAAAAAATGAAAGAAAAAATAACACTTGGGATCACCCTGTAAAATAAAATGCACGAAATGATCTATCGCTACAGAATATACATAGGCAGATATTGTACAATATGAGTATTTATTTGTGAAAGAATAGCGTGTATATTAATAGAGAAATAGCGATTTTTTTATTTAAAAAATTCTTGCAAGTTTTTGCTTATAACACACAGGCTTTTTTACCAAATGTAACGCCAGTTTCAGATAAACTTACGAAATGTAGTAGAATGTAGTGAAATTGGAATATAAATATATTAAATATTTAAGTAAACATGGGCAGTTGTATAGAATAATTTTTATTTGCGCCTGCGTTAACGATAACAAGGAACTTTTTGCATAATTTAATGGTCAACTCTATGGAGCAACGTATTAAAAAAAATCAGTCAAATATCGTAAAATTTCAGAGATATCGGCGTTAGAGTGATCTGTTTTTTAGTTTTTCCCTAAAACTCGCTGAATGATAAGGGATTGTCCACAAATTGTTACTTTTAAATTATCTGACAAAATTTTTGGAAAAGCTGTTTAATTATAGTTTACGGTTATTTTTAGGAAGATTTTGACTGTAAACTACGATGGAAAACAAAATATAGTCCATGCATTGATTATATTTAAAAATATTGAGAAGTTTATGGTAAATTTTTGTGAAATTTAGCGAAATACGCAAAACAATCTACGGTAAATGCTACCGCATATATATGTTTTTTGTATACACGTATTATTTATTTATTTAGTGCTCCACCATAGTGAATATCGCTTCGGGGCCTATAGAAACTATGGTTTTTCACCTGGAATGATCCTTTATTATACACAGAAACAACAACAAGTCAGAACAATTTTTATTTCTTGTTTCATTACATATCTATATAACCTCAAAGAGACATTCACAAATACATCCTTGTCTTACCCGAGGATTCGAACCCGGACCACAGCCGTGGCAGCAGCTTTCGCTACCTACCACGCCACTTGGAGACTATATACACGTAATTTGTGTGACAGTGGTGAAGAGAATAAATTAAAATCTAAGATAAGACATTTTTCATGAGTTATGAGTCAATAACTTTCAATTTAATTTTATAGTGATATTTAAATAGCTTTTTGAGAAATTACGTTTTGCGTATGGAATTTTCACAGAAAAGTTTCCACAAAATACATTTTTTAACTATTTTAAACTTTTTTAACATTTACTTAACAGTTGTGTGAATTGGAAATTTACTGTACTTACCAATCAAGGTCTTTTTTTTTGTGTGTGCCGTTTATATGTAAAAGACAATTTTTGCAGTTTTTGTACGAAGGGGGAAAAAATAACGCTGAAACGTTTGGCACTTCCGGTTTCATTCACAGCTTTCAAGTAGTTTTTAAATTCTGATTACTTAGGTTTAATTTACAGTACAATAAATGTAAGCGCAGATTTGGACAGGTAAAAATGCGGACTTTAATAAAATGTAATACAAAGAAAACGAAAATTTTAGACAAAAATCGCATTTTAAATATAGTCAGATATCTTAATTTGTATGCTATTTTTCATTGTTTATTGACACTTTAGTTCTCCTTTGAAAACCAGCATGTAAATGGCGATTTTTCACAAGCCACCTCATTACAGAGCTACCACTAACGACTATTTTTTATTCTATCTCGTACCAATTAATTACACCTAATTTTTTAAACGCCGCGGCGAGCGGCCTCTTTCCGTCCGTAGTGCTTTATTCTTCTACTTATTCCGACTCATTTACAGAAGCAAGGTTCATAGGTCCCCAGCCACGTCCCGAGAGTAAGACACTCTAGCGAAAGTCATCTTGAAAAAAAATCAAAAATTAAAACAGGACAAATTTAAAAGGAAAATTATACAAATTACAGACACCGAAAAGCTATAAGGGAGGGCTAGGGGCCCTGAAGCTACTGAACCACCACTGCTGCGTTTGAGCTTATTATTAGTCTCGGTCGGCTTATTATTAGTCTCAATTTGCCTAAATATAATCAATGTATGGGCTATATTTCTTTTCCTTCGTAGTTTACCGTCAAAATCTTCCTAAAAATAACCGTAAACTATAATTAAACAACATTTTATAAAAACTTACTCCGAACGCTGGCAGATAACTTAAAAGTAACAATTTGTGGACAATCCTTTAACATTCAGCTAGTTTTAGGTAGAAAGTAAAAAAAACAGCTCACTCTAACGCCGATATCTCTCTGAAATTTTGCTATATTTGACTGATTTTTTTTAATACGTTGCTCCATAGAGTTGACTGTTAAATTACGCCAAAAGTTCCTTGTTATCGTTCGCGCATGCGCAAATAAAAATTATTTTATACAACTTCCCATATGTCTTTAAATATTTAATATATTTATATTCCAATTGCTTTATATTATTTCTACTGCATTTTGTCAATTTTTCTGAAACTAACGTTAAATTTGTGTAAAAACCCTGTATGTCATATGCAAAAAACTTGCAAGAATTGTTTTTAATTTTTTAAATAAATTGCTGTATCTCTATTAATAAACATGCTATTCTTACACAATAAATACCCATATTGTACAACGTTTGGCTATGTATATATTGTAGCAATATATCATTCGGTGCATTTTATTTTTCAGGGTGATCCCAAGTATTATTTTTTTCCATTAATTTTTTGTTGGTCCCCTAATTGTCCTCTTTATCAAATTGACGTTGATAAATCTGAAGTCAAACTTCAGATTTATCAACGTCCTGTTCTTTTTCTTCCTAAAATTCCAGAAGAATCTGACAAGTATCTTTGTAAACATGCCACAATATGTCTAAAATTGAAAGTTGCCGGTGATTAATGGCCATATAGTGTATATTAAATTTATTAAAAATTTTTTTCTATTTTTAATATTGACGTGAAAATACTTTTGTTTCTGGAAAAGATAATTTATTTTATTTTATTTTATTTAATTTAATTTAATTTAATTTTATTTTATTTTATTTTATTTTTTTTTGCTTTGTCTTAGAATTGGTAACAATAGTTTAAAAGATTATCTGGAAATGTGAAATGTATGTGTCGTGTCAATATATTTTTTTAATTAGTGTTTGTCAATATTATTATTTGGTCATTTTAAATACGAGGTAATTTCCTCTATTTACTGCTTTTAACGCATATTAATGTATTTATTATTTAAAACTTTTCTTTCTCTTTAAAAGTCGCGAGTAAATGTAGTTTTTATGGCGTAATTTTCAATATTTTCCTGATTTTAATACGTAATCATTTAATTATAATTTGAAAGTTTTTCTCTGCTTATAATATTTACGTGTAAATAAATTTTTAATTTGAAGGAAATATTATTTTTTTCGATGTTTTTACAGTTGGCAAAGATTTAAAATAATAACCTATTCTAAAATATGTAAAAAATATCTCTCGAAATGCTAAACATTTTAATTTCAAATGAAAATAAATTTAGTCAAATTAACTCAGAAAATCACTCAAATTAAGAAAATAAATGCAGTCTGCACACCGTGAGCTCTTAATGTATTATTTTCAAAAACAAATATTAAATTCCTATGTATAGTTTTTGCTCCTATGAAACTGTTTTAATGGAACAATTTTGACAAAATTTATTATTAATTACCCCTTAAAATAATTATTCGATTTAAAAACTGTCTACGTCAGCGTGTCATAGCTGCCAACATCTTTCGTTTTTTTAGGTAGATTTCGTAAGAAATACTACCTATTGCAGTCGTTACCATGGTGCGACTTTTGAAAAATTCCTTCATAACTTTTCATTATAGGACCCCAGGAACCCAAAACCACCCCCACCTAAAAAGTTTATATATATATATATATATATATATATATATATATATATATATATATATATATATATGTATGTATGTATGTACTAAATTTTGTCCGCACGATAAAAGTCGCAATTATGCACGGAACGTCTTCAAACTCGCAACAACTTTAAGATGGCTAATTTCTCGGCGGGGATTGAAAATGAGCAAAATCGGTCCAAGGGAATGGGAATTGGGAAGGTTTACAATTTTGAATACCGTCTTAACATGATTCTGATAAAACCAGCTTTTACACAACAATGGCAGGAAAAAATAAATATTTTTCGTTATAGCTGTTGCCAACAATTAAAAAAAAGCAATAAAATTCTCACCACAACAACTGTTTTTCTAATGCAATGTTTTCACGTGAAAAATTAAATTAGATAAACAGTTTGACGAATTGAAAACAAATTGAATATTACGTCAAAAGTTTTCTAGAGCAAGATTTCTGCATGAAAATTCAAAATGAAATAAATAGTTTGACGAATTGAAAACAAATTGAGTATTACGTCATAAGTTTTCTAGAGCAAGATTTCTGCATGAAAATTCAAAATGAAATAAATAGTTTGACGAATTAAAAAAACAACAAAATATTGCGTCATATTGAAAATGTAATGGACCACAGCAGGTGAATATGCAACGTCATTGAGTTTGAAGAAACGTATTAAAACATGATAAAAACTCGAGTATGGAAATATTAACATATTTTAACAGTTTGAGGTTCTCTGAATTTGATTTAGCCATTTTTAAACCTGTTCCATATACATGCGTGTGTGTATATTAGAATTTTCACAAAATGTTTAGCTCCCAAGAGCTCGTTCTTAGCGAAGGAACTGGGTTTATCTTTAATCTTGATTTAAGTTTTGTTGGTGAATTTAGTACTTAACTTCGAAATCAACCTCCGCCTGTAGGCCCGAGCCGGCAGGGATTTTTTTTTTTTTTTACCACAAAAAATGTATAGGAAATTTTACCGTTTTAAATTAAATACCGATTAGATAAGACAAAAATTTGTATAAAATTTTTGTGGTACAAAAAAGCGAAAGAAACAGCTATGGCGTGTTTATGAAACATTTCTCTATAATACTGTCGATTTTGACTCCCGGTCACAAATAAATTATTGACGACGGCGGCGACAGCGGTTAGTTACATTTTTCTTTTTTTTATTTCAGAATAAAGATATACTCAAATATTTAAAAAAAATAAACCGTCAAGAACGAGCATTACTCACGCTCAGAAGGTTTCATACAATAAATATATGAATTACCGTAATTACCGGTGGATAGCCCGCAGATCAAACAATTCAGTTTGGACCCAGAAATTTTATTCAGTATTTGAAGACCAATATTTACCGTGATCTAAAAAGTTACATTTTATTTTTAAAAATTTCTGGGTCGAAACACGATTTTTTGATCCGCGGGCTATACACCCGAATGTACGGTAACTGTATTAGTAAAAAAAATCATTACAAAACGAAAAATAAGACTTTGTAAAAACTATAAAACATAGGGTTTGGTATAGCTGTATATATACTAGAAAAGTATGAAGAGATATACCATAAAAGTTCAAAGAGATTTGAAGCCTAAATAATATCATCTATTACTATTCTGTATAATTCTTATTTAAATCTTATTTTAATCTATTTATGATGAACTTAATTCGGCACTGACAATAAAAATAGTGCATATTGAAACTTCATTTGATATTTGATAAAACTAAATTCAGCGTCGTAATAATCTTTTCATCTTATAGTGTATCTAAAACAAAACACTTGTTCAAAGTTTAAATTTGGCATTTTTCTAAGCGCGCTTCGAAAGGAGGTTGCAAAGTAACAATTCCGCCTTGGTCCGTGCCGCGTTTTTTCCAGATAGGTTTTAATTAACATTTAAATACACGGGAGGCGTATTGAGAGATCTAATAAATGCAAACTAATCGCGAATTTCATAGTATTTATGTCATTAAATCTAATTAAATTAGTCTGTTTTTAACAGTTTGATATTTATTGCTTCTATACTGCTACTGGACATTGTATTACACAAATGAATCTTCAAAAGTTGTTATTTAGGCTTTAAAAGCCGGTGATACATAGAGTACGCCACCCCTGTCTATATGTCGAAACCATCCGTGTCTTTAACATATTAATGCCGAGTTCCTTTTACACCTTTTTAATACCTAGGTACCAGTTGACACCAGTTTTCCCATATTGTAATTTTAACTTATTTGATCTCAAGATTTGAGTCTGAGATTAAGTAATAACAAAGTTTCCTTACTAAAATATTGTTTTTCATATTTAAAATTTTCGCATTCTCTAATGGCAGATTTTCGTACCAACCGGCATTAATGGGTTAAGGGTTAGGCAGCCTAAGAGAGACTGCTCAGGGCCGGCTAGGCCTGCCCTTTAGAGCTTAACGTCTCTCCCGGTATGTTCCCCGACACGTTGGGGCTCGTTAGTGAGACCAGTCCTGTCTGGCCGTATGCAGACGGACATACACAAAAGGCGCAGGGGGCGACGCCCACCCGCCAAGGGCGGCCACGCACCACCGACCACAGAACCCAGAATTTATCTGAAAAACAAAGTGAGTTTACAAAAAAAAAAGGCAAATGCCTGCCCGCCAGGAAAACTCCTACTCGCGACAGAGGGCGTGGTCTTTAAGGGTTAATATCTCAGATAATTACCGACTATTTAAAAAAAAAATCATTATCAACAATGCTTTTATACTTCTGCTACGATAGGTATCTCCAGCGCTCCTCAACACCTTTGCTGAATGACCGCAAATTGAAATTTGTGTGTAACGGAAAAATGCACTTTTCCCAAAAACTATGTGAGCTAGGGTAATCGCTATAATTTTCTTGCAAGGTTTAAATTATCGTCTACTTCCTCTAATGTTTTCATAATTTTAGTTTCAGTATATTCGGAAATAGATGGGGGAGGGGGGGGGGCATATTTTTGCACTACATTTCTAACGATCTCTCTGCAAATATAATACCTAAAATTAAAAGAAATATATTTATGAGTTCAGCATTACGAAATCTTTAACACGATACCCCACACGATATACAAATATTTTTTTTCAATTAACTTAATTAACCCCCTCTACATTTTTCCTAAAAATATATGTAAATGTTTAATTATCTGTAAATATATGGATCAATAGTCTTTATTACTTACCCGTGATTTGAACTTTCCACGTCCCATAGTTTACGAGTAAAATGGCTCTGACAGACAGAGAGACACAAGAGCAGGGTTCGCACAGACTAGAAATGAAAACATTCCCAAGTAGTACTTGGAACTACTTATATAAGCAAACCACTACTTAGAAACTCCTTATATTCTATTGCGGCTTCGGACGCAAGCGATATTGCTGCCGAGGAAAAAAAAATCGTGATTGAAAAACGCACGGTAAATCCTTTATGCACGTGATTCATCTGAAGCATAACATTGATTGGGTAGGGTAATCTTAATAGCAGGGCTCCCACTAGGTCCGTAAAGACGGTTTTTCGACTCTGTTAGCCGACCTTTATTTTAAATTTTATCGATGTTTGGCATTTAGCCAAGAATCTCGGAAAAATCGCGCTTTTCGCACATATGTTCCAAAAAAAAAAAAAAAGAATACCGTCAAATTTCATCAATCGATCGCGGAAAAAAATCGTAAATTTTGTCAAAGGATCGTGAAAAAACGCGAATTTCTCCAACAGATCGCGGGAAAACTCGGATGTCTTTAAAAGACGATAATTTCTTAAAAGACAGCGAAAAACACGAATTTACTCAAAGGATCACGAAAAAATGCGAATTTCGTTACAGATCGAGAAAAAAAGCAGATTTCCTCAAAAGATCCCGAAAAACACACGGTTTCCATCAAAAGATCGCGAAATAAACGTTAGTTTCGTCAAACGATCGAAATAAAACGCGAATTTCCCCAAAAGATCGCGAAAAACACGTGAATTTCCTCAAAATATCGCGAACGACACGCGAATTTCCTCAAATGGTCGCGAAAAGCACGTGAATTTTGCCAAAGGATCGCAAAAAACACCCAAATTTCGTCAAATGATCGCGAAAAACACGCAAAATTCCTCAAAGGATCTCGAAAAACACGCAATTTTCATCAAAAGATTGCGAAAGAAACTCAGATTCGTTAAACAATCGAAATAGAAGGCGAATTACCCAGAAGGACGCGAAAAAAAACGTGAATTTCTCCCAGAAGATCGCAAAAGAAACGCGAATTTCCCCAGAAGATCGCGAAAAAAATGCGAATTTCATCATAAGGTTGCGAAAACAATGCGAATTCGTCAAAATTTCACCTTCAAAGAAAGCGATTACCGCTGTTCTAATAGAATAATTTCAAAACTTGTTATATTTTTTCTTGTATGTTGCATTTAGCATTCTTTTTTTTTTTTTTTTTTTTTTTTTTTTTTTTTTTTTTTGCCTTTTAAATTTTCTTTAAGATGTATCATGTATGTGATATACATAATAAGTGTTTGGGGTTTGACATCTCTATTTATATGACCTAGGGGTGATTCTAGTCCGAATTTCCCGAAATTTCCGAAAATGTAAGGCATTCATTTCCGAAAATTTTAAAAAATCGGCCACCAATCCGGAAATTCGGACATATGTCGCCGAAAAAAATAAATTTTGTCAATCGTTCGTAGAAACATCGGCAATTTCTTCAAAGGATCACGGGAAAAACGGAAATTTCGTCAATGAATCGCGAAAAAATGCAAATTTCGTCAAAGAATCGCGAAAACCCCCGCAAATTTCGTCGAAAGATCTCGAAAACCCAAAAATTCCGTCAAAAGATCGCGAATAAACGGCAAATTTCGTCAAAAGATCGCGAGTAAACGGAAAATTCGTCAAAAGATCACGAAAAAACGGCAAATTTCGTCAAAAGATCGCGAAAAAACTCACAAATTTCGTCAAAAGATCGCGTAAAAACCCACAAATTTCGTCAAAAGATCGTGTAAAAACCCACAAATTTCGTCAAAAGATCGTGAAAAAACCCACAATTTTCGCCAAAAGCTCGCGAAAAAACCTGCAAATTTCGTTTAAAGATCGCGAAAAAACACGAATTTCGTCAAAGAGCCACGAAGAAAACGCATAGCTAGTGTCGGGAGTGGATTTCCCCCTCCCCCCCTCTCTGGTGTAATTTTTCAGATTTCCTGTGAATTTCAGAATTTTTTTATCACTCAAAATCACCCCTGTGACATGACCATTGGTCACTGCATAAAAAAGTAGATTGTCAATTTTTTATTTAAACTTACGAAATCAATAAGCAATATATTGTGAGTACTGTGCAATTTCAGCCAGTGACCCGGAGCCGAACAATTTTTGATGCTCCAGCTCCAACTCCGCTCCTAGAGAAAATACTGTGGCTCCAGCTCCGGCTCCGGCTCCAACTCGGCTCCGACTTAGGATCATTTTAATTTACACGTTTAATTTTTTGCTCACAAATACTTTCTACCTTCATTAAAGATCTGACAAAATGCATTTTTCTTCTCATCAAACTTGAAATGCTTGTTCAGAAAATATGACATCTTTTAGCTTTTGCTTTTAAAATAGAAAATTTGGTGGAATTTTAAACACAAAAATCTTAAATTTCTTCTACACTTTTTAAACAGCCAAAATTGTACAACTACACATATAAACAACAGGCGGTCATATTTGTTTTCAAATAGTGTTGTCACTTAGTTCAAGTAGAAGTAAAGTAGTGTTACCATGTTTTGAGAAGTTTTCCTTGTCTATAATAATAATAATAATAAAAACCTAAAAAATGATATAATTAAAATACTGAATAATGATGTAATTAAAATATTTTAAGCCTAGAAATTTAACCCTTAAATGCCGGGTGTTGCATTTCGGCAACACACCCAAATTAGGGTCTAAAATACTATTAGAATAATATTGAAGCTATAATGCCTAATGTTGACAATAAAATACATTCTGAAAATATTATTAAATCGATTTTCAACATGCAGATGGCAAAACTTGTGCTGTTTAAGAATAAAGATATATTTATTTTTTCAATTGTTGCTACATGTTCTTTTTGTTTTGTTTGGATGTTTGCGAAATACCCTATTTTGTACTGCAGTGAGCAAGTAAAATTTATTTCTTATTATAGTTCCTAAAATTCTTGTGTGTTTAACATTATAGAATTTTATCAAGGAAAATTATCTTTTCAATTAAAGACCAGTATTGCCGAATAGTAACAAACAGTTTTTTAGCCATAAACCATACTTAAAACAAAATATGATTTTTTAAAGTATTTTTCCCATGATTTATTTAAAAAATTTAAGCCGAAAAACATCATTACAATGATTTTTGAAAAATCAGGCATTTAAGGGTTAAAAGACTGAAAAAAAATATTTAAAAGAATATTAAAAACTAAAGGAGCCCAGGAGCTGGGCAAAATTTAGAGCTCCAGCTCCAGGGAAAACACAGCTCCGGAGCGCTCCGGCTCCGGGCTCCAGCTCCAGCTCCGGGTCCCTGATTTCAGCACTAACAATTAGATTCAAATAGAGTAAAATTTGTTTTTGAAATGTTCTTTTGTCCAAATTGGGCATTAAAAATTGGAGTGTGCATACCACATAACGGTGCAAGAAATAAAAATATCGACAACAAATTAAAATGGCAATGCCTTAAAATTTTTTGGACTCCTTGGATTTTTTAGGTACTCCTTGGTTTTTTTCTTCCCAACTCTGTATGAACCCTGCAAGAGTGATTTTATAATGGTTCCGTTTTTACTTTTTATTTTACTTTTAAAAAATATTTTTAAAGTACAGGATTTAATAGAAAAAAGAATTGCTAAAAAATACATGCAGTATCGTTATATTAGATATTAGTAAACTTGTTACAGTTTAGCTAAACTTTCTATTTCAGACGGTGTTAAGAGGCTGTATATTATTTAAATAAAAATTGCGTGAAAATCTCTTCTAAGGAATAATGAATCCATGAAACTGTGATGTCGTTCGTCATTAACACTCTGCAATTACTGATACCTACGCCACACCCTGTTTGTGTATAATGACTCCTTAAACAAAATACTACTTGGAAGAATTATTTGTAACAATGTAAGAACGAAAACACAGCGTATTCTCCATAACAAAGGAACTAAAATAGTTTATTGCATGTACTAAGAAGTGCTCTAATAGCTTTGCTCACGAATGTTAGTGTTGTCGAGAATAGCCAAATATAAGAACTCCAAAAGTAAGTATATTCAAAAGCAGGGTTCGTACGGGTGATGAATATCCCAACTATGAAATTCTTCCCTACCAGTATTTTTTAATGGAAAATCTCTCCTGAAATAAGGCAAAATTTCATCCCTTTACACTGCATTTATTTTCCTATAAAAAAAAATCTGATATTTGGCCTTGAAAATAACGGTACCCGTACGAACCCTGAAAAGCAGTATAGTTTTATCTAATTTTCGCAGTTTTAAAGTTAGGGTGTTTTTAATTTCGTATCCATAATAATAACAAATATAGAATCAACTAACTTTTTTGTTAGAAATTTAAAGTACTAGTAGATTCGTGCGAAGCTTTCGCACTCAAATATTTAACGTTCATTTTCTGATATATTTTACATTAATTTATAGCAACTGCATTTTTTAAACCAAACAACTTATTCTAATGAAATATGGGTGCACTATGTCAAATCCTGTTTTAAAAACTTTCGTACAATGCACCATTCATAGTTGTGCGTCTTGTTTGTGAATAAAAAAAGGATGCTGACATCAGGAGGAATATCTATGATGATACTTATCCTTAAAGCGTAATGAAAATTCATTATGTAATGCCAGATGTCTGCAAACAAACCTACACAGTGATACCTCATTCACCATTGTACGCTACATATTAGTTAAATTCCGTATTTGATGCCAGATGTGGGCACAAAATCCTATACAGTGATATCTCATTCATCATTGTACACTACATATCAGTTAAATTCAGTATGCGATGTCAGAAGTTGACAAAAAATCCTATACAGTCTTACCTCATTCATCATTTTACGTTACATATTAGTTAAAATCAGTATGAGATGACAGATATATGAAAAAATACCTATCCAATGATATCTCATTCATCGTTGTACGTTACATATTAGTGGCGAAAAAGAGATGTTGAAAACAAAAACAATATATATGATTAAAAATCCTCATTCAGTCACGATCACGAGACAATGTGAGGGTAAACGCCTAATTAGCCCATTAAGAGGCCACACTAGTCACGCGGAAAAACTCGAAAGCTAATGCTAAGTCTATGGGGGCGTTATTTTCAAATATCTTGCTTTGATTTTAATATTTTTTTATGTTTTTTTTGCATTGGATAACAGGTGACGATCTACATTCGGGCTAGTTTTTACTTTTTCGAATTTGTTTGTAGTTTTATTTTAATATTAGGATAGTTTCAATTTCAGAACTGGTTCCAAAAATGAAAGTATTTTTTTTTTTTTTATCTGAAACCAAAATTAATCAAAAAAAAGTAAAAACTAGCTAGGTTGTAGATCGTCCTCAGCTATCCCATGAAAAAAAAAATGTCATTCAAAAATATTAAAATCAAAGCGAGAAATTTTAAAATAACTCCCCCATAGACTTAACATTATTTTTTATTTTCTTCCCGTGACTGATGTGGGCTCTTAAACGCCAAAATTTGAAGGTTGAAACTTCCAACTTTTAGCTGAACATCGTTTGCCACCACAAACTTTGGAAGACAATTTTCGCTTTATATGATCTTAAAATTTTATGTCTTTAATTAGGATCAATTCTTTAATTTAAAAATAGTGGTTGGTAGTTAAATAATTCAAATATGTGGATTTATTTTGACCGTTGCGTGAACGCAACACCAGCAGTTACTGTGTTAAATCTTTTTCAAATTCAGTTCAATTGAATCTGCTATTTTTTTTTAACGTTCATTTAAGTTCATTTACAATTTTTTTAGAGGAAAGATTAATTTATATATAGGGTAAGTCAAAATGAATACAGCGATTACAAACGGCTATAACTATTTAATGGAAAAGAATTTATCGATAAGATTAACACAGAATGTAGACGGAACTTCAAAATTTTGTATACATACCTCATAGATGTTCTATGTGGCTTCCCTTGGTCACACGGACAACATATAGGCGGTAATCCATTTCGTTGACTGAACAAATGCTTCAGAATGTATGGCGTGAAATGGAAATAGCGCACCTAGATGTTGTCCGTGTGACCAAGGGAAGTCACATAGAACATCTATGACGTATGTATACAAAATTTTGAAGTTCTGTCTACATTCTTTATTAATCTTATCGATAAATTCTTTTCCATTAAATAGTTATAGCCGTTTGTAATCGCTATATTCATTTTGACTTACCCGGTATATAATTATAAAATATATGGTTGTTTTTTATTTACAAAAATAATTTACCCTTTTTATTATTTTTCCTGTTTTATATTATTTTTTATTTCCTTTTTACTTTCCACACTTGTATGAAAAATTATAGGTTGCATAGGTTTTAATTTTTTTTCTTGGTGAACATTTATTCCACACAATTAAATACTTTTCAACGTTGGAACATTGAGTCTTGGATTTTGAATAATACTCCAAATAAGAGTGCCTAAGAACGCTTTAATCTAGCAATCATTTTCAATGATGTGAATAATTTTCTGTAATTTTGAAATATGTCACGCACTAAATACCATTAAATAATTTGAAAGACTGCAGCTCTCGTTACATGCAGCAATTCGGAATTTATCTCATAAATTTTTAGCTAGCTTGATGGAAATTAAGTATTGTTTTCCGAAAATCCGACGAAACAAGTAGTCTAGGAAACAAAAGATGAAATTTACGACTTCTAACAAAAAATACTTGAGTAACATAAGTAGCCGATTGTGTCATGAGGTGAAGTAAAATCGTATAGATACACTTTTTAAAGTAATAACAGAAATTCCTGCTCCCAAATAATGTAATGAAATTCATTTTTACACTGTTTTATTTACCCAACTTGGTTCATGTAAGCAAATAATAATAATAATAATTAATCTATTTTTTATTTATTCCTTGATATGCCATAATTATGAAAATTAGGTGCACAGGTGTATTTTTGATGAAAATGTAAGATGTTAATATATTTAGAACTTAATTATAAATTAATATGTTAATTCTAAGACTTTTTTCTTTAGCCTGCCACAAGTGATAAATCGGAAAACATTTTTTTAGGGTTACAGTTTTATACGATTTAAAACAACAATTAATTTAATTTTACGCTCTATAAAATAAGCCAACTGACTGACAAACTACAACAAAGAAATATTTTTAAAAATAAAATGTTGAAAATAAAAATAAAAAATAATGAATGTAATTTACGTTTTAAAAAAATACGATTTAATAAATTAATTATTTCATAATAATTAAATTATAATTATACAATTTGAAAATCTATAAATAAATTAACGTTTCAAAATAATGTTTAAATACTGTTCCATTTTTTCTTTTCCTGTTACCATTTTCGAAAAAGAAACGCAACAAAAATTAAATTTTTTCTAATTAGTTTACTCCCTCGTGCTTTATACCAAGCGTAGGAAACACACACACACACATATAGAATTCTCCATAAGCGAGACCATTGCTGACGCAAACTACATCTTTTAAAAGAGATTTTATCTCCGAATTGTGTTGTTCCTGTGAATTTTGGTTATACAGACAGTCAACTTGCTGTATTATAACTTATTATTTTTGTTAAAAAAAAAAAAAAAAAAAAAAAAAAAAAAAAAAAAAATGAAATCGAGCGTAATTTTAAGGATAAACATTCAATGCTTACAAAGATCATTTCTTAAAAAAACTATTAAAACTATTTTTACTTTTATGCTTATTGATTTTTTCTTAAAAAACTATTTTTACTTTTATGCTTATTGATTGTTTTTTTAAAAACTATTTCTACTTTTACACTTATTATAAATATAACTGTTGATTTTATTTAAAATATCGATGGATCCCAGCGACTTGATTCTTTGAAATTATCCTGTTTTTTTATACACTCTGACTGACTTCTTGTTTAATACTTAAAGTAAAAAAATCTGTAGTGACTGTGCTCGATTTTCTTTACCATATACAATAAATCGTAAATTCAGATAACTTTCTGACACGATGGATTCCGCTAGATTCGAACACTGGAATTTATCTCTAACCCACTAATGCTTGGCTACATGACGAAAATTGTATTACGTCCTTTGTTAATTTTCGCATAGTCCTGAACTGGTTTAAATACCTAATTCGTCGGTCGATCTGTACGACACTTTATATAGTCCTTGCGACATTGGTGAATAACATATTAGCCAAATAGGATAAACAGTACCGTTTGGAAACTAACACGATACACACGCATACATCATGATTACAGTACTTATTAGACTATGTGTTTGGAAACAGAAACGTATGTTATAGGGATCAAATTGAATATCGAGATTTTGTATAGGTTGAATGGGGTTATCCATTAAGAACGAGCATCCAAACGTATATATCGGTTGTAAAAAGACTTGGGAATCTTTTAAAAGAGATTCTCTCTCCGAATTGTGTTGTTCCTGTGGATTTTGATTATACGGCTAGACTGGAAGTGAAAAAGATCTTGTAGTTAATATGTTTTGTAATGGTAACTTTTATAGTTAAATTTGAATAAGCAGTCAGATGGTTATGAAGGAGAAGGAAATCTTTCACTAAGTTATATTATACCTTTTCATGAAAATTTTATGTGTTATATTTTGATAATTCGGTGTAATAGATACGTTTTTAACACTGAAATTAACGATACCAATCTTAAAATATGCCGAAAAAGAAATAATTTTCTTACGACAAATTTTAAAATATATTAAGTTTTTACTGGTCCAGTCTTGTCTGCTTTGTTATGTTGATCTGATCATCTTTATCGAGATGATCAGCATGTATTAGGAACTATATATCCCGAACTATTTATTCGAGGAACATTATTAAATTCAGCAAGTTTAATATCTAATTTAAATAATATTCAAATTTTCAAATTCTTGCATTGATTTTATTATCTGTTTTATCCTAAATGGATTACTTATTTAGTTGTATTAAGAATTTATTAAGATTTATCAAAACTTCTATGACTTTTTAAGATTTAATGCTAATCTCCTTGATGAATTAGTTTTTTAAATTTCAAATTTTAAATTTCAGGCTTCAAGATTTCAAGCTTTTAAGCTATTTCTATTAAACTTTAAATAAATCATATTCTTTCTACTCACAAGTAGTTTTCACAATAACTGATTGATGATCTGTAATATCCATACATAAAAGATCCAAAGTTTCAATACATTGTTTAATTTGGGCTCGCCCAGCTTATGCAACATTGGGTATCTCTTGTGAGAAGATTGTACTACATCCTAAGTGAAATTTCAATAAAGGGGGGGGGGGGTCTTCCATCCTGCTGAGGCCTCTGGGCCCGCTCCGGTGTCTGGGGGTTTCGTGGGATGAGGGATATGTTTTTTTTTTTCCCTCGTGGACATTTAGCTCCTATACCGCAAGGTTGGCTGTCTACGAGTGGGTGATTTCTGTGATTTCTGCATATACTTACGGAAGGGAAATTAGAAGCTGACTTTGAGGAACAGAAGAAAAAAAATATTTTAAGAAGTAAAAAAAAAATAATAATAAATAAATAAATAATTTTGTAACGTCAAATTTTAATATAAGAATGTAAAAATTCATTTAATTTTGAAATTCTGTTTTTGTTCTCATAATAATTCTGGAATTCGAATGCGGCAGTGTGGAATAAACTGAAAAAAGAGATGCTGTAAAATTTCATACGCATAAAAGGTTTATTAAACCAACCCATTTTATAAATGTGTTTGTCATACCCAACTGCTTTTCTATATTAAATCCTTAACAAGTCTCGGGAATGTTTCAAAATATTTTCTACCGGCAAATTGTGTTTTTTCCAGTGAATTTTGGTTATATGGTCAGCCTAGAAGTGGAAAAGATTATGCAGTTAATAAGTTTTTTAAAGTTAAACTTTATAGTAAGAATTTGAATAAGTGATCGGATGGTTACGAAGGATAAGAAAATGTTTTACTAAGTAATATGGAACCTTTTCATGATATTTTAGGGGTTATTCTTTATTGTGTTAGATAGGATTTCAATATCGAAATTAAAGATGGAGATTTTAAAATGCGCCCAAAAAGAAATTTTCTAACGTCAAATTTTAAAATTGATAAAATTTTTACTGGTCCAGTCACTTCTCTTTTGTTATTTATATTTGATCTTCTTTATCAACATGAACATCCTGGTTTAGTGAACTATGTACACCAAGCAGTTTATTAAGTTTCATATAGATTTTTAGAATTTTTTATAAGAAACGGAGTTATTATTGTCGCTCGCCTGTCGCATCTATTGACAGAAGGGAGATTGGAAGCTGGTGACTTTGAGAAACCCTAGAAAAACATATTTTAAGAAGTAGAAAAATAAAATAAAAAGCAAGATAATTTTATAATGTCAAATTTTAAGATAGAGTTATAAAAATTCATTTAATTATGAAATTCTGATTTTGTATTGTTGAAAATTCTAGAATTAGAATGCGGCAGTGTGGAATAAACTGAAAAAAAGCTATGCTGCAAAGTTTCATGCACGTCAAATTTTTACTAAACAAACCCTTTTTATAAATGTGTTCATCACACACAACTGCTTTAAACCCTTAACGGTATCATCAACTCAAAAACATGCTTTCCATCAACTCAAAAACAAGCTTTCGTATTTAATCACACTTGACAGATATAATTTATCGTTGCATATCTCGCCTCAAACATTTATGTATCTCTCACTCAAGCTGTCTCTCTGCACAATTAAGCTATTTATTTTTAGATGAAAGAATCAGTGTTTAGAACAATACCAAGTCTTTCCTTTGCAGTATTCTTCCGGCAAATGTCATAAATGTTATCTTACGTTGCTCAACGTTTAACAGGAAGCAGGACAGTAATGGCTGATAAGCAAAAGAGGTGAAGATGTTGCGGGCATTTGACCTTTTAATCATTTATTAAACCATTTATTATTTATACATATAACTCTGAAATTAACGTCTGCGTCTAAAAATTAATGTAACATTATTTTAATTCAAAACAATGTATTCTTAAATAAAGGGAATGCTATATATTTGAAGAAAAATATAATTTTGCAGAAATAGTTGAAAATTTAAACATGTATATATGACGACACGTAAGGATGTTTTAATAATATAAATAAGTATTATCTTTGTATTTGGGTTACACTGAAATGCCTCTCGTAGGGTATTTTAAAAAAATACAAACATTATAAAATAAAAGAATTTTTAAAACTATTCAGTTTAAAATGCTCCGTAACCTGACTGTTTTAATATATTTTCAGTAATATTGGTCATAATTTTTGTAAAAGTTCGCATTTATAATTAAATTGCATAGTTTAACAGCCATCCACTTTTTTTTAGTAACACCAGTTACGAATACATATACCCAGTTTATATAAGGATATAAATTTGTGATTACCTTAGGCGAAGATATTACTATTCGGAAATAGTGTTACTTAAAATGCGGGAGAAATGACAATTATGAAATTTCAAATACGAAATAAAATTTATACAAGGAGTTAAATAAATGAAAGTGATTTCTTATAGTTCAATCTTGATGCTTATCAATTTTAATTTACTAAGTAGTATTAATGATTTTTTATCCATAATATCACTTTTACAACTGAATAATTTAAAATTTTCTAAAATTTATTAAATGATTACATAAATCTTCTAATATAGTTTCAAAAATTTACGAAAAATGCTTTAGAAGATATATTTTTTATGAATTCATAATTCAGTACATAAACGGTTAATCTCTTACACATCTCCCGCTCTTAGTTAAGCGCATTTCCATCAATTATTTCCCTTGCATGTAGACAAGGTAAAGATTTTTGCAACTATACTTTTTACCCGATTGCCAATAAGGGTTATATATTTCACACGTATCTGGGCATGTGGATTTCTTTATACTCTCGAAACATCCCAACGGCTGGATGGATTTTAATAAATGAGTTCTCTATTGATTCGTCTTAACCGTCCGATGGTTATAGGCTTTTTTATAAATTCAAAATGGCGACCGTAAAATACAAAAGGGCGGCAGACACGAAATACGCACCCTATTTAGTGGCATACCATTGGATAGGTCTTAAAATATGTAGATGATGTTTCATTGATTATTTTACAGTCAGAAGCACCGCTTAAATATTACACAACCTGAAAGCTGTATAGGTAGAATCTCTAGCTTTACTGCAACTCTAATCTTCATAGAAATCTGTAGGCCTCATCAAAAAAGTGTGTATAGATAGGAACTAACAATTAAACACAACTTAAAAGTCATCAATACAAGTAAATAAAAAAATAGGTAAGTAATATAAAAAATTGTTTCACATTGATGAGAAATAATTATTTAGTTCGCTTTTTACGCAGTCGGGTTTCTTTATTTTTTAAATCTAATTATTACTTATTTTCTTATGACTTCGCGTCGTAAATTTATGCTGAAAAAAATTAAAACTAGCATGTTGGGGCACCACATAATTTTCTTCTATATAGATATCATCATTTGCAGCACAAAATAAAATGGCAATCAATTCGTTTTTGTAATACAGCTATCGAGGAAAACGTGAAAAAAGAGAATAGCGATAACACTTGTTGGGCAATTTGCAATCACACCTTATCGACACCAATTTATATCAAGATCTAACAGAAAACGAGGTTTGATGAAATTCCGTGCATTAGATTTTGAGATATAGCTAACGCGGAAATCGTAAACAATACCGCACAGCAGCGTCACGTCTTAGGCGATATACACCAAAGCCGAATAAGGGGTTAATTTATTTTTAAGTCAAATTTAAAATGAAGTTTTTTTTTAATTTCCGTGCACAAGTTCTTGAGATAGAGTGCCCATAAAATTTGTGTTACATATAGGCAGGCAGATCGTAGAAATCGTTCGGCATAGTAGCGCCACCTATTACGCAATATACACCTAAATTGAATAAGAATCTACTTATGTGAATGTATAGCAGAATATGAAATTTTATAATATTCCGTGCATTTCGTGTTCTGGCGATAGGGCTACATCGAAAATTGGACAAAATTGAGCATAGTAGCGTCACCTTTTGGGTTACATACATCCGAAAGTTAGCACCACCAACTTATATTAATGTTAAATTGAATCTGAAGATTTATTAAATTTATTGTTGTAGGTCATTAATTAGAGCGACCAAAATATTTGTGTCGCATACCGACACATAGACTCACAGACAAACATTTTCTAAAAACTGTAAAATTGTGTTCAGTACTTCCTATAACGTATATATCCGTCGAAATTTTTAACGAACGAAATACTTTCTTTTTGTAAAGGTAGTAGAAAGGAAAATTAATTAGTATTTTAAAATTTGTACATTTACTTATCAATGACAATATATGCTATCAGTGAACTGTATATTTATTTGAGGTTGCTCTCTCATTCTAAATGGCTACTTTCTGACATATGAAGAAGGCAGTTTTTATTCTTAACCACTTCACCGGCGACAGGTATGGGAAAACAGTGTTTTATTCCCGAGTTGTCTCAGGACAGAAGGTGAAATGGTTTTATCCACCTGCGCTGGAAAGGCATGACACAAATGTAGGAATATTTTTGATAATTAGTTGCATACCTACTACTCATACCATTATATTTTAATAGTAATGTTTTCTAATTTGATGTTAAAAATTTTTCGATTAAATAACATAATAATTACTATTAAAAATAGTGGTGTACCAGACTTCGCAGTTATGAAACTATTCACAAAATATAACTGGAAGAGAATAGCACGTCTTTCAGCGTAATTGTTTAAATATACAGTAATTGGAGATGTTTCTATTTACAATCTCCTAATTTAAACCGAATTTTCCGTTTTTGCATAAAAACGAGAAGCTTTTCAGAAAATGCTGTGAAAATTTGCAATTTTTAGATTAGACAGATTGGGAATTATCGTCGTGTCACAAAAAGTGATTTTTATTCATGCTGTAATATTTATTGAAAAATGAAAAACACTGTTCTATTCGGAACATCAATTTAATTGTTATCACTGCAAAACAATGTATAACTAGTTGGATGTGCCAATCCCAAAACTTTCTTCCATCTTATACATCTTAATATTTCAAAACCTAGTTACACATGTTAATACTTCAATATTATTAGTTCAATACTATACCAACTTTGATTTTCATCTTAAATTTCTGCTCCAGACTTTTGGATGGTACAATATTCAAAATCGCATAAAAATCACTGTTACAGCGCACCCTACTGGCGAAGTTTTAACAAATTCAGGGAGGACCTGCTTGCCATAGCCAAAAACTTAAAATAAAAATTTGGTTCAATTCTATGCTTAACTTCATACACTTTTGGATGGTACAATATTCAAAATCGCACAAAAATAGCTATTACGGCGCCCCCTACCGGCGAATTTTTTCCAAATTCAGGGAGGACCTGCTTGCCATAGCCAAAAACTTAAAATAAAAATTTAGTACAATTCTATGCGTAACTTCATACACTTTTTGATGGTACAATAGCGACAGACAGACGGACAGACGGATAGACACACGGACAGACAGGCATTTTCTATAAACATGTGTTTTGGGATCTCTGACACCTAAAACGTGTAAATCCGTCGAAAAACGGAAGTCGAAAAAAATTTCGATTACAATACTTTCTTCTATTGAAGATAGAAGAAAGTAAAAATGATTCCATAAAAGTTTCACGTTGCCCAGCGAGGAATAATATAAATATATATTCTGTAACATCATATAAATTAAAATAAAATTCCATAGATACGCATCAAATGCTTTTTTGAAGTTGTGCTAAATATTTAGAAATGTAAAGCTAAAGTTAAAAAAGAAATATTTTTTTATTCTCTAATAATTTCTCATATGTGATTGTTAAACTTCTTTTTTTTATGTTGAAAAGAAAGAATTCTTTTTCTCACACATTTTTTAATTTTATATATGAAAAAAACCCCCAGGGAATGCATATAATACAAACTTTGATAATAACGCGATTAAATTTCAAAACATATCTCGTACCAAGTAGTTCAAAAGTATAATCTTTTTATATGGTCCATGCAAAAGTTTTTAAGCTTTTGAAAGAAGCAATGAAAACGCGAAGTTCTTTTTATATTTTCCTCCAAGAGACCATTCCTTTGCTGCTTGTTAGAAACAAAGAGAAGCGTGAAGGAAGCTATAAAACTAAATTTTATGTGCGTTGAGTATTTTCCTACCTCTGCAACAAACTATATGGAAAGAGTAACTAAAAGGGTTTGGGGAACACAGAAAGAAATGCAGACGGAGCGACATTTTTAAAATGGTCTCAGGTGAGGAAAAAGTTTTAAATGTATACAATTTTCGATAAAATTTAGTATAGGGTAAAGTTGAAAGTTGTAGTAATACATAAATAATGTATGTAGACTACACTGTATTTTAAACTTGAGACTACAGGATACGTTTTTCTTTAAATAGACAATATATTCTAAGAAATTTGCTTTTAAAATGCATTAACCTGAAGGTATTGTTATAATACATTTCAGGCTTTCTCTTTACTTTTCTAAACAATTCAGATAATAGTAAAAAAAAAAAAAAAAAAAAAGTTAGTAATTAAAGGGCCAAATTGCAAAAATATTTCCATATGTAATTTTAATTGCTACAGTTTTCCATACAGTTGAATCCCATATCACTGAATTTATTTAAAATACCACAAGAATACCATTCTATCTCTATGACGGTATACAAAAAATCAATTTATTCTTTTTTAATGTTTCATTTCGAAAATGCAGTGTATAAAGTAAAAAAAAATTGCTCCTATTTGTAGTCAAACTCACACAAAAAATATTTTCCAGAATGGAATTTATTAAAAAATAAAAAATAATTATAACTCTAGTTTAAATATTTAATGAATGGCTTTCATGAGGAAATCAGCATATGAATGATAATATTTAATTTAAGGGAATTATGTTTTTTAAAAAGATATTTTGAGTCGTTTGATGTATTCTTACATACACAAGATTTTTCTTTCAATCTTATTATATATATATGTATTATATAAAAAATTTACTTGCAACATTCATTTAAATTATTCTAAATTGTCGGCGTATTCATTAGTTCCTATTTTTTAATACTATCTATTATTTATGTCTAGTTAAATTCCTATAAACTTAAAACGCATATCTTAATAATGATCTTATTCAAAATCTTAATCTAAACTTTTAATCCCTTCATTAATTTTTATCAGCTACCGAAACTCTATATTCTGAGAACAGCTAGTTTTAGTTTTCGAATGTTTATATAAGCCATTTTACAATTTTCTTTTTATTTTATTCAATATAAACTTCCCACCAACCTGTCTACTTCAGCCGTATTACATCAAAATTCCTGCGTCAGCCAATCCGGGTCTCATTTCTATTACGCCCCCATCTCACTCTCCATTGGTTGAGTGACGGATCGCATTTTTTCTCGTGTCTCGTTTATGAATGTGTTTGGTTCGTCTGAAGTTCACGTTTTAATCGGTATTCCTCCATGTATTCTAACAAAACACTCGAGCATGAACTCAGAGAACAGATTTTTGTGCTGTTCGATTGCTTATCTAATTTGTTACCTGGTGTCTTAAGTCGCGTAGAATATCTAAATCGTCACTAACATCTTTCTCGCATGAACAATTAATCTGATAAACACACTGTGGCAATTGTTTACGTTTATATTTGTGGTTAAATAAACAGTTTGAAGTGAATTTCGCCTGTGGTTTTTTTGGAGGGGGGTGGGAAACTACAGGATTTCTTAATCCATTACTGACCACTAATGCGGCCTCACGTGCATTCGACTGCATCAGGAATAGCTGGTGTTACGATTGAACTTGGCCAATCTCATCACTATAAACAGTTGATAAATTTGATTAAATCAGTCAAATGAAACCTGTCCGCAGCTGCTAAAATTCCACCATGTTGATACATCCAATAGCGATGTTTGCACTAAGCTGTACGAATGTTATAATACTTCACCAATGCCTGATTAATATATAATAATAATCCATCAGGATGTAGTAAAATACACGGCAAGATTGTTCGACTTAATCTACTTATTCTTTACGTAATATATACATATACATAGGGAGAGAGAGAACTCTTCCATTATTTGAGACACCGTTTAATGGAGAGAAAATGTCAAGATGAAAATATAAATATATCTTCAAATTTCGTCCTTATATTTGGAACAGCACTTAATCCGAACAAATTTTGCAGAACCAATGTGTAAAAAAAAAAAAAAGTGAATTCCCTGTTAGTTCGTGTGAATGTTGAAGATAGAGATATAATTAAACCAGCAACTGCGGAAACAATTCATAGGCACACTTCACCATGTTTTTATTTTTGTGAGTTCTTTGTTTCACAGATCTATGATGTACCGCTTGTAATTCTAATATAACTTTTTCCACATATTGATAAAACACTTCGTGGCCTTGACAACTTAATATACCATACGCCATAAAACTTTTTTTTTTTTTTACATCTGTACTCCACATCACCATGATTTTTATATCTTAAATCTCGTCCATCCTTAGTGTGAAATACATTTAATTATAATATAAATATCAATTAAGAAGGTTTACCACTTATAAAATGGGTCAAGCGCTGTCGCATTTTACCTGAAATATGATAATCGGGATTCCAAGCCATGCAAATATACAAGACAGAACCCGAAATCCGAGATTTTCCAAAAATAATAATAAGCAATTGAAATCAACTAAAGCTCGAATGAAGTCCAACTTCATATTTTTGAGATTACTGTGCAGCGAGTTAATAAAAACAACTTAAGTTGTACTTAACTATTACTTTTCATGTACGTAACTTTTAAGTTAAATTAATTACAACTTATTTTGTTTCTAGATTTTTCATAAGCGCCTTGCTCTACATTTTTTCCGATATACTCACATTCAATTATATATATATGATGAACTCACTAATATATCTACATTTCTTTCATGCGCATGATTTCATCAAATTCTCAATTGCACTAGACACAGAATTCATAATGAAAAATTTATGCCATTGACGTTAACATTTTTGACAGTTCAAACGATAATTATAAACATTATAGTGCAATATTAACTACGTCCCCCTTCTTTTCAAACAATCACCAGAACACTTATAATACTCTTTTATTCTTTTATTAAATCATTTTTGTTGTAAATTATGGTTTGCTATTCGTGAACGATGTTTAAACTTTATATGCAAAAACATTATAAAATTTTTACTGACTCTACTCGGAAATCAAATTTCGTCTTGCAATAGTTTAATCCATATATCTCTGAAATATTCATCAACCCTTTATGTACTGAATTATGAATTCATAAAAATTTTACCTTCTAAAGTATTTTTCCTGAATTATTTAAACTACATTAGAAAATTTATATAATCATTTAATAAATTCTAGAATGATCTTTGAAGGATTGAAGGATTTAGATGGATTAATGAAATTAAATTTATAGGGATATTGTGCAATATTTATAACCCCACTCAAATCTTTTAATTTAAATATTTTTCTTAGTATTTTGTAGATTTAAAAAATGTACAAATATGTTCTTACAATATAAATATAGAAATATTTCCGAATCGAAAAATCCCCCTCCCACCCAACACCTAGAAAGCTGAAAAGATGCAAAGGCAAAAGAAATCATCCTTTTAAATGTATTTTTCTTTTGTGTAACCAATAATGCTTTTGGAACAAGATAAAGTAATTTATCTATAATTCATTCTAAACTGTGTTACAACTAATCGATGTAATAAATTTATTTTATAACAAGTTATTTTAATGGTACTTATAAGTACCGTCAATAGATAAAGGGTTAAAAACTTAAAATGAATAAGTACTCACCGTACTTATAAACACCATTAAAATAAGTTGTTATAAAATTCATTTAATATATGGATTAGATGTAATACAGTTTAGAATGAGTTATACATATAGTAAAGCGAGGAGAGTTCGCGCGGTAGGAGAGATTGCGCACAAAGAGATTCGACGGGAAGGAGTAGAGTCCGCGCCCAGCGACTCCAGGTAGTGGTTCAGCAGCATTAGTGCAGTGTCTACATGAATGTGCATATTGATTGTTCCAAGCGTCTTGGATAAAGCAGTGCTACTTTGTTTTTTTTCCCAAAGTAAGTGCTTGAATTTTCATAACTGTTCGTCAGAATTTTTATAGAGCGTCAATAATGCAAAATACTTTGAACTTAAACGATTTCTTATAAACTACTAACCTGGACTAAATATGCGAATACCAAAAATTCATTTTAGAAGTGGCCATATTTAAATAACAGGCTGCGCAATCTCTCCTACCAAAATAGGAGAGTTTGCGCATCTGCTACTTAGGAGAGATGGCGCATTTCCCCATAAGTTTAAGTGTTAGTTTAAGCTTATTGATATATTTGCATGAATTGCAAATTACGTGTGAAACATATGAATGAATCAATTTTGAAATAATTTCGGAAAAACACATAATTATCAAAACTAAATTTGGCAACAAATTAATTTGCAAAAAAATACTTTTGCAGATAAAAATTTTATTAATAAATTAATAATACAGTTGTTATTAAATAAATTTTATGTAATTATTTTTGTTAAAAATTAATAATATATTTGTTAATAATTTAATTAAATATTAATATACATTTTTTAATTTATGAGCGATTAATTTGCTAATAAATTAATTTTGTTAACTAAAATAAATTTTCTAATACAATGTTTTGGAAAAGCTTTCACCCATTCCATGTAGTGTAATGCCATCGAAGTCAAAAGGAAACAGAGTGAAACTAATGTTACTGATCAACAAAATATACATGAAAAAAGACTTAAGAAGGATGCCGCTACAAAAAAACTTTTGAAGATAAGGTGCGTCCACAAAAAGTGGGATAAAAAAACTCAAGGAAAAGAACCGAAGGTCAATGAGGATGAGTGCAATGAATGTCTGTAACCGTACCAGGAGACAACTTCGACAACTGACTGGATTCAATGTATTGCTTATTGCAAGTGGTTGCACGAAAGATGCACTATTTACAACAATAAGTGCATCGATTGTGGACGACGACAACTTCGGTTCGCAAACAAACTTCGCAATGAAACTGTGGAAATGGAAATGAAGTAATTTTCAAGTTAAACATGTTCAACTAGATTAATGTTATTTTGTAATCTTAGTAGGGCTTGCTATTTCTGATATTTTAATCTTCTTAAATTAAAATTTTTAACTGATGTTAAAATAATTCATTCTTTTATTTATTATTTAAACATTTGGTTGAAATATTCACTCCTAATACAATAATATTTACTCACAAAAACCTTTCAACAATGTCGATTAAGTGTAATTATTATTGTTAACAATTTAATTTTAGTTATTATTAATAACAATCTCTTCTACCTATGTGCGCAATCTCTCCTACCCATGTGCGCGTTCTCTCCTACCCTGTAAGGAGAGATTGCGCAAAATAGTTTTCTTGGTTTTATTACTGCTGTTCTATTAAATTACAGTATAAAAACAAAATAACAATGGAAATGCATAAAAACAAATGAAGTCAAAATTATTCATGCATAGTTTAGCAAAATACTAATATTTCGATTTTTTATTATTATTATTTTGAAATGTGCGCAGACTCTCCTCGCTTTACTATACATAATTTTATCTTCTTAAAAAAGCATTATTGGTTACACAATACAAAAATATGAAGAAAAAATGATTGCTTTTGCCTTTGCATCTTTTATGCTTTCTTGGCGTTGGGTGTTGGGCGGGGTAGGGGAGTAATTCTTCAATTCAGAAATATTTCTATATTTCTATTGTAAGAACGTTATATTTCTACATTTCCTAGTTCTACAAAATACTCAGAAAAATATTTAAAATAAAAGATTTGAGTGGGGTTAAAAGTATTGCACAAAATCTCGATTAATTCAAATTTAACTAAGTTTCCTAAATCCTTCAATCCTTCTAAAATCTTTCTAAAATTTAAATGATTATATAAATATTCTAATGTAGTTTAAACCATTCACAAAAATGCTTTAGAAGATAAAATTTTCATGAATTCATAATTCAGTACTTATAGGTTTAAAACAGATAATAATCAGGAAATATCCTTTAGATGTATTATTATTACAAAAGAATTTGGAAATGCGTCGTAATAATTAAAATATTTAATTCTATCATTTTTAATTCGTTGCACAGTTAGTAAACAATAAAATTAAAAACATATGTGATGCATATTTTAATAATAATTTTTCGAAAATATACTAGTAAAATATTTCAAAAGATTTATCATCAAATTTATTTAAACATGCGCAAGTAAAGAAGTTAGTCTTAATTCATTTAGCAATTGAAAGTTCAAATATAAGTAGTATTCGCTATTTACAAAATTTTAATGATAATGAGCAATATTTTTTAAGTTGATATTTCTAAAGTTGAATTTAAAATTACTTTATAATTTAGGAGTAGTCCTTAAACCGTCAAATGAATAAATCTAACCTGTTTCAAAATATCTTTTGAAAAATGATACAACAGATTAGAACTGGTACTTTCACTCTCAAAGTCATCCTCGCAAAGCGGCCAGGGTCAATACCTCCATATCTGATTTCCATAAATTAAAGGGAACACTTAATCAAAGTTACGTAAATGATAATGATAGCGGACAAAGATTTTATTATGCAAATGCCCCCATTCTATGTTTTACTGCACAGCGTTACTCATATCGCTGCTTAGGGAATTTACGTCAGCCGTATTTATATATTAACTAAGAGTTCAGTGAAGTACTTAAAAGGTAAGACAAATTTAGATAAATTTACACTTTTTTTTTTTTTAAGATACCAAAAAAGGCATTTTGTTTCGTGTTTCATAAGGAACGATATGTATTATAACGTTACATATTTACGTAAACGATAATGATAGCGTGAAAAGATTTTATTATACAAATTCCCTCATTTACACTTTACTGAAGAGTGTTACACATGCCATTGTTTAGGGAATTTACATCAACCGTATTTATATATGAACTAAGAGTTCTGTGAAGTGCTTAAAAAGTAAGATAAAAGATAAATTTACAGAATTTTTTTTTCTTTTTTTTTAAGATTCCATAAAAAGCATTTTGTTTCGCCTTACTTATGGAAAGATATATATTATAACGATATATATTTATGTAAAGGATAGTTTTAGACTTAACGCTGTGTCACTAGGAATACTATCGTCTTCCAGGATAATAGCGGTCAAATATTTTATTATGCAAATATCAGTATTATACTCTTACCTGAAGAGCTTTACTCATATCATTGCTTTTGGAATTTACGTCAGCCGTATTTATGTATTAATTAAGAGTTCAGTGAAGTTCTAAAAAAGTAAGACAAATGAAGATAAATTTAAAGGAAAAAATAAAAGATTTTTAAGATAGAAAAAAAAATGCGTTTAGTTTCGTTTTCCTATGGAACTATGTGTATTATAACGATATACAGGGTGCAATATGTTATCTATCGCCGACCATTAATTTCTCAACCGTTGGTCATAGACATATAGTTCCAATTACAAAAATGTTTCAAATGAGGTAAATATTCATGTTGTGGCATTATTTAAATTAAAAATTCAATTTTATAAAAATTACGAAATCTAACTTTTTATACGGTCCCTCAGTCCCTATAGTTATATTTAGTAAAAGTTTACACATATCATAACAGATATGACACAAAAAGTTTGAAATCTGTACTACAAAAATTGACACAGTTATTAAATTTCAAAGTTTGAGATTTTTGCTCACTATTTTGTCTTTCATTGAGGGATCAGTTAAAAGATGAATTAAAGTAATTCGAGATCAAAATCAGAGTGCAATATCGCTGCCATTTATCTAATCCTTAATAAGTATGTTTTATTTTCCGGTTGTCGATTCTATCTACTTTGACGTTTGAATGTTGTTCGACCCATAAAAGTTAGCTCAAGTTTTTAGGTGAAATAACCCTTTTTGGTGATTCTCCGATTTAGTGATACCGGCTAAAGGTGGTCTCGCCATAAAAAAGGACATTGCACCTTGACTTTGATCTCGAATTACTTTAATTCATCATTTAACTGATCCCTCAATGAAAGACAAAATCATGTGCAAAATTTTCAAACTTTGAAATTTAATTACTATGTCAATTTTTGCAGTACAAATGTCAAACTTTTTGTGTTGTATCTGTTATGATATGGTTAAAATTTTACTAAATATAACTATAGGGACTGGGTGACCGTATAAAAAGTTAGATTTCGTAATTTTTATAAAATTGATTTTTTACTTTAAATAATGCCACAACACGAATATTGAGCTCATTTGAAACGTTTTTGCATTTGGAACTATATGTCTACGGCCAACGGTTGACAAATTAAAGGTCGCCGATAGATAACATATTGCACCCTGTATATTTACGTAAATGATGATGATAGCGGACAAAAATTTTATTATGCGAATACCCTCATTCTACGCTTTACTGAAGAGCGTTACTCATATCATTGCTTTTAAAATTTACGTCAGCTGTATTTATATCTTAATTCATAGTTCAAGAAAATGCTTAAAAGGTAACACAAATTAAGGTAAATTTACAGAAAAAAAAAGTTTTTTAAGATTGAAAAAAATGCGTTTTGTTTCGCTGTGCCTTTGGAATGAATGTACTATAACGATATATTATTACGTAGTAACAGACAAAGACAGTGGACAAAGATTTTATGCTAATGCCTTCATTCTAGGCTTTACTGAAGAGCGTTACTCTTATCACTGCTTAGCTTAGGGAAGTTACGTTAACTGTATTTATATATTAACTTCAGTGAAGTGCTTAAAAAATAAGACAAATTAAGATAAATTTAGAGACAAGAAAGATTTCTAAGATGGAAAATGAAGCGTTTTGTTTCACGTACAATATGAAAATAAATATAATTTTGCTTAAGAGTATAATTATAATTTGAGAAATTATATATATATATATATATATATATATATGTACATATTTTTTTCTTTTGAAAAATGACGAACATATCAATATTCCAATGTTTTGCTTGAAATGAATTTGGACATCCCTAGCGTATTCCGACGAAGTTTTATACAGATACCGTAATGAAAAGTATGCGAAATGTGTTTAACGACTTTAAACGACTAAGAGTTCCAATCATCAAATTCTTTTTCCTTATTATTATTATTTTTATCTTCCCTCTATATAAGTATGCTCAAACAAGTAAAATATAAAATTATCTTTTTTTTTTTTATTTTACTCAATTTTTTAAATGAACTATCCTAATGCTGCATTTCATTAAATGAGGATAATATTTCCGTTAATATAAATGGTTGTCCTCTTAAATATGAAAATGTTAGAATTTTTTTCTGCATTTTAACACATGTAATGTCGTGTTTTTTTTTTCTTTGCCCTTGAACTAATTGACTTTCTGGAAACATGAATCTTACAGTTACAGATAATACTTGTAAAGAACATGAGTAAAACATTTATTACAAAAAGTTCCAAATTGTAGGAGAAGACTGATTTTAAACGTTTCCGTTTTTCAATCAAAATAAAAAAAAGTTACGATAAAAATATTTTTTTTCTTGTTTAAATTGTTATCCTTTTTTAAAACAGTTTTAATAAACTTACAAAGAATATTATAAAAATAATCCAAAAACTATTCAATCGGTACCGGGTCTCTTTGAGTTTAAAAAATATATTAATGGATTTGGTTAAATGGAAAAATAAGTATACAGCAATCTTTTCTCTTTAATAAAAAGTATTTAATAAACTTTTAAAAAACAATATTTGAAATTGAAATAAAAGAAAGATATGTCATTCGTTAAAATCTGTCAACCGTAATCTAGAACATAGAGAACTTCAAACGTAATTTTCTACTCTGCTTAAAAAAATTATTTTTCTTACAATTATTTTTTTCTTTCAACCTTACTTACTACATACAAACTTATTGGAGTATGATAAAAGAAGAAATTCCATTATGATCCCATTTAAAATATTGGAAAATAATTCTAAAGAAATATGACATCATTAATTTCGAAGCGAGTTATTAAATTACGATTTATTGCTCAATTATATTTAGTGTTTATATATATATTTTATAGTTTATGTTTCATATATTGTTTGTTTAGTATCTATTTCAATCCTACTCCAGATATTTCTTGTTGTGTAAGAGATTATTTTTTGGATAATTGAATTTTCTTCCCGCAATCCGTCAAAATTGTTTTTTTTTTCTATGAAAAGGCTAAAATTTAAGTTTTAAATTCAGTTACAAATTGTTTTTAAATAAGATTCTTTCGATTGTGAAAATATCATTTGCTTAAAAATATTTCTAAAACAAAAAAACAAAAGTGACTGAACGCAATTAATTGTTTGAAAAAAGTATTATACAGATTTGTTAATATATATACTGGGTGTCTCAAAAAGGACTGGGTTGGGTTGATTTTTGACGGCCAACTATCTACACGAGGGACATAGGCCCGGGGGGAGTGCCCTCCGTGGGGGTCTTTCTAAGGGAACCTAATCCGTATCAACGCATCAAAAAGGACTGACTGATTTTAAAATTCAATAACTTCAAACGGTGACAGATATTAAAAGAATTCTTGCAGGAGGGTTATGCATAATGTCAAAAGTTTTATTACAGTGATTTTCGATTTTAGTTCGAATTACAAACAATAGATGGCGCTGTAAGCAATAGTCGCTAAATACAGGCTCGATTTTTGGTCCTTTCTGCCGTTCCATGCAGAAAAAGGAGATGGAAATGTATTATCCGGGCCACGAAGTACCAAAAATCGAGCCTGAATTTAGCCTCTATTGATCGCAGCGCCATCTATTGTTTGTAATTTGAACTAAACTCGAAAATCACTGTAAAAAAACTTTTGACTTTATGCATAACCCTCCTGCAAGAATTTTTTTAGTATCTGTCACCATTCGGAAGTTATTGAATTTTAAAATCAGTCAGTCCTTTTTAGGACACCCGGTATATGTATGTGTAAAATATACATATGTTAATATATACATATATATGTGTGACCATTAAAAAACATTACAAATTACCAACAAACATAAAAAAATAAATAAAATTAGATATATATATATATATATATAGAGAGAGAGATCAAGATTTAAAAAAATTATGTGAATCATCTACTAAAGAGGATATTCATAAAAACTCTATTAAACTTTTTCAAAGCTATAACATATATGGCAGTCGATGTAATAATAGTTAAAAAGGTTAGAATAAAATTCATTTAAAGTAGAAAAACAAAACTTAGTTTATTTTAATGCTAAAAAAAGCAAGTTTTATTATATTAGGAAATTAAAAAAAAATGCATTCTCAAAAACAGAAAAAAAGTAAATCTCGAAAATTTCACGAAGCAATACTTAATAAGACGGTTAGTTCAAATTCTTTTTAAACAAATAATATTTTTATTAAAAAATAAGTTAACAGACATAAAAATAGCACTTAACACTCTATTAGTCACGCAAGTGTGTGTAATATGCATAATTAGTCTCTTTGTTTCGAAAACAAAAGTCAAACCCCTTAAAATAAGGGATATTTGCGAATAAAATAAACCCGATTCAAAAGTTTACAGAACAACATAATTCCCGCAGTTTTTGCGTAAAAAACTGTTTCAAATGTCACATAAATACTTCCATAGATTAAATGTTCTTTACCATTTAGACATAGCAGGGAAAGTTAGATATAAGTTTCGTAAATTGTAGTTTAATGACAAAGGAACATAAATACAAAATCTCAAAAGCTTGTACAAAATGTTGCAAAATGCATTAATTAAACAGAATCAAACTGAATTTAAAATCAAATTGCTTTGCATTCCTCAAGAAACGAGCTTAATTTTGGACAAAGCATTTTCCAGATTTATGTTTATCTCGAGAAAAATATTGATGATTATTTTCGTAAACTGTACGAATCATAATGCTATATATGTTATTGATTGGGTTAAGATCAGGGTCACAAAATGGACAATCAAGACTGCTACGAATTAATCCAGCGTCTTTTAATGAGCGTTTTATCCATCACAGCATTACCTTTCTGAAAAACCCATTGACGGCAAACAAAATATTCTGCAGAAAGTACTAGATTATCTTCCAATGGCTGTAGGTGTACTTAGGATGTTTGGCCATTCTGCTTATTTAAGCAAAATCTACCTTTAGTACTCAACTAACAGAAAACTTAACCATTCTTAGTACACGACTAAAAAATCCTTTGCGTAAATCGTGCCAATAGTTGACCTAGCCACACAGATTATCTCAATTCCATTTTCATCGAAACTGAATTTTGCTGAAACCCAGTACCTCAGTGGTCAGCGCATTGCTCAATCACGCTACATTCAGAATTCGACTGTAGACTGCGTAAAGTTCACTCGACCTTTCACCCCTTTGGAATCGATAAATGAGTACCAAGCATAATTGGAAGCTAAAGACTTATGGTTTCGTGTTAGACTGACCACCTGACTTATGCGTTATAACATCCCACGCCCCATGGATAAAAAAATAAATGAGGGAACTGTGGGTAGAGATCCTTAAAAATTGTTCCGCCACAGAGTTTAATTTTAGGCTGTTATTGAAAACCCCTTGTGTACATATGACATGTGCCTATAACATGTACAGTATATTCATTGTAACACGCGTTCAAGTTTGAGATATGTATACCTCCTCTTTTTAACTTGAACTACAACACATGTTTCTTTCACCTGTCTAAAAATTGTTTATTTTGATATCAAGAGCCCCGATTTATTCAGACTTTGTCGCAGTGCCATCCTTTGTGTAGATACCATCTTCCGAAACATCGTATCTATCCCGTTTACTTGTGACATATCGCCTTCCAGTTCTGGGTTTTGCTACGTATGTATTAACTCTCAATACTCCTCTGTACACATACATTTTAAATGAATTAAAAGTACAAGAATTTCTTAAACACACAGACCGTTTTATTTTAAGGAGTCCGGGAAAGCCCTATTTCCGCCATGTTAAACCCACCAACTTTATTAACCTTTTTCTCAGGAATGGTGAAATATAGAGTTTAGATTTTTTAAAGTAGTTAGAATAACATGTTTTACGTATTTTAACAGAAAGTTTTCTTTCTAAGTGAAACTGAAAGTTAGTTATTAATTATTTATTGAAAGTCATTTTTGAATTAGCATTTTTGATAAGATTTCACTGCCTAAAATGAATAATTTTCAACAAATCATTAAATCCCTGTGTTAAAGTATACAACATAACATAATATAAATATTAAAAAAATCTGAGTTCTTAAGTTTAATAGATATCGACAGAAAGGATCACAAACAGGAAAATTCCAAGTTTTGAGAAAAAGTCAATTAAAGATTTAAATGGCCATTAAGCTGTGAAGTACTCTTAGAAAGAAGAATAATACCAACACTAATTTTTATTATATACATAAACATGTGTGACACATCGTTGGAAAGATAAAAGTTTAAACTATTTACTGATATAAAAAAGTAAAAATCGATTTTCCCCCCCAAATTTTGCTTACCTGGTCCTCTTAAATTACAAGTCCAAGTTACCTCTTCTGTCTTAACCTTCTTAGCTTACATCCTCTTGAATAACTGAAGTTACTTAAAGATGAATTTAAGTATCTCATGTGTGTGATATCATTTGTTTTAAATATGCATTTTTTCGCGATTAGTTCTAAGATTATATGTAAATGCTTGTGTTATGGAAATGTGTGCTTATTTTCAAATACTGGATATTTTAGCAGATTTAAAAATATTGGTGAAGTACATCATCTAAAATACGAATATTTATTATTATTATTATTATTATAACAGTTTGTTTTCATTAACTTGCGAACAAATGAGATCATATTCTAAACTTTTTCGTATATTTAAAAAAAAAGCCTTAATAATCGATTTCATATCTAAACGTTCATCTTACGTTATTATGATTAATGCATGTAACACAGAAGCCATGGTTATTCTCTAACAAATATTGTATCATTTAGAGCACGAAAGTATCTTAAATCAGTATTTCTGTTTGACTCGAATTTTAAAGTTTTCCTTTCTCAATAAAAGTAGCCGTTCTATAATGTTAGTATTATTTTATCGATTTTATATTTAATTATCAAAAATTTTTATACAATGTATTTTATAAGTAATAAAACTAAATTTAAGTGTTTAAAGAATTTCTAAAACAATTAAGTTTTCAAATACTCGAGGTCTAGAATTCTAGGGAAAGCATTTAGATCACTACTGGCTGCTACGGCCACTATTGGACGTATTCTAATGGGTAAAAGGATGTAAAAAACTTCTTGCATTCTCTTTACCTATTTATCCCCCATAAAGCCGTGATATATATGACACAGGAAGTAATTATAAATGTGTGCGCAATTTACTTAATACGTTTAACAAGTGGTATTAAAAATGCAGTAGTAAGTTAATACGAATCGACCAGTTGTTACTGATATTTCAGTTTGGAAATAATCCTCAAGTAGAATTTTCCCGCAGAAAAAAAAACTGAGTTATTTTTCAATAAGGAGACTTTAAAAGAGAAACCAGACTTTAATCTTAATTTTTAGTCATTACATTTTATGCTAAATATATTTTTGTATGCTTGCATGTGCATTTTATTGAGTTATTGTTTATTATTTTGATCATGGTTTTTTAATATTTCAACATAAATAAAAGTGAATAACAACTTAATTATAATAAAATGCTTGTTACCAGCTTAATTTTGAAATTTTGATCAGCTGTACTTTTAAATAAAATGTGTTATTCCTTCTACATTTCTATAAAGTTTATTATAATAGTAATGAAATACCATGTATGCTAGAATTTGTGTTTTGCAAAAGGTAAGAATAGCAGTTGAGAAGTTTATGCAATTTTGTACTCATTGATTATTTAAAGAATTGTGAATACTAATTTATTTTGTTGCAGCTTACGTATATTTATTATGAACACTTAAATATTCGTATATATTTTTTTCAGATGCTGAAACATCTATTCTTAGCTATTATGGAATATAACTGAATTCCGAGAATGAATATCACAGCAAATTGACAATGAACGAAACATATGATTATCGTCCAGATGGCGTTGGCTTCATCTCTTCTTGGGTTAAAGAGATGGCCTTTATCAACGACTCTGACGGCCTACTAAATGAAAGTTCTGCAATTGAACAGACACAATTTAAACCATACTATGGAGATAAATTAGAGCTCTACAGGCAGTTCTATGCCTCTATACATGGGTATATAAGTTTAACTGTCTGCATATTTGGTATAACAGCAAATATTATGAACATCATAGTCCTGACAAGGAAGAATATGGTATCTCCAACAAATGCTATTCTTACAGGATTAGCAGTTGCCGATATGATGGTAATGTTATCTTACATACCATTTAGTTTCCACAATTATATACGAACTGGGCTTAAAGAGGAAGAAAAATATTCGTTTGGATGGGCTGCTTTCACTCTTTTTCACGCTCATTTTACAGTTGTTAACCACACAATTTCTATTTGGTTGACTGTCACAGTTGCAATATGGCGCTTCATGGCCGTTTGTTATCCAGCGGCAACAATGCGCTGGCGCACCTTAATTAGAGCAAGAATTGCAATAGTGTCAACATATATTGTATGTACTTTATTTTGTATACCTGTTTATATTACTTTTACTCTAAACTCTAGCACAGAAAATCAACAAACTGTATACAAAGTTGATTTTAGTAGAATTGCTAAGCAAAATAATGGACTGTTAGCAAGCATAAACTTTTGGCTATTTAGTGTCATAACAAAATTAGTACCATGTGTGGCACTTACTGGACTTAGTCTCGGTCTAATAAAAGTACTTTATGAAGCAAATTTGAGGCGACAGAGACTTAAAGTCAAATCTGGTGAATGTGATAAAAGTCATGACAGGACAACAAAAATGCTTCTTGCTGTCCTCGCACTGTTTCTTTTAACAGAATTTCCATCCGGCATGCTCGCATTGTTAAGTGGAGCACTTGGAGATGAATTCTTTGCACATGTGTATATGAATTTTGGAGAAACAATGGACATTTTAGCCTTAGTTAACAGCGCAGTTAATTTCATTATATACTGTTCAATGAGTCGTCAGTTTCGAGATACTTTTGCTTTTCTGTTCTTGTCGCGCTGGTGTACAGGGAAGTGGTCAGCTATACCTCCAACTGAACCAACTCAAACATTAGGAACAGCATGTGTCTAATCTGTATTTGATGTATTAATTTTGCGTTTCATGACGATTGTTTCCTATTTGCCCCTTATTTCACATGTTGCTTAAATGCAGCAAAAATAATATTTTTTGATTGTATCCTTTAAAAATCGAAATACTGCAAATCATACTAAATACCAATAATAGATATGGCATGCATACATGCAGGTGAAATTTATAAATTTAGTGATATTAGCAAATTTATTTTCAAATTATATTCTAAATTTCAATGGAGTTTTCAGTTTTAACTAACATTTATCATTTAACACAGTTTATATAATAACCTATTCTTATACAATGCAAATATACTATTATAGTGTTCTTTATACATAAAACTTTGAAAGTATTTTATTTAAAACTAATATTATTGTATTTCAAAATATTTAGATTTGTCACAAATAATTTTTGCTTTTTCTAAATACTTCACTCAGGATTTCTCACTATTTCAGTGTAAGCTTGAAAAGAATAGTATTTCCTTTTTTCAAAAGGCAAAAAAATGGTTTATACTTACTTGGATTGAGAGATCAAAGAAAAAATTACATCGCCGTTAAAAGAATGTGGTTTTAGCAATTCCACTTAAAAAAGAATAATATTAAGGAATCTGCTTAGCTTTTATCATCGAGGTTATAGTTTAAGCAGTTGTGATATTTTGAATCGTGAGCAACTACCCGACAAATATAAGATATAGCTCTTAACTATCGGCATTTGATTTTGATATTAATATTATAAATGTTTTGAAAATATGCAGATAAACGTGTTCTTTTATTTCAGATTTTCAAAATAAAATTTCTGAATGTATTGGAAGTTCGAATTTGAATAAATGTAGCACACTGTTCAAAATGTAAATAGCTTTTTGTCAGTCTAAAAAGAAAATATTAAATAACACAGAATAAAATGAAAAGTATAAGATTATAAGTGTATTAAAATTGTTTCGTTAAAATTTAAAAAGAGTATAATATTTGTTTCACCAAAATAAAAAAAAGTAAATAGTATGTACATAAATATTATCATACTTTCTTATGCCTAAGAAATATCTCTTAGATTTTATAAGGTATAAAACTGTAGCCCGAGTCAAAATCTATTGTGCTCTTACATGTGACTCAAAATAATCCCAGAAGCATCAACTATCTTGTTATTGAAAATAGTGTTAAATTGCTTTACACAAAATTAGAAAAAAATATAAAAAAGAGCTTTGTTACCGGACGTAATATAAACACATGTTTTACAATAAGCTATTTTATACTGGAAACGTATCGCATAAATATTTTTTCAATAGGACACAATTTCATTTTACCGTCATATTTTATACAGCTCAAAGTTAAACTAAAAAAGTAAATTTTATTACAATATGCTAAATGATGTTTCTTTGTTTACCATATTTTATATGGCAAGGAAACATACAAGGGTTCAATAATAAAATATTTAAAATATATAAATAGAACGTAACAAAATCATAAAGGGGAAATAAGTATTATTAAAAACACATTTCAGAAAATTTTAAATTAATAATGATATCGTCTCGAAAAAAATAAAAAGTTGAATACTTTATCGATAAAATTTCTGAAATTTGTATAAAAACAGACATTCATAATAATGATTTTTTTTTTTTTTTTTTGCATTATTAGGCAGATCTAAAATTAATTTTAAGGGATTTTCTTTTTTTATATCCACTCAAATTGACTTGATCTGTATACCCTAAAAATTCATGCAATTTCCTTAAAAACATTTATGGAGAAAGCTTGAAAGAATGATAGATATTAAAAAATGGTCAGCTACTTTTAAAAGCAAATTCTCTTTCTTTTAAAACTTAAACAAGGACGTCTTAAGGCTAGATGTATCAAACCCAAGTCTTGAATAAAACATGGAACCCTTTCTAGAAAGATTGGTAGCTTTTAAGAAAGGTTTTTACCATAGGAAGGAATAAATACTAAGAAATATTTATTGAGTTCCTAATTTTTGAGAGAAACTTCTTAATGTTGATTTGAAAACATATTTTGCATAATACAACAGCTTTAAAAATGTGCTTAAATTCATTATTCTACAACTTTAAAGAGTTTTTCCATTCCAAAATCCATCTTAAATATATTAACTTAGTTGGCTGTTTAAAATATATAAATAATATGTGGTGCTATGGTATTTAAAGTTTTCATAGTATAAGTCTTCCATAATTAGTTTCATGATGTATAACGAACTAATGTATTTCAAGATGTAGTTAATCTACAAATTTTATGAATATTTTTTATATATTCATGTCTCCGAATAACCTTGTTTCGTTCCATAATTACACTTGTTTTAAATTGCGAAAGTGCTAAATAATTTTACATTGTAAATTGTGCAAAAACTTTAAGAAAACTCATTTCTGGAGTTTTTTGCATTCATTCTTTTCCCAAATATTCTAAAATGTGAATGTCTGCAATTAAAAAAAATAACTAATCTAAGTAATACCATAATTACCTCAGAAAAAAAGTTTACAAAAGAGAAAAAAAAAGTAGCCTTAAAAAAGAGAAAAAAGCACAAATTTTCGTAAGTAATATAATGTTTCCAATCATGGTAATTATTCTTGTAAAGCTACATTTAATGAACTTCTAAAAAGCAAACTTTCAGCTTTAAATATTCTTTCTTTGAATGAAAAAAAATAATCTAGATATGCTATCATTTTATTGATTCAATTCTTTTCATGTTGTCTTAATTATTCTACAGCGTTTACGCTTAATCATAAATTTCTTATTTCGTAAGTTGTTTTAAATATTATTTCTGTCACGATGCAGTTTACATTTTAGGTTGCAGTAACTGATCATTATATAGATCCTTTAGATATGCCCTTTGTGTGTGTGTGTGTGTCCCCAAAACGAAAAAAAAAAAAAAAACAGAAAGATAACTGGTCGGATGTGGCAATCCCAAAACACATACATATTAATACTTCCTTAAAAATGCATTATAGCAGCGCCACCGGTTACGTGATTTACACCAAAATCTAATCAGCAACAATCTATGTCAACTTCTAATTGAATTTGGTGTTTGGTGAAAATCCGTGCATTAGTTTTTGAGATAGAGCTATTGCGGAAATCGTGAAAAGTTCTCTATAGTAGTGGCACCTGTTGGGCAATTTACATCAAAAACTTATCAGGATCAATTTATAACAGGAAAAATCTAAAGTTTTATGAAAGTTCATGCATTATTTCTTGAGACACAGCTACTGCGGAAATCGTGAAAAATATGACATAATAGCGCCACCTGTTGGGCGATTTACACCAAAAACTAAACAACACTAATTTATATCAGGTACTAACTGAATATAAAGTTTGATTAAAAAATTCATGCATTAGTTCTTGAGATAGAGCTATTGCGATAATCATGAATAATGGAGCATAGCAGCTATATCTATTGGGCAATTTACACCAAAAAGTTATCGGCACCAAATTGTGTCAAGGACGAAAGGAATCTGAAGTTTTCTGAAAATGACGTGCTTTAGTTCTTGAGGTACAGCTATTATGGAAAACATGAATAATGCAGCATAGCAGCGCCACCTGCTGGGCGATTTACACCAAAAAGTAATCAGCACAAATTTATATCTGGAACTAACTGAATCGCCAATTTATATCTGGGACTAACTGAATCTGAAGTTTTATTAAATTCCATTCATTAGTTCATGAGCGCCCACAAAATTTGTGTCACATACAGACAGACAGACTCAAAGACTCACAGACAGACATTTTGTAAAAACGTGGTTTTCGGGATCCCTGAGTCGTAAAACATGTAATTTCGTCGAAAACCGGAATTCTCAAATTTTTATGAGTCCAATACATTCTTGTAAAGGTAGAAGAAAGTAAAAACAGTTTAAAATATTATACCGCATATGAAATCCAGGAGTCTGATAATATAACTGAAAAGCTATAAGTGCATTTTTAATAACTAATTTCCAGTAAATAGCATGTTTTACTAAATAAAAGTGAAGAAATAGCCTGAAAGTAAAAAAATAAATATTTATAATTATTAGTATATTTTACAAAAATGCGTAAACTTTGAATTTTAATTTTACTATCTAAAGTGATGTGTACATAAGCTAATGTGTCGGAGAACAATTTAATGAATTATTATTTAAGGATAATGTCTTTCTAAACCTTTTTAAAGATCTCGATTTTATTGTGCAGTTTTGTTCTCTTTCGATTTGCTAAGTATAATGAGAGGCTACTGTATTCAGTTAAAATCATATAAATTCAATTTAGGTTCACGATAAATTTACATATGTCTGTTTACATGAGTTTATTTTTAATGAGAAGACAAATTTATATAAAGTCGTAAGTTTCAATACTCGCCTTCTCCAAAATTTTAAAAAATCGTGTTTTTTATATCAATATATTCTATTGGTAAACCTGCACCGAAAAATCACAACAATCTGAAAAAAACTGTTTTTGTCTTGTATTTCTGCCATTGTAAAATCTTGCTTTACAATGAAAACCAATGGACGCAGCGATACGTTTTTCGCGATTTCTCAAAATTTGATTTTCTGGATAAGGCAAGTTTTTAAACTCATGTCCTGGTATTTATTTTCTTATCGATGTCAGAATAATATAAAAAAAAACAATGTTAGGCTGCACTATTTTAATTAAATATGATGTTAAAATTCATGCTACAATTTTATCATATTGATATCTTTTTCATAATACAATTTTACAGTTTAAAATATTCAATTTCCCTTCATTTTGTTCCTTCTTACGTAAGTAGAATCTTGCTCAGAAATGTTTTAATTGGGAGTTGATAAAAAATCTTAATTTGCCTTCAAAAAGAAATAATGGGACTAAAATGAAAAATAGTTGTTAAGTACATCGTCATGAGGGAAAGACGTAACATTTTTCGAAAAAGTTTAACCTTTTTTTCCAGCAATAGAAAGATGTGCTACCTTATTGAGATAACTGGACAAAAAACGAAAGAGGAAGTGGATCGCAAAGGATGGAAGTTGCAGACGAAAAGCCAGTAAGAAATGCAGGACACATAGGCAAAAAAAAAAAAAAAAATTGGTTGTCACCACAAGTGCGGCAGAAAAGAGAAAATAAGTCGAAAAAAGGGAAAATACATAAACAAGCGGAAAGAGATGAGAAAACAAATTAAAATAATAATGAAAAAATTTATGAATATGAAATTTATGAAAAAATGAATTGGTTTTTTGAGTTTTCCAATTCTTTCTTCCTTTTCTTCATGCTCTTTCTTTCTTTCTTTTTCATTTTCTTTCAGTATTGCCCTCAATGTTATATCACGTACTTTTCCACATTAGTAATTTTTAAACAGTTCCTTTTTTTTAGATGCAGTGTGTTTTATTACCTACTTTTTAAGATATATATGTCTCCCAATTAGTCCATTTTTGGAATACAACTTTTTTTTTAAAAGAAAAGTCTTTCTAATAAAATGAATGGAGCTGCAGTTAGTATATATTTTTCCGCTAATTAAATTCAATCCAAGGGACTGCTGCTTCTACTTTCAACACTAATAATTATTGGCTTTCCTGTTTCAAAACGAAGTGACGTATTTGTATTAAATAAACAGCAATTAGTTATTAAAATACTCTATGATGATGGCCTCGTGAAATGCAGCTTGAAAGTACTGAGAAGTTTTAAATAAAATGTATATTTTTAGCTTGTAGCATCTATTTTATTATAAGTAAAACAGGGAGCAAGCTCACATTGTTTCACGTTGTCACAACTTTCTCAAGCTCACATTGTGTATTTTATAAACAATCTTCCTTTTATATGTTCATACAAATTTTGTAGGAAGCTATAAGTAAAATACTTTTTGTTACAGATGTCAATTCTTAGCACGAAAGGGTATCTTTAAAAATACTAATATTCAAAAACGGACCAGTAGTATGTAGCAATGCGCATACGTAAGAAGTTTCACCCATTTCATAAAGTTTTTTTTCAGCATGTTTAACTTATGTTAAATAGAAAAATAATTAACTTCGTGTATTTTTGTGATATAATAATGTTATTCAACTAATAAATATTTTAATATTTACTATGAGTGTTGAAGAACAACATGTTAGGACAAATATATTATTCTAAAAATATTTTTGAAACCATTAAATAAATCGTATCATATTACATAAACTTATTAAATCGAAAAGAATTTTTATTGTGATAAGTTCACCTAATGAGAAACATTTTGAGGTCTTTTTTTTAATTTCTTGCCACTTTGCGACCTGTGCTTTAGTAAAACATTTTACATATACGCACGAGAATATATATACATATATTTTAGAAACTTCCATGTATCTTGTGAAACTTCCAACTTCCAACTTTCATTTCTGTCTTCAAAATAGAAATTTAATACTATTTTCATATTTATCGAAATAGGCTGTAATATTAATCCTTTATGCTCCAAATTTAAGAATTAAAAGAAATATATTCTCAAAAACATTTTCTGCTTTATAATAAAAGCTGATACGGTTTTTACTATTATTTTATAATTAAAAACATTTCGTAAATCTCAGCTAATAAACTGAATAGGTGCTTTTAAATTACTGCATTAAAAATATAGTTAACGATAATTCAATTAAAAATAAAGATATTTTACAAAATATTATTGCAGTTCATAATAGCATTCACAATAAGAAATATGTATTTGCTCTTGCTTAAAATTACGAAAACAAATTTCCTTTACGTAACATACAAGCACATGCACATCACCTATACGTTTTGACGAGTAGAAAACTTTGACACAGGCTGGTAAAATCATATATATATACATATATATTGCATCATTTCAGGTTCTTCTAATGTTTCGATGCGCTGATTAATTTTTTTTTCTCATTTTTTCCTCTATCACAAAAAATCTTTTAGACAAAATAAAGTTGAATAGTCATAAAAAAACACAGATGATGTAATGGAGTAAGTAAACGTTATAAGAAAAATGCCTTAAATTAGAACTATCTTACATTTAACTAAATAAATATTATAGCTGCCAAAATTTTATATATTATTATAATGTATTTCCGTACTCGCGGAGAAAGCCCCCCCCCTCCCCCTACGCCTTATTCTCATGTGTACAGCTCGCAGTTGTTTCCTATGGAGAAAGTAATTTTTACTCTGCTATAATGTTTATTAGTTTCTGGTTGATTTTTTTTTGACTAAATTTATAATTTACTATTAAGAAATCCCAATATTTTTATGACTAAATTTAAAATTTACAGATAAGACAGAAAATCTAGATATGAAAACTGTGCATGATAGAGTATGTTAAATATGTTCCTTAATCTGAGCATATAAAAATACATAGCATACCCTTCTTTTTTTAAGGAAAGACTTATAACAGGTCTGTGTTATTCTTTACATATTATTTATTATTATTATTTATTAACAGGCCTGTGTATGTGTTATTCTACATGATTAGATATTGCGTTCTAGTCCAGACAGCTCTTAAAAGTACCACTTGAAAAAACACTACAATTATAAAAGAAAGGGACTTTTATTTTTCAATTTCAGAAATATCTTTATTTTTTTTAAGTTTTACAAACAAATAACTTTATTTGTAAGACTTTAAAAAATAAGAAGTAACATATACAATAGACCTATAATGTTGAGTTGTTTCACAGCTCAAACTAAATATCAAATGTCACACATAAAGATGGAAGTCAGAAATAAATATATAGTAGGTAAATCGCTCTTCTAAAACTTTTTGCTTTCACTATTACTACTCACAGATGACATAGACTTAACCCGTCAGCAAACGCGCACCTTTCCATTACGTTACTATACGCGTAGTATAAATCTCATCCTAATTTGTCTACCATTATATTTTTGGCTGAATGCGTTTTAAAAACAAATCTAATGCTCTTTATTATAAGATGAATGAGTACTACTTCTTTCAGGGGCAAAATCGTGCTTTTTATATTTATTTTCTGATTTGTAGCAGTTTTTGTAAAATTCACTTTATTTTTTTAAATATGCAAACCATTTGTTTTACACCTTAAAAGATGAATTATTTCGACATCAACTGCAATTAATACCCTTTCGTCAATATATACAAGTTGCTGTTATGTTAGTTTTTCAGTAAAATTCTTTTAGTGTGTGTTATACCGTAAGAAATGAGCGTATTGAAATGAAACGTTTGTACACGCATGGGATTATTTAATCCGAAGACGTATATTTCTCCCCTCCTAGCGAATAAAGAAAAAAACATTGCTTCACCCACCTCTTTTTGATCTTGATCTTGAAAGGTACAAGGTAGGCCAAAAGCGCCCTTAAAAAATCTATACATTTTTTTTTTTTTTAAGAAAAATGTGATTGGGGTGAGATTTGTCCCAGCGCGTGTGCTTACGGGTTAATTAACATTGGTGAGTTTAACATCGGTTCCGTTCGTTAAGAAGGAGTCAAATATTTGTATAACGGCTTAATTCTACTTATGCTTTACAGTATACTCGAAGCATAAAGGGTTCAATATAATTCACTTCAGAAAAAGTCAATGTTATCTCCTTTATTACGACAGATATTACAATTATATTCCTGATAATATGTATTTTTATAACATGGAAACGTTGTATATGTTCACCTATAGATATAGTATTTTAATAGCATGATTCGTTTTCAAATGTTTGTGTTAAAAATGTGTCATGTGTGGATCGGTGTGTCAAACATACATTCTGACACATGTTAATCATACGTTACATAGAATATTAAAGAATTAACATATAAATTATGAACTGGTATGTACTTTATAAATATAACTGATGTATTTTATGTGGCTGATAGCGTGTTATTTTATTGTAACTGACAAATGATTAAAAATATATTATTTTTAAAGAAGCAACACCAATTAATAACTCATTTTAAGTACTTCTGAATATTATTGAAATGTTTTTCGTATAAATAAAATGTTCCCTTAATACTTTTTTTTTTCTATTTGTCTATCAACATTGAATGAAAAGAACTATTTATTTAATAGCAAATTTCATGAAAGGATAACTATCAAGATGAGTTGTTTTACGAGATTTTTTCAAATAATAAAGAACATTATATAATTAGTTTCTACAAATCTAACTGTGTATTGAGAAGGAGAGTTTTTTATTCAATAAAATTAACCCATTTTATTGTTGTGCCTAGCTCACTGAGACGTGGTGCAAACAAATATAAATAAACAACACTGGAAATCTATCCGGTTTATGGTACTTTAGTTTTTCTACAAATTTCCTCGCAATTTTGAGCATTATTGACAAACAGAAAATCTCCCGGCTTCAAACCCTAAGATACTTATCTCCTCATGAGAAATTTCGCCATACGATACATTTCACGGGCAGACATATGGTAGTTACATGAAGGCCAACAACATCAAGTGTTTGTTCCGGAGCGGTCTCACGTCCGACTACTAATCACGAGGCATTTTATTGATTTCAATGTACGGATGGGAAACTGTGTTTTGTGGCCGTAACAGACGGGAGAAATTTTCAACAAACAAACATTATGGTCATCATAATTGTTTTTATCTTCCTTGAGCAACGTATATGTGACTAGGCAACTTTTTATTTCTGAGGTTTAAGGGGGTCTCAGGACTCTTAATATTGGAAAAAATGAAAAAATAAAGACAATTTTCAACATTTAATATCTTAAAATGTATATGATTTAAAAACACATTTTTTTATTAGGATTAAAATACATAGGTATGTTATTGCATTGCATGTATTTTAAAAAATGGCAAGATATATAATTAATATTTATAGGGCGCACCAAACTGACAGAAATTTGTTTAGAAGAAAGTTGGTATAACAGCTTACGCGCAGGATTACAAAATAAAATTTGCAACTAGTATGAAATTTCTTGAGTCTAATTATACTTCAGATTATAATAATTGCCCTGAACGTAAATATATTTGCATTTAAATCATATTTATATTTTTAATACAATGTTGAAAATAGCTAATTCAAATTTTCGAAAATTTCAACGGTAAAATCACCTAAAAAAATATATTTTTTGAACAATAAAAATGAAATTTTAAGTTCAGTTTATACAGACTAACATTAAAGGTATGATTTGAAAATTTCATGAAAAAAATGTTCAGAGGTTTTTGAAATATCATGCGCGATACGCCCAAAAATGTCATTTGGAGAAAACAATTTTGGAAATTCCGCTTCAGCAATTGAGCCGATATACTTTCCAATATCTTTAACTTCTGTTCTAATGCGAATTTCAAGGAAACAATTATATCAAGATGTTCAGAAAAGATACGAGTTCAACATCCAACAAAAATTAAAATTTCGAAAATTCTGAAGCTTTAAGAGTCCTGAAACCTCTTAAAATGTCGTTCTGCCTTGTTCCTCGTCCTTCTATCTGAACCAATAGGAACGTATCCGGTAAAGATATTCGTACGTTTACGGTAACCCTACTAATTCAACACACAATAGATACTTGATTATTTTTAACACAATTAATCTAATTAATAAAAAAATCATACGAGTTTTTAATTTTCCAACTGAATTAAAAAGTATCTAGCTTTTACTTGCAGTTCCATTACCTGCGATATATATCCTGTTAAGCTGTTTTAAATAACAGACCAGATGCCCTTATCAAAATGTTGACTGAGTAAATTATTCCGGACGAATTTGTTCAGGATAAATAAGTTGGTAGGATTGGCAGCTTACGTCAAATGTCCCTGGTTCCAATTCTGGCTTTTTTTAAATAACAAGGGAACAACTTTTGGTGCTGCTCGCACCTGGCATCGAGACTTAGTGCATTTTCTAACCCCATGCATAAAAGTTACAGAACCGATAAAATTTCTCTGTTTTATTTATTTTATATATTTTATACATTTTATATATTTTAAATATTTTATTTATATACGTGTTTTTTATATTTTACATACTTTTAATTTTTTATTTGTTTATTTCACGCCAAAAGTGAGTTAAGTCGCCAAATATGGCCCTATAATTATTTCGCTCGCTTTATCCGGGGAGTAAATGTACAGTAAATATTATAATTACATCACATTGCGATTTGTTTGATAATTGATAGCACAAGAAACAAGAATTATGTTTTTTTCTTTTTTTTCTATGCAGATGATAAATATATAAATAATAAATATATTTCTATAAAAGCTTTCAAGATCCTTGAGAACTATTTTTTAGTGAAATACGAAATAAGCAAACTATTTTCTTTTGAAATCGAATGGAATAAAGTTTCGAATGTTTGAAATGAAATGCTGTTGCTGTTAAGTGATACATTTGGAAAAGTAATCATGAAGTAAATTAATATTTTTACGCAATTTAGAAAAATTACTGTGGTTCATTAGATCGGACAATTTCTGCTGACGTCCAAACCACTCCTCACACAGGAAAAATAGCTATGATATTTGGCTAGGGTTACCGGAAAGCTCTGCTTATTAAAAAAAAAAAAAAAAAAAAAAAACGCCAACTTTTTGCCCGTGAAAAATGTGAATAAAATGTTGCAATTTTTTCAAAGTGAAATTCAAGGGCTCTTTAAGGAACTTTTAAACTTTTTTTCAATATTTTGTACTTATTATTAAGTAATTTTTATTTTTAAATGCTTTTCTTTAAAAAACTTCAATGATAATAGTCAGATAAGTTGCCTCGAAAATTGCAATTTCTGAAAGTTATGCTGGTGTAAAATCAAGAAATATTTTAACAGAAAAATTTTACCGATTCTCAGGCTTCGTAACATAGGGCTAAAGCCCTATGTTACGGTCTCAATGCTAGGTGCTAGCAGCACCAAAAGTGGTTTCCATGTAAGTTGTAAAATAAAAAACTCTCACAATAGATAACCCCCCAAAAGCTCTTAGAAACTGTTTGATCAGTTAGAATTTTTTAAAAATAAGTCTAACTGAGGGAGACTTGTACAATGTATTTTGTTTACCACCTCCTCACCCAGCTGATATGGCCATGCATATGGGGATAAAGAATAACTAGCTACCATTACCTCTTTGCTGTATACGATACATCATCCTGCATTTTTCATGAAATGATGAGAGCATAACGATGAATTAATAAGTTACTTCATAAATCCGAGAATTTTGCAAGAAATGTCTAAATTATTGTCATTTGATTTATTTTTTGCTTCTATTATTAATTCTGTACTTTGAGCTTATTAATTTGCCTTTCAAACGAAACTAAAAGCATAATTTAATATAATTACAATTAAGACCTTCGTATTAAAAAACATTAAGTAGTGTCACTGAAAACTTCTCAGCTATCATTGTCTACGCCTACAAGTCAAATTATATATATAATGCCGCAAAGTGTATAACGCTTCCAGAGTAAACTCCTCCGGATCTTGATAATATTTCGTTAAAATCCATTTTATTTCGACCATGTTAGGCTTAAGCATTCCGATGCCGTATTATAAGTCGAACAACTGCCTTATTTAATCTACGTTGTATAACATCTATCCTTCTTCCGTTTTTTAAAACCTTCAAAAACTATAAAATCATCTATATATATTAAAACACAAAGGTAAAATTTTAAGTAGACCCATTTCAGGACATCTGCACATGCATCAATCCTGTTCAATTTAAAGGGATTGAGAGCGAGTTCTCGGTGGCTGAGCCGTCTAAAGCAGCAGTTTAAAGCACCGATGTTTTGTAGTGGATACAAAGCCGCCTCAAGACTACAAGCCAAACACAAGGTTTCGTGACGTCACTACGCGGGGCTTAGATCAGCCGTGGAGAGCACATGCGTTATTAAAACATATCAATTCTTTCCTCTATATTTCAACTTATTATCATAGATATGGGGAAAAAATAAAAACTTATAGTTTAAAGACGCTAATTAAGTGCTTTTTAATCAATTTCGATCACTCGAAACAATAATAATAACGATAACACAAAAACAATATTTATGAAATAATATCACTGTGTCAATGAAAATGTGCATCAGAATTAAAGTTACATTAAAGAAAATTCGTTCGTTAAGGGGTCTCAGGACTCTTAAACCTTTAAAATTTTCGAAATTTTAAATTTTTTAGATGTTAAACTGCTATTTTTCTGAACATTTTGACATAATTGTTTCCTTGAAATTCCTATTAGAACTGAAGTTATGGCTTTTACATTTATACATGTTCAATAGCTGAAGCGTCATTTCGGGAACTTTGAAGCCATTTTTCTTCAAATAACGTTTTTGGGCATAACGCGCACGATATCTCAAAAACTTATGAATATTTTTTCATAAAATTTTCAAAACATATGTTTCATGTTAGTCTGTATAAACTGAACCTAAAATCTCCTTTTTATTGTTCAAAACAATATCTTTTTAGATGATTATACTGTTGAAATTTTCTTAATTTTGCATTATCTAAATACAACTTTGTATTAAAAATATATAAAAGCTTTAAATACAAATTTATTTAGGTTCAGGGTAATTATTACAATCTGAAGTATAAGTAGGCACCAAAATTTTCATTCTAGTTGCAATATTTATTTTGTAATCGTGCGCGTAATGTGTTATGCCGATTTTTTGCTCGTCAAATGTCTTACAGTTTGGAGCCTCCTGTAAATGGTAATTCTGCATCCTATAATTTTTTAAATACATAAAATGAAAGAACATACTTATATATTTTATTCCAATTAAAATTGAGTCTTAAAATCAAATACATTTTAAGATATTAAATGGTGAAAATGGTCTTTTTTTTTTTTCATTTTTTCCAATTTTAAGACTCCTGAGACCCCTTAATGAAAAAAAAAAATCCCAAGTATTAGATTTATTTTAGTAGACAGTTTTTATTATTTATTCTACTTTGAAATTTAGAAACAATATCAATTATCTATTTGGTATATATTCAAAAGCAAGACATTATACATTATTATATATATATATATATATATATATTGGCTTGAAATTATACAGTAAATATCCTATTAAATATTAAGTGATTTGAAACCTGCATATAATAAATAGTAAAATTGAAGTATACATGAAATTACGTATTCTTATAAATAAATTTTCGTACTGTAAACTTTACTTATCAGAAATGGGTAATTTTCACATAAAATCCATTAAATTAAAAAACACAAAACTGTCATAATACTAAAACAACACAAGTTCATGAAACGGAAAATTATAATTTAGTTTTGTATTAGTTTGATATGTTATGTAAGGTACAAGCAATAGATTTTTTAAAAAGTGTATTGACATATGAAGAGAAAAATAAAAGAAAGAAAGAAAAGACTTTCATCAATTGGAATTAAAATATTCCTAATTTATGTTCATTTTCCTCGAATGTTTAGGAAATAGCTTTAAAAAAAAACATCGAAAAACACAAAAACCTTCCAGGAAAATATTTCATTTCCAAAATAATGTTGTGTGGATTCTTAAATGTTTGTTCACATCTTTTAAGCTTAAAATAATCAATTTTTATGAGATGAAAAGTATTTCCTGACTAGATCTAAAAGTAAAAATATAATTATAGAATAATAATTTTATTTATTGTTACTTTTAATTAAACATTAAAATGTATATGAAAACACATAGGATTTTTGCAAAGAAGGTGTGTGTGTGTGGGGGGGGGGGGGGCAACTACTGTTTTGCATAAGGGTACTAATAACCCTTCCTCTAGTCTTGTAAATAAATTTTTTACAGTTGTGGCAAAAATAGAGAGATTCAAAAACATTATCCCCATAGCTTTATTTACGCAGTACATAAGCATTTATAATTTTACAAAAAATTATAAAAATAATTTTTATTAAGATAGCAAACGTTTAAGATTAAAAAACAACAATAAATTGATACATGTATATCGATCGGGGTTTGGTTTAAAAGAAGTAAACAAGATAAAAATGCTATGTATTCACAGCGACTTTTATGAAAATTTCTGAACAAATTAGAAAGAGAGGATGGTGTGACGAAATACAAATTAAATGATATAAGTCTTGACACGATTTAGGGATGTTTACCATTTTAAATTATTGCTCTATGTGGAACGAAACAGAACTAAAATAATATAGTTTCGTTTTGAGACACGGTATTATTGATAGAATCGTACTAGGATTTGCTAGTTAATTTATTTCAAAGAAATTAAAAGTAAAAGATTTTGAACACAAGAAATAAAAATTGTGCTGATATAGCATATAAATATAATTTGAAAATAAAACTTACCTTGAAAAGAATATGTTATCAGGCTGAGTAAAACACACGTGCACGTAAAATAGCAAGATACAAAATTCAAATGTTCGGGGCTGGCGCGTTGGCAGTTAGCCAGCCCCGGGCTGTGACGTCACACGTGGGAGGATAAAGCGCGTGTCTGGCTTGTTGTCTTGAGGCGGCTTTGAGTGGATAGCAGGTTCGTACCCAACGTCCGGCAAAATGATAACTGTAATATTTTTCGCAATAAGTTATTTCAATAATGACATATTTTATTAGGAGGAGAAGTTATATGATTTTTATTTTATTCTTATTATTATTTGAATGCTTTATAATTAAATAAAATTTAACGCTGAACAATATTTAAAATAATAATAATAATAATTTTATATTTAAAATATTTAAGCTAAAATATTTTTAATGTAATTATCAATTAAATAAATTGAGCTGATCTACAATTGTTGTTATATCTTCTGACCATTATCAAGAATATATGTGTGCGTGTCAGAAAGAAAAGTTTGCCTTTCTTTTCCTTAAAAAAAGAAAACGGAAAGAAAGATATTCATATAAGAACTATTAAAAAAATTACCTTGATATCCATTGTTTAATATTTAAAAAATGCATAAAAATGTAAAATAAAATCCAAGTAATAAAAAGTATATGCTGCATCAAGTTTCAAATTTGGTCTTTTAGAGAATGAGACTGATAAAAATAAAATTCATGGCAGCTTTTAATGGTCATGTAGTTAAAAAATCATAATAAATAAATAAAAATAAATGCTTTTATTTTTTCGAAAAAATGAGACCATAGTAATAAAAATAAATGCTCTACCCACTATTTTTAGTTAAATTTCTGTTAAAAGATGCATAATTGTTTGTAAATTATAAAGTTAAAATTCTGTGACTTCATTGGATAGGTTTGGCTAACTGTACCCTCTATCGCTTTAAAGAAATAGGAATCACTTATGCAATACAGAAAATTGTCACAATTTCAATAGTTAATTAAAAAGCAATTCATTAATTTTTCTAATGAAACATTCAAGTTATTCACCGCCAAATCTTGACGGGTACCATCTCCTTTTTATTAAAAAAAAAAAAAAAAAAAAAAAAAAAAAAAAAAAAGAATATTGCATTTCTCTACGACTGAATCACGCCGAATTATGATTCTACTGTAATAATAACATTAACAATGACTGTAATAATGATTTTATACTATAATAATGACAAATGTTTCTTAATCTTAGAACCACAAACGAAAATATACAATAACAACTTCCGATTTTCCGCATGCTTCTGAAAAGGCGTTGGTTATATTTAGAAACCACAGAAACAAACATTTTTTTTTCGTGATTTAAAGAAGCACTTATAAAAATACAGTTTTTTGAGCTGACGCAGATTTTCGTAAACGCTTCCGATTAGTTTTTTTAGTGTATTGATGTTTTTCTAAAACTCAGATATCGATTTTTGGAAGCTATCAATTCTCAATTACAGATTGTTTTCAGGCGCGTAATTGAATTTATATCTGCAACAATAACAAAACTATATTGGTTTCAATGTTAATATTAATTTTGCAATGTTTGTCTGTAAAACATATTCGTTCGCTGAAAGTCATAAAAAAAATATTTTAAAATTTCTTTATGGTATACCTTGTTATTTCTAATAATATAGAATTATAGCCAGTATAAAAATATTAATTCAGAATAGTAACAAAAATAAAATAACTCAATAGGTAATTTGTTAAAGGAAATATACTTTTTTTATTGATTAGACAGCTGTAATGTACCATCATATTAAAACTAAAGTTTCCTTTTGTTCCCCTAATTAATTCATCACCATGCATGTATAATGAATATACTTCAAAGGCTGAGCAGACTTTCTCAAGTTTTTCCTATAATTTGGAACCTTTGTATACAAACGCTTGCTAACTGACATTTCACCACAAAACAAATCAAAAGATGTTAATGAAGAAGTAGAAGTGTAAATGTAATATCGATCACCAGAATTCAATTTTTTGTAATGGAATGTATAGGAATTGGAGTGTTTGCTATAATATATAATATATCTCATTATTTTTATAGTATCTACATTTACGATGATTTACTTTCTACTTCCCGTGAGTAAATGTTGTTAAATTCTAATGAGGATTTAACTTAGAAAACTACTAATCAAAAAATCAGAACGCCTTTTATATTAAAAATATGGGCGCTGCAGGGCTATAAGTGAATATAGAATTAGCTTCACAGTAAATTGAATCGAAAGAAAATATATTTATCAGTATAGGTACCTCGGTAACATAAAACAATTCATTTCGATAGCGGACAGTTTGTTTACACAAATTGTCGACCAGTTAATACCAGATAATAACCGACCAGATATGAAACCAGAATTTTCTCTAATAGAAATTTGAATAGAATAAAATAGACTTGAAAATCAACAGCATTTACTCCAGTTTGGGTCCCAGCCATTGTATTTAAATTAATATGCTCATTTTACTTACATTGCGATCATCCCTTACTTTTTGCTTTGCTTTTATATTTATTCTATATATATACATATATAAAAAACTTACGAAAACCTTACAAAAAATTTACAAAATTATGAAAAATCCTATAAAAAATATGAAAAAATCCACAAATGTATCTCGTTATTCCAATGCTGTACAGTCGTGGGGAAAAAAAAAAAAGTAAACACCCTTTACTAACTCTGCAAAAAATTATCGTAGAAGAAAGTTACGGATACCACACTATTAGTAATAAAGTCTACATTTAAATGATGTATGTAAAATTTGCTTCGGGGGTCATCTACATATTAAAACGAACCATAGCTTTGTTTTTATCAATAGCAGTACACAATTCTGGTAGCATAAATGAACACTACATCCTTCAATTCGCCTAAAAAAATATGCAATTGGTATGATAAGTTTCCGAGAAATTAATTATTTTAAAACGAGCGTATTTTAGGGGCTGTATCCAAATTGAAGTTCCGTACTCAATTGTCGACCGAGAGAGCCCCCTTCTGGATCAAGTCATCTTCAGCGCCACTCAAGCAGTCATTCAAGACTGCTAGATTACAGGATAGCTTAAGAAATTTCAAAATATCTAGTCACTTCTATCATAGACGGCCCCTTAAACCATCATTTTGTCGTTTTTTAAGCATAATTTGAAAACTACTTGGCAGAAAAAATTGAAATTTTGGATTTCCATAAAGTAGAACTTAATGCAAGAAGGTTACAATTCATAATTTTTTCGAATATTAATTTTATAATTCATATCATAAAATTATAATAATTGAAAATTCAGCTTATTTATGTTTGGGTGTTTTTGTATTATTGCTAAACAAAAAAAAAAAAAAAAAAATAGCACATTAGGAGTATAATTTCGAAGTAATATAAATTAGGAGTAATATAAATGTAAGGAGTAATATAAATGTAATTTAACATTAGAAGCAGTAAATTTTGAATGTTTATAATTCAAAAACTTATCATTCAAATGACTTGAAATTTGGTGCCTAGGCGTAGTTTGAAATATCTTGTTAACATTGGGTATTGCTATTGAAAAAAATGAAGTTCGGTTTCGTTTTAATATGTCGATGGCCCTCTAAGCGAATTTTATATACATCATTTAAAAGTAGTCTTTATTTCCAATCGTTCGGTACCAGTAACTTTCTTGTACGATAATTTGCTGAGTAGTTAGTAGGGGGTGTTTACTTTTTTTCCACGACTGTACTTAACATTCCTTTTCGAATTTTTAATATTTTCTATGTTCTGTTTTCCCTAGTAATTCTTTCTTAACTAATACATATGCCATCCATTCCCACTGCTACCACCTGTAAAAAAATTCCGCTAAAATACGGAAATTGTATATACAGTTGAGACGATCAGTACTATGTCCATATTCTAACGAAGAGTTTTTCCCGTAAATTCCAGAAAATATTTCGGTTTTTCTGGATTTACAGATAAAAATTTCTGTTAAAATACGGAAATAGTCTCAATTTCCGTATTTTAGCGGATTTTTTTTCATTTTATTATTTTTTTTTTTCAGTGCAGCTTGAATTACGCTAACATTTAATTCCCACCTACTTCTGTTATGGGAGGTTGTAGAGTAAACTGTCTTCGAATCCGAATCTAACAGCATTTCTACATATTTGTGTGACTTCATTCACAATTCTAATAGAGAAAGCAGAAAAAAAGCTTCTTAACAAATCGATCCAGGGGCTACAATTAGAAACACTGAGATTCGACAAGAACCAGTGGAAGGAACAATCAGCCAGTTTGGAGTGTTTTTTTTTTTTTTTTTTTTTTTTTTTTTTTTTTTTTTTTTTTTTTTTTTACTGCGGTATTTCTTATTGATACCAAAATCCCCTATAATATTATTTTATTTGATTAATGACAGGCATTTCGTGATTGGTTAAAATAAAAATTGTTGTAACAGAATTTTCGGTGTGAATTTCAAATTTTTCAATAGAAAAAGGCGAAAGAAGCAACCCTGCGGACAATATATATCCAATATTTGCTACATTTGAAAAATAACATCTACCTCGATCATGGAAACATCAGTATTGGATAACTGTCCCTGTATTTAACGCTTATTGCAACCGTCTGGACGTTAAAAAATATTTTGAATTGTATTTTTTTAATTATGCGAATTATTTGATAGCAAAACATTTTTCTCATTCTAGTATTCTACTAGTATATAGAAGAGGGGCCATGATGCATTTATATATGTGCAGCAAATAAACGAATGTGCAAATTTAAGAAATATACATTCGTACAGGTTATTGCATAATTTTGCTCATGCATATTTACCGTTACATCCTTAATATATTCATAGACAATGAAACATCTAAAAGCAATATCAAAACATCACCCGCATGACGCAAGTATTCTCATTATATTACGATTTAAAGGGAAAATGCTACCTATTGTATTCTGAAAAAAAAAAAAAGAAATATTCATACATCGGCCCAATGAAGAAAAATAATGATAATGAAATTAGATTTAGTCTGCATATCTGAATACGCGATCTTTAGATATTGCGCATTCCTTATGATGGTTTTCATGTCTCATATCTTTACTTGCATGAAAATATCTTATTGTAATGGGACAAAGGATAAATTCCGTTCACGCAAATAAGCAGGAGAACAAAAACACGCACTTAATTTCTCAAATTGTTGAATGTTAAAGAGAATATCGCCCTGGCTAATCAATTAAATGAACATATAAGCTCTTAAACATTTGACTTCCAGAAATATCTGCATTGGAGCTTAACTGCATTTGTAAACGCATTATTTATTCTTCTAATAAATATTAAAAGATTGTTTAAAGGCATTTGCAATTATATTTGGTTTATAAAAGAATGTTCTTTTACAGTCGTGAAAGAAGATATTACTACACTTACCAAATCAAATGCATTATGCATATGTATGATAAAGAAAGATTTCTTCTCATAAATCGATTAAATGTTCAAATAAATTTTATATTGATTTTATTCCTAGCAATTCTTATTTACAAATATTTAAAAGCATTTTAAAAAAAGTTTTTTGTGGACCTAAGTAAAGTGAGAAAAAGGTTTTTTTTTGTTGTTATTTGCAGCCATATTCCGATTTCAAAAGAAAGTTATTTTGTAGTCAAGGAAAGAGAAGAATAGTACTACATTTAACAAAAAGTTAAATGCATTTGAATGCTATTGAAGAATTTCCTTATAGAAAAGCTCATAAGTACTATTTTATTAAATCAGCGATTGGCGAACTACTAACAACATTTCAAAGTGTATTTTAAAAGCAATATGAGAAGCTTGTGTAGAAGCATTTGGTCTAATATTCTGAAATATCAATGAGTATTACTACACAGCCCATAAAATTAGGATTTTAGGTTTGAAGAAATGGAACTTGCTGATCCTTCATATTAAAATTATCCTAAATCTTACACTTAGAAATGAATCATCGAAAAAATTTACTTTCTTTAATTAGCTAAAATATAAAATTTACATTTGTTAATTATTTAAAATTGACTAATTTTAGAAGATTCCAAAATTGAAATTCGGAGGTTATTTTTTTTTTTCCTCTGAAGTATCACAATTCCATTTATACAGAAATAAATTTAAATATAAATGGTTAATATGATCAACGTGATAAGCAACGTCTACTGTTGGTTACAGACTATGAACGTATTTTTTAATTCTATTGCAGTTTTTAGAAGATAAAAACTTCGGTAAGTATCGAATTAAATAAATTGATAAAAACAAGAGTTCAATATCACTTTATTAATGTATTAATAAACACTAATTTTAATTGCTAAAAGGTGTAAATTAAAACTTTAACAACAGTAAAAATTCGTGTATTCAGCTGTTTAAATGTTTCAACTCTACTCGAGTCATTTTCAAAATAAATAAATAAAAATATTCTTCAATTACACTGCCTATAAAACGCCATCATTCAAATTTTCATGTAATCTTTCATATTTTGCACGTTCATTTAAGTAGATATCGTAAACTTCCACAATACTGCACAATAGGGTGGGTCGAAAAAACCGAAATATTTATAATCGAAATGTAATAGAGCGGAAAAGTTGCCTTTTGTAATAAAGAATAAATTCGTAAAATATTAAACCTATCGGTTAATATCTTTTACCGCCGCAACGGGGCCAAAATTTCCAAAAATCGCAAAAAACATGTTTTTTCAGTATTTTTTTTAAATTATACAAACGTACTAATACAATTTCTAATAGGACGCGATAGCTACATGACGATATAAGAAATGCCCTGGTAAATGTTCATTATGATAAAGTAATATCTTTTACTGCCGCAAAAGGACCATATTTTTAAAAAAATTGTAAAAATTTCAATTTTTTATTTATTTTTTAATTTTTATAATTTCTATAATATCTAGAAGTAAATAAATTTACTTCATATCTATTAATATTGTCGTAAATTTTGTTAACTATTTGTTATAGACTGGGAAAAAAAACGGTAATCATTCATTATTTTTGACGATCGCTTTATGTACTACTGTTTTACTGCATATCAGCAGTTCATATACCACAAATCACAAAAATGATATAAAATGAACAAAATATTTTAGTATTTTATTAATTAAAATACAGAAATGTTTAACCGAAAAAGATTAAATAAACATAAAATGAAGAAGTATTTAAAATAATTGAATTTTATAATATGACTTTCTTTCAAATAAAGCCATTGTTCCTCGAGAGGCCAAAATTTATCATATCTGATCCTCCGTCTGTTCCGGTCCACAAACTTTACCAGCACTTCAGAGACTAATTTCACGCATCTTTCTATTGATTGAGTGGGAAAGGAAAATTATAATAGCTGGTATGTTTAATCGAACATTCTAAATTCATCAGCGTCGTTAGATCGCCAGTCCATAGACAAACCGTAACAGGTGGTTTCGTTAGTTTACAGTTTTGCCACTCGACTAAATCAATACAATTTTAAGCTTCAAAGTTCAATTCTGGAATGACGAAGTGACGAAAGGCACTATTCGTGCCCACAGAACTTCGTGCTTTGGCAATTTTCTTTATGGCTCGGGTTCTGATGTCCTCTCCTTCATATGCTATCATTCCAATGAGGCTATTTTCATGATTTGCGAAACAGGCATTTCGTGAAATTACAGGAACTATAATATTTTGTAGATGATATGGCAAGTAACGAGGGTTACTAATTATAGTCCACAAAATCTGAAAAACATGATGGATTAATTTTAATTGTGAACCAACTGATGCAATACACTTTCAGGATGTACTCATCGAGTACATCCTGATCCGATTGCCAAAATTAAAAATCGCCAAAGCACGAAGTTCTGTGGACACGAATTAGCGCCATTCGTCATTCCAGACTTGAACTTAAAGCTTAAAATTGTATGGCTTTAGTCGAAAGGCAAAACTGTAAACTAATGAAACCACCTGTTACGGTTTGTCTATCGATTGACGATCTAACAACGCTGGTGAGTTTAGAATGTTCGATTAAAGATGCCAGCTATTATAACAGAAAGATGCGTGGAATTAGTCGCTGAAGTGCTGGTAAAGTTTGTGGACGAGAACAGAGTGAGGATCACATATTATCAATTTCGGCCTCTCGAGGAACAATGGCTTTATTTGAAAGCAAGTCATATTATAAAATTCATTTACTTTAAATACTTCTTCATTTTAAGTATATTTAATCCGTTTCGGTTAAACATTTCTGTATTTTAATTAATAAAATACTAAAATATTTTGTCCATTTTATATCATTTTTGTGATTTGTGGTATATGAACTGCTGATGTGGAGTAAAACAACAGTAGATGAAGCGATCGTAAAGAACAATGAATGATTACATTTTTTTCCAGTCTATGACAAATAGTTAACAAAATTTATGACATATTAATAGATATAAAGTAAATTTATTTACTTCTAAGCATATTATTAAAATTATAAAAATATAGAAAAAATGAAAATTTGAAAATTTTTACAATTTGTTTTTTAAATATGGTCCCTTTGCGGCAGTAAAAGATATTATTTTATCATAATGAACATTTGCCGGGACATTTCTTATATCTTCATGTAGCCATAGCGTCCTATTAGAAATTGTATTCGTACGTTTAGATAATTAAAAAAAATATTGAAAAAAAAACAAGTTTTTTTGCGATTTTTTTAAACTTTGGCCCCTTTGCGGCGGTAAAAGATATTATCCGATCGATATAATATTTTACGAATTTATTCTTTATTACAAATGGCAACTTTTCCGCTCTATTACATTTCGATTGTAAATATTTCGGTTTTTTCGACCCACCCTACTGCACAAATCTCTTTCAAACTGATGCATAAAATCAAGGGGCATAAAATCTCGGTCAAGATCGTTAATGGGCAAAATCGGAACAAGGGGCTGGGAATAGGGAGGGGTTTTGTGAAAACCGAAAAAAAGCCATAACTTCTTAATTATAATACATATCGAATCAGTTTAAAGTTATTACTTCTTCTAAATAAAGGGCAAAAAAAAATACGTGTGACATTTTTTTGATAAAATAAAAAATGGACACAAGGGGTGAAAAAATAGGGATTTGGGGAGAAAAAAATTCGTATCTTCGTCAATTCTCAAGATATCAAATCCAATTAAATTTATTATAAATCTTCTTAATATTATCTACAACTTTTACATTGACAAATTTTTGATAGGACCAATTGTACCGCAAGAAAAGGGTGAAGAGGTTAAAGAAGAAAAGAATCCATAACTTCCGTCAATTCACAAGATATAAAATCCGCATGAATTTATTAGATATCTTCTTAATATTATCTACAACTATTATATTGACAAGTTTATGATAGGACCAATTCTTACAGCAAAAACAAATTAAAAATACATAGCGGTTGAAGAAAAAAATATCGTATTGAGTGTGTATTCAAATCCAAACTGCTTATTTTCGGACTCATTTTTATATTCATTATTGCTCCCAAACGCATCCAATTGGTAAATTTTGTTATTCAGAAAGTATGTAATGTACCGTAATGGTCGATTTTTTCATAGAGGCAGAATATATTTTTAAAAAAAATGATGCCAAAGTGGGCATTTTGAACTGAATTTTCTGAAGCGATTGTGCTGTAAACGAAAAATATTGTCCAACTGAGAAAATAATTGCTTATAAATCAAGTTAACACGCCTTAACATGATTCTGATAAAACCAGCTCTTATATAAAAATGAAATTAAAAACTCGTCAAAAGCGGCCAGATAAAATTGTTAAACTAGGTCTATCTCTAATCATGATTTAGTTTTTGTTGTTGAAATTACTACTTAACTTCGAAATCTACCTGCGCCTATAGGACAAGCGGGCAGGGATTCCTTTTTTTTTTTTTTACTTAGATGTTTATTTTTATTTTCGTAACCTTTTTTAACACAAGCCATAGTTTTGGTAAGTTAAATGATGCTGCATCATTACTTTTATATCGCCGCACTCTTATTATTACTCTCAACTAAGGAAGAGGCATAACTATAAGATTACTTATAGTTTTATTTACATATATACAACAGCTGCCAACCGCAGCTCTCAGAACAAATCGTTTCTTACAACTGCGTGGAATATTCTGGTTGCATGCGAAATCTTACATATCAGACTGTGTAGTGCTGCCATCTGTTAATAAAGATCGCTACTATTTCTTGTTGATTTAAGATATGACACCCCTCCCCTCATAGTTCAAACGAACTACAGGCAATCTTGCTCTTTGACTTCTTCGATCTGGAGCACTTTTCTTAGAGTCCTCGTCATAAGTTTCAGTCAAATTATCTTTCACAGATTTATCTGTTGTATTATCATTTTTATTCTTATAACTGTACCTGTTACAATATCATGCGAAGGCTGAGATTGGCTTGGTTCTATAGTATTATCATTATTAGGCTGTTCTTTTATTTTTCATTCCGAAAAACGGTTTTGGTTAACCCTTTCATACCTATCATATTCACTGTAGTTTTTAACACTATGTCCCATATTATCATATTTGTCTGACGTTAGTTTATCATTTCGATTTGTCTCTACAACTCTCTCTGGTATTTCATAACTTATCTCTTTATTACCTCTCAACTTATCCACGTGACGCTTACACATTATTCCGTCACATCTATTTACTAAAACCCATCTACTGCCCAATAATTTCATAATTTTCCTTTTTACCCATTTCTCCCCTTTTCCAAAATTTTTAACAAAAACTAAATCATGAAGCTTATATTTGTGCAGGGGTTGTTATATTTTAGGTTTTGATGGTAATACCAAGTGAAGGGCTGTTCGAACTGGCCTTCCAAATATTAATTCAGCAAGAATTTTTTACCAGTCACCGAATGAGGAATGGAATGATTTTCTAACAAAAATCGTGAAATTCACAATGTTATGTCACTTTTATCTAGCTTTTTAAGACAATTTTTCACAGTTTTCACATACTTTTCCGCTTGTCCGTTCGGAGACGGATGATAAGGTGGAATAGGCGTATGCTCAATTCCATTATTTTTAAGAAATTCCTCAAATTCATCACTTGTGAACGCGGGACCATTATCACTGACCAATTCAACAGGTAATCCAGAAGTAGCAAAAATTCTCCTTAATACCTTAATTTTAGTTTTACTATCAGACCTGGGTACTACCTCTACCTCCAACCATTTACTATAAGAATCGACTAATATTAAAAACATTTTACCTTCAAAAGGTCTGGCATGATCTATATGGATCCTTTCCCAGGGCAGTTCAGATTTCCATTTCAAGAGTTCCATTTTGGGACAATCCCTCGCAAACATCTGACATCTATTACAAGAATTTACCATTTGTTCAATTTCTTTATCCATATTTGGCCACCAAACTACCCCCCTAGATTTCGAATTCATGCTCGATATACCCTGATGAACGGAATGCAATAATTTAAATATATATTCACGGCCTTCCTCTGGTACGATCACTCTATGTCCCCACAATAGACAATTTTTTAGACAGGAAATTTCCTCCCTTCTGCGAAAATATGGTTGATATTCTTCTGGTTTAACCTTTCGCGGCCACCCATGTAACACCCAATCTAAAATTTGTTTAGTTACAGGATTTTCAGTTGTTCACTTTGTAATAGTTTTAGAAGTAACAGGCCAATTATCATTATTTGAAACGAACATTATTTCCGCAAGATTACTTACTATATTTACAGTTTCTGGGAGAGGTAATATACTTAATGCGTCAGCATTTTTATTATTTTTACCCTCGCGATACTCAATTGTATAATCACACCAGCTGACGTTAATGACGTGTATTTATAGTCAAAATTTTACTACTTTCGTTATCTACAGGTTGTTGTAAATACGCATCTTTTAAATCAAAAACAGTAAAAAATTTACCACCTGATAACTTAGAAAATCATTCTTCCATTCTAGGAAGAGGATAATTATCATTTTCAGTATTAGCATTAACTGTTGCTCTATAATCACCACATATTCTAACAGAACCATTAGGCTTAGGAACAATTACTATAGGACTAGCCCATTCATAATGATCAACAGGTTTTTAAATACCCTCATTAGTTAATCGTTCCAATTCTACATCAGTAGCTTTCCTTAAAGCAAAAGGAACAGGTCGAGACTTAAGAAAAACTGGTTTTGCATCTTTTTTCAATTTTATTGACACGGGAGGACCCTTGATTGTCCCGATCCCGTCAGCAAAAACATTAGGAAAATTTCTAATTAAACCATCTATCGTAATGATTTTAATCATATTTACATTAGGCCAAAATAATTTTGATGCTTTTAACCAAGTTTTTCCGATTAGACTCGGACCCTCCTCTTTAATTACTAATATTCTTAAATCTGGTATACAATATTCATCAAAAGCAGCATTTACTTTTAATTCCCCCAAAACAGTTAAAGAATCTTTAGTTTAAGTTTGTAGCTTAATTTTAGATTTAATTAAAGAGAACAATTTGGGAACAGATGCCGTATCTTCCCTCCACTGTTGTTGTTTTGAAATGTTTGGCGATTTTTTGTTGGCGTGTTGACGGTGGTTATGAATATGGCAACCTCGATATGTTGAATCCCGTGTGTTCTGGTAACCGAGAAGTTCATGTTGGAATATTGCGAATGTATTTTGATATCGTGTTGTATAGTTCTGACTTTTTATTTTTATGTGAAATTTATAGAAGTTATTTGATTGACTATGTTTTCTGCAGTCCGTTTAAACGCTGTTGCTGAAATAATTAGGAAATATGAGGAAATTTTGACAAGAAAAGAAGGTTTGTTTATAGTTTATGAATACGTATTGATAAGCCTATTTTGGAAGATGTCGTCGATGATATTTCGAGCTAGATCTTTCAAGAAAGCAGATGTCTGTTAAGGTATGTTGATAATTTTATGTATATTTTACTGCTTTTGAGTTTTTTACATTTTGAGATTGCTAGAAAGCGAGAACTGCTGAATTTTGAGAATTCTACACCTCGAGAAGTGCTGAATGCAGTGATGTTTTTTTTTCAGAAAATGTGCGGGAAGCCCACATACAACGATTACTGGTTGCCATTTTAGCGAATTTTGTTTTTATGTGTATTTTGCTGCTTTAAAAGTTTTTTACATTTTGAGATTGCTAGAAAGCGAGAACTGCTGAATTTTGAGAATGCTACACCTCGAGAAGTGCTGAATGCAGTGATGTTTTTTTTTCGGAAAATGTGCGCGAAGCGCACATACAAGGATTACTGGTTGCCATTTTAGTGAATTTTGTTTATTATTTACATTTTATTTTCGTTAAGCCAAACATGCGTATAAACCGGTGCTTATCGACATTTACTACTTGGCGGAAAAAGGGTTTTCACGCCAAGAAAATTCCAAGATGGCGGCCGGGGGGAACTTATGACATCTGTTCCACAATTTGTTTGTAATACTTTTACTTACAATAGTATGAGCCGCACCAGTATCAATTTCAAATTGTATATTACACCATTTACTTTAACTGATTTTACCAACGACAAATTATTGGAGTTGTCGTCCATGAAATTTAAACAATTTTCTTCCTGAACAGTTTTAATGTTTCTGTTCTTAAACTGTTTCTCACTTTTCATTCCAAATTTTCGATTTCTACAGCAAATTTTTAAGTTACCTAATCGATGGCAAAAATGGCATTCTGCAGATTTAAAATGGCAGAATTTTGGATTATGATCTTTAACACGGTTTCTCAGGCGCGAATTTATCTTCTTTAGGCTTAGGTGCATGAGCGAGCTTCTCTACTTTCGGTTTCTCTTTCTCCACTTTCGAAACACGCACTTGATTGACAGTCGTACTTTCTCCGATGTGTAGGAATTTTACCCCAGCCTCCGCAGATTCAACCGATTCAGCTATTTCTACCGCTGTTTGAAACGTTAAGTCTCTAGAATCCAATAATTTCTGTTGTATCTTCTCATCCTGGATCCCAAACACCAATTGATCACGAAGGCGGTCATTAAGAGTATTTCCGAAGTTGCAATATTCGGATAAACGACGTAAATCTCTTATGAAATCTGCTACATTTTCTCCTTGCTTCCTTAGTCGTTTCTGGATCTTAAATCGTTCCGCTATTTCACTTGGGCGTGGTGATAAATGATCCTTTGCTTTCTTTAGGAGATCTTCGTAACTGATCTCTTTCAGAGTATTCGGAACAATAATATCTCGTAAAATGGCAAACGTTGTTGTTCCAACAGAGCTCAACAATATATTTTTCTTCATTTCATCATTTTTAATGCTATTCGCTGAAAAATAAAAATCAGTTTTTCCGACGTAAGTAGTCCAAGGAACATTTACATTATATTCTTCCAAGCGTCCCAGAGAAATTATTTTTTTATCGGCCATTTTTTGGCCACTTTTTCTTTTTCTCTTTCGAAAAAAAAATTTTTTTCACAATATTTCAATTTGGGTTAAATCCCAATCGTCGCCACTTTTATATCGCCGCACTCTTATTATTACTCTTAACTAAGGAAGAAAGCATAACTATAAGATTACGTATAGTTTTATTTACATAAATACAACAGCTGCCAACAAATCATTTCTTACAACTGCGTGGAATATTCTAGTTGCATGCGAAACCTTACAATGTCACACTGTGTAGTGCTGCCATCTGTTAATAAAGATCGCTACTAATTCTTGTTGTTTTGGGATATGACTATTACATACAGAGTTTTGGATGTTACGATCTTTATGGTTTCTCTTATAATGGATGGATAGTACACACTGTTAAAAATTTACAGCATTATGGCAGGTCATTTGATCGTTTTTTCTGAAAACGGTTACACAACCGTAATTTTAACACTATTCTGACCATATTATTGGCCATTTTATGGTCAAAATATAGTTAAATTGTGGTTATGAAACCGTTTTTTCAAAAAACGGTCGAATGACCTGCCAGAATGTTGCAAAATTTTTAACAGTGCAGACTGGAGAGTAAAATTACCTTACTTTCACTGAAATTTATTTGGAAGGGTTTTTTTAATATAATATTGCAGAGCTGTGTTTTTTCTGTTATATTTAATATCAGCTACATGCTCATTTTTTCTATATTTAAATTTAGAGCTAGGTTTACTAATATATTAATTCTTCTATCCGTCTGCTCCAAAAAATGGTACTTAATATACACTTGAGTAATCATCAAAATTAATTGGGTCAAAATGAAAATACGGTAATTTTTCCCTCTATTCTATACTATTCATCCATTATAATAGAAACAATAGAGATTTCAAGACGCAAAAATCCAATATGTAACAATGCAGACTCATTTAATTTATCAAAACTATGGCTTGAGTTACTCAATGGTTAGGAACATAAAAATAAACATTTAAGTAAAATAAAAAACAACAACAACGTGCATAGTATGAAAGTGTACGTGAAAATTTGAATGATCGCGTTTCATAGACGTATTGAAGAATATTTTTATTTATTTGTTTTGAAAATTATTCGGGTACACTGTAAAAAAATCTTTGATTCTACAGATGTAAAATTACATGCTTACTAAAATTTTATCTGTACACTTTACAAAAAAGATGTAAATCTACAAAACTAGTTTTTTAAAAGCAGTTTCTGTAGCTTTACAAATGAATCTGCTAAAATTACAGTAATCTTACTAAAATTTTATCGATAACCCTGGTTGCAGCTACATAAAAATTTCTAGGTATCCCAGTTTCTTAAAAAAAAAATTTAGTAACCTTACAGATTTTTTAATTTACGGTGCAAAAGTGTATCTGTTACATGAATTTTTGTTGTTGCCGTTACGTAAAATGTTCTAGGTATCCTAGTTTCCTTGAACAAATTTAGTAACTTTACAGATTTTTTTTACAGTGTAGAGTTGAAAAATGTGAACAGTTGAATAAACCTACTTTTACAGTTTTTAAAGTTTTAACTTCCGTCTTTTGTCAATTAAAATTAGTATATTATAGGTACAAATTTGTTATATGTTTATGTTAATTTACGTCAAATAATGAATATTATACATATAAGCAATACCATGTTATCTCATTAAACATTCTCATATAGGTTACCTTTAGAGATAAAATGCCTAAAATATTCCTGGTGGACTGTTTTAGAACAGTTTCACCTTTAGAAACATATATGGCTTAATAAAGCATACATTGGATTGTTCCAACACATAAAATGATCAAAATTTTACAGTGACTTTAACAAAAAAAAAAAAAAAAAAAAAAGAAAAGAAAAAAAAAACTATATCTCTTTTATTTTAACTCAAACCTTAAGGAAGATAACAGAAGGAGTGACTATGCAAATTTTGACAAAATTATGTGTACCTTATAACTATATGTTGAACACACGCCCAATAGAAAAAGAGGGAGGATATCCCTATTGGTCAAGAAACACAGGACTTTCTCCCCCTTTACTCTTTCAGAAAATATTTTTTTTTTCTCTCTCTCTCTTCCCTGCGCAATTACTCAAGTATTATGTATCCAAGTTTTACATTTAATTTTAATTATAAAATCTCAGGATTTTCACTTAATATGAAGTACTTAAAATTCTTTCAATTTTGAATTCTTGTAATATATATATATAAGTGTGCATGTAAATAAATCTTTGTTTAAACTAAAATTTTTCTTCTTCAGTTTATGTCTTGCATTTAATTGTCTAATTGTTATTTTGGGAATTATTGATTCTTTTACAGAGTAGGTTATAAACTAGGGCCATGTTACAAATAAATAATAATCTCTTCGGGTCACCTAAAATCTCTGTATAATTCATAAGGCTCTTGTGCATCGAAATCACAGAGCGCGAATAAATATAAGTTACGTAATTTTAATTGATGCAATAATTTATATCAATTTAAATTGCACACAAGAGCCCAGAATAATGGTGCACTCACTATACGAAATTATCGCGGTTAACAGATCCTTAATTCCCAATCTCCTTTGTATGCTGGATTTAAATGCTCATTTTGGTAATTTTAGTGCTAATTGATTAATTGATCAGCGTGCACAGAGCGTTCCAGAAATTCCCATGAAATAAAAGTCTATACATCAATAAAGAGAAATAATGAACGTGAAATTATGTTAAGTCTACATTTCTGAATAAGAAATGCTATATTACCACAAATAAATATTTATGTATTGTACATTTGATAAATTTGTTTTCGATTCGTATATCTTTAGCCGCACGAAAATCTCTGTTGTAACGAAACTAAATGATATATTCGGTTCATACATTTAAAGAGGAGAACAGGAACACAGACTTCATTTCAAAATAAGTGTATAACTTCTAATGATATTGAGTATTTCGTTCACTCAAATAGAATAAATTGATTAATAGATTCAATCAATATTCAATTTTCAGAATCAGTTTACAAGTATTTGACTACATTTGGAAATGTATTATAAAGATTTTTTAGTAAAAACAACTTTTTTAATGAATTTGCAGTAATATTTTGATTAATTAATTATTAGTATTTTGCAGTCACTGAACAAAAGTATATCTGTCATGAATAATTGGAAGTAAATAGAGAAGAAAAACTTTACTTTTGGAAATCAATTATCTGTTCGTTTTCCTCTGGTAGATTTTGCTTACGAAGAAAACTCCCTACTAAAGAAAAATCCAAATACATACATATATATATATATATAACAATAACGAAAAATCTTGCGTACAGTATACATTATGAAACACTTTCCAACACATTAAGAATACAATAACAAAACTTCACAGTTAATTAAGATGAAACATGACGTCTAAATAAACCATTTGGAAAACGCCTAATACATTTAAAAACCTGATTTCTGCTATTAACATGAATGGTCATTAAAATATGCTATCTTTTGCAGCTCTGTATATAATCTACAGATATGTGTGCATACTACACAGTATGCTAAAAGTTAGTTCAGCAAAATACATAGCACATTGGAAAATTCAGTACAATAAGCGGAAGTTGTTGAGAACTTTTGTGCGACCCTGTATATGACCTATAGAATTTATACACGCCAAGTAATATTTAAAAAAATAGTTGAATTTTACGCATACCACCACTGAAAACGCACTTCCAGCAATTATTGTTCTTAGGCTTCAATAATTCAATTATTGCTCATTTTCTTCTGTAGCCAAATTCTTTTGTGTGTCCCTGTAAATGAATGATACGTTCTAGGTACACCATATTTTATAGTAAGAACCTTGTAGTATACCTCGGTGATGTATATTAATTTCAATATGTTTAAAATACTGTAATATCATTAAAATACTCGGTCATAAAATACACATGTCATACAAATCCGAATACATTTGCGCGAGTTAGAGCACGGACAGGCAGACAATCCTAAATTTTAAACACTTTTCAACTATGTTAGAAATTGTTAAAAATTACATTGAGATTTGAAACGTTAAATTATTTATTCTAAATCCTTTAATTAGTTTAAATATTGAAATTAGATATTTTATAATGAGATGATTTCGAAGATTATCTCTAAGTTGAAACATTGAACTTATAGTTTGACGATAGCAAGTGTCTAGAATGAAAAAAGAAAAAAAAAATGCGTTATGCAAGATGTGCAATCAATGTTCTCTGTTGCAAACTAAATATTTTTTTTGTATTATTATACTTAAGGAATTTAAAACGACGGTGAATACAGCATATAATAAATTAAGGTACTTTACATTTATTGCCTACCATTATTCCCTAATATATTGATTTATCAGGCGATGAAAATTGTATAAGCAATTTAACAACTTCTCGTATGTAGAAATATTTTTGGCATTCGGATTTTAGAAAATAATGCCTGTTGTATTTTCCAAGTAAAAAAAAAAATCCACCCACTAGAATAATAACGGGAAATAATGCATATAATTGTTTCATGCATTTCTAATAATTGATACTGAATAGAACTATGTAATCTTTAGATATTGCAGGTAGGGTACTGTTGGTTTCCTGTTTCATATCTTTTAACGCACGGAAATGCACTAGCTCACAGAATTAAGAGATAAATTATGTTTATACGTTTAAACAGGAGAGAAAAAAAAACAATTGGATTTCACGAAGTTTTGAATGTATTTTAATATTAAAGGGATCATTGATTAAATTTAAGAACAAGTGTCGTCAAAATTCATCAGAATCCTGCAAAATTAAAAGTATTTTAATACATTTCAAAATGCATTACAGAATTCTTAATTAAGATTATTTTAAGACAAGATTATTTTAAGACATTTACATTACTTTTTTATTCATTATTAAGAATTATTTTATAATACTGAAAGAAAAAAACTGTATATGCCAGATACTATAGAAAACCTACAATCTTTAAGAAATTGATTGGTGAAAGACTTTATTCCAAACTGTTAAAAACTTAACGGTATATATAAATATTAAACAGACATAAATACAATAAATACAATAATCCCAACTGGAGTGAAAAATTAGCCAGAACCATTTTTCACTCCAGTTGGGATTATTGTATTTATTGTATGTATTTCTGTTTAATATTTATATATACCGCTAGCAGTTAAATGCAGGCGTTATTTATGTGTGTTTTATTATATATTGTAGCGTGTGTGTGTGTGTTATTATGTTAAAAACTTGTTTTCGAAAATAGCTTGCTATTTTAATGAATTTAAATCTTAATTCGTTTTAGTAAAAATATTCTAGATTAAAACAAATATATTGTTGTATATTTTAATTAGTCAAAATATAAAATTAAGAACTTATTATTTTTATTTTTCAAAAATGAACTGATTTTTGGGGGTAATCTCGATAATTCTATCTTCGAATCCTATAACTTGAGAGTTATTGTTGTGATTACAAATATCTATTGTACAGGACTCATCGGATTTGAGAAATATAAAAAGGGAAAATCATCTTGATACGTAACGTCCATTTTATGCCATGGGATTTTTTTTAATTATTACAAAATTTAAGGGGTCTCATATCTTTTAAAATCTCCGCCGCCAGTTCAAAAGTGATGTGGTTTACATGCTTCATAACTTTTTAAATATTTATTGAAATTACATAAAACATTTCAATATAGGGTAAAGGGACCTGATTTCGTCTCCTTTCCTAATTTCGCCCCCCTTTACTTCTCCAGTTCTGCGAAAGTGGCGCCACTTATCACGCAAGGTACAGAGAGCGGAAGGTAAAAGAGGTCAGTAGTTAAATTTTCGTTCGCCAAGACGCATACATATATTTCCTATTTTTAGAAGACATGAGTTCTTATTACGTCGTTTGTAGAACATTATTTATTGTACTGTAAGTATTTATTTCTTATTCATTGCATGTATCTTACGTAGGTAAGATGCTGACAGTAGCATACAGTGAGTTTTAGGACGCTCAGTTCATCTTACGGGAACTGAAGCGGCGCCATATTGGGAAGTAGCGTGGTCCCAATTTCGTCCTCCTTGCAGTTCTTATTTTCGTCCCGGGGACGAAATTAGAAATGCTTTATCATGACAATTTTTTCAATATTTCACTCATGTTTGGATGGCTAATGTTTCGTGATGTTATTCTTCACAATTAGTACATTTCTTTGTGCCTTAATTTGATGTAAATTAATTTATTTGCTCATTTAGAAATAAAATTTGATTTAGTTATAAGTTTATCCTCGGCGTATTGGATTTTTTGAAGGGGATGGAATTTGGACCATTTTGTTTCTTTTGCCATATACAGATACTTTTGAAAAAACATTTTTTCGCATTATTAAATTTTTTTTGTACGATATTTGCCTGCGTTTCTATGTGCGTGGGTACTTAGTTAGTCTATGTAATATCCGAATTTGGGAGGTTTTCACTGAAAATTAGAACACTTAGGGCCTACAAGTGACTGTGGGGTCGAAAATTGGGCACTTAACCTTATTAAGGCCATGTTTAATGCTTTATAAAATATAAAAAGAAACATAATAAAAAATACAATTTAATTTATATTGCAAAATTGTTTCACATGGTACGTCCCAATCCGCACGATAATTTAACTTAGAATACATTTATTAACATAAAACTTATTTAAAATGAACTTTAAACTATATTTATAGAATGAATTATGATATATAAATTCTTTGACAGAAACTATTTTAAAAATTCAATTGCATTTGAAAAATGAAAACAAAAACCATGAAAAATAATTACTGATTAAAAAAATAATGAAAATATTTACTTATGTCAATAATATTAATTCTTTCAATAAAATAAAGTTCATTTTAATATAATTTGTATGTTTATATATTTATTCTAAATTTAGTTATCGTGTGGATTTTGACATACCATGCTAAAAACATTTCCAATATTAACTGAACAGTGTGTCGTTGTGGATTAGGATTAACTCGTGCGACACTTAAACAATCATATTTTAATAAGAATCACACACAAAATATATACAGATTCGCGAAAAAGCGCAAAATAACTTTGGAACATACATATTTCCATAAAAAAAATCTCTAGGGGAGATACATTTCGAACACACGCCGAAACTTTATTTAAACCCGCGCAAACATAATTACATACATTCACTTCACTTCATCACTTCATGTTTGGCAAAATATCTCAGGATATTTTGCCGACAGTGGCAACAGCGCCATCTATATGCTATAAAAATAAGGGAAGGCTGTCATTTTGTTACTATGCATAAACTTTCATAAACAATTGATGAAACATACAAAAAATAATTTAATACCATACTAAAATCTATCTCTAATTAAACATGAGCTCATGTAAATATTAATGCAAAAATATTATAATCAGTTAATATGCAACTTTTTTTTTCTAATATAACTTACCGTATAAAACTGTCAGGAATATTTAAATCATAAAATTTTAAGTATATGAAATACCATGGATAATTTAATGTGAAAAAAATTTTCATTCACGAATAAATATGAAAGCAACAAAAATATCAAAATAAAGTACTTACTTACTTCTTTAAAATAAACAACATTCTAAATAATTATTGACGATTACTAAAATCACTTTTCTTTTCTAATATACTACGCTGTGCACAGTTAGAACAAATAATCATAAAATTGACTTACTCAAATAATATTGCATTGAAAAAAGAAAAGAAAAAAATATTACCAAAAGAAATTATATAAATCTCTTTTCAGAAAATTAATCTTTCATAATACTCAAAAGAACAAAAAAAAAAAAAAAAAAAACACATACATAAAACAGCATTTAAAAATAAATAAACCACCAGCTGGCCATCAATAAACAGAAAAAAAAAATTTCAACTTTTTACCGGTAAGAAAACAAAATTTATCTTTAGATAATCATTCTTCGGTGGTCACGTGACAGTTTCAGATTTCTTTTAAACACACAGAATATCGGCGATAGCAGAACACTGAAAGTTATTCCGAAAACATTTTAGAATTGCGTAACGAGTATTCGATGATCACAAACAGCAATTATGTAACAAACTCAAAGATTTTTTTTTCACTTTTAACAGCACACTTTCGCCTTGAGAACTTTGAAGCTTGAAGCATAATTCACAAATAATTATTCCATAAGGATGGCACTAATTACTTGATTTAATATAAAAAAGAATGCACACATTAGAACCGAAGTGGTTCTTTTTTCCTTTTACCATATTCTTGAAATGATGATTTCACACAATTACGAATCTAGCTGATTATTTTTACTCATTTGCCAGGGCGGCAATACACTATAGAAGGAAAACGCTTTTCTTGAAATTAGGCTTTCACATTCACAGAATTGAGAATGGTTTCTCAAACTTTAGAATTTGGAGATTCTTTTTAATCACTTACTTTGTCAGGATGACAAATACACAATTATCCACAATCATTATTGTCCGGATGACAATATTTTGAACCTGGTATAGCGGTTCCTTTTTATTTCGTTCTTGAAGAAGGAAATTTTTTCACGTTGGGCGTCATTTTGTGTCGTTGTGGGTTAGGATTAACTCGTGCGACACTTAAACAATCATATTTTAATAAGAATCACACACAAAATATATACAGATTCGCGAAAAAGCGCAAAATAACTTTGGAACATACATATTTCCATAAAAAACATCTCTAGGGGAGATACATTTCGAACACACGCCGAAACTTTATTTAAACCCGCGCAAACATAATTACATACATTCACTTCACTTCATCACTTCATGTTTGGCAAAATATCTCAGGATATTTTGCCGACAGTGGCAACAGCGCCATCTATATGCTATAAAAATAAGGGAAGGCAGTCATTTTGTTACAACAGTATTTTTATTATATTATATTATGTTTATTTTAAATTTTATAACGCTTTTTAGCTATGACTTATTAATATATAGTAAAGAGAATATATATTAAAGAATATATTAAAGGGATATATAATGTGAACTTTTAAAAGTTCACTGTTTTACATAAAAGAGACTAAAATAATGAAAACGATGTTACAAGTTAAAAATGCGAATCTTATTTAAAATTTTTTAGTATTTTTAAGCTTTCTAAGCTCATCAATAGAGAATATTTTAATTATAGGTTCTCTCATTTTCAAAACAAAGTGACGTAATTGTATAAATAAACAACATTTAGTTATTAAAATACTTTGATGATGAGTTTGGAAAGCTTGAAAGTACTAAGCATTTTAAAAATAAAATGTGTATTTTTAACTTGTAACATCTTTTTCCTTTTTCAGTCACCTTTTAAGTAAAACAGTGAACTTTTTTTTTAAGTTCATGTTATGTATTTTATGTCTCAATCAAGGTAAAAAATTTGCGTTTAAACTTATGATTTTATTTATATTAAAGGCATTTATGTAATTTTAATTAGTATTTAGAAAATAATGAAAACTTGAAATTATAATAATTGCAATGAAGACGGAGATTTAAAAAAGTATGAGATCCCTTAAGATATACAAAATGGTTATCCAATAACCTAATACACTTATGATGATGCAATCATCATATATTGTCCTTTTATTCTTTTTTTTAAATTAATGTTTACTTTCTTTCCTTTTATTCAATCAGTCATAACTGGATTTGTTAAAAGGTAATCTCATGGTAAAATATATTTTCGTGTTTCTTTTCTGTTTTCTTTCATGCGGAAATAAAGTATTAAATAATAAACATGTCTTTTTAACGAAATGATTCATTATCATTTTGATTTCGCTATTTTATATCTGCAAGTCAACAGCTTAAATTATACTTGATTTACGATAATTACATTTCTGTCATTTCGATATTAATTTAATACTAATCTATTTTAGTTGCAATATTTATGTGGGTAATTTCCTTACTTCTGTTTATTAAAAGAAAGCTATCATTTTTATTAACAAGGGGAATAACTCAGGCAATAAATTTAATCATTAATGATATCCGTCATCTGTAAAATAAATATGTTCTAACGGTGTGTTGCTGTTTCGGTAGGGTTGCTTGAGTTATTTTCACGATTTTGTCTTTATCAGTTTATTCGCCATTTATTATTATTTTGAATTCTCTCCCATTGCTTTTCTATGCAACGGATAATTTGGCGTTTGCTTAACTCTCATATTGGCTTGGTATTCCAATGGATGTTGGCATATGATTATTATGCATGTGTATCATTCGGCCTGATACACTGACTGTGTAAAGACACGCTTTTTCTAAGCGGCCCACCCCATCATTATATTATGTCAAACTGTTTTCAATAAATTTCATCTTTACTGTTTTTGAATCTGTTTGCAGTCAATGGGATGAGAGCTCAATAATAAAATTGGGTTTTGTGCAGCATCCCAATGTACTGTCACTTTTACATCACCAGCCAAAATCTACAAGTTAAAATCGAGGGTTTCCTCATCTTCACACAAATGGTGCCTGTTTTGTTTTTGACTGCGAACGTTTTTTTAAACTTTTAATACGATGGGGTGGTCCCGATGTTGTTTTGCTGTTAATTCCATCCTTTTCTGAGCTCATACAACCACTTATTGATTTAACTAAGCCTAATACTACTTTCAAATGGACTGATTTTCATCAAAAGTTATTCAGTGATATTCGGAAAATTTTCTTCAACCTCCCATGGTTAGACTACCGGACTGGAATAAAACTTTTTATGTAAACACTGATGTCTCAGGTACTGCAATTTCAGGTGCTCTTCTTCAAAAACATAATGATCAATTACTATCTGTCGCTTATTTTCCTAAGTCACTTAAACCATCTGAGCGAAGGTATCCTGCTTTGAAATTAGAGCTGATGGCCATCGTTAAATCTATTAATGCTTTTAATTATTACCTTTTCAATCGTGAATTTGTTGTTCTTTCAGACAGTGCACCTCTTCAAAAATATAAAAAGATTTCTAACCCTGCTGATATTATAACTAGATGGCTTATGCATGCACCTTTCAAAGTACACGTTCACATTTCAATATATTCCAGGTTCCAAAAATGTGTTGGCAGAATATTTATCTAGATGCAATTTCAAGGAAGATAATAATAAAACTCTAAATTCTAGCCCTCAACTTATTCACGAGGTAGATCAGGCCTTGCCCATTATTGAAAATGATGTAGATGAGAGTGCTAAACAACATGAGATTATCAATTGTTTAGTAACGGGTAATTCTAAGAGAAAAGACCCTCTTCTAGAAATTTCGAATGAAACTTTTGTACAGGAACAATCTAAAGACCCTCAGTTATCTAGTATATACAATGAAATTTTAAAGAATGGTTCATGTGAAAAATTTTCATCTTATTTTATTCATCCGGATTCCAAGGTGCTGACGTTGAAAAAAAAAAAAAAAAAAAACAATGTTGCTAATAATATTTATTCATACATTATTATCGTTTCAAATTCTCTTAAGCCTAAAGTGTTAACTATTTCACATTTCTCAAATTTTGGACTGCGTAAAACATATGATTTTCTTTCACCCGTTACTGTTGGAAAGGTATGTACAGGGATACATTAAATTTTGTTTCATCATGTGTCAAATGTTTACAAGCTAAACATCACAGGACACCTAATGCACCTCTCCAAACTACTTATACACCTAAATTCCCTGGCGATACTATTTCAATGGATTTAGTTGGCCCTTTTCCAAATGGGCAATCTAATTTAACTGTCATTGATCACTTTTCACGCCACATGGAATTATATCCGTTACACAGTACTACAGCTCCTAAAATTGTAAAATGTTTATTTTCATACATAACAACTTTCGGTCGACCTTACAGAATTTTGTCAGATTTAGGAAAACAGTTTACATCACATGTTTATGAATTAATTAATGATACTTTAGGTATTAAAATCAGCCTTTCTTCGGTAGAGCACCCCGCTTGTAATGCGATTTCGGAGCGTATTAATACTTCTATTAAGTATTCTATTAATATGTTAAGGCAAGAAGGTCATACATTTGAAAATTCTATTGCTATTCACAAAAATTTATATAACGGATCAAAACATTCTTCCACTGCCTTTTCGCCAAATTTGTTACACTTTGGACGTGAACTGTCCTTAATTTTTGACACTTATGATTTATATGCTAATCAACCATTTTTATATCAATGTTTTGAAATTCATAAACTTTTGGATGATTTAAAGGGTATTTACATAAAAGCATATGAAAACATTACATCTTCACAAGTTAAAAGAAATCAATATCATCAACGAACAGCAAAGTTAAGACTTATATGCGAAAAAGACATTGTATATTTGAAATCGGTGGATAAATTTAAACCAAAGTACACAGGACCATACTTGTAAAGAAACATTCACCTGTTTCATTTTCCATCAAACAAGTAAACTCACATCACAACAATTCCGTATTCAGAGTTCATATTGACAGGTTACTGCTTGCCCCACCTCGCAATGGTCACTTATTTGATTTAAGCGATGGTAATAAAATTAACAGTTCTTCTCATAGCAACAATTACATCCTTAATCAACCCCATCCCTATAATTTGCGTCCTAGGAAATAAATATGCCACTAGCTCTGTTCATCCATGTTTCTTTTGTATGTAGTATCTTTGCATTGTTTTACTTCTATGTCTGCGTGCACATTTTTTTCTCTTTCTCTCTTTGTTGTCATGTGGCTGGTTCCACATGTCATGTGTTTTTTTTTATATGCTCAGATGCTCCATGCAGAAGGTTTGACATTAAGTTAAAAAATATATATATATATTTGCAGCTTAAATTTTATTTTAATTAGTATTTTAAATGGTAACTTTGATACTTGTTAATTTAAGTTTCGTTTTGGCCAGCAGTACTTTACAATTTATAAACATGAAGGATAATTAACAGATAATATAGTTTACACCTTATGGAATTGATTGTTTTTAAACAAGTGTGTATTAAGTAAAAATACAGGAATATAGATATTCTCGACTATGACACTTTTCGCTCTCAATACTCTAGATTTATGTCTTTTACATATTATTACATTTTTTAGAAAAACGTTGATTTATTTCATCTTTTATTTTTTCATTCGCCCTTGTTGAAATGTGACCCGTTCAAAATTAAATGCCCACATGGGGTCTGCATTTCATTGTATTGAGAGCACATATACACTTTGGAAGTTGGTTCGCCAACTTCCCTTATGACAATTTTTGTTTTGAAGTCCAGGTGGCTCCAAACTTATCAGAGGATTCTCTGATTTTGTGCGGAGCGGGGGATTTTCAGGTATGAAATATTAATGTCTGTGGGTCCTCCTCCCTTTTACGCCCTGTCCCGTTTAGGACCAAAGCCATAAGCTTCGGTCATATTCCTTGTAATTATTTATTACAAGTTTAAGGGGAGATATTTTTTTCTTCGATGCCACATGTGCATAATTTTTCTATCTCTCCTGTGCGTATTGCATAAATATTACATTTATATATTTTTTTCACACTTTTTGTATATAATTTTGTGTTTAATATTTCATTGTATGCATACATATTATATTTTGTGAATGTCAAGTATTATAGAACATATTAGAAAAAGGTTTGTTTAGGTCCTTTTCAGAATTTCACAAATAAGGACATAGTACTTGTTAAGGACAAATGACTTTTTTTGGTAGATCTGATGATTGAATATCAGAAATAATATTCATATTGAAAATACTCGACTATTTAAAAAGAACAATAAGAAACTTTTGAAAGTTTTGATTAATAAACATTCAATTTTATCACGTAATATAGACATTATTATTAACATTCAGATGTGTGCATTTATTTTTTTTCAAGAAGCTTTTAATTATTTATTTTCAAAAAAAAATAATGAGGAAAATGTTTGTAATTTTAGTACCTTACATATCGATTTAGTACAGTGTTTTTCAATATATTTTTTATGTTATTTTTGGAATCAAGCCATGCCGAGAGTCAGCATTTTTTGCGTGCTGGGGGTGATAATATATGATGATGCAATCATCATATATTGTCCATTTATTCTTTTTTAAATTAATGTTTACTTTTTTTCCTTTTATTCAATCAGTCATAACTGGATTTTTTAAAAGGTAATCTCGTGGTAAAATATATTTTCGTGTTTCTTTTCTCTTTTCTTTCATGTGGAAATAAAGTATTAAATAATAAACATGTCTTTTTAACGAAATGATTCATTATCATTATGATTTCGCTATTTTATATCTGCAAGTCAAGAGCTTAAATTATACTTGATTTACGATAATTACAATTCTGTCATTTCGATATTAATTTAATACTAATCCATTTTAGTTGCAATATTTATGTGGGTAATTTCCTTACTTCTGTTTATTAAAAGAAAGCTATCATTTTTATTAACAAGGGGAATAACTCAGGCAATAAATTTAATCATTAATGATATCCGTCATCTGTAAAATAAATATGTTCTAACGGTGTGTTACTGTTTCGGTAGGGTTGCTTGAGTTATTTTCACGATTTTGTCTTTATCAGTTTATTCGCCATTTATTATTATTTTGAATTCTCTCCCATTGCTTTTCTATGCAACGGATAATTTGGCGTTTGCTTAACTCTCATACTGGCTTGGTATTCCAATGGATGTTGGCATATGATTATTATGCAAGTGTATCATTCGGCCTGATAATCTGACTGTGTAAAGACACGCTTTTTCTAAGCGGCCCACTCCATCATTATATTATGTCAAATTGTTTTCAATAAATTTCATCTTTACTGTTTTTGAATCTGTTTGCAGTCAATGGGATGAGAGGTCAATAATAAAATTGGGTTTTGTGCAGCATCCCAATGTACTGTCACTTTTACATCACCGGCCAAAATCTACAAGTTTAAAAGTGTGGGGGTTTCCTCCTCTTCACAACACTGCAAAAAAAAAAAAAAAATCTGCTATTCTACACATGTAAAGTTACATGCTAACTAAAATTTTATCTGTACGTTTTACAAAAAAAGATGTAAATCGACAAAACTAGTTTTTGTAAAATAGTTTCTGTAGCTTTACAAATGAATCTGCTAAAATTACAGTAATCTTACTAAAATGTTATTTGTAACCCTGGCTGCAGTTACATAAAAAGTTCTAGGCATCCCAGTTTTCTAAAAAATTCTTAGTAACCTTACACATTTTTTGATTTACGGTGCAAAATGTATCTGTTACATGAATTTTTGTTGTTGCCGTTACATAAAATGTTCTAGGAATCCATGTTTCCTACAAAATGTTTAGTAACATTACAGATTTTTTTACAGTGTATTGCTGCGTTATATATTCATATACACCAGTCAGTGATATTTTCATAAGAAATACTACATACTCTGATATAAAATAACATTATCATACTTCCAGCCTTTGAAAAAAGTTTATTTTGCTTTCGAAATAGAAAAGGTTTACACTTTAGTTCAATAAAGAGACATATCACGCATAAAATAAACTTTATTACGTATTTTTAAATACTTAACTTTAAATTTCTGTATATAATCCTTACATAATGTGTATACGGTACAGTGGTTTCAAGTTTCATATATTTGCTCCTATGAAAATCTTAAACGGAAGAATTTTACGTTTTTAAACATAAGAACAGAATATCTGATAATTTTTCACAGTTTTTAAAGCTTTTCAGTGTTAAAGTGATTTTTCCATGCCATATGATGAAATAAACAGCCGTCGAATAATAAAGTCTACCCCTTGACCAGTTGTAGCCACTAATTACCGTATATAAATACAAGTGGTATAAAAATGCAACTTATCGTTAATAATAACATCTACTTAAGTGCTACTCATGTGTGAGGGTTTGTGTGTCGCCTTCATATTAAAACTGTGCCAACTTTCTTTTTTTCAAATGACATCGTACACTTTTGACACTTTTTTCCGTTTAAAGGAAGTGTTCTTTGAATCAAAACAGACCGGAAAAATTTATATTTTATATATATTTTTTTAAATCTTCATATAGTTTCCAGATTTCAAAGTTTCAGGATGTTAATATTAAATGCACGTGAGAAATTTTAATTTATATCTTCCGACTGAATTTGAATCATCCTTATTGAATCCGATTGAATATTTTAATGAGATTGAATGGTTTTACCAATACATATTCCGAGATTTTATTCGATCCAAACACTGTTTTAATTGTAAAAATTGTTAAATAATTCATATAAAAAAGAAATATAATCTTCTTGTACTTAAAATGGATGGAAAATGATCAAAAACATGGATGATTACAGTACATTTGGATCATTAGTTTTCGTGGTATAGCAATTATTTCTGAGACGTACTCTGTAATAAAAAAAATTACAAAAATACACTTAGATAATTACCAGAAAAAATTGTACAAATTTCCTTTATATAGAGTAAGTATTTTTTGCATATAGAATTCCTCTATAATCTACAGCTTTACTAGAAAAAATTGTGGTATTTTTCGTTTGTTTATTTTTTGTAAGATTTTTCACTTTTATTACCTGAAATTTATAGATACAACCCTGACATGTTTTCGTACATAACTTTACAAAGATTAAAGAAAGTGTATGTAAAATATTAGTTTTTTCTGGTATGATTTGATCCAAGGAATTTTAAAAGCGATGTCAAAAGAAGGTTTTGAATAATAATAATAATAATAAAATAATATCTGTAAACGTTTTTTGGTATGTCGACAATCTTCAAACTCTAATTCTTGCATCTCATTTGAATGAAGTTTTTTGTATTAATAGAATGATACCAGATGCTCTTTCATGCACTGATTTCAGGCAAAAACGGTCGTGAGGAGAAGGTCTGCTTTTTTTTGTTTAATACTGTACATTAATTTATCAAGTAAGTGTTGGAAATACGCTCTTCAGTTTTACATTTCTTAGTTTTAAGCTCTAATATGATATTTCTTTCGGGCAGCAATTAAAGTATCATCTCTAAAAAATAATGTTCGTTCCGTTGAATAAGCCAGCCGTAAAACAAAGCATATGTATAATAGTACTGTTAAATACTGCTAATCCCTACTGCAATTTTTTTTTCAATTCTAAGCATCGCACATTTTCATTTTTTTACACCGTCGTATAGGGGAAAAAGTACTTTTAAATACAATTTGTCTAAAAACTGCATCTCAATTTACTTTTGAAACATTAGTTTTTTTTTTTTTTTTTTTGTTAGTTTTTTTTTTTTTTTTTTTTTTTTTTTTAGTTTTTAACGCTATTTCTTTGTTTTTCAACTGAAGTACTCCGTTTCTGTAGAAAGTATAGGGAAAACAGGTGAAAAATAAGCATTATTGAATCTTTTTGTTTGCCATCTTCCCCTAACAACTGAAAAAAATGTGTAATTAAAGTACGTGCTGTTTCAATATATATATATATATATATAAATGAATGATATCAGATAAAACAGGGAGCTATTATAAACTATATTTAATTTTTAGTATGCATGTTAAAGTTACAAACAAATGAAGGCATGCGAATCATTAGATAGCCGATATTTTTTGAGTTTCTTGAATGGCGACATTTTTTGCTGGATTTGTGTATTATTGCGCGATAGTGACATCATATGCATACTTTTCTGTTGATGTTGCTTAAGACTGGATCGCCAGTGTGGAATTCTTCAGAGGATGCGATTGACACCATTTTATATAAAATAAAAGTGTGTGCCTTAAGCCTTAAAACTGAAACATGTTTTGCGCTATCTATATTTATATACATTTTTCCCATGTGTGGTGATACTAAATTCTGAAAAATCAGAATTCTTATTTTCTAGTTATTTATTCATCTTTGTCTTGTTTTCTCAGCTAAAAGCTGAGATACTGAACTCTGAAAATTCGATACTGAACAAATTTCTCCATTTTTATTTGTATAAGTATTACTATTGCATGTACATTAATTGCATATTTTAAACTACTCGCGTAATTTCAAATTTAATTATAATTTTAATAGGGGATATCTCATTATACATTGTCAGATTTTAACTTGGGAGAAATGTATTAATTTAGAATTTTTGAAAGCAATCACAAAATAAGTTTATTTCTAAAAAGGGCGTTTTAATTGATATCCATTTTTAAAAAGATCATCGTGAAAATTTGTAAGTATTTCATCTTACAGAAAATAAACTTAGTTTGGTATAAAATATTTCGTATTAACATAATAAAGGAGACCTCAATGGAACCTAGAACTCGCCCAGCTTTTATTTCGCATTATCTAAAATCTGGAGATAAGATGGGCTGTGCTAGGAAATGCCAATTTTCGGGCATATTGCCAAAGAAGGGCTGTTTTTCAAAATGATAAGACTAATATCAATACTGAAAATAAAAGACTGGTTTTTAACCCCTTGAACTTTTATATTAGGAAATACGCATATGCAGAATATATTATTAGAATATGGTGTTACATTGCTGCACTGCAAATAAGTTACTTGCTAAACTTGTTTTAGCAACAAACTTTTTTTTAACTGAAAAAAAAAATCAAAATATAAAAAAAAATCAAAATACAAAAATAATATATTTTATTATGAGTAGAGCTGTATTTCGAGTCAAAATATTTTCATATACTTTGTAAATATTCTGAAGTTATTTTGAAGTTTCAAAAAATGTAAATATAATCTATGGTAATACATAAATTCTATAAATAATAAATAATTCATTTTCTATCACTGATTTTCAGAAAATACAATTTTTGAAATACAAAGTGGCCAAAATTAAATTGACAGTACTCAGAGTGTTCTGTAGAGCGTCTAATTGAGAGAATGACCCTAAATTTTGAAAGAAAATTAAAAAGACAGGGGAACGAAGGATTCCACGAACGAAGTTCCAAAAGTCACCGTTAGGGGAATATGTGGCGCTATGTAACAGAAAAGGGAGTTTTAAAAAATGCAGAATCCATACTAAAATCGTTAAATGTGATAAATGAAAGGTAATTTTATTTCGATATTGATTCTGCATTTTTTAAAACTCTCTTTATTGTTACACAACGCCACATATTCCCCTAGCGGTGGCTTTTGGAATTATTTTTTCATCGCGGAATCCTTTCGCGGAAAAAATATATTTTAGTTGTGGTAGAGCTGTATTTTGAGCTAAAATACCAACGTATACTTTGAAAATATTCTGAAACTCATTTTGAAGTTTAAAAAAAATCTATATATAATACATAAAATTTCAGTGTCTGCACTGTTTTCCAGAAAATACCTATTTGTAAATTGATTCAAGTATTTAGACGACGTATATACAAAAATAGTATTTAAACAGGTTTCGGTCTGCATTTCTATTTGTCCGGAATGGGTTTAAAAACGGTTGCATAACAAACGCTAATCTTATTAGGGGCGGATAGACAATGTTTATATCTACAATTTTCATTTTGCAGTATTATGATGTTAAAAATAGTTTTTGAAAAAACAGGGTAAAAACTTAGAGCTTCAATCAATCAAACAGTTATTCAATACTGAAAAACAAGGGTACTAATTAATCAGTATTAAGAAATTTTACTGCGACTGAAGAATTTAAGGCAGAGATGTCATGTAAGCACCGAGTTTGGAGCGATTTTTTTACGACAATTTGGTGAAAATATCGTTTTCGAATAACAGTTACTTTCAGCGTGCTATAATAGAACGTTATTTTTTATTTCAGTACGAAAAAAAAAATAAAGTGATAAACGAAAAAATTTCTGTTATTTTAAAAATAAAATAACAATAAATAAACGGTAGTTTAATTAATAACTATAGAAAAAAAAAACACGATTTGTACAATTTTAAAAAAGAAAATAAAAGTAATTGAACAATTCATTAATAAACTAACAACTTTTGAAACAGCAAATAAATATAAATATAAATATCCCTATAAATATCAATAAAACATAAACAATTAAATTTAAGAAATCAAAAAACTCAAATGCGTATAAAGTGAATTAATTAATTATTTCCCATCAATGTGAAACTATCTTTTTTTCAATTCCTACTATTAGCTTACACTCTCACAATATATATATCTTGTTCAAATTTTCAACCGTTAATAAAATACTTATTATTCATCCAATCAAGCTCAAATATTTTTTTTAGCTTCTAGTGGATGACACTTGATGTTAATACAGTTCTTTATTTCAAATATTAATTCATTAATTACATTTTAATTAATTAATTTTCAATAACCGAGAGAGCCCTCTTTTTGATCAAGGTATTTTAAGCGCCACTCAAGAGGAAAGAAGAATGGGAGAAAAAAAATTTATCTTATTGGTCTAAGTAGGAATTGAATTAAAATATTTTTTTATATTACTTGTTTATATTACTTACCTATTTTTTTATTTACTTGTATTGATGACTTTTAAGTTGTGTTTAATTATTAGTCCCTATCTATAAACACTTTTTTGATGAGGTCTATAGATGCCTATGATGGTTAGAGTTGCAGTAAAGCTAGAGCTCCTACATACACAACTTCCAGGTTGTAAAATATTTTACGGAGCTTCTGACTGTAAAATAGTCAATGAAACATCGTCTTCATTTTGAAAGACCTGTCCAATAATATACCCCTCAATAGGGTGCGTATTTTTTTTTTCATTTCTACCTTCATTTTCTATTTTACGGTCGCCAGTTTGAATTTATAAAAACAAAACCTAGCCAAAAACCATCGGGTCATTAAGACGAATCGATAGAGACCTCATTCATTAAAATCCATCCAGCCGTTGGGATGCTTCGAGGGTATAAAGAAATACACATACCCAGATACGCGTGAAACACATAACTGAAATGATTTATCATGTTTAAGGAATCTTCAGATGATTAAAATGTGTGATAAAATTTATAAAATATAATAATGACAACATTTCCAGCTTATGCTTATGCATTTCATCTTAAGCTAGTCGGATATGCCAATCCCTAAACTTTCTTCTTTCACATATATGTTAATATTTCAAAAGGTTTTTACACATGTTAATATTTCAGTGTTATTACTTAAATATCACACAAACTTTGATTTTCATCTTAAGTTTTTGCTTCATTTTACTAATCGGAGTAAAAACGAGTTAATCCCAATCTTAATAAATGAAAGTTAAAATTACACTGCTCAATTCACTTTGATTTAAATAATTAAAATTCATATAAAAAAGCACAAATGAAAGTTCTAAAATACAAATACAGCAGAACGGATTTATACACAGTACGTTGTTTATTATAATATAAAGTTTTTTAATTGATGATTGATATTCTTAATTCCGAAATTCCGAAAATAAAACATTCACTATAAGATTATCATAGATAAAGTAACAAGGAAATTACTTTGACACTTTTTTGTTTTCAAGTGCTAAAAAATCCATTATTTAAGTAATATTTTTATCGATTTAAAAAGCAATTTAATTTTTGAAGGCTTTTTAAATATTAAATATATTTTTCAAACCACAATAATGTGGACACACACTTTTAAAATGCATGAAAATAAAAGAATTTCTGACTGTCTCGATATCTCGATAAACAAATTTCTTAAAAAAATAATAATGCGACATTTTCAGCATTCAAATTTTGTTGCTGAAAATATTAACCTATGTTAGGAAAATATCAGATATTTATTGTTTACTCTTCTAAAGTTTGAAAATAAAGAATCTTTCTCTACTGTCAATATTTTTAATACTTTTTAACTGTTAAAATATTTATGCGCATAAGTAATTAATTTCAAATTCTCAATTTTCTAACTGAGGAATAACAAACATTGAGAAATAATCAACATTTTAAAATTATCGGATTTCAGGTGAAATAATAATATCTCTCAAATATAACAAGTAAACAAATATAGTTTGTTTAACTGACAAATAAAATGTTCTACACTTGTTTTTCAGAAGAGATCTTTATTATTTTTCATTAAAACTAAATTCAATATAACTCTTCGAAAAATTTATATATTTCATGTTCAAAAGACATAAAGAAAAACTTATTTAAGTTTGAAGTTACTACTCAGAAAATGCAAATAAAATTTCTAGCATTGAATTAATTATTTTTAAACGTAATATTCTATTTTAAAAGAAATTGACCTTTTTAGTGAAAAAGTTGTATACTACTACAGTAAGGATTTTGTAAATGCCGTTATTTATTCACACAGAATTGACAGTCATGTATCTAGTTAAAGGTATAGTGCATGTAAGTACGTAAAATATATACATGTATGTGTGTATGGTACATAATTACGAAATAATATAATTATGTTGAAATGAATAACAAAAATCTACTAATTAGATATTTTTATAATATATTTTCTTTATTAAAAAGCAGAAAAACCAACGTTTAAAATGCACAAATAATATATGAAAAGCAGCAAACTGCTGTTTCGAATCTACTAGCGAGATTCATCTTCAGTGCAAGGTAGGGAAAAAGGAACAGCGTGCTAGAAAAAGCAAGGCTGTGCATTTTAAACATTGGTTTTTCTGCTTTTTAATTTTGTTGCACAAAAGCTTTATTTGCTATTTTTATATATTTTCTTTATATTTTGTACATTAATCTAATTTTCTGTCGTTTTGCAAAACTTTTTTTTTTTTTTTTTTTTTTTTTTTTTTGTAAAAAAATATATCACAAATTTAAATTTCATAAAAAAATTGTCACTTAATAAACACCAATATGTTTTTCTTTGTGTATTCCGTAGCAGTTCCTCCTATTAAAAAAAGAAAAAAAAACATTTAAATTCTGTTCGATGCTGAAACAATCCAGTTTCCTGTTACCGGAAAAAAGTGAAGCAATTTACCGAGTAATAAGTAGCGGGAAACTTAATATCCACAGCAGCTAGTGCGACAGGTTTCATAAAAAATAAAAAGAATGAAAATAAAAAATGATACTTCCCGGTCAAGATCAACGCTTTCTCCTTCATTGGTCTTTGGAACTTTCGCAAAACCGGGTCAGTGTCAATAGATAACTACATGAATGATTCAGGATATCATGTCACAATTGTTATTCTGGCTACAGTTTATGATCGAACATTAATTAAAATAAATGAGCGAATGAGGAAAAAGAACTGTCGACCTACTCGAGATGTGATAAAAAGGTGTAAAGGCAATATGAAAAATTGATGTTTTATTTATTTCCTCGTAATGCTATATTTATTACTCAAGTCTGCTTACGCTCATTGAATAAACTTGTATTTATATAATTAATTTTTTTTTTTAATTTCCAATAATACTTTAAAAAAAAGAAATGTGGCAACTGAGGTGCTTTCGTACTATAACTAGTTTTATAAATATTCTGATTCTGGTGCAATAGCTTCTGCACTGATATGCAAAAATGCATGAATACAAGATATATCTACCCTATATATATAAAATCCTAATGAATCGAATTGAAACGAATTTATGTAACGATTCTATGAAACGACTGATTAAACAACTGATTACGTTTCACGACGATTTCTCCTAAAATATGGAATACTTTGCGGTGAAATTAACACCAAAAATCCGTATTGATCCACAGATCTCAAAACTGGTATTAGAATTTTAAAATTAGAATTAGTTTCTGAAATATTAATTTTTTTTCTAATTTTAAATACTTTTTTTCTAATGATGGCAACACAAATTTTAATCTTAACACATATTTTTTTTTTCATATTTCAGAAAAGGTTATTTTAAATTAATTTGGCGACGAGTTTGGCCTCCCTTAAATATATGCTAAGAAATGTTACTTTTATTCGAATTCAATTTGTATTTCATTATCATTTTATTTAATCCGAAACTTTCATTTAAAAAACAAACTTTTAAAATAAATGGCTTTTACTTCATTCTTTTTTTTAAACGAAACGAAAAGAAAAATATTAGACACAGATGTCATATACGCAACGGGGTACCTAATTGGTGCCAAAATGGCGTTATTTTGCCTGACATGGTAACCCGGCTATTGTTGCTTATTTATTAATAAATGTTTATTTGAATTTATTTTCTTTTTATTTACAAAAAATGTTATAAATTGTTTTGTTCTACAGTTATTAATTATTTTTTTTTATTTATTGTTATTTCATTTTAAAAATAACAGAAAATAATTTAAAAATACATCTGTAACAGGTAATTGAAAACGAGGTTTTCGCCAAATTGTCGTAAAAAAAAAAAAAAAAAAAAAAAAATCACGTCAATCCCGGTTCGTATGTGACAATGCAACAAATCATGAGATTTAATTTCCACTTCAAAGCAACGTTTTAATGTTATTACTTCTCCCGTTGACCAATTTCGTCAAATTATATAACTAACCAAATTATACAAATTGACATATTTTTTTATTTTAAATAACAAAAGAACAAATAAATTAGCATAACATTAATAAAAATACAAATAAAACGTCGAAATAAAAATCACTTGATGGCGTGAACATGTTTAACTTCCTTAAAGTCAAGTGAATGTGATATTTACGATCAACCATTATTGGCATTTAATCTTATAGTTTGGCGACAGATTTTTGGTCGATGGGAAAACCAAGTAGCACCGTTTTAATTTACCACTCGAAAAATAAAAAATTGCTAACTGGCGAGTTTAAAAAAAAAAAAAAAAAAAAAAAAAAAAAGCTATTGGCGAGATTTTCACCCGGCTAACATAAAAGTACCAGGAATTCTTTGTGATCATGGCAACTTTTTTGTAGTTTTATTCGAAAAAATAATTTTGATTCTTTAATCAAAATGGAAACCTTTCTTATGAAAAACGAAGGACTCCCCGAAAAACTGCCCGTTGTTTATGGCAGTTACATGACTTGGACTATTATAATATAAACGAAATAATAGGGATAGAATAATATTCGGCGACTTATCACACCTGTGGCTGGCTAAAATTAAAGTACCAAAATGGCCGCCTGGAATATAAAAAGCGAAGGGATCCGCCTGGAGCTGTTGATGATAGTCACATGACTTAGGCTATTATTATAGAGATTGTTTTCAATTTTAAAAATAGCGCAAAGAATAATATTTCCTAGCGATTAAAAATTTATTTTCACGTGACTATTAAAAACAGAAAAAAACCCTTTAAAATTACTATTAAATGAGTAAGTGTTAAAGGCAGGAAAATATTGAAAATTATGTCCTGAAAATTGTATTTACACGTGAATATTAAAAGGGAAAGGAAACTTTAAAATAAAACCCTCTAAGTGTTTGGGGCGTATTATTCCGTTCACTAAGCTCCAGGTTTCACAGCAATACAAGCAATATTTAAGATAATATAATTCTATAGATTTAATGAATTTTAAATACATTGAAGAATGATTAATACTCTCAAGGATTATATTCATATTTGTAATTGAGTTTTTTTTATAATGTTGAAAAAATCATATTTTCATAGCATTTAAAATAAAATGCAAAGAAAACAACATTACAATTTTACCCTTTTGCAAGACGCTCGGAGGGTTAACTCTTTCACGGAGAGGACCTTCTATTCGTAAAATCTTGAAATGAGTGAATGGCACAAGAATTTACAAAGAAATTTCGAAATACAAAAATGCTTTTGTTTACTTACTTAATAAAAGGGAAATTTTCATCCCAATATTCTAGTGCTAATGTGGCATTTAAGAATTAAAATTAAGTGGTCCAAAAATGAACCACCGCCCTTGAAGGGGTTAAAGCAGCAAATTTTAGTAATTGTATTATGTCAATCGTTTTATAACGCTGTTAAAAATACCGAGAGACAAAGACTCTGTTTATTAATTCATTTTATTTTAGCTTCTTTTCAAATGTTTAACTGATCTTCTTTAACCAAGCACGAAAACAACCTTTGGATGTCTTAACAGCAACTGATTCTACCTTAAATTTTTGCAATCAAAGGGAATTGAATGGAAACCCGTTTACAGGGAGATCGCTACAGGTTTTTTCAGTATAATTCAATCTTCTCTAATCTTTTTAAAACCGATCAGATTAGCGTGCTTTTAGATTTTACAGTGTCTGAACGGAGGTTGGCGAGCGTAGCTTGCAGGGGGCAGAGCCCCCTAGTTACAATTATATAAGTATAAAATTCAGTAATACGGAAATAATAGGACCCGATCTTTAATATCAAGACCGTGGCAACCTAGAATCATTACATATCATGGGATTGAATTGATTAAGTATGGTAGGATTTAATAGAATATACACCATGACTATATAGAATCGTTACCTATCATGGGATATATTTTAATTAACCTTCTCACCGTCGTGAACTAATATATCCGTTCACTAAGCTGTTGGTTTCACTGCAATGGAAACATTTTTTTTAAGTAATATAATTATACAGATATAATCCAGTTTTGAAAGACTAAGTTATGACTAATACTCCAATGATTGCATTCCTATACATAATTAAATTGTTTATGTCATGTTGATTTTTTTTTTTTTTTTTTTTTTTTTTTTTTTTTTTTTTTTTTTTTTTACGGACGGACATGACGATGATTACAGATGCTACGTATTTATATAACTACGAACGCATCTAAAAAAAATGAGCTGTATGCGAAAAATATTTCAGCTGAATTGATATAAATAATTTCAAATACGTAAAACTAAATCCGAAATAGTAGGCGAATTGGGAGAAAGATAAGGGGCGGTTTTACTTCGTTCTCCTAAAATTTACGAATTTATTTATTGGTAGCAAACTGATTTTTAATTTCAAAGAGATATAATATTTAAAGAGATAATATTTCAAAGAAAATACATATAATAAATTTTTGCTTACACATAAAATGAAATAATCGTGCGATGGGTGTACTTGGAGATGCAGGCCGCAAACTTTCGATTGATGGGCAATAGTTTTTTTTTTTTTTTTTTTTTTTTTCATTAGCAAGCCTCTTAAACATATTAGAGTCACCAAATTACAAAAAAGGAGATTCAATTCTATACATGACATACTTATATTTAGTTTAAATTTTTATTTTTGACTAAATTGCTGTTATTTGAACAAACTTTGAACTTTTTTTCGCTTTCATTTTAAATTTTACCAGCACAAATAAATAATTAATCAGTAAAAAGTATACACTTCGTTGGTGTAAGATCATGGAAATACCATTAGCTTTCTTTTAAACAAAAAATAAAGGAAAGCGTTCGACTACTTATCTAGAAAAATGGTCGCCCAGTTTGAAAAACATTGTATCGAGAAAAACAAGTATAAAATTTTACAATAGCTATTTAGGTATTGTGTTCAATGGGCGTCGTTACGTTCAACGAGCAAAAACGATTGTAAGAAATTGAAAAATCGTCAAACTGTTTTAGGCTAATCATCTATACACTTGAGTAACAAAAAAAAAATGTAAAATAGAGAAATAAAAATCTTTAACCTAACTTAATAATTCCTCAACTTATTTTCGTTTATTTATTTATTTATTCATTTATTTATTTTGTATATTCGTGTTTTGTTTTAAATTTTCCGCTTGTGATCTGCTGTTAAAATCAAATATTAAATATAAGATGTTGCTAAAATATTTTACAAAATAAGTTTTACTATGTAATTTATCCAAAAGAATATACTGGGTGTCCAAAAATAACAGACTTATTTAGAACATTAATATTTGAAAAATGTGATGCTGCACAGAAACGCATCACTTGCGACAATATGCTTATGAAAACGATAGATTTTCAGGCAAATAGTAATTTTTAAATAATATGAATTTAATATACGATTAATATAAATAAAATATCAAATTTTTAAATAGCAAGATCCTTTTATGAACACATGGTATATTCGCATTTATATTTTAAAAAAATATCAAAAACATAAGCCATTTTTCTAAAGATTTGTAAACGTCAAAGAAAAAAAAAATAAAATCAGTTTTAACTTATAATAGTAATAATACAATTGATTAAAATTCTAAGCTGAAGGTGCATTTTAGAAATTTCAAAATCTGAGACAATTTTGTAAATTAATTTTTAAACTTAAAGATTCCTCACATTTTGAGATTTAGGGATTTGAAAGTTTAACCCCCACTTACCCGACTTTGATGAAATTGGGCGTATTTCCTTAAAAGACATTATTTTCAACATTATAGGTATTTTCATATTATGGTGTATTTAATGAGCATTAATAATGTACGAATAATGTTAATATGTACTTGTTAATTATTAATGTTAAAAAATTGTTTATCTTAAGTATTTTTTTTTTTTTTTTACTTGGCTCAATGTTGTTGTATTGCAAGGAATATTGCCTAACTATAAAAACTATAGCTTTACTTACCGAATGTTGCAAAGACGTTATCCAAAGATTCTTTATTAAATGATATGAGCGTGAAATGCCCCGTTTTGGAATATGTTCTGGAATTGTAGAAAGTTTTTGTTCGTTTTTCCCACATATTTTTTGGATTTATTTTTTTTCACAAATCCATGAAATACGCTAATGCTATACTGGCTGATGCCATTATATTAAGAAAATTGTGTAAACGAATTTTTTTTTTCGTTTTTGATAAAGGCGAAAGATTCTGCAGAACCGGCTGTCAAAGTGGACGTTTTTTACAGAATCTCCGTGAGCTACACTGCGGGAAAGGGATAAAACTGGCATTCTGAGATAACAATCGCTTTTGACTCAAGATATTTGATTACAAATCGCTTCAATGATACTACATGTAAATATCAGTCTTTTATATTTTAAAAGGAGTTAGAAAACGCGTCAGAAATTTTTGCGTTGTCAAAGGGGAAAAAATATTCTTTGAAAGTCGCCTTAAGACATTAACTGCCATTGGACACAAGTATGTGTGCAGCAATATTTTCCTGAGCACCATACTACACAAATACATATGATATCAGTATTTTCAACCGGGACAATTTAATGCTATAAAACGGGACTATTTATGATTTATTACCATGTATCTAAAAAAAACATGTTCTCAAGCTATGTTCAGTGATAACTGTAAATATAAGTAACGTATGCTAAATATATAACAAATAATAATACCAAATGTTGACTTCTTTCAATTTCTGAAATGTATAAGAGGAAATAATTAAAAAAATTAGATGCATATAATTATCATTACTACATAAATGTTAAAGCAGACTGATCAAAGAATTTTAATATTTCATGACTTGCAGGAAATATAGATAAAGAAAAAAATGAACATGTATCTGATATCAAGTATAGTAGTAAAAACACTGTATTGGCAAGATTATATCGCCAATAAACCATCGAAATAAATTTCAAAGAAAGTATTATAATTTTTACCTCCAATCTATGTTATCTATTCATTATAAAAGAAACCACAGAGATTGTAACATGTGAAAATTCAATAGGTAACTATGCAACCTCATTTAAGTTACCAAAATTGTAGCTTGAGTTACTAGATGATTACGAATATGAAAATAAGTATGGAAGCAAAAATAAATAATAACGTGCGTAATCTGAAAGAGTATGTGAAAACTTGATTGAAGGCAATACATCATAGATTATGTAATTTTAGTGTACTTTTATTTGTTTTGATAATGGCGCAGATAGAGCCGAAACACGTTATAAAAAACAGTTGAATAAAAACCTTTTTTTATCCATTATAGCCATGCGGTACCATATGGTACCAGAAACCTTTTTTTTTGTTTGAATACCAGTATTTTTGAACGTAAACATGATCTTTATTTGAGGACTTGAACTTCGTGATAAAATCAAATAAGAATTGCTATTTTTAAAAAACTGGTGTGAAATGCAAGTTTTGGATTTTAAAGCGGAATATATTTCAGACTTTAATGGGTTAATGATTTTATTTTACACCTTTTAGTAATTGAAAGAAGTATAACATTTGCTATTTTTTAATTAGAAATGATTAAAATTAACAAACATTGACGTAATTAGGAGTCTATAAACACTGCAAACCTTTGTAAATAACGGCCGAAAGAGTTATTTTGTCAAACTCGGTGGCGATCAGCATGCTAATATGTAGGCTATCTAGATAAATATCTTGTTTTACACATCTAAATATAATTATATGTTAATTAGATAACTAGAAAATCTGCAAAAATCATGCCCCTCAAAAAAAAAAAAAAAAAAAAAAAAAAAAAAAAAAATATATATATTGTAACTGCTTTAACTATGTTAAAAGAATTGCATAAAAGTAAATCGAAAAACAAAATGCTGAAAATCTCATGAGCTTGTTAGTTTTTTTAATTCTTTTCTTTTTCTTATTTTCGTAATTATAAACATTTATTAATCAAATCATTTTTATTTGGATTCAACCTATCTTAAAACCAACAAATACTTGATATTTTTTTCGACGCATATAAATTTATATCACAAACTAGGGGGCTCTGACCCCTGTGAGCTATGCTCGCCAACACAGGTCAGACACCGCAGAATCTAAAAACACGCTAATTTGGTGGGTTTTAAAAGTATTAGAGAAGATTGAATCATACTGAAAAAAGCTGTGCAGATCTCCCTGTAAACTGGTTTCCATTCAATTCCCTTTGATTGCAAAAATTTAAAGGCGAATCAGTTGCTGTTAAGACATCCAATGGTTGCTTTCGTTTTTGATTACAGGGGATCAGTTAAACATTTGAAAAGAAGCTAAAATAAAAAAAATTAAGTGTACAGAGTCTTTATCTCCCGGTATTTTAAAACAATCTCTATAACAATAGCCTACGTCATGTGACTATCATCAACAGTTCCAGACTGACCACTTCGCTTTTTATACTCTAGGTGCCATTTTGGTACTTTAATGTTAGCCAGGCACAGGTGTTAAGTCGCCAAATATTATTCTATCGCCATCATTTCATCTATATTATGATAGTTCAAGTCATCAACTGCCATAAACAAATACGGTCTGATCCCTTCGCAATTCATATGAAAGTTTGGCACAGATGTCATGTACGTCCGATATTGCCGCGAATTTTTAACGACGCCAATTTGGGGAACGCATCAACAGCATAAACAACAACATCCGGCTTACCATATCAAGCAAAATAACGATACTTTGGCGCCAGTTAAGTGCCCGTTCCGTATATGACATTGGCGTCAGAGAAAAAATCGCGCCAATATGGGAGCGTATTGATTAAAAAATCAAAAAAAAAGTTTCGAATAAAACTACATAAAATTTGCCATGGTTGCAAAGAATTCTTGGTACTGTTACACTAGCCGGATGCAAATCTCGCCAAAGCTTTTTCTCAACTCGCCAGTTAGCTTTTTTTTTTTTTTTTCGAGTGGTAATATTTGGCCAGATGTCATATACGCACAGCAGGTTTGGCGTGATTTTTTTTTTTGGCGAAAATTTGGCGAAAACCTCGTTTTCAAATACCAGTTACATATGCATTTTTGGTATTACTTAGTTATCCCGTCGACCAAAAATCTATCGCCAAACTATAACGTTAAATGCCAATAATGGTTGATCGTAAACGTCACATTTACTTGACTGTAAGCAAGTTACACGTGTTTACTTTATCAAGTGATTTTTATTTTGACTTTTTTATTGTATATTTTTTAATGTTATACTAATTTATTTCTTCTTTCGTTATTTAAAATAAAAATTATGTCAATTTGTATAATTTGGCGAGTGTTTTGGCGATTTATATAATTTGGCGAAATTGGTCGACGAAAAAACTATGTAGTACGGTATTTTTTAATTATTTTCTATTATTTTCTAAATGAAATATAAAAAAATAATTAATAATTATAGAAGAAAATAATTTATATAATTTATAAAAAGAAATAAAAGTAAATAAACATTTATTATCAAATAAACAACAATAGCCGGGTTACCATGTCAACCTTTTCTGAAATAGCTGTAATGAAATAAAAAAAAATAGCTGTTTGATTAAAATTTGAGTTGCCATCATTAGAAAAATGTATATAAAATTAGAAAAAAATTAATATTTTGAAAACTAATTCGAATTAAAAAATTCTAATACCAGTTTTGAGATCTGCGGATCAATGCTGATTTTTGGTGTTAATATCATCGCAAAGTATTCCATATTTTAGGAGAAATTGCTTGAAACATAATCAGTTGTTTAATCAGTCGATTCATATATCCGTTTCATAAATTCGTTTCATTAGGATTATATATATATAGGGTAGATAAATAAAATTTCTTCAGAAACCTACATTGAATGCTTTATCTTTAAAAAAGTCCTTCCGGCCAGTGCCGGGAGGAAGAGGTAGCTTTCATATTCCTTATTTTAAAAAAGCCAACTTATATTATTTAAACACACGAAGCTCAATTTAGTGGAAACCGAATGTAGGAGATTCAATACTAATTTTTATCAATACTAAATCATTATGAATGAGAATTTCGCAAAATTAGTCAGCTTTATCCAAGCTGCTTTTATTTAAACTAACTTATATTTCGCTGCCAAATTCGGCGATTTCTTAAAGTGCCTGCCATTTTAAGACAACATGGTGGATGAGGCTAACCAGTGAACTTGGTCGAGACCTTAGTAATTGCTGTGCACATGCTCACTCACATCGGAATCGGTTGATACATACGAGTGCTGTCGCAGGCAAAAAATCAGATTTTTCAAAATGTCACCCACGTTAGAAATTGAAACTGCTATACCTGAGCCATTTTTTAAGATAAAGACAAACAAAAAATGCTCCTGAATCCTTATATCAAGGTCAAATACTTAAGAAAGAACCCTTTTTCAATTTCTAATTTTTGTGCACCTCACTTTAAATATATATATTTTTAATTTAATGGCCGCCATTTTGAAACAAGATGGCTGAGGAAGCTGGCCAGCGAACTTGGTCGAGATATTGATGTATACTATCCACATGCCTTCTTCCATCGAAATAGGCGAATACGTGTGGTATCGCGAGACAAATACAAGATTGTTTCAATGTGTTAGCCCTGATACAAATTCAAAGTGCTATAATTCAACCATTTTTTTAGATATAAACAAAAGAACAAATTTTCAGAAACAAAAACTGCTCCAGAATCTTTGTATCAAGGCCAAACACATAAAAAAATCTTTTTCATTTTCCATTTTTTTAATACCTCATTTTAAATTACATTTTTTTTATGGCAACCCTTTTGAAACAAGATGGCGAATAAAGCTGGCCAACAAACTCGGTCGAAACATTGGTATGTACTATGTACAGACCAAGTTACATCCAAATCGGTTCATAAATACGAGAGTTACAGTGTGACATATGTCAGATATATATATATATATATATCAATTTTGAACGGAGGGTGGTTTCGGGGTCTCGGGGTCATGATCGATGAAAATTTACCAACATTTTTTGAAATCGCTTTCCTCCGAACGGCTGCAATAGGTAGCTTTTTGTAAAGAAAGCTCGGTTCATAAATACGCCTGTTATCGCGTGACAAAAATCAGGGAGTTTCAAAATGACGCTAGAAATTCAAAATGCTATAACTCAGCCATTTTTAGGTAGCTTTCTTTACAAAAAAGCTACCTATTGCAGCCGTTCGGAGGAAAGCGATTTCAAAAAATTTTGGTATATTTTCATCGATCATGACCCCCAGACACCGAAACCACCCTCCGTTCAAAATTGATATATATATATATATATATATATATATATATGACCTATGTCACACTGTAACTCCCGTAATTATGAACCGATTTCGATGTAATTCGGTGTGTACATAGTACATACCAATGTCTCGACCGAGTTCGTTGGCCAGCTTCATCTGCCGTTTTGTTTCAAAATGGCGGCCATTTAAAATTTTTAAAAAAAAATCAAACTTGAAATGTGGTACCAAAAAATTAAAAATGGAAAAATATTTTTTTCTTATGTATTTGACCTTTATACAAAGATTCCGGAGCAGTTTTTGTTTCGTCTATATCTTAAAATATGGCTGAGTTCTAGCATTTTGAATTTCTAGCGTGGCTGACATTTTGAAACGTCCTGAATTTTGTCACGCGATAAAAGGCGTATTTATGAACCGATTTGGATGTAATTCGGCGTGTACATAGTACATACCAATCTCTCGATCGAGTTCGTTGGCCAGCTTCATCAGCCATTTTGTTTCAAAATGGCGGCCATTTAATTTTTTTTTTTAAATTTAAAATTTGAAATGTGGTACCAAAAAATTAAAAATGGAAACATATTTTTTTCTTATGTATTTGACCTTTATACAAAGATTTCGGAGAAGTTTTTGTTTCGTCTATATCTTAAAAAATGGCTGAGTTATAGCATTTTGAATTTCTAGCGTGGCTGACATTTTGAAACGTCCTGAAATTTGTCACGCGATAAAAGGCGTATTTATGAACCGATTTGGATGTAACTTCGTTTATACATAGTACATACCAATGCCTCGATCGGGTTCGTTGGCCAGCTTCACCCGCCATCTTGTTTAAAAATGGCGGCCATTTAAATTTTTAAGAAAAATTTAGATTTGAAATGTGGTACCAAAAATTGAAAATTGAAAAAATATTTTCTTCTTATGTGTTTGACCTTGATAAAAAGATACGGGAGCAGTTTTTGTTTCGTCTATATCTTAAGAAATGGCTGAGTTATAGCATTTTGAATTTCTAGCGTGACTGACATTTTGAAACGTCCTGATTTTTCTCACGTAATAACAGGCGTATTTATGAACCGACTTGGATGTACCTTGGTGTGTACATAGTACATACAAATATCTCGACCGAGTTCGTTGGCCAGCTTCATCCGCCATCTTGTTTCAAAATGGCGGCCATTTAAAAAAATTAAAAAATAAAAAAAATTAAATGAGATACCAAAAAATTGGAAAATGAAAAAGATTTTTTTTTGTATGTGTTTGACCTTAATGCAAAGATTCCGGAACAGTTTTTCTTTCGTCTATATCTAAAAAAAATGGCTGAGTAATAGCATTTTGAATTTCTGTTGTGGCTGTCATTTTAAAACGACCTGATTTTTGTCATGCGATAACAGGCGTATTTATGAACCTATTTGGATGTAACTTGGTCTGTACATAGTACATACCAATGTCTCGACCGAGTTCGTTGGCCAGCTTCATTCGCCATCTTGTTTCAAAAGGGTTGCCATTTAAAAAAAAATTAAATTTAAAATTCAAAATGAGGTATTAAAAAATTGGAAAATGAAAAAGATTTTTTTTATGTGTTTGGCCTTGATACAAAGATTCCGGAGCAGTTTTTGTTTCTGAAAATTTGTTCTTTTGTTGATATCTTAAAAAATGGTTGATTTATAGCACTTTGAATTTCTAGCATGGCTAACATTTTGAAACGATCTTGTATTTGTCACGCGATAACACACGTATTCGCCTATTTCGATGTAAGAAGGCATGTGGATAGTATACATCAACACCTCGACCAAGTTTGCTGGCCAGATTCATCAGCCATCTTGTTTCAGAATGGCGGCCATTAAATTAAAATATATATATATATTTAAAGTGAGGTGCAAAAAAATTAGAAATTGAAAAAGGTTTCTTTCTTAAGTATTTGATCTTGATATAAGGATTCAGGAGCATTTTTTGTTTGTCTTTACCTTAAAAAATGGCTGAGATATAGCAGTTTCAATTTCTATTGTGGGTGACATTTTGAAAAATCTGATTTTTTGCATGCGACAGCACTCCTATATATTAACCGATTCCGATGTGAGTGAGCATGTGCACAGCAATTACTAAGGTCTCGACCAAGTTCACTGCTCAGCCTCATCCATCATGTTGTCTTAAAATGACAGGCACTTTAAGAAATTGCCGAATTTGGCAGCCAAATATAAGTTACTTTAAAGAAAAGCAGCTTGGATAAAGCTGACTAATTTCGTGAAATTCTCATTCATTATATTGATAAAAGTTAGTATTGAATCTCCTATATTCGGTTTCCACTAAATTGAGCTTCGTGTGTTTGCATGATATAAGTTGGCTTTTTTTAAATAAGGATTATGAAAGCTACCTCTTCCTCCCGGCACTGGCCGGAAGGACTTTTTTAAGATATAGACGAAACAAAAACTGCTCCCGAATCTTTTTATCGAGGTCAAACACATAAGAAAAAATATTTTTTCAATTTTTAATTTTTTGGTACCACATTTCAAATTTAAATTTTTCTTAAAATTTTAAATGGCCGCCATTTTTAAACAAAATAGCGGATGAAGCTGGCCAACGAACTCGGTCGAGACATTGGTCTTTACTATGTATAAACGAAGTTACATCCAAATCGGTTCATAAATACGCCTTTTATCGCGTGTCAAATTTCAGGACGTTTCAAAATGTCAGCTTCGCTAGAAATTCAAAATGCTATAACTCAGCCATTTTTTAAGATATAGACAAAACAAAAACTGCTACGGAGTCTTTGTATAAAGGTCAAATACATAAGAAAAATATATTTTTCCATTTTCAATTTTTTGGTACCACATTTTAAATTTTAAATTTTTTTTTAAATTTTAAATGGCCGCCATTTTGAAACAAAATGGCGGATGAAGCTGGCTAACGAACTCGGTCGAGACATTGGTATGTACTATGTGCACACCGAATTACATCCAAATCGGTTCATAAATACGAGAGTTACAGAGTGACATAGGTTAGATATATATATATCAATTTTGAACGGAGGGTGGTTTCGGGGTCTCGGGGTCATGATCGATGAAAATATACCAAAATTTTTTGAAATCGCTTTCCTCCGAACGGCTGCAATAGGTAGCTTTTTGTAAAGAAAGCTACCTAAAAGGCACAAATAAGTTTTTTTTTTTTTTTTTTTTTTTTTATAAAATTTTGGAACGGGGAAAATGATAATATTTTGAATGAGATAAAACATTAAAATTCAAATACTGTGAAATATATAAATAAAACAAATCACATTTTCGTTTAATCCATCGGCAGATATCAAATAATCAATTTTTTTCTGACGGAAAAAGTGTACATTCTAAAATCTAAATGGCCTGAGATCTTTCTTAAGAAACCAGCTTTACATACGTTAACTTTTAAAAAATATTAAAAATACAAAATATTAATCTAAATATAATATAATTTAAAAATGTTAAAATGTACTGTTTAGTACATTAACATGTAAAATAATAATAACTTTAATTGCGATAGTTGAAATTTTAACAGCTAGAGAACAGGAATTCTGCTTTTTCAGAATTTAGTGTCACCCCCGGCATTTACGTTACTTCATTTTCTTCTGATGGACTGATTGCTTCCATTATTTTGAAACAGTCATTATAAATTAAGTGTTAGGTGAAGATGAAAGAAGAGCCGCAAAAAGTTAGAACTATGGTTTTCTGGTCAGACTAGGGGGGGGGGGGGAGTGATGTCCATATTTTTTTTCCAGAAAATCAGAGCTCTAACTTTTTATGGCTGCTCTTTCATCTTCACCTAACACTTCATTTATAATGGCTGTTTCATAATAATAGAAACCATCAGTCCATCATAAGAAAATAACTCGGTTAAGCCTGACTCTACTGCAGTACAATACATATTTCAATTTTAAGACTTAAAGAACACGTTTCATTTTATGTAAAATGACGTCATTCGCATCCGCTTAAGAATTCCACATTTACGATCTACTTTTAAACATCTACAGTAAAGCATGCATAGCACATCACTATTGCGAAATAATGCACAAATGCAGCAAAAAGATGCCGTCATTCAAGAAAATCGACAAAAAAAAAAAAAAAAAAAAAAAAAAAAAAAAAAAAAAAAAAAAAAAACGGCTATCTAATGATTCATAGATACTTAAAATTAAATATAGTTTATAATAGCTGCATTGTTTTAACAGAAATCATTCGTTTATACTTTTTTCAAAATAGCACACATTTTAATGGCATTTTCTTTCGGTTGTTATGAGAAAATGGCAACAAAAATATATATTTACTATTTTAGAACTATTTTTCCTTTTCTTTCTACAGAAATGGAGTACTTCCGTTGCCAATATTAAGCAAATGGCTCTAAAAACTACAAAATAATAATAATAATAATAATAATAATAACATTTGAAAAATAAGTGGAGATACAGTTTTCAAACAAAATGCATTTAAAAGAACATTTTTTTCCCAATACGACGGTATAAAAATCGAAAATGTCCGATGATTTGAAGTTTAAAAAATTGCTATAGAGTATTTAATCGTACTGCTTTTTTTTACGGCTGGCTTCAGTAAGGTAACGTTATTTTCTGAAGACAAAACAAAATAGGCTGGGAGAAAGAAATACCATACCGTACCGGGGCTAATAAAAAAATACACATTATAATATAGACGGATTGTATGAAAAATTATATAATGCTTATAATTAATCTACGTAGCAAACATAAAAATATCGATTATTTTCGCATATTTAAATACATAATTTTTTGGAAATTTTTGTGGAAATTTTCACACGCCTGTAATTCTTGTAATTTGATATTTTAATTGCTGATTTTTTTTTTTTTTTTTTTTTTTTTTTATTCAACTTGGACATTTTTTACTCTGTTTGTTTTTACGCTTTTAAGCCAAGTAGAATAAAAAAATAGCAATTAAAATGTCAAGATTACTTGAGTACTTTGTAGAATGCTTTCCGCATTTTTCAGAGGCCTAAAATGCATACTTTAACATTTAAAATGCACTATACAGGAACTATTTAATTCCTAAACATGTAAAACAATGATAATTTTAATTACGTGAGCTGAAATTTTAAAATAAGAACTTTGCGTGCATTTAAAACAAAAGTCATAAATCACTTTTCACTATTCTGATTACGGTTAATGCAGAAACATAATCAACTATTACATTTTAATTCACAGGATGTGTTTTTAAACAGGGTTATTAGCAATTATATTAAATTTATATTCCAGAGTAAATTATTATAAATCCTTTGAGAAAAAGCCTGCTTATAATAAACAACTTTACTTTGTTCTCTAGAATTCTCCATATACAGGTCTGATTTAAATTCAGGAGAAGTCTTTGTTAAGCCTAGCTGTTTTTGTTGGATATTTGCATTAAACGTGTTTTTTGAACTGTAATTACGAAAACATAATTTGTTAAAAATTGTTGTTTGGTCATTGTGTCGCTTTAAATTATCAATCGAGAGAAATTCGTGTTTAATCTCTGTAGTATGTTTTAACGATAAATGGCTACATTTAACGAAAGATTTACGAAAAAAATGAAATAAAAAGGAATAAATAACAAAATGCTTGTTAAAAACTATTCATATAAGAACTGAGTCTTTGATTGTTCTTCAAAATATGTCAAATTTAATCTGAACAAAACAAAACAAAAAAAAATAATGTTTAGACTCTATTTTATGAAAGTAGTAATACTTTTTTCAAGTATATTGTTGAATAATATAAACAGTGATTCCTTGTTTGGATGTTAAATCTGTTTCCAATCAAAAATTACTTTATCAAATGCGTCTGTTAAACCTAATTATTATTTTTTTTAAAAGTAAAAATAGTTACGTCGCATCGTATCGTTTGGTGGAATTATAACAAATTTGATTGTGTGTGTGCCTGTAGCAAACATTGAAATACTGAACAATAGTCATCTGTTCTCTCATAGTTTACGCGAACTCCGGGTGTGAAAGCAAATAGGAACTATTATCCCACAAATCCAATAAAAACTGCTAAAGAATAATAACATTATAACAGCAAATTAAAACTACTGTCTTGAAAACCAAGTAGCTTAAATTGAAATATATAATTAATTAGGAAACGAAAAAAGAGTTAAAATTATGTAAATAATAAAAAATATGAAAAACTCTGAGGGAAAATAATGTAAAAACGCAATGCAACTCCTATTAAAATAGAAGTGCGTGGTGAGCAAAAACATAGACGAACATAGAACACCATTAAGAGCAAGAATCTGAGAAAGTGTCACACCTAGCATTATGGGATGATTCATGCCATCTCAGATTTTTTCCAAAAAAGTACCAGTTATTACTTATCTTGTTAAAAGGATATGTGTTTTTTCCAGATGTTTTTATTTTTTTTTGCAAAGTTGAGTTGTTCATTTTTTATGGGTCCCCAGAGGCCACTCTGCGGTGCGAAAAATTGAGCGTTTTTTTTTTAGACATTAAAATTGCTATGACCCACAATTCTTTGCGCAAACAACTTGCCACAAAATTCTTTTTATATATGGGATGTAGGGAGGTTCAACTTTATATAATAGAGGAGAAGTCTGGGGCAACTTGTTGCAGCAAGGTCACTGAAGGTCACAAACTTATGCATTTTCGCTGTTTATTACCATTTTTAATGCCCAATAACAGCTTGCGCGTTGAAGTTGCCATGCCAAAAGACGTGTCATTTGAAAGACATGTATTAACACTTTTTAAAAATGTACATATAATTGAGGCAAGTTGGATGCGCTTTTAGTAACAGAGCGCCAAAATGTGAAAAATGTCATATTTGACCGATATTCAAAATGTCATAATTTCCTGCGGCAATGACATTTTGAAATAATTCTTTAGCCATTCTTTTATTATATTATTGCTCTTTACGAAAAAATAAACTCCATTGAGGCATGTATCTTAACAAAAAAAAAAAAAAAAAAAAAAAAAAAAAAAAAAAAAAAAATGATTTTTTTAAACATACTCTATTCCAGTAGTCAGGACTTTTTTTGCTTTTCAGAACAACTCGTCTGAATAACAATTTTTTAACATTTACTTGGCTATATGAATTCATATATTTTATATATTGTTACGTTTATATTTATTGAGGACAATTATTTAGTTTTAAAATCTCAAAAAATCACCGACATTTTCTCTATTTGGTATATAGCTGTGAAATGCATATATAATTTTCCCATTACTGTTTAAAAATTTACTATAATTTTTCACATTTAATAGACTAAAAGCAAAAGGTTTACAATGTTTTATACTTTTATACACATTTTGGAACAAATATTTTGTTTAATTTTAAACATTTGTTAAAAAATCACCTGAAACTTGTAGACAATTATAACTGAATAAAATGCACAGATATAAAGATATTAGTCTTTTTTTTCTTTAAATATAAAGTACATTTTTTAATTGTTATTGATGATGTATTTTTAATTTAAAATCATACTAATTTCAGAACATAAAATTATTCAAAGCAAAACATTCCAACCTTCCCCTTGTTTGTATTACTGTTACTACATAGTAAAAAATGCCAGAACTTCAAAACAATATTTATGTGGAATATGAATGAATTTATAATGCTCCTTCATTAAAAAAAGGTATCTGATGATAAGATTATTTTCTGTAAAGTATTTAAAAATAATCATTGATAAAATATTTTAACTTTATACTCGCATTATTTCAGCAACACAAAATTCTGAAAAATAAAATATCTCAACTCTTTTTTTACTCAATTGTTTGTATTACTAGTACTACATAGTAGAATATTCTAGAACCATGAGAACAATATTTATGTGCAATCAGAATTCTTTATGTTCGTCCATTAAAAAATAAAAATATTATTTTCTTGTTTGTTTATAAAGGGTATTTTTTAAAAGTATTATTTATAAAATAATTTACATTTGCAACAATAATTTTAGTAACATAAAATTATACAGAAAAAACCCCCAACTCTTCCATTGTTTGCATTACTGTTATCACATGTTTGGATATTCTGGAATATAAGAACACTATTTCTGTTGAATAAGAATTACTTTTGTTCATCCATTTAAAAAATATAGAGTTGTGAATTTTTAATTTGGATCTTTTCATACTTATGTTTATATATTCTTAGTTCAAAAAACTGTTTTACAAAACATGGAAGAACTTAATTCGGATCCTTATAAAGATTGTTTTTTTTTTATAATGAGCTATTGAACTGTGGAAGTCAAAAAATGATGTATTTATCGGAAGGATTATCGTAAGGATGGGTTGTTTTCAGAACAAGACTTGGCAGCAGATGTGAGAAATTATCTAGAAAGAATAAGTGTTAAAGCACCTGATAAAAGTGTGTCTGAAAAAGAACTAATATCTTGCAGAAGTGGCAAAGTTTTACCTGAAGTATTTAAACTTTGTGCAAAGCATCGTTTTGATTTTGGTACTTATTGGAATGTTCCAACTGTATGTTTACACCCTTATCACAAGGCAAACAGGAAAAGAAAAGAAAAAGGTCTTAGGACAGCAAGTTGGGCAACATATGAATTAATATGTAAATATAATTCTTCTGTAAACTTCCCAATTGGGGGAACTGTTTGCCCAAAGCATAGAGATTATCTTCTTTCAAAAGATCTACATCAAAGGAACGATGAAGTTGAGATAGCTGTCATCACTTCCAGTGATCCAACATTTGAAGTTTCTAATTCTCTGTTAGTGGAAACTGATAAGACCGAGACAAATTCATTTATAAAATCATCAACAGAAGGTGTAAGCCCTGTTAAATTTCAATTAAAATCTCCTGTTACAGAACTTTCTACAAGTACCATTCGCTATATGAAACAAAAATACTCTGAAGCTAACAATAATTTTAAAGAAACGTAAACCAAGGAAATGGCTCCAGAGCAAGAACATGAATTTCGAAAGGTTGTTTCAGACAGTAACAGCTACAGAGAGACGGAAGCTGAAGATGAATGCCTAAAAGAGATAGTAGCAGTCTTTAAAAGCACTCCATCTCAAAAGATGAAGCTAGCTTTATTGTCTTTATTAGATCCTCAAAAATAATCAAAATTAGAAGCTATAGAGAAATTCCAATGCTCACAGAGAATGGTAAGGAGAGCAAAAGAATTGAGAGCACAATTTGGTCCTGGCAATATGCCTCCTGTAGACAAAATTAGTAGAAACCGTCTCGACATGAGTAAGGTTGATCATTTTTTAGATTTTTTGTTTACAACAGATTCTTTACAAGATGTTGCTTATGGAACAATAACTTTAAAATATAATAGTGGATTAAAACATGTTACCCCACATGCGGTACTCATAGCATTAAAAACGCATATAATAGTTGATTATATGGAATTCTGCAAGAGTATTGAATTTAAAAATTTAAGTAGCTCTTCACTGATTCGTTTACTTAACTCTTTCAAACCAAGGCAACGTAAATTTCTCAGTGGGTTACATAACACCACAGCTGATGGACTCAGTGGATTTTCAAGTCTTTGCGACATTGTGGCAAAACTTGACCTTGCAAAAACAGAAGAAACACGTCTTATAGAAAACTTAGATTTAGGAAAGAGGTACTTGAAAACAACATATAAATTGCACTGTAAAACAAGCAGTGTCTGTGCCTGTCACTGTGCTCAATTTTCTTTAAGTTCACCAGTTGATGAAAACTTGACAGTCAAATGTGATCATGAACATCACGTCATATGTGCTCAGTGTCACTCAATTTTGTCATCCCTTGATGAAATTGTAAGTAAAGTAAAAAACATGAAGCATTGTGCTATTAAGGATGAAATCGACTACGATTTCAACATGGCAAGTAAAAATGTTATGGAGTACATGAGGCATATTATGAAAGGGGTCCAACAAGAAAAAGCGAAGACAGCAGCACTAGAACAAACCGATGAAGAGACGGCATTTTTGCTGCAAGACTGGTCACAAAAAATTTTACCTCAGAACTACCGTGAAAAACAGCACGATTTTTTTTTGAAAAAGAGGTATATCAATGCATGTTGATGTATTTGTCACAAAATGAACGTAATACGTTATGTGAGTCAAAACATATCTTAGAGCAATTTAAACTAGATTTTCCTCACATAAAAAAACTGCATGTGAAAACTGACAATGCGGGTTGTTATTCTGGCAATGCATGTGCCAAAAGCCGTTATCTTATGACAAAGCAACTGGGAGTAAAAGTACTTCGACATGATTATAATGAACCACAGAGAGGAAAGGATTAGGCTGATCGAGAGAGAGCTATTGCAAAGATGTTTATCAGGACATATTTATGCGCAAGGCATGATGTTGCATCAGCACAAGATGTGTACGATTAACTTATTTTTAAGGGGAGTATGAAGAATGCCAAGGTTCAATTATTGACATAAAAAAAATAATGTTTTGTTGGAAGTGTTAAGATACCAGATATCCAGTCATACCATTCTGTAAAGTTTGAAAATAATGAGATGATATTTTGGAAATATTTTCAAATTGGTACAGGAAAAAAAATTCCATAAAGCAACTTAGAATTCAACTGCAACTTTCAAATAATATCTTCAATTCAGTTCAATCTTTCAATTCAGTTCAAAACAAACAATAGAAAAACATTCAAATAAAAGTCAATGTCTCTTTACCGAAAGTTTGTAAGCTTTCTGTTTTGTCCTGAAGACAATTGTACTTCTACATTTGAAACTGCTGATGAATTGTCGCTGCATATAGCAAGATGAGAGCACACAATTCCAAAATTAATCTCAGGGATGGACAAAGCTAAAAATATGTTTGCAAAAAGGATGGAGACCGTAACAAAAACAAAACAAAACAACAACAAAAAAAAAAAACAGATTATCTTATTACCAACTCCTTTGAAACTGTTACTGCTTCTAGTATCAATCAAATGTATTCATATCTTACATCACAGGAAGGATGGGCATAAAAACCTAAAATAAAAGTCACACGTCTAAGTCAAAATCAAAAACAATTTCTCCAAGAGTGCTTTTATAAAGGAGATAAAACAGGTAATAAATTAACTGCGCATAATGTTGTGAAGATGATGAGAGGTCTAACAGCAGACGGAAAGAAAAATTTTTGCCCAGAAGAATATTTGACACAGGTATAAGTGATGTCTTATTTCAGCAGAATGAAAGGAAAAACTAAAAATTTTGATGCAGAAAAAGATGATGCAAATGAAGAAGATGACGAATCTTTATATGCAACAATTGAAGACAATGAGGTATATTTTTAATGATAAAATTTATGAATCTTTTTTATTTTTGCTTTCAAATTTACACACTTTTTTTTAATTATTGAAAAAATATAAATTTTCTTATTTTCAGTTTACAGAGAGAGAGAATATTAGGAAACAGATGAAACTTTTTTCTGAAAAGGAAAATGAATTACATCCCCATTCATTTTATGCAGTCATGTTTGACAAAAGATTTTACATTGGAAAACTTCTAGAAGACTGTCGGAGTGATTTATTTAAAACGAAATTTCTTCACTAGAGAGGTGCTCAAGAGTTTAAATGACAATACGGGATGATATTGATACTGTACATCGAAGCACCATCTTCTTTAGCCCTATACAATTGTCTGGGGGCTCATCCTTTTACAGTTCCATGCTTAAAAGACTTTCAAGAGTCTTACAAGGAACAATTATACGTTTGAGGGTGTTTTTTTTTTTTTTGTAAAAAATATTGATAATGTTAGCTGAATATACTCGTTTTATCATTATAGATTATAAATGCCAAGAATTTCGATTGTCAAATTAAATAAATAACATCAATATCATATATGTGTCACAATATATTAAAATATATCGATTCATATAGTCAAATAAATGTTAAAAAATTGTTATTCAGACGAGTTGTTCTAAAAAGCAAAAAAGTCCCGACTACCGGGATAGAGTATGTTTAAAAAATCATTTTTTTAAGGTACATGCCTCAATGGAGTTTATTTTTTCATAAAGAGCAATAATAGAATAAAAGAATGACAAAATAATTATTTCAAAATGTCATTGCCTCAGGAAATTATGACAGTTTGAATATCGATCAAATATGACATTTTTCACATTTTGGCGCTCTGTTACTAAAAGCGCATCCAACTTGCCTCAATTATATGTACATTTTTAAAAAGTGCTAACACATGTTCCTCTTTTAACCTCTTTTGACGCCTCTTTTGCCATGGTAACTTCAACGCGCAAGCTGTTATTGGGCCTTAAAAATGGTAAAAAACAGTGAAAATGCATAAGTTTGTGACCTTCAGTGACCTTGCGGCAACCAGTTGCCACAGACTTCTCATCTATTATATAAAGTTGAACTTTCCTACATCCCATACATATCAAGAATTTTCTGACAAGTTGCTTGCGCAAAGAATTGTGGGTCATAGCAATTTTAATGTCTTTAAAAAATGCTCAATTTTTCGCACCGCACGATGACCTTTGGGGGCCATAAAAAATGAACAATTCAACTTTGGAAAAACAAATTCTAGATTTTGTCTTTTAACAAGGTAAGTAACAACTGGTTATTTTTTGGAGAAAATCTGAGATGTCATGAACCACAGGTGTGACAGTCTCTCAGATTCTTGCTCTTAAATGTAAAAATAAAAAAAATAAATTTAGAAAAATATATAAAGTTACAATAAATAATATAAAAAAATGACAATTAGCTGCGATAAATTTACGGAACTTTCGATAGTCAAATTATGAACAATAATTAAATGAACAATGGATCATATTCTCCCCTTGAGTTTGAGGCTGCAAAAATTCGTCTGCTTGGGAATAACATTCATAACCGCGCCATTGAAAAGCATTGTGTTTAGAAAATTTATGCTTACATTTTATTTTATACGGAGTTTTATACCTTTTCAGGGGCAGGTATGGATTACACATGAGTCATTTTCTCTATTTCAAAGTAATAACATGCATATTTTTCATTTTATTTATAAAATAAAAATTTTAAATTTTAGTTAATACGTATATATGGATTTTAATTAATATGTATATAAGTATTGATCGAAACTAAACGGATATATTCGTGTGACGAACGCAATATAGCTCATTAATCTTTTAATTCTCTATATATTAAATGTTAAAATATTTCTTCAGTCATGTAGTCCACTAATCCGGCGTGCGTTCTTTTACCATAGCACGTGAGTATTCATATATGTATATTTACAGACGTCTTTTTCGTTCACCGCATTAAAACATCGCACAAAAAAGATCGAACAAAAAAATTCGCTCAAAAGTAATCAGAAAAAAAAAAAAAAAAAAAAAAAAGCACAAAAGAAGAGGGTATAAATTAGGGCGTGTATGTCTATTGTTTTCCATCTTGGAAACTGCTATTAAATCAAGGCGTGTTTTTATCTAGCTCCTATGAATTATTTCAATTTATCACCATGTAATGCTTATTATGGAACTGATAATTATTTTAACATGTCAGAAAACCATTTTAAATAATTTTTTGACTTAATTTTGACAGCATAACTTACAAATTATCACCTTTCAATTATTTCAGTTTGTGTCACAAGTAATTAGCTTTAAGATAAGCTGTTCAAACGGAATTTTGGTGATTTTGTCAGACAATTGTTAAGTGTGTCTAACTGGAAGATGCATTCGCGAATTATTAAACTGTAACTATGCAGAATATCTTCGGTTCATTTAGTTACATTTTCTGCTTATTCGTTTGGAGATAATGGTAAATCCTGTAATTCATTTGAATATAGAAATTAACGTTTTTGAAAAGTTATTTAAATAATATCTAGCATAATATTTCGTTGGTACGTTTTAAATTTCAAAGTCTTTTTTTATTGTTTAAAATCGATATTTTGAAAAAAAAAGAGAAAAAGAACTAGAAATGGAACTATAACTTTTTTGTGTAATAATAGTAAAGCAAAAATTTCATATGAAGACGATTAGGCATTTCATATATTGATAATATTAAATTTCAGTTTGTGAGGTTAATTATAAAGTCATAGTTCTCCATCCATTTACAATATTTCAGCTTAAACTTGTATTATGTTGCCAAAACTTGAATGAAAACTCAGTTGAACGTGGTTTTGTCCCTCATGTCTAGATAGCGGCACGCGTGGTTTCTTTAATCGACCTTTTGGATTCATTTGATGTCAGTTCATTAATAATTATTTATTTTCACTAGATGGCAACACTACATTTTTGGTATTCAAATCATTGGTCAAGTTTCGACTAATTATTTCTTGCACAGGAAGCTTTCGTCTCTGAACTTTGAGCCTTTTTACCATCATATTTTCCTTAAGACGGCTGTAGAAACAGCTCGAAAAGTAGAAATCAACTTTTAGCTTATTAAAATTCGTATTTTGCGTACCATTAAGCAATATTGTGTTTTTATTTATTAATTACAAATCATTTTTAATACAATGAAGACATTTTATGCTTATTACATTCAAAAACCACGCGCAAAATAACATAAATCAAAACTTTAAAAAGGTGTCATTTGACACCGGTAGAAATAGTATTAAGACCATGTGCATTAAAAAAAAAAAAAAAGATGTAGAACTATGACTTTATAATATTATAAAGTCATAGTTCTCCATCCATTTACAATATTTCAGCTTAAACTTGTATTATGTTGCCAAAACTTGAATGAAATCTCAGTTGAACGTGGTTTTGTCCCTCATGTCTAGATAGCGGCACGCGTGATATCTTTAATCGACCTTTTGGATTCATTTGATGTCAGTTCATTAATAATTATTTATTTTCACTAGAAGACAACACTACATTTTTGGTATTCAAATCATTGGTCAAGTTTCGACTAATTATTTCTTGCACAGGAAGCTTTCGTCTCTGAACTTTGAGAATTTTTACCATCATATTTTCCTGAAGACGGCTGTAGAAACAGCTCGAAAAGTAGAAATCAACTTTTAGCTTATTAAAGTTCGTATTTTGTGTACCATTAAGCAATATTGTGTCTTTATTTATTAATTACAAATCATTTTTTAATACAATGAAGACATTTTATTCTTATTACATTCAAAAACCACGCGCAAAATAACATAAATCAAGACTTTAAAAAGGTGTCATTTGACACCGGTAGAAATAGTATTAAGACCATGTGCATTTAAAAAAAAAAAAAAAAAAAAGATAAGACGAGAAATTTGAAAATTTAAAGTTTAGGCGCGTTTCTGCTGAACTAAGGTATATGTTTCTTAATTCATCTCTTAATTTTTTTGTAATTTTTGAATATGCTATTATTTCTTATATTTTTTTTCAATCTAAAAATTATTTATAATAAATGGAATTTTTATATTAAAATTTTCCTTTTTTTATACATACAATTCATTTTTACCTAAAACATGAAGTTGGAAAAGGAAATATTTGTAATAATAATAATAATAATAATAATAATAATAATAATAATAATAATAATAATAATAATACATTTTAATAATATTAATAGTAATATTAATAATAACGAGAAAACAGGAATTCTGCTTTTTCAGAATTTAGTGTCTCCCCGACGTAGAAGAACATTTATATAAATATAGATAGTACAAAACGTATTTCAGTTTTAAGACATAAAGCACACGCTTTTATTTTATATAAAATGACATCATTCGCCGCCACATGAAGAATTCCACAATTACGATCTTGTCTTAAACAACATCTACAGTAAAGTATGCATATGATGTCACTATCGCTAAATAATACACAAATAAATAAATAAAAAAAATAGACGTCGTCATTCAAGAAACTCGACAAAAAAACTCGACTATCTAATGATTCATGTACCTCCATTTGTTTGTAATATTGATATAAATACTTAAAACTAAATATTGTTTATAATAGCTCAATGTTTTATCGGAAATCATTCATTTTTTTTTTTTTTTTTTCAAGATAGCACGTATTTTAATTTTTTTTTTTTCAGTTGATATGGAAAAATAGCAAAAAAAAAAAAGATATAATTACTATTTTTCAAATATTTTTTCCTTTATTTTTATTCAGAAATGGAGTATAGTACTTCAGTTGCCAACATTAAAAAAAAATAAACTACAAAAAAATTAATATCTCAAAAATAAACTGAGATGCAGTTTTCAAGCAAATTGCTTTTGAAAGTACATTTTTTTCAATACGATGGTATAAAAATTAAGAATCTGCGCTGTTTAGAAGTTTAAAAAACTGCAGTAGCGAATTTAACAGTACAGAGATACATCTGCTTTGTTTTACGGCAGGCTTATACAGCGGAACGTTATTTTTTGGAGACGACACTTTAATTGATGGACGAGAGAAATAGCATATCAGGGGCTAATAAATACATAAGAAATTAAAAATAAGAAAGGTAACTTTGTAACATATTTTAATGGCCAAATAATTGCGAGATTTGTCACTTAATCGTATGCATAGCCTAGGAAAATATCTAGGTACGATTATGAAACGACCATGAGAATTCCGAGTTTTAAATTCAAAAGTTTTGAAAGAAATTAAAAGTGTAAAATATATATGAAAAAAAGTACTAAAAATTTAATTGAGAAAAATAAAAAATGTATCATCCTACAGTTAATCTTATACTGCAATTTTTATCTAAAAATAAAATTTTATCTAAAAATAATTCGTGACTATCAGAAAAATATAAATCATTTTTCAACATAGGCGGAAAAAAAATAGTGTTCAGGTTATTAGGCACTTAATTATTAAACGCCAGAGTTTTAGTATGCTTGAATTATTTAACTGGTATTAATACCATTAACAATTTTTATCAAATAATGGAATACTAAAAAGATAATTATTAAGAAAATTAAATTGTTAGTTATTTAATCTTACGCTTCCAGGTCGTTCAAATTTATTGAAGGCAATTCGAAAAATTTCGTAAAAGAATTCTACAAATTTGACATATATTTCAAAGAGTAGTTTATAATATTTTTTAACATCTAAAAAGGGTTCCGTTAATGCGAGAAGTTTCCGAGAAAATGATAAATTCAACCACTTTTTTACATTTTCGGTTACTCGGATTAGATCTCTACTTTTAGCATGCTGTTCTGCATTTCAAAGATTATTCGAAATACATCAAAACTGAAAGGTCTTTTGAAAGTAATAAGTGGCATTAAGAAATGTGCAATGCACATTACATTACTCAAAACATAAAAATGATTGAGTTATTTTAATAACATTTTTAAGATTTTAGCACTGTGAAACTGATTTCTTTAACATTTCGTACAATATATACAATATCTAGATCGGGGACACTTATTTTGTTCTGATATATTTTTATTTAAAAATATAGAATCATATAATATTCGGATGTGGGATGTCGAAGGCAAAGGGAAGGCCGCAAGATTAGATTCGTTTGAAAAGATTTTTGTCTAAAGAGTTAAATTCATCCAACGGTTATTTTAGATACATTTCAGTTTATTATCACAGGTTCGGGCTCTGCCGCTTTTTCGTTTAAAAATATATAATGAAAAGATACTGGAGCGAGTGTAACACGCCCAGTGTACGCTGACGAAGGCAATTTGGTCCCAACTCTAGGATTTTCCAGCTGAACGTTTCGATAGATTTCCATTTAAAAATGTAAAACCATACAAATTCGAAGAAGTATGCTGCTGAAGGCTGTTGAGCACCCAACAATAGATTTGTTTTGAAAGATTTACGTATAAAAATATAAAATCATTCATTCCCGATTTTGGGTATATTTAAAGTTATTATGATTTTTCCGTGAAACAACGGGCGGGACAGCTAATAATCATAAATGTTTTAAAACTATGCAAATAGAATAAGGATTTCAAAAAATTCAAAATAAAAGTATCAAATATAACAATTCTTACTTTAAAATAATTCCTTCTCGTTTTTCATTTTTTTCTTTATTTACTTATAGTTTTTTAAGACATGAGTTTTAAAACTGGCCTTATCAAAAATTAAAAAAATCGTGTTTTCTCTATCAGTCTATTCTATTGGTAAAATTGCACCGTAAAAACATAACACATTGAAAGAAAAAAAAAAAAAAGAAAAAGAAAAAACTTTTATTTTAGCAATTGTAAAATCTTGATTTAGAATGTAACCAATGGACGCAGTTAGAGGCTTTTCGCAATTTCCCAAAATTTTATTTTCTGAATAAGGGGTCAGGTAACCTTTGAAGCATCCAAAAATAGATTTTTTAAAAAATAGCTTATAATTAAATATGATTCTTTGAGAACATTTAAAATCAAACAGCATACAGAATTTCCCATTAGAAGAGAAGTTATGTCTAAAACACTTTGAGCTTTTGCTATATGATCAACGGGTTTTTCAATCTTTAAAGCCAATTTTCATTTTCTCAAAATAGCGATTTTCATCGTTGCGCGCACGATTTCTGTAAAACGGTTGCCTAGAATTTCACGAAATTTTTGGTGGATGTATTAAACATACAGAAGCAAAAAATGACCTATTATTATGTTTCTCAAATAAGAAGTTTAGCATTCACGGCTACTTTTGTATAAAAAAAAATCTCGATATTTCGAATTACTCTAAAAAAAGTTTTTTTCTCGAGATCTGCAAGTTTTATTTTTTTCATTGTAGGTCATTTTGAAAACACTTTATATCTGTACTCATAAAAAAAATCTTGGCTTGTTTCAGCCATTGAAATGGGAAAAATCGTGCGCGCAATGCATGCAAGATAATTCTTTCGTAAAAATTGTATTATCTTTAAAAATAAATTTAAAAAAACTATTTATGTGTATACATTTTCTAACAACTTTGATTGATAAAATAAATCGTTCCTAACATGTGTTTTCAATTTTATAATTAAAAGTTAATTAGTTAAAGAATGACTGCAATTCTTACAGAGGTCACTTTTCCATGTACTTTATTGGTTCAAAGGTTACCTGACCCCGGCGAGTTTTGATAGGCGATCCTCATTTGTCCTTTATCTGAAAATGCTATAGAAAACAAACATGGAAATAATAATCATATATATTAAAACGTCATGCTTAAACGTAAAAGTGTCATTCCTCAATTACTTGAAAGTGTTTAATAAAATGTTTTCTTACTAAACCAACATCATTAATTATATTAATTTAAAACATAAAAAAATAAATATTCCTAAACTACAGTAAAATTATATTTGACAGCAACTACAACAACAAAAATAATATTTCTTCTAAAAAATTACATTTACGTTTACTTATATAGCTTACATGTTGTTAAAGTTGAAAATTATTTTAAATTCATTTATCACTTTAACATTTTCATCATCACGTATCCATAAACTATAATAAATTTTTCTCGAAAGATTTACTAACTTAAGAAAAGTATTGAACTATTATCCTCAAGCCCTTGTTTCATTTCAATGGATATACTGACATTTCAGGGCGAAACAGTTCACAAGAGATTGATTAAAGGAATGAAATATAGATCCACTATTGAGTTACAGAGTTCGATTTATTACAGTCGGATAGGAATGCGAGATTTTGATTGCGAAATTCAGAATTTTTTCGTGTGTTAGACATCCCATCTTTTCAGTCCTTTGCACACCTTCATTTCACAAATTCCAAATTACTTTTGATATATTTACTTGTTTTTTCCTTTAAGATTATCCCAGTATGTATTTCTTAGCAAGATACGGTTCTATGATTAAAAGATAAGAACTAAATAAATATCCATATGCGACTAAATTCCAACCAAACCGTTTTATTTTTTTTGTTCATTCTCTAAAAAAGGTACAGAATAGCACGCAAAAATATATTTTTATTAAGTATATTAATGATCCTAAAAGTTGCATGGGTGTTTCTTTTATGTTTAGTAAATATCTTTATATTAGTGTTGAAGTTTTCTGTTTTATTTTTTACAAGTTTTTGACTTTTTAAAAAATTTGATATGCCCTGCCCACAAAGGCAATGGGAAGGAACATTTTCATTTCAAAAAATTAAATCAAGACATAATTGAGTAATCATAGGGCTTAGTTGCTACATATATATTTTTTATCATTAAACGTTTTATAATTAAATGTCAGTATTTCATTACTTTTAAATTTCCTCTTTTTGTTTGTTTGATAATTGACCGATTAAATAAATACTATCATTAACTAGTTGGATGTGCCAATCCCAAAACTTTCTTCTATCTTATACATCTTAATATTTCAAAACCTAGTTACACATGTTAATACTTCAATATTATTAGTTCAATACTATACCAACTTTGATTTTCATCTTAAATTTCTGCTCAAGTCAATTAGACGGACTAAAAACGAGTTAATCTATATCATGATATTTTTTAAAATTATTAATTTTTCCTTATTTTGTTGTTATCAGCTGTTTGCGAATAGCCGGCTTAGCAGGAAGCGAGTTCCCGCCGCTGCATGAGCCGCCGATGCACAATAGAACTAAGAAAAATCAAGAAAAGTATACAAAAATCGCTAGCACAGAACCCCTTTACCGCGCAATATTTCCAAATTCTAGGAGGACCTGTTAGCCAAAGCCAAAAACAAGCACAAAAATTTTGGTTCAATTGTATGCATAATTTTATACGTTGTTCGATGGTACAATAATGAAAATGGCACAGAGATCGGAATTATAGCGCTCCCTTCTGGCGGAATTTTTTCAAGTTCAGGGAGGACTTGTTTGCCATAGCCAGAAACATGCACACAAAATTTGGTTCAATTATATGGATAACTTCATACACTTTTCGATGGTACAATAATGAAAATGGTACAGACATCGCAATTATAGTGCCCCCTACCGGCAGAATTTTTCCAAATTCAGGGAGGACCTTCGTGACATGACCAAAAACAAACACATAAAATTTGGTTCAATTCTATGCATAACTTCATACACTTTTTGACGGTACAATATTCAAAATGGCACAAAAATTGCACAAAAATCGCTATTACAGCGCCCTCTGCGGGCGATTTTTTTACAAATTAAGAGAGGACCTCCTTTCCATAGCCAAGAACTTAAAAATTTTTTTTGGTTCAATTCTATGCATAACTTCATACACTTTTCGATGGTACAATATTCAAAATCGCACAAAAATCGCTATTACAGCGCCCCCTAACGGCGAATTTTTTTGCAAATTCAGGGAGGACCTGCTTGCCATATCCAAAAACTTAAAATAAAAATTTGGTTTAATTCTATGCATAACTTCATACACTTTTGGACAGTACAACATTCAAAATCGCACAAAAATCGCTATTACAGCGCCCCCTATCGGTGCATTTTTTTCCAAATTCAGGGAGGACCAGCTTGTCATATCCAAAAACTTAAAATAAAAATTTGGTTCAATTCTATGTATAACTTCATACACTTTTATATGGTACAATATTCAAAATCGCACATAAATCGCATTTACAGCGCCCCCTACAGGCGAATTTTTTCCAAATTCAGGGAGGACCTGCTTGCCATATCCAAAAACTTAAAATAAAAATTGGGTTCAATTCCATGCATAACTCCATACACTTTTTGATGGTACAATATTCAAAATCGCACAAAAATTGCTATATCAGCGCCCCCTACCGGCGAATTTTTTCCAAATTCAGGGAGGACCTGCTTGCCATATCCAAAAACTTAAAATAAAAATTTGGTTCAATTCCATGCATAACTCCATACACTTTTGGATGGTACAATATTCAAAATCGCACAAAAATTGCTATATCAGCGCCCCCTACCGGCGAATTTTTTCCAAATTCCAGGAGGACCTGCTTGCCATAGCCAAAAACTTAAAATAAAATTTTGGTTTAATTCTATGCATAACTTCATACACTTTTTGATGGTACAATGGCGACAGACAGACGGACAGACGGACACACAGACAGACAGACATTTTCTATAAACATGTTTTTTGGAATCTCTGACCCCTAAAACATGTAAATCCGTCGAAAACCGGAAGTCGAAAAAAATTTCGATTACAATACTTTCTTCTATTGAAGATAGAAGAAAGTAAAAATGGAATACCAAGTCCGTGGAGAAGACTAAAATTAAGTTTTGTATTTTTAACTACTTTGGTTTTCGGGATGTTAAAATTGTGCATTTTATTTTTGTAAATGCAATGTTAAAGCTGGATTTTTTAAAATTATAATTATAAATTAGCTTGTTTTTATCTTATTTATGAAGGCCACGGAGTATACACTGAGAACCTTGCCAAACTACAAATGGAACTAATAAATTAGAAAAAAAAATTCAATATATTCACGAAAGGGTTGGTTACTACTTTGGTTTTCGGGATGTTAAAATTGTGCATTTCATTTTTGTAAATGCAATGTTAAAGCTGGATTTTTAAAAATTATAATTATAAATTAGCTTGTTTTTATCTTATTTATGAAGGCCACGGAGTATACACTGAGAACCTTGCCAAACTACAAATGGAACTAATAAATTAGAAAAAAAATTCAATATATTCACGAAAGGGCAAAAGATAAAAAGACTTTCTTTTTCCCCTACTACTAGTAATGATTCGGCTTTTACTTATTATTATTTTGTTTTGTATTTTAGGCCCATTTTTGGCCCAATAATAATTTACATCGAAACAAGCTTAGCAAAATAGCGTCGCTCATTGAGTGATTAAAACAATATTTAAATCGGTTTGGTTTATTTTAATATTGATCTTTCATGTTAAATCTTAGTATCGAAAATATTCTAGTGCCTATTTTCACTTAAGTGTCCACGGATGGAGACTATTTTAGCAAAGGACAAAGTTTATAAATGAATTGCTTTCTAAAAATAAAAACATTAAAAAAATATTAAGTTTGAAATTAACTAAAGCCTTTTAATTACTTATTATTTAATTGTTTACATGTCAGGGAAATGGATGTTGTGTTTTAGGTACGGGGATGTTCACAGTGGGGACTTTCGATTATTCATAAAAAGATTAAAGTTAATTACTAATCTTATTTGGTGAGAAATGTATTTAATAACTTAAAACATAAATATACATATGAATGAAAATATTATGAAAATCGGTATTTCCTAATTTTTATCTATTCGCGTCTATAAAATGCACCTATTCCTGAGAAAAAAACCTCTTACATTAAACAAAAATATCAGAATCAACTAATACTAAAAGTTCGAATTAATAAAAATGCTTTATACTGACAATACGAAAAAAATAATATATTAACCCGTAACATATACTGCCGGTCTCACAGACCTTTAGTGATACACGTTCTATTACCACTATTTATTCTTTTGATCAATTGAATGGACACTTCTGGTATCTTCCTCTTTTGCGACCTTGAAAAACCTCTTTTATTGGCTAAACGTTTTCGCGCGTCTTTTTTTTTTTATTAAATTCATTTCTATGAGAGAGTCCCACAGACCGCACCACATCTTTTACGTAGCAAATTTTTGCCGTGTCGTAGAATGGCGTTGAAACACGGACCGATAAATATTTTACATACTTCTAATGGTGAGAAATGCTATGTGAAAACGATTCAGCAACTTCTAGATGAAGCGGGAAGTGATTTTTATGATGAAGATGAGTACGATGAACAATTCTGTTATGAAAGTTTGCATTCCTCTGTGAGTGGAATTTCTGAATCCGACAGCGAAGAAACTGGTGATTCAAAAAATAGGTGCTCTCAGTATTACTATGGAAAAAAACAGCATATTTATGTATTTGCTGTCGAAAACCTGTGTGCTTAGAATGCACCTGAAAATTATGTCATGAATGTGGTAAGAATATTTAAAAATAACTTCAGTATTACATCAAACGTGAGTACTTTTCTTTTTATTGCACCAATTTCACACTGACTTGTAGTTGTGTCATTATTTATGTAAGTTACCCAACCTTTAAAACCCTTTGAGCTCTGATGGGGATATTTCTTCCCACTTAATTTTAATCTTCAAATGTCACATTGGCACCATAATATTCAACCAAATTTATTTGAAAATAAATTAATGCATTTTTTCATGTGCATTCTAAGCCGAATATTTTGTTTACAAAATACTGGTGCCAATGCGACATTTGGGCATTGTGATGAAAGGGTTTTCAGACCCAGAGCTCAAAGGGTTGATGTTTTGCTATTAATTAATTCATTATACATTTGTATAACACGATAACCTATAAAAGTAAAGTAAAAAGTGATATTGTTTATTAATTACGTACATAGCTCATTTCAAGTGGTTTTTTTTATCAAAAATTTGTAATATTGATTTAAATTCCACTATACTGCATTTATATTTTTATAAACGTTATAAATTTAACTTGTATTGAAAATATACATTCTGAAAAATATAGAGATCGTATTTTATTGTAAATACATCAATTATAACATTTTTAAAAAATCGCGGTCTGAGAGACCGCACCGTACTTGTAGTGTACCAAAATTTCACCGTACCTGTTACGGGTTAAGCTTCAAGCAAAGGCTATGAAGCGCAAAGTATATATGAATAGAGAATGAAAAATAAATATTCTTCATATACTATGAAAGGACAAAGGATTTTTTCAGACCAAAATGGACATTTCTGAGCATACGCCAAACAGGAACCGCAACTTAAGTTATCAAAAGTGAACGAAAGTTCGAATAAGACTCATTATAGAAGTTAGTTTTTTTGTTAAAAATATTGAAAACTTTTCAAATAATTTGCAGTTTAATTATGTCAATTAAATATTTTATTTCGGAAGCAGAAGTTATTTTTTCTTCTGAATGCTTTATAATTATTTAGCAATAGTTTCTTCAAAGAATATTTTTAGAAATTACTGAATTTGTATTTATAAAAATAAAATTAAAACGTACACACATATAATTTTCTGTTAAATATGTTGAGCTCATCATTAATTTTGAATAAAGCCTAAAGGTAATCGCGGGTAACAGCAAACGGGTATCATACTGGTTTATAAAGGATTACTTCAAATAATTTAATGCATGATCGATTACTGCGCGTCAATATGTCAATATAAGCTACACTGGAAACTATGATATTTAAAATCAATCTGAACAACAGTAACGTTTTGTCAAATAAATATTCTTTTCTGATAAATTACTCAACCACTGTGACAAATTACAACGAAAATACTCCAAATGGTGTCCAATAAGGTAAGAAACAATCTCTTAAAATCGGTTTCATTTTTATCTTAAAATTATATATCAGACACCATTTCAGAATAATTTAAAGATTGTACAATTTCATTGTACGCTGAAAGGTTTTCTACATTTAGTACTACTTTGTATAATTAGAATTAACTATTTCATATATTATTTGTTTTATGCCGCAATTCCTCGGGAAATTTTAAGAAGTATGCTATGTCATTGAAAAGTTACAAAATAAATAAACATTTAGTAATCCGAGAAACATAAGCAGTAGCATGATGCAGTTTTCAATAAATAAAAAAAAAAACAGTTTTTTCCTCAGTTAAACATCTTATTATGTAGTTAAACATATTGTTCTAATACATATTGTAAATAGCTACAATTATTACCGATAGGCGTTGCTTCAATTTTTTTTGTTCAGTTGTGCTCCGTTTGTACTGTGATGCAGCAAAGTTTAAAATGTATCTAGGAATACAATGCGCATCCCACTGGAATACAATGTGTATCCCACTGGACGAATGTCTTGCATGGAAATGGCCGTCAGTAAGAGCAGATCATTGTGCATGACATCAATAAGGGGTTTTGTGGTCTTCCGACTTTACATCATATTATGGGGATACTTAACATCACATATGTTAATAGGTAATACGATGGCATTTGCTGTGCAGGAGGGATTTTTGATGGGCTATTTACCATCAGATAACATAAATTACTGCTGAAACTCTACTTGATGCTGCGTGCCGTGTCATGGCAAGTCTAACTGACATTCTCACAGGTGATGGCCATCAACCTGCGTGTATGCTCCTATCTTCATTGTAACTTTTTCTTCATCACTATATAACAAGAACTGAATTACACAACAACAAAACTTAAGGGCCCCGTGTCTTTGGTAAATATAAAATTTCCTTATATATATTCTCTTCAATTTTACAAAATTATATCCCATGTTTTTTTTTTTCGCATTTCTGTGACAAACGCATTGTGGTATTGTATATAATTTCCGAATTATTTAATTTCTATTTCTATTATAGATTTTAGATTACATGTTATATTTTATAACTTAATATAATGATTTCCTAACGCACAGTTACCGTTACTCCCTTAATACATATTTTTTTGCACCAGACAATGGAACGTTTAAAAATATTATTGCATTGTCACTTGTATAGTTAAATGATTTCATTATATTCCTATTGAAGGAAATATATATGTATAGGTGGGAAATTTCGCAAGTAACACTTGCAATCCGACTGAATGTTCCCGACGCTGCCCTCCGTTTTGAGATTAAAAGGGTAACGCAGCTGCGTGAAGTAGAAATGCAGAAAAAATAAATAGAATGCAGAAAGATTTCGACGACGGCTGTTGTGGAAAAGAACAGTAGAATATTTTCGACGATATTAAATAAAAGATTTAATGAAGTATAAAAATCATAGAAAATATTCAACGACGTTATGTAAATAAAGTCAAAGACTGCTGCTTTTAAGCTAAAATATTGATTGTGAAAAGAGCTAACACCTGTATTTTTGTTTTTTCTTCGTCTTAATAAATGTCAGTGTTCGTCTTAGAAGTGAGTTATGATCTATAAATAGGAGTCGTGTCCCTTACACACACACACAAACACACACACACATATATATATATATATATGTTACATTATTAGATCTAATTCCGCGATTTCCTTATATTATTCTAAATTACTACTCTATATTCACTAAATCCTTATTCTTAAATAATCTCTATCGTTATTTCTGTTAAATTCCCTTTAATTTAATGTCTCACTTGTCTAATTTACTTAAATATTACACTTTTAGTATTCTTAAATTAAATGTTCCATTTCTCATCTTTTTTCTTTTAGAATGTTCTTTTAGCAACAATTTTTTCTCTTCCGAGAATTTACTTTCCCGCGCGTATACCGGGGTTTTCTTTTTTACCTTCATATTCATCCACTCGCTCTGTCAGTACTCATTCCATGGCGTGATATCATTAATTGTTAATTTTTCGAGAGCTCGACCTACGTTATATTTGCATTACTACGCACAAAAAGCCGATTCTCGCAGTGTTTCATCATATTTCGGTCGTATTTCCATTTGTCGTACCATCCCCTGGTCGCCGTCCGATGTATTCTATTATCTAACACTTTGCTTACCCCTAAATTAATACTATGAAGCGATTGCTGAATATCTCGGTGGAAACTGCGCCTCCGAAAGATGTTATAATAAAATCCTGAGTTGACTTTACGTTTTGTCTCAATTATTCTGGAGAAACCACACTGGATAAATGTGTTCCATGGCCTTCACTCGTTAACTACAACAACATTCGAACAACCGTGTTGATCTACTACAGAAACGTCCCTTTTTAGCTTATCCTAATGCACGACTTCCAGATTGATTATTTAATTACTATCTATCGATTCCATATTCCATTTTCGAATCATCATATAACGTCAATGCCGTAACCTTTAACATGACAGGATTTCCAGTTTTCGTTATACTAGTCGACAGGATCGACTTTACCTGTTCTGACAACTTACACTACTGTATTACTGCTAGACCTGATCCACTACTAGTATCATGACAGCCAGTTACTTAATTTCAACTAGTAAACCCTTCCAATGTTAAAATAATCTAACATATATTGCCTATTATTTTTTCAAAGCAGAAAAATCCATACAAGGGTTCAATAAATGTGAAAAAATAATAGGCATTAATTAAATTTAATTTACATAGCCTACATATCTAATGTTAAATATTACTAACTAATCCTTAGGTATTACGCATACTCTACGGTGATGGTTGTCTTGTTTCGTATCGTTAATTACAAGTGCTCTTCTGTAAAGGAACAAAGTGATAAATTATGTCCATACATTGAAATGGGGGAACAAAATTCCCGTTTTCATCTCACAAAGCATTATTTCTCTCTCGAAACGATTAACTACGCACCTACATCTAATATACGTTTGATTTACATAATCATCTATTTTAAAATGGTTTACAACATTTCAAAATACATTTTTTTTAGATTTTTAAGTAATATGTGAAGAGAAGTTTTAATTTTATTCGTAAATGAATGTATTTTTTTTTTGTCAAAATAAATAAATAAACAAACAATAAAAAGGCCATGCTTTGTCCATCACAAAAACTTTCTTCTACATCATTGCAGTATATTAATTTAACTATTACAGACATACTCGAAAAAGTAGCAGTCGAGAGTGTAAAATAAAAAAGTAATTGGAAATTCAATTGGGTATTAAAATTCAAATGTATATATGTACTTTTCAATGGCTTTATTGTTTATTGTTATTATTGTGCTAAAAGAAAGCCCACGTAAATATATATATTTTATAATCTGAAATATAAAATTGCGTAAATTTATATCTAATACAATCTCACATACAATAATAATTGCTGTGTTTAAATAAACGCAGATGCCAATTTATTCGTTATAATAGTAAAATTAATATATATGTTAATTTTATATTAGGAGAAGGAATTTTAAAATTAAATATGTAAAATTTGGTATCAAAATATTTATTTATTTCACACTTTTCAATGGCTTTATTGTTTATTATTATTATTGTGTTAAAAGAAATCGCCATAAAGGTTTTCGTAAAATGCACTGTTCTAGCAAAATTTGAAGTCTAACTTGCGCGAAATGTGATATGTGTGACTCTTTAAAATCATTCTACTAATTATGCGTGGAATATTTGCATACCAGAGATCAATAAACTGAGATGTAAATTCTTTGTTATAATATTTGTGTGTATCAAAAATGAGTAATTAAGGGGACAAGGGACCTTAAAATATTTTTTTTTATTTTTATTTTTATTTTTATTTTTATTTTTTTTTTTTGTAAATTTCACATTAAATATTATTCAAGGGTGCATTATATGCATTATAACGTGCATTTATCACAAAAAAAAAAAAAAAAAAAAAAAAAAAATGGAATTTTACGTGTCGTCTTAGAAATCTTCGAAATGTCGCTTGCGCATTCCATATCAATGAAAATCCCCAATATTTTTTATAAAAGTCTGTTTTATATATATAAATAAAATAGAGTATCGAATTTTATATATTTGAATTTAAAGGTAAAAAAAAAAATTAAAAATTTTGAAATTTTTTCGAAAAAATTTCAAAATTTTTCATTTTTTTACAGTGGAATAGTATTTAAAGTGAAATTAAAAAAAAAAATTGTTTGAAGATCCCTTGTCCCCTTTAACAACAACAACAACAATACTTTTGTCTCTATATAAGTCTTATTTGAATTCTGTTCGAAACTCTAACAATTCACTTTCCTGTTACTGAAAAAAGAAGCAATTTCCCGTGTAATAAGTAGCCGGAAATTAATTTTTATCCCCAATTTTTTTTCTTGCGTAATAAATATATGCCATAACTCATTAAATGCGCCTTGAATAGTATTGTGAAATTAAAAAAAAAAAAAAAAAAAAAAAAAAAAAAATGTTTGAAGATCCCTTGTCCCCTTTAACAACAACAAAAAAAAATAAGTAAATAAATAAATAAATAAATAATAAATAAATAAATAAATAAATAAATAATAAATAATAATAATTTTTTTTGTCTATAAATAAGTCTCATTTGAATTCTGTTCGAAACTCTACCCATTCACTTTCCTGTTACAGAAAAAAGAAGCAATTTACCGTGTAATAAGTAGCCGGAAACTTATTCTTATCTCCAATTTTTTTTCTTGTGTAATAAATATATGCCATAACTCATATAGTGCGCCTTGAATAGTATTTAAAGTGAAATTCAAGAAAAAATGTTTGAAGATCCCTTGTCCCCTTTAACAAGAACTAAAAAAAAAAAAAAAAAAAAAAAAAAAAAAAAATAATAATAATTTGTCTATAAATAAGTCTTATTTGAATTCTGTTCGAAGCTCTAAAAATTCATTTTTCTGTTACTGAAAAAAAGAAGCAATTTCCCGTGTAATAAGTAGCCGGAAATTAATTTTTATCCCCAATTTTTTTTTCTTGTGTAATAAATATATGCCATAACTCATTAAGTGCGCCTTGAACAGTATTGTGAAATTAAAATATATATATATATTTGAAGATCCCTTGTCAACTTTACCAAAAAAAAAAAAAAAAAAAAACAATAATTTTGTCTATAAATAAGTCTTATTTGAATTCCGTTCGAAACTCTAACAATTCGCTTTCCTGTTACTGAAAAAAAGAAGCAATTTCCCGTGTAATAAGTAGCCGGAAATTAATTTTTATCCCCATTTTTTTTCTTGTGTAATAAATATATGCCATAACTCATTAAGTGTGCCTTGAATAGTGTTGTGAAATTTAAAAAAAAAAAAAATATTTGAAGATCCCTTGTCCCACTTAACAACAACAACAAAAAACAACAACAACAACAACAACAAAAAAAACCAATAATTTTGTCTATAAATAAGTCTTATTTGAATTCTGTTCGAAACTCTATCAATTCACTTTCGTGTCACTGAAAAAAAGAAGCAATTTAACGAGTAATAAATAGCCGGAAACTTATTTTTATCCTCCATTTTTTTTCTTGTGTGATAAATATATGCCATAACTCATACTCAAGTAGTGCGCCTTGAATAGTATTTAAAGAGAAATTAATGAAAAATTGCTTGAAGATCCCTCTTCCTCTTTAGCAACAATAACAACAACAAAACAATAATTTTGTATATAAATAAGTCTCATTTGAATTCTTTTCGAAACTCTAACAATTCACTTTCCTGTTTCTGAAAAAAGAAGCAATTTAACGAGTAAAAAGTAGCCGGAAACTTATTTTTATCCCCAATTTTTTTTTCTTGTGTGATAAATATATGCCATAACTCATATAGTGCGTCTTGAATAGTATTTAAAGTGAAATTAAAAAAAAACTAGTCGGATGTACCAATCCCAAAACTTTCTTCTATCTCATACATGTTAATACTTCAAAATCCGCTATCACACTGCCAAAATTAAATGGCAATCTATGCATCTCATGAGGATTCTAACGATATGAAATTCAGTGCGTTAGTTCTTGAGATATGACTATCGCTGAAATCGTCTAAATTCAGAAAAATGCTGCCTAGCAGCGCCACCTATTGGGTGATTTATACCAAATCCTAATCAGCAACAATTTATGTCAACGTCTGACTGAATCTGAAGTTTGGAGAAAATCCGTAAATTAGTTTTTGAGATAGAGCAATAACAAAAATCGTGAAAATTCCTGCATAGCAGCGCCACCTATTTTGTGATTAACACCAAAACCTAATTAACAACAACTTGTGTCAACATACAACTGAATCTGAAGTTAGATGAAAATTCGTCCATTAGTTCTATTGATAGAGCTATTGAGGCAATCGTGAAAAAGGCAGCAGAGAAGCGCCACCTGTTGGGCGATTTACACCAACACATAATCAGTAGCAAGTCATATCAAGGACTAACTGAATCTGAAGTTTGGTGAAAATCCGTGCGTTAGTTCTTAAGATAGAGCTATTGGGGAAATCGTGTAAGTCCTGCAAAATTCATCATAACAGCGCCACCTGTTGGGCGATTTACACCAAAACGTAATCATCATCAATTCATATCAAGGACTAACTAAATCTGAAGTTTGATCGAAATCCGTGCATTAGTTCTTGAGATACAGCTATTGCGAAAATCGTGAAAAATGCAGCATAGCAGGGCCACCTGTTGAGCGATTTACACCAAAAACTAATCAGCATCAATTTGTATTAGGGACTAACTGAATATCAATTTTTATTAAATTCCGTGCATTAGTTCTTGAGATAGAGCGCCCACAAAATTTGTGTCACATACACACAGACAGACAGACAGACAGACAGACTCACAGAGTCACAGACAGACATTTTGTAAAAACATGTTTTTTGGAATCTCTGACTCCTAAAACGTGTAAATCCGTCGAAAACCCGAATTCGAAAATTTTCATGAATCCAATACTTTCTTCTTGTAAAGATAGAAGAAAGTAAAAAAATGTTTGGAGATCCCTTGTCCCCTTTAACAAAAAAAAAAAAAAAAAACAAACAAAAAAAAAACAAAAACAATAATTTTGTCTATAAATAAGTCTTATTTGCCTTCTCTTCGAAACTCTAACAATTCACATTCCTGTTACTGAAGAAAAAAGAAGCAATTAACGGAGTAATAAGTAGCTGGAAACTTCATATCCAAAACAGCTAGTGCGACAGGTTTCATACAAAAAAATAAATAAATAAATAAAAATACATAAAAATAAATAAATAAATATGATACTTCCTGGTCAAGATCAACGCTTTCGCCTTCATTCGACTTTCGAAGTTGTGCAAAACCGGGTCACTGCCGGCACCTTCATTAAAGATTCAGGAGACACAATTATTATTTAAGCTGCAGTGCATGCTTGAATGTTAATTAAAATAAATGAAAGGAAAAGGAAAAATAACAGTTGAGCTACACGCGACACGATAAAAATGTGTAAAAGGAATAATGATAAATTTATATTTTATTTATTTTCTCTTAATGTTATCTGTATTTCCCAAATTTATTTATGTTCATTGAATAATCTTGCACTTATTGATTAATTATTTTTTGATTGAAAATAAACTGTAGGAAAAGCAAAATATAAAATAAATGAGAAACGAGATGCAGCTGAAATATCATATATGAAAACCTGAAGAAATATAATTTATTTATTATTAATTGCCATTGACTAATTATTAATTTTTGTATCTACTGTACTTGAGCTGTTTTATTTCTGTGGATTAAAACAGTAATATAATTAATCCAATGAGCCTAGATTTTGAAAGTCAAAATTATAGCTTCATATAAAACAACATTTATTATTAAACTATCAAGAAAACGTAAATTAAACGGTGCTTTAAAATTGTGCTTAAGCGTACTTATTAAAATGTAAATAATTTTACGATTTTTCTTTTAGTACAAAACCTTTCGAAAACCTTTTGAACCACTTTCAAACCTTTCTCTTACCTTTATAATTACTGCAAAATAAATTTTTAATTGCTCAACACGTAAAATAGTAATATATGTAACTTTGTATACTCAAATTGCAACTGTCGATCATTTTAAGAGTCAAATATTCGAAAGTTATATGTCTGAAAAAGCTATACTTTGATTAATGCGTAAGAAAAACATTAAATAATCCATATTTCAATGTACTAAGTACTCATATTTAAGAACTATAAACTCATTCAGAATTTTTTAATAGCCTACTCTGCATACTTTGATCTTTAAACGTAGCTATTGCGGAGTTTTTTTATTTTTAGAATCTGTAAATTATTTATATTCCTAATTCCATGAGATGAAAAAAAAATCAAATTTAGGACTCTTTAAAATAAAAACCATTAATCACATATTGCTATTCCGATTTTGGTTAATGTAGACACGTATGTTTCAATTACTTTTCACTTGAATTAACTTTTCAATTTAAATTCTAATAATGTGTTTTCAAACATTGGTATTAGTAATTATATTAGATTTAAAAGCAAAAGTAAATTATTATTAAGCCCTCGAGAAAAGGGCATATATTTTACACAGAATTTCCTTTTGTTTTCTAAAACTCCATATCAACAATTCTATTTAAAATTCAGGAGAAGTTTTTGGTTTTTATTTAAGTGATTTTGTTGAATATTTATTTTAAATGTGTTTTTATTAAGTTAATTATGAAAGTATTATTTGTTAAGTATCCTACTTGGTCCATTTTGTCGCTGAAAATTATCAATCAAATTGTAATGCGTGGTTAAGTACTATGATAATATTTCTTTATTAGTAAAAAATTAACGAAAGATTTCCAATGAAAAGAGTAACAAAATGTTTCCTTTATAAGTAATTTGAGGAAAGCTATTTTGATTATTTTTCTTCAAATTATGGACTAATTTTTGTAAGATCAAAATGTTTTTTAAGAAATGTATCTTTATCAATATTTACTGAAAACTAGCATTATAATTTTTTATCTAATTTATCCAATGAGCAATTGCGTGAAGATTCAACAACATAGAATCTAAAATGCATTCCTTTACAATAATAGTTTGTTTAAATGCGTTATTAAATCCCAATATAAAGTGTGTTCAAGCATAAATATTTCCGTTTTCGGCTGAAAAATTAAAAAGCAATAATGTGTAAGGAAAAAGTATTGTTATCATTTGTACATATCGTAAATCACATGCAATTTATGTTATTTACATGTTTATTTAGGGGTGGACAATTTTTAATGTTTGTTTTTGTTTCAGGGATAAGTAGTATACTTTGTTATTATATATATATTATTTAGTAAGGCTTAATACGTATGAAAAGAATACAAAAAAAAAAAAAAAAAATCGGAAATGAGAGGACGGCTTAGTTTAACAAAAAGAGGTATTACTCTAAACGAATTCTTAAAGTATGACTACTTTAAAATTACACCTCCTAAACTGTTACATTAGTAATATGATTTTGATTTCTTCTGTTTAAAACAGCTTATTCTATACCTACAAAAAATCATTTTATTAGTTAATATTCGATGGCAGAACATTTTTGTGTCTGCACGTAGATAGTTCGAAAAAAAAAGAGAACAGGGAAATAGAAACTACAAAATACTGGAGCTCAAAAAAGAAAACTTAATTTGATTTTTAAATAAAAATAATAAAAATAATAAAAGACTTAATTTTTTTTTAAATAATTTTGTCTAAATAACTATTTGCACTCTAAAATATATTTTTGGTTTATACACGCAGAAAATAAAGAAAATGATAGGAATAAGTGTAATTATTTTAATAAAAAAAGATAGCGTTTTATGACGTTGTCTAAAATTTCAATTATTTTTTTTTTCATACACGACACCATAAAATCTTGTACATTAAAAAAAAAAAAAAAAAAAAAAAAAAAAAAAAAAAAAAACATTTCTAGGATCCTTTTCTATGAATATCAATAGCATCATGATAACATTCTGAATACAAAAATAAAATTCATGATCTTTAGATTTTTATTAGCTGAAATATAGTAATTATTGGCAGCAGAATTTGTCATAAAAAGTCCCGAATATACTATATCTCTATCACTCAGTCTTCATTTACGATTCCACGTCACAAAAATGAAAAAATGAAGGACAGCAAATGGCCCAGCCTAATAGACGTGTCCCATTGACCCGATAGATACATTCAAAATGATTTTTCTCATTAAAAAAAAATGAAAATTCTGTAAATATGTGACATTTTCAGGAATGTTTTACTCAAAAGACTAAAAATTCTGTAAATGTGTGACTTTTCCTGGAATGTTTTACTCAAAAGATTAAAAATTATGCAAATATGTGACTTTTCCTGGGATGTTCTGCACTTCTTATATAAAAAGAATAGAATTTTCCAGAAAAATCACATATTTGCAGAATTTTCAGTCTTTTTGCTTCCATAGGAAAACTCATTTTGAATGTACCTGTCGCGACCATTGAACCCGTCTGGTAGGCGGAGGGTTAACTATACATGAAGAACATCTGGAGATTCGGTTGGGGTGTTTCTTTTTATCTTATCATCAGCTATAAACATGTCGGTGTCTTTTTTTAACGCGCCATTCGACAAACAGCAAACATCAATGTATGGTTCGGTATTTTAACTGTTTGCCCCTTCATTATCATTCAAAACTATCAGAAGAACAATGTAGTAAAACATTTGCTTTCAACCAATCACTAATGTTAAGTTGCATAGAGTTTGAGTTTTAGCTGTATGAATGACCATATACGATCAAATTATACACTGTGCTTCTTCCGGCCAAGACAATCCAAAGGCTTATAAAGTTCGGCATATAACCAGAAGAATTCAGATTTCAAAGATTCAGTCGCATATCTTATCGCTGATTCATTATCGTATTCACGTCACGTAAGTAGATGTAAATTTCAACATTTAAAAACAAATTTTGCTAAAATGATTGTGTGTGAGAAGATTCTCCGCTCTTCTGGTAATAATAAAAATTGAGGTGAAATATGGTACAATTATTATACTGCAGAAGTGTGCCAAAGAGTCATTCCCTGTCAACTGGCCGATTAGCTCCTGCACGAACTCTGTCAATTTTCATGTATCTATACATAACGTGCAAATAAATTTGAAATGATTATCTGTAAACCGCTAGAGGCAGAAGTTTCAAAGCTGAGTCACGATTGTCCTTCTGGAAAGTTCGCTATTTCAGGGCCCTATGAAAATTATCAAATAACCAAGTCTTTTTTCCCGTGATACAAGAAAACTTACATAATTAATTAATTTTCAGCAGCGAAATTACGCTCGAAATTATTGAATATTTAATACGTGATTTATATACGACGCTTAGTTAGCAATGTGATAAATCACGTATACAAGAAATCTTAATTATTGCTGATTATACGTTGATCTAGTACAACATTTTGCAGTTCAAAACATAATTCCAGTATTAGAGATTAGATATCAATGCATTCTTCAGTACTTGGTCTCAAAGTACGCCACAAGCCCGATCGTGATGACTTCGACCCTTACTTTAAAGAAGCATAGGATTCTAACTTTCTAAAAAAATCCTTTGACGTGTTTTGTTTATTCTGAATCTTTAACCATTTCTGAGTCACATGCAAAAAACAGCTTTGAAAGTTTGTATTCCCCTTATTATGCGCATATCTGTTTTATTCTATCAAGGCACTGTTCATGGGTAATTTCGTTCGCCAATTACTTGAAGCGCAATCAAGTTAAGGAAATAAAATGTATGCCTTTATTAGCTCTAAGTTCCTGAGGATGGTATAAAAGGAAAAAAAATAAATAAATACTGAAAATAATTACACTGTATTCGGAATAAAAAATATTCGGTAAAAATTAATTATTGCACTATATCTCCATGTGTGACATATTATTAATTTTTTTGATCATTTTAACATATCAAAAAATCTATTTATATATTTCAATATGCAATAATTAAACTAATTTCAAAAACTTTACGCAGTTGCTTTTTATTTCCAATAATTTCAATTATATATACACATGATTAACTTCGAAACAAACAGGAAATTCGCAATCTTGGTGATTTCAGTTGCAGTAAAACGACAAAATCACCAAGATTATCATCTTATTGTTTATCATACTAGAAACCTTAATTATTGTTAATATGTGATCTATTTCAACTTTTTGTAGTAAAAAACATAATTGCAGTATTGAAGATTAAAAGTCAATGTATTCATCAGTGCCATATGCAATGTTTAAAAAATTTCGAAAACTGCCCGCAGTTACAAATGTTTACTTTCCAGAGATTTCAATTATATACACAATTGATTAACTATGAGATAAATAGGAATTTCATTATTTCACAGTCGCAGGAAAACGACCAAATCACCAAGATTGTCACAGTATTTTTAATGATACAAGAAACCTTAATTATTTCTAATATGTGATCCATATCAACTTTTAGTTGTAAAAATTATAACTGCAGTATTAAAGATTAAAAATCAATGCATTCATCAGTTTTTGACCTCAAATTAGGCCATACGACCGTTTTCTATGATTTCGACCCTTACTTTAAGGTATCACAGGACCTTTAAACTTTCAAAAAATCAATTTTCGTGTTTTCTTTTATTCTGAATCTTTAAAAATTTTTTGATCCAAATGCAAAAAACAGCATTGAAAGTTTCATTCTCTATATTATGCGCATATTTGCTTTACTATTTTTAGACACCGCGTCCATGGCTAACTTGGTTCGCCAATAATTGAGGTGATATGGAATTAAGGAAAACAAATGTATGCATTATTAACTCTAAATTCCTCAGAAACATATGAAATGAAAAATTAAATACTGAAAAGAATTACACTGTGTTCGGAATTGAAAATATTGGGTCAAAACTAATTATTGCAGGATATCTCCGTGTGCGATTTACGATTTTTAAAAATCGTTTTAACGTTTCAGAAAATGCATTTATATAATTCAATATGCTCTGTTTAAATTAATTTCAAAAACTGTATTCAGTTATAAATTTTTACTTTCCAATAACTTCTTGTGTCTTTCAATTGCGATTTTAAATTCAATTTCAATGACAGAAGTGATTAGCTTTGAAATTAACAGGAAGTTCACTATTTCACATTCGCAAAAAAACGCCCGAATCATCAACTTTGTGATTTTATTGCTAATGATACCACAAACCTTAATTATTGCTAATATGGGATCTATATCGATTTTTATAATAAAAAACATAATTGCAGTATTAAAGGTTAGAAATTAGCAAATTCATCATTACCTGGCCTCAAAGTAGGCCATAGGTTGGTTGCGGGGATTTCGACACTTACTTTAAGAGCCCCTGTCAAAAGATTAACCTTTTGACAGAGACTTTTTCAATAATGAATGTTAACGCGTTACAGATGCTATCCTAGTCTCCGCGTAGAGCAGTGGCTCCCAAACTTTTATTGGCCACGCCCCACAAAATCCTCTGCAAAGTCACTATGCACCCCCTCCCCCCTTTAATCTGTAAATTATGTCTCTTATTTAAAAAAACGAACTCTAATCACATGATGGAAGCGTAATAGAGTCGTAACAATACTATTCATTTCACATTTTTTACTTATCAAAGAGGTCAATCTTCTGTCACAAATGTGTTTTTAACATAATTTTTTATATGCAATGAGATTATACATCTTCAAAATTACTACTCTACATTCTCTACAAAAATAGTTTTGTTGTACTTATCCATCTTACCTCAACGTTAAAGAAAAGTGTTGGTCTGCATTTTTATCTTCACAAAATATCTTGAAGAGAGACTTGCATTTAACGTTAAAATTGATAACATTCACACAGTTTATAATTCAGTTTTCTAACTTATTAAGAGTTGGTGGAAAAGATTTGGATACTAAATTTTCTTTCTATGGATATCACAATACACAAATATCTATGGCTCTAGTACAGGCATCTTGCAAAGTAAATAAATTTACATGATGACATATACATTTTAAATTTAAATATCAGATAATACATGGAAGACAACTAATCATATTGAGCATGAAAAATCAGAAAAATGTGTTGTGTTGTGATGGAGAATGATGGCTACTCAAATTTAATAAAGATTTTAATTTTAAAGATTTTAATAAAGATTTTAATTTTAAAGATAACATTTTTAAATGCTATCTTTAAAATTAAAATCTTTATATATTTAATTTATATATTTAATCTTTATATATTTAATATTAAAATCTAAATAATATTTTGAGTTATAACAATTTTAAACTACCCCACTTTTTTAACGAAATTTAAATTTAATTTTTTTTTCAATTATGAGAAGTTTTATCAAGTGATTTTGTTTACAAATGATACAGTTAACCATCACAAAAAATTTCAAAATTTTAACTCAATAAATAAAATTTTTGGAAAATGTGACCCGGACCCCCTTAAAAGAAAAAAAAAAGACACATGAAACTGATAGCGAATGAGTGAGTAACAAATTTAGAATTGCCCCCCTAGAAAGACGCCCCCCAGTGGGGCGTACATCCCACGTTGGGAACCACTGGTGTAGAGATTAAAGGAATACATTTAAATTTTCAACAAATTAATTTTCCTGTTTTTTTTTTTTTATTATTATTATTTATTTAATCTGGATATTTAAAGATTTCTGAGCAATATGCGAAAAACAGCATTAAAATGCCTCCGTTACCCATTTTATTCGCATATCTGTTTTACTACACATAGATAACCCGCCCATAGCTAATTTGGATGTCCAATTACTTGAGGTGAAAAGGAATTAATTAAATACAATGTATGCGCTATTAACCTTAAATTCCCCAGGAACATATGAAATGAAAAAAAAAAGTATTAAATAAATACACTGTGATCGGAATCAAAAATAATTATTGCGATACATTACCACGGCTGATTTATTACTTTTCATCATTTCATAGTAACATGTCAGAAAATGCATTTACGTAATTCAATTCACAATCTTTAAACTAATTTCAAAATATTTACGCAGTTACGAATTTTCATTTTTCAATGATCTGAATTATGTACTCAAATGATTAACTTTGAGGTAATCGGTTGGCACAGAATCTCGGAGAATATGTCAAATTGTTGTTAAATGTGTCTAACTGTGAGATGCATTATCGTTTTGCAAAATGGAAAATGTCAAGAATATCTTCGTTAATTTCAGCTATCTTTCCCGAATAAATTTAATTAAATTCACATTGAGAATAATTTGAAATGTAACGTGAGTATTCGAATAGTTATGACAATAATGACTTATACAATGTTACCGGAGTCGATATTATCTTTTAAGCTTTGATTTTAAAATTGTTGTCCATATATTTCATGTATAATTAATTTCTAAAAAATCAAAACGTATACGATAAAGCTACAAAAAAATTCAATCTGTTAATATACAAATTGTGTAAAAAGAATTGAAAAATATATATAGTGTGACGAAATAATAGTAACGATATAAGCATAAGACTACTAATCGCCGCACTACAACATTTAACAGTTAACAGTCATAGACAATAACAAAAGTAAAAATAAATCTTTTAAGCTCTCATACACTCTTATGTTTTACTTTTTTATAAGTATTCAATGTTCATCTTAAAAAGCACGCCTAATTCCATGCGGGTACTTCCTGTTTTCTAGAAACAAATCCTGTAGATCGAAACGTTTCTGTTGCATTATAACGATATAAGTATAACTCTATCAATCCCAGCACTACAACATTTAAGAGTTAACAGTAACAGACAATCAGAAAAGTAAAAATTTATTTTTTAATCACTGACACTCCCTTATGATTTACTCTTTTGTAAGCATTCAATGTTCATGTTAAAAATCTTATCTAATAATATGACTGTAATATTCATGATTTCTACAAAACAATCATGTAGATCGAAAAGTTTTTGTTGCATTATAACGATACAAGTAACTCTACCAATCACAGCTCTACAACATTTAGCAGTTGATGGTAACATACGATAATAAAAGTAAAATATATATTTAGATAAATCTCGCAAGAAATACTACCTATTACATTCTCCCCTATTTTGGAATTTCTGAAAACTTTTTGCAGATCTACGCTGATCATGGCCCCTAGAACCCAAAAACAACCCAGTTCGAAACTTTATGTATATATACTAGGGCGCTCTTCCCCCTGCAAGCTACGCTCACCAGCGCCCGTTCAGACACCGCAGAATCTAGAAATCCGCTAATTTGATCGGCTCTAAAAAGATTAGAGAAGATTGAATTATATAATGCAAAGCCTGCGGCGATCTCCTTGTAAACGGGTTTCCATTCAACTCCCATTGATTGCGAAAATTTAAGGCCGAATGAGTTGCTGTTAAGACATCCAATGTGTCCTGTGTGTTTTCGTGTTTGATTAAAGGAGATCAGTTAAACATTTGAAATTAAGCTAAAATAAAATTAATTAAGTAAACAGAGTTTTTGCCTCGTGGCATTTTTTAACAGCATTATAAGACGATTAACATGATACAATACAGACATTTTAAATGTATCGTTTTAAATCTGACCTAAGTTTCACTAAAGTTTTCTTCCTCTTTTTAGCACTCACATGAAAATACTTTTGTTTTTAGAAAGGAAATATTATTATTCGCGCTGTCTTAGAATTGGGAACATTAATTAAAAAGATCATCTCGAAATATGAAATTAATGTCCCGCATAGATATATTTAAATTATTTGGCAATATTATTATTTGGCCATTTTAAAAGTGACGTAATTACTACAATTTACTGCTTTAAACGCATATTAATGTATTTATTACTGTAAAGTATCCTTTCCCTTTTAATATTCTCGTGTAAATACAATTTTCATGACATAATTTTCAATATTTTCCGGCTTTTAACACGTACTCATTTAATAGTAATTTTGACTATTATTTTATTTTCTAATTTATTATATTATTTTATTTTATAAGTGATGTCATAAAGTAAATAAAACTGCAGTTAATAATAGTGATATATATTTCCTCTAATTAAATTCAATTCAGGGGGCTGCTACTGCTACATCTACTTTAACTCTAGTAATTATTGTCCCTCTCATTTTTAAGACAAAGTGACATATTTGTATAAATAAACAACATTTAATTATTAAGATATTCTCTGATGATGAGCATGGATCGCTTGAAAGTACTAAGAAGTTTTAAATAAAACGCATATTTTAAACTTGTAACATATTTTTCATTACATTAGTCGCCTTTTAAGTAAGATTGTGGACCTTTTTAATGTTCACATTATATATTTTATTGTTTGAGGATTCATTACCTTCGGTAGGCTAACGGAAAATGCCTTAAAAATAATTTTATAATTTATATTTAAGTTCTAAATGTATTAAAATATTATGTTGTCTCTGGAATCACGCTTCTGTATATAGTTTTTATAATTCTAGCATATCAGGAAATGGATGAAAAAAAGGTAACACATTTTTATCTTTCTGAACACAAAACGTGAATCTAAATGGAAAAGTGTAAAAATGTGTTATAAAATTAAAACAAAATGTGTCACTTAGGGTCTTAAGTGTGGTTGTGGTCCAAAACTATTAAAATAGCAAACATTTAGGTTTTCTCGTAGAAAGTCAATGCTATGTAAAAACGTGAAGAAAATTGAAGTAATTAAATGATATATGGTGGAGCTATCACCCCAGTTTAAATAAAAATTGTCAACTGCGGATATCTAACCCCAGAATATTCATCCTCACCCCTAGTATGCCAGCAAAATGCCTGTACTTGAGGCATAGATATTTATATGCTATTTGAGAATTATAAGTTTTATAAAGTAGCAGTACCTTGTTCAGATATTTCATATATTTTTTAGGTTAAATATGTTCGAGACAGTCAAATTTATACATACTTTTAAGTACCGGGTGTCCTAAAAAGGATTGACTGATTTTAAAATTCAATAACTTGCAAACGGTGACAGATATTTAAAAAAATTCTTGCAGGAGCGTTATGCATAAGGTCAAAAGTTTTTTTACAGTGATTTTCGATTTTAGTTCGAATTACAAACAATAGGTGGCGCTGTAAGCAATAGGCGCTAAAAACAGGCTAGATTTTTTGGTCGATCTCATCTTCCATGCGGAAAAAGGAGATGGAAATGTATTGAGTGGGTTCCGAAGGACCAAAAATCAAGTCTGAATTTAGCTTCTATTGATCGCAGCGCCATCTCTTGTTTGTAATTCGAACTAAAATCAAAAATCACTGTATAAAAACTTTTTACCTTATACCTAATTATAACCCTCCTGCAAGACTTTTTTAAATATCTGTCACCGTTTGCAAGTTATTGAATTTTAAAATCAGTCAGTCCTTTTTAGGATACCCGGTACTTTCCCGTCTAAAAAACCTTCGTGTGACATATAGAAAAGCGAATAAAAATAGAAAGTTCATTCGATAAATAACCAAAAGCGTTCAAAAAATCGTAAAATACAGTCCCAGAAAAATTATAGTGAGATTTAATACTTCTAAACGATGTCTAAATATAAAAAAGAGATGTTCGTATAACTATTCTAATGTTAAATGTATTTTAAACTTTTCATTAGGAACATTTAAAATATTCAATATCAAAAACTGATTGTTTAAATTTTGCTTGTATTCCATTTATTTTTCGTCTGCAACACTGCATGAAGGCGGTCCGGGACGCAAAAATCTTCATTTTTTTTTTTTATTATTTATTGGATTAAAAAATTCTCTGTCGTTTTCTGCTTAAAATGACGTTTGAATCATGTTTTTATCTTAATTAGAACAGGAAATGTTAATTTTTTGCTTTGGTTTGTTTTTTCAAAATCTACCTTTTAAGCTATGGTTGCCAAGGAAACGATTTCTTTTGAAATTGCGTTTTCCTTCAAGATGGGTTTTTTCACTATTACTCATATTTAAATTGTAATAAATCAAGAACCGTTACAGATAAATGGTTCAAACTTCGAACATGTCTTTTTCAATAGCTTTACTTTAATTTAGATTCAGCAAATTAAAAAATATATATTACATTTGAAAATATGACTTTTTTTTTAAGTTACATCATTTTTTTTTCTAATTTTTACTTTAAATATTTTAATTTTTTTTAATTAATATTTTTTTTAAATTCTGAATCTAAATTAAAACTTATATATTTCCGTTTATTTAAATGAAAAAAAAAATGAAATTCTATAAATAATATTTTGAGTTATAACAATTTTAAACTACCTCACTTTTTTAACAAAATTTAAATTAAATTTTTTTTTCAACTATGAGAAGTTTTATCAAGTGATTTTGTTTACAAATGATACAGTTAACCATCACAAAAAATTTCAAAATTTTAACTCAATAAATAAAAAAATTTTGAAAATGTGACCCGGACCCCCTTAAAAGAAAAAAAAAAAGACACAAGAAACTGATAGCGAATGAGTGAGTAACAAATTTAGAATTGCCCCCCTAGAAAGTCAAATTGCCGCCCAGTGGGGCGTACACCCCACGTTGGGAACCACTGGTGTAGAAATTAAAGGAATACATTTAAATTTTCAACAAATTAATTTTCCTGTTTTTTTTTATTATTATTATTTATTTAATCTGGATATTTAAACATTTCTGAGCAATATGCGAAAAACAGCATTAAAATGCCTCCGTTACCCGTTTTATTCGCATATCTGTTTTACTACACATAGATAACCCGCCCATAGCTAATTTGGATGGCCAATTATTTGAGGTGAAAAGGAAATAATTAAATACAATGTATGCGCTATTAACCTTAAATTCCCCAGGAACATATGAAATGAAAAAAAAAGTATTAAATAAATACACTGTGATCGGAATCAAAAATAATTATTGCGATATATTACCACGGCTGATTTATTACTTTTTATCATTTCATAGTAACATGTCAGAAAATGCATTTACGTAATTCAATTCACAATCTTTAAACTAATTTCAAAATATTTACGCAGTTACGAATTTTCATTTTTCAATGATCTGAATTATGTACTCAAATGATTAACTTTGAGGTAATCGGTTGGCACAGAATCTCGGAGAATATGTCAAATTGTTGTTAAATGTGTCTAACTGTGAGATGCATTATCGTTTTGCAAAATGGAAAATGTCAAGAATATCTTCGTTAATTTCAGCTATCTTTCCCGAATAAATTTAATTAAATTCACATTGAGAATAATTTGAAATGTAACGTGAGTATTCGAATAGCTATGACAATAATGACTTATACAATGTTACCGGAGTCGATATTATCTTTTAAGTTTTGATTTTAAAATTGTTGTCCATATATTTCATGTATAATTAATTTCCAAAAAATCAAAACGTATACGATAAAGCTACAAAAAAATTCAATCTGTTAATATACAAATTGTGTAAAAAGAATTGAAAAATATATATAGTTTGACGAAATAATAGTAACGATATAAGTATAAGTCTACTAATCGCCGCACTACAACATTTAATAGTTAAACAGTCATAGACAATAACAAAAGTAAAAATAAATCTTTTAAGCTCTCATACACTCTTATGTTTTACTCTTTTATAAGTATTCAATGTTCATCTTAAAAGCACGCCTAATTCCATGCGGGTACTTCCCGTTTTCTAGAAACAAATCCTGTAGATCGAAACGTTTCTGTTGCATTATAACGATATAAGTATAACTCTATCAATCCCAGTACTACAACATTTAAGAGTTAACAGTAACAGACAATAAGAAAAGTAAAAATTTATTTTTTAAGCACTGATACTCCCTTATGATTTACTCTTTTTTAAGCATTCAATGTTCATGTTAACATTCTTGTCTAATAATATGACTGTAATATTCATGATTTCTACAAAACAATCATGTAGATCGAAAAGTTTTTGTTGCATTATAACGATACAAGTAACTCTACCAATCACAGCTCTACAACATTTAGCAGTTGATGGTAACATACGATAATAAAAGTAAAATATATATTTAGATAAATCTCGCAAGAAATACTACCTATTACATTCTCCCCTATTTTGGAATTTCTGAAAACTTTTTGCAGATCTACGCTGATCATGGCCCCTAGAACCCAAAAACAACCCAGTTCGAAACTTTATGTATATATACTAGGGCGCTCTTCCCCCTGCAAGCTACGCTCACCAGCGCCCGTTCAGACACCGCAGAATCTAGAAATCCGCTAATTTGATCGGCTCTAAAAAGATTAGAGAAGATTGAATTATATAATGCAAAGCCTGCGGCGATCTCCTTGTAAACGGGTTTCCATTCAACTCCCATTGATTGCGAAAATTTAAGGCCGAATGAGTTGCTGTTAAGACATCCAATGTGTCCTGTGTGTTTTCGTGTTTGATTAAAGGAGATCAGTTAAACATTTGAAATTAAGCTAAAATAAAATTAATTAAGTAAACAGAGTTTTTGCCTCGTGGCATTTTTTAGCAGCATTATAAGACGATTAACATGATACAATACAGACATTTTAAATGTATCGTTTTAAATCTGACCTAAGTTTCACTAAAATTTTCTTCCTCTTTTTAGCACTCACATGAAAATACTTTTGTTTTTAGAAAGGAAATATTATTATTCGCGCTGTCTTAGAATTGGGAACATTAATTAAAAAGATCATCTCGAAATATGAAATTAATGTCCCGCATAGATATATTTAAATTATTTGGCAATATTATTATTTGGCCATTTTAAAAGTGACGTAATTACTACAATTTACTGCTTTAAACGCATATTAATGTATTTATTACTGTAAAGTATCCTTTCCCTTTTAATATTCTCGTGTAAATACAATTTTCATGACATAATTTTCAATATTTTCCGGCTTTTAACACGTACTCATTTAATAGTAATTTTGACTATTATTTTATGATTATTTTATTTTCTAATTTATTATATTATTTTATTTTATAAGTGATGTCATAAAGTAAATAAAACTGCAGTTAATAATAGTGATATATATTTCCTCTAATTAAATTCAATTCAGGGGGCTGCTACTGCTACATCTACTTTAACTCTAGTAATTATTGTCCCTCTCATTTTTAAGACAAAGTGACATATTTGTATAAATAAACAACATTTAATTATTAAGATATTCTCTGATGATGAGCATGGATCGCTTGAAAGTACTAAGAAGTTTTAAATAAAACGCATATTTTAAACTTGTAACATATTTTTCATTACATTAGTCGCCTTTTAAGTAAGATTGTGGACCTTTTTAATGTTCACATTATATATTTTATTGTTTGAGGATTCATTACCTTCGGTAGGCTAACGGAAAATGCCTTAAAAATAATTTTATAATTTATATTTAAGTTCTAAATGTATTAAAATATTATGTTGTCTCTGGAATCACGCTTCTGTATATAGTTTTTATAATTCTAGCATATCAGGAAATGGATGAAAAAAAGGTAACACATTTTTATCTTTCTGAACACAAAACGTGAATCTAAATGGAAAAGTGTAAAAATGTGTTATAAAATTAAAACAAAATGTGTCACTTAGGGTCTTAAGTGTGGTTGTGGTCCAAAACTATTAAAATAGCAAACATTTAGGTTTTCTCGTAGAAAGTCAATGCTATGTAAAAACGTGAAGAAAATTGAAGTAATTAAATGATATATGGTGGAGCTATCACCCCAGTTTAAATAAAAATTGTCAACTGCGGATATCTAACCCCAGAATATTCATCCTCACCCCTAGTATGCCAGCAAGATGCCTGTACTTGAGCCATAGATATTTATATGCTATTTGAGAATTATAAGTTTTATAAAGTAGCAGTACCTTGTTCAGATATTTCATATATTTTTTAGGTTAAATATGTTCGAGACAGTCAAATTTATACATACTTTTAAGTACCGGGTGTCCTAAAAAGGATTGACTGATTTTAAAATTCGATAACTTGCAAACGGTGACAGATATTTAAAAAAATTCTTGCAGGAGCGTTATGCATAAGGTCAAAAGTTTTTTTACAGTGATTTTCGATTTTAGTTCGAATTACAAACAATAGGTGGCGCTGTAAGCAATAGGCGCTAAAAACAGGCTAGATTTTTTGGTCGATCTCATCTTCCATGCGGAAAAAGGAGATGGAAATGTATTGAGTGGGTTCCGAAGGACCAAAAATCAAGTCTGAATTTAGCTTCTATTGATCGCAGCGCCATCTCTTGTTTGTAATTCGAACTAAAATCAAAAATCACTGTATAAAAACTTTTTACCTTATACCTAATTATAACCCTCCTGCAAGACTTTTTTAAATATCTGTCACCGTTTGCAAGTTATTGAATTTTAAAATCAGTCAGTCCTTTTTAGGATACCCGGTACTTTCCCGTCTAAAAAACCTTCGTGTGACATATAGAAAAGCGAATAAAAATAGAAAGTTCATTCGATAAATAACCAAAAGCGTTCAAAAAATCGTAAAATACAGTCCCAGAAAAATTATAGTGAGATTTAATACTTCTAAACGATGTCTAAATATAAAAAAGAGATGTTCGTATAACTATTCTAATGTTAAATGTATTTTAAACTTTTCATTAGGAACATTTAAAATATTCAATATCAAAAACTGATTGTTTAAATTTTGCTTGTATTCCATTTATTTTTCGTCTGCAACACTGCATGAAGGCGGTCCGGGACGCAAAAATCTTCATTTTTTTTTTTTATTATTTATTGGATTAAAAAATTCTCTGTCGTTTTCTGCTTAAAATGACGTTTGAATCATGTTTTTATCTTAATTAGAACAGGAAATGTTAATTTTTTGCTTTGGTTTGTTTTTTCAAAATCTACCTTTTAAGCTATGGTTGCCAAGGAAACGATTTCTTTTGAAATTGCGTTTTCCTTCAAGATGGGTTTTTTCACTATTACTCATATTTAAATTGTAATAAATCAAGAACCGTTACAGATAAATGGTTCAAACTTCGAACATGTCTTTTTCAATAGCTTTACTTTAATTTAGATTCAAAAAAATATATATTACATTTGAAAATATGACTTTTTTTTTAAGTTACATCATTTTTTTTTCTAATTTTTACTTTAAATATTTTAATTTTTTTTAATTAATATTTTTTTTAAATTCTGAATCTAAATTAAAACTTATATATTTCCGTTTATTTAAATGAAAAAAAAAATGAAATTCTATAAATAATATTTTGAGTTATAACAATTTTAAACTACCTCACTTTTTTAACAAAATTTAAATTAAATTTTTTTTTCAACTATGAGAAGTTTTATCAAGTGATTTTGTTTACAAATGATACAGTTAACCATCACAAAAAATTTCAAAATTTTAACTCAATAAATAAAAAAATTTTGAAAATGTGACCCGGACCCCCTTAAAAGAAAAAAAAAAGACACAAGAAACTGATAGCGAATGAGTGAGTAACAAATTTAGAATTGCCCCCCTAGAAAGTCAAATTGCCGCCCAGTGGGGCGTACACCCCACGTTGGGAACCACTGGTGTAGAAATTAAAGGAATACATTTAAATTTTCAACAAATTAATTTTCCTGTTTTTTTTTATTATTATTATTTATTTAATCTGGATATTTAAACATTTCTGAGCAATATGCGAAAAACAGCATTAAAATGCCTCCGTTACCCGTTTTATTCGCATATCTGTTTTACTACACATAGATAACCCGCCCATAGCTAATTTGGATGGCCAATTATTTGAGGTGAAAAGGAAATAATTAAATACAATGCATGCGCTATTAACCTTAAATTCCCCAGGAACATATGAAATGAAAAAAAAAGTATTAAATAAATACACTGTGATCGGAATCAAAAATAATTATTGCGATATATTACCACGGCTGATTTATTACTTTTTATCATTTCATAGTAACATGTCAGAAAATGCATTTACGTAATTCAATTCACAATCTTTAAACTAATTTCAAAATATTTACGCAGTTACGAATTTTCATTTTTCAATGATCTGAATTATGTACTCAAATGATTAACTTTGAGGTAATCGGTTGGCACAGAATCTCGGAGAATATGTCAAATTGTTGTTAAATGTGTCTAACTGTGAGATGCATTATCGTTTTGCAAAATGGAAAATGTCAAGAATATCTTCGTTAATTTCAGCTATCTTTCCCGAATAAATTTAATTAAATTCACATTGAGAATAATTTGAAATGTAACGTGAGTATTCGAATAGCTATGACAATAATGACTTATACAATGTTACCGGAGTCGATATTATCTTTTAAGTTTTGATTTTAAAATTGTTGTCCATATATTTCATGTATAATTAATTTCCAAAAAATCAAAACGTATACGATAAAGCTACAAAAAAATTCAATCTGTTAATATACAAATTGTGTAAAAAGAATTGAAAAATATATATAGTTTGACGAAATAATAGTAACGATATAAGTATAAGTCTACTAATCGCCGCACTACAACATTTAATAGTTAAACAGTCATAGACAATAACAAAAGTAAAAATAAATCTTTTAAGCTCTCATACACTCTTATGTTTTACTCTTTTATAAGTATTCAATGTTCATCTTAAAAGCACGCCTAATTCCATGCGGGTACTTCCCGTTTTCTAGAAACAAATCCTGTAGATCGAAACGTTTCTGTTGCATTATAACGATATAAGTATAACTCTATCAATCCCAGTACTACAACATTTAAGAGTTAACAGTAACAGACAATAAGAAAAGTAAAAATTTATTTTTTAAGCACTGATACTCCCTTATGATTTACTCTTTTTTAAGCATTCAATGTTCATGTTAACATTCTTGTCTAATAATATGACTGTAATATTCATGATTTCTACAAAACAATCATGTAGATCGAAAAGTTTTTGTTGCATTATAACGATACAAGTAACTCTACCAATCACAGCTCTACAACATTTAGCAGTTGATGGTAACATACGATAATAAAAGTAAAATATATATTTAGATAAATCTCGCAAGAAATACTACCTATTACATTCTCCCCTATTTTGGAATTTCTGAAAACTTTTTGCAGATCTACGCTGATCATGGCCCCTAGAACCCAAAAACAACCCAGTTCGAAACTTTATGTATATATACTAGGGCGCTCTTCCCCCTGCAAGCTACGCTCACCAGCGCCCGTTCAGACACCGCAGAATCTAGAAATCCGCTAATTTGATCGGCTCTAAAAAGATTAGAGAAGATTGAATTATATAATGCAAAGCCTGCGGCGATCTCCTTGTAAACGGGTTTCCATTCAACTCCCATTGATTGCGAAAATTTAAGGCCGAATGAGTTGCTGTTAAGACATCCAATGTGTCCTGTGTGTTTTCGTGTTTGATTAAAGGAGATCAGTTAAACATTTGAAATTAAGCTAAAATAAAATTAATTAAGTAAACAGAGTTTTTGCCTCGTGGCATTTTTTAGCAGCATTATAAGACGATTAACATGATACAATACAGACATTTTAAATGTATCGTTTTAAATCTGACCTAAGTTTCACTAAAGTTTTCTTCCTCTTTTTAGCACTCACATGAAAATACTTTTGTTTTTAGAAAGGAAATATTATTATTCGCGCTGTCTTAGAATTGGGAACATTAATTAAAAAGATCATCTCGAAATATGAAATTAATGTCCCGCATAGATATATTTAAATTATTTGGCAATATTATTATTTGGCCATTTTAAAAGTGACGTAATTACTACAATTTACTGCTTTAAACGCATATTAATGTATTTATTACTGTAAAGTATCCTTTCCCTTTTAATATTCTCGTGTAAATACAATTTTCATGACATAATTTTCAATATTTTCCGGCTTTTAACACGTACTCATTTAATAGTAATTTTGACTATTATTTTATGATTATTTTATTTTCTAATTTATTATATTATTTTATTTTATAAGTGATGTCATAAAGTAAATAAAACTGCAGTTAATAATAGTGATATATATTTCCTCTAATTAAATTCAATTCAGGGGGCTGCTACTGCTACATCTACTTTAACTCTAGTAATTATTGTCCCTCTCATTTTTAAGACAAAGTGACATATTTGTATAAATAAACAACATTTAATTATTAAGATATTCTCTGATGATGAGCATGGATCGCTTGAAAGTACTAAGAAGTTTTAAATAAAACGCATATTTTAAACTTGTAACATATTTTTCATTACATTAGTCGCCTTTTAAGTAAGATTGTGGACCTTTTTAATGTTCACATTATATATTTTATTGTTTGAGGATTCATTACCTTCGGTAGGCTAACGGAAAATGCCTTAAAAATAATTTTATAATTTATATTTAAGTTCTAAATGTATTAAAATATTATGTTGTCTCTGGAATCACGCTTCTGTATATAGTTTTTATAATTCTAGCATATCAGGAAATGGATGAAAAAAAGGTAACACATTTTTATCTTTCTGAACACAAAACGTGAATCTAAATGGAAAAGTGTAAAAATGTGTTATAAAATTAAAACAAAATGTGTCACTTAGGGTCTTAAGTGTGGTTGTGGTCCAAAACTATTAAAATAGCAAACATTTAGGTTTTCTCGTAGAAAGTCAATGCTATGTAAAAACGTGAAGAAAACTGAAGTAATTAAATGATATATGGTGGAGCTATCACCCCAGTTTAAATAAAAATTGTCAACTGCGGATATCTAACCCCAGAATATTCATCCTCACCCCTAGAAAATATATTAAAATATCTTACCAGATAGGAAAAGATATTAAAATATCTTACCTAGATAAGCCAGCGACATATATAAAAAAAAACACGCAAGTAATAAATACTCAAATAAATTATTCCATATAAATTATTCCAGCCTTTTATTCCTCAAATTTATAAAAATATTTTTTCAACTAAAAATTCTGTTACGAGTCAAGATTAAAATGAATTGAGATAAGTTATATCCTACAGCATTTCAAGGGGTTCAAGATAGATACCATTAAGTAATCATCATATTTTTTTTTATTTGTCATTATTTTTTTAATTTTAAATGTAAGAACTTTGATTATATCAGCATTTTATTATCAAAATTTCATACAATACCCATACTATATCGCTCTGTAACTAAATGCTGTAAGTAACTTATTGCTGAACATTTCGCTCTTAAATGCAAGGTATTTTTGATTGCCCAAATATTTTGAAAACTTAATAACAAATAAACTAGTATATGCCGTAGAAATATGCAATTTTACCAGAAGTAATTAGAAACATGTGAGATTTTATTTGTTAAGTTAAAAAAAAAAATAATAATTAGGTATTTGACCAACAGGTGGCGCTTTTGTGCAATGCCCAAGGTATCTATATTATGCTTTATGTAAGGAGATGAGTTCCATCCATAATGTCTGGGACAATGATTTTGCATCAATTTCGCTGTGAATAATTTTCAAAAGTTATTACAAATTTAATTAATTTGCAGCATAATAATCGATACAATTTAATTTATAAATGCTATGTTTAGGCATGTTAGTTTTCAGTGATAAAGCCAGGGCTTAATTTTTATTTTATAAAGTACTGGAGCTATAATATTCTGGAATAATAACAACCGTAGTGTACTCCCCTTCCCGTCTCGCTCACCCGCATATTTCTATTTCATGCATTATTTGTAAAATATAAAGTAATTTTGTCTTGAGCAACAGAAAATCTTTAATGTATATTGACTTTTTATGTGTGATTTTATAGATAATAAGATCTAATAAATGAACAGATCAAAATCATTAATATCGGGAGTGGAGATGCTAAATTGAAAGAAATCCTACTCGCTTTTTAAGAAGCAGCAAAACACAATACACATAGCTGTTCCTGTGGGCTTCGGCGGGCAGTATTTATAACTTCTGGCGAGTTCCGGTTCCTACTAATATTTAAATATTCAGTGAAAATAAAGAATTACTGAAGCTGGGGTTCTGTAAGCTTCCGTGTAGTAAAAATGAGAAATACAATTGCAATCAATTCTGACAACCACCTGACATTTTGCGTCGCCGCTTGGAAACCATTGGGATAGAAAAAAATTGATTTCACACTTGCGAGCACTAGATAGAAGTATGATCCTGTGTGTGTGACATGCGCTGAGTGAGATATGTAAAGAAATTGGTAAGCAAAAACGCAAAGATGGATGGAAAAGGAAAACATAATTTAGGCTTTGGTTTTTTAGAAGTGTTGATCTGCTGGTTTTCGGAGCGCAGTATTTATGACCTCCAGTGAATTTCAACCAGTGTTTAAATACTCACAAAAAACAAAGAAACGCCGGAACAAAGCTCCGATGAGTATTGTTCAACCTGTTTCAATAAACCTTTGAATCAGTGAGTTTAGTTTGCGTTCCTATGGTACAATGCGCAGAGTTAAAAGTTGAAAAACTACTAATTATTCCTTCAAAACTAAAAGGCTATGGTAAAATTATTGGTTTGCATCGTCTGACGACTGCACTTATAAATGATGGGCGTCGCAGTGAAAAGTTGTTACATTTAGACAGATTATTTCTTCTGAAAGAACAGTATAATATAACTGCAAAATTACTTTCTATACACAAGCGCCTCCTGTTGGTTATGAATGTAACCTTTGTGTCATTTTTATTGTTCTCAACTGTTATTTTTCGATTATTTAATTATTTATCAATTTGATTATAATAAATTATTATTGTTATTATAATAAAAAAATCCCCCAGGATTCTAAGCGCTTATGTGCAAATCGCACTTTTCTATTAATTAAGTTTTCAGATGTATTGGGATTTCTAGATCAATTGGTCAAATGAAAAGACTAAAAATGGCAAACGACACTGCTTAAATAACTCCTTTTACCTTATAAACAAATTGCAAAACATAAAAGATGCAGAGCACATAAAATAAGTCGATTTTAGTCGTTCTTTTAACAGCATATATCTGAATGATTTACATAAAATTATATATGTACTTTTTAAAACCACTTTACAAATCTTAATTAAATCTAAAAGAATACATCAACTTTAGATTCTTTCAAATAATTTTGCAATTTACGTTACATCATATTTATATTATTTATGGCAATACCGTTTATAAACATTATCAACGAATTCTTCAAGGAGGTACAGCTTTAAGTATACTATCTGATCTTAATTCATGTTACTAAGGGAGGAATTCCTTAGATAATAATAATTATTAAGTTTACTATCGTTGTATAGATGATATAATTCTACTTTATTTCAATGACTCTAATATCGCATCGTAACCTTTTCAACATCCCACACATTTAGCTAAAATGATGCGATAAATAATGAAATAAAATGTTGTGCCTTTAAAATAATGCTTGGCAATAAAAATGATTTAGAATTTTATTTGTTACGATAAATGAACTGGTTTTCCGTTTTAGAATATGTATATTTACCTATTATAATTCCTGCTTGCATATATCTGTTTTACAAAATATTTAAATTAATTACTTTAAAAAAATAAAACATTTATGTTCAGATAACAGTGAAGTAATAAAAAATAATTGTCAGTAATCAAACTAAACTTTATTGTTATCCAAACTATTTGATAAATTAAAAACTTAATTGATATGAAAAATTTTGTGGTTATAAACAAAAATATACAAAGACTAAAGGAGGTTGCGGTCATAGTATCTATGGCTAATTATATATATATATTAGATGACCTCCCGACGTTGCCCGGAGCCGTGGCAATAAGTATAAATGAACCTCAAATTTGTTGATTTTATAGCTTTAACTTCTTTTTATCTGAATTTACATTTTTAAATGAGTAAAATCGCAAAAAAATACTGAATTGAAAGTATATGCTATTTGTATTTTATTTTCTACGTAATTTGGTTTTTGGAGTCCATGATTATCGAAAACTGGTATGTTGTGGCCATCACAAAACTTTCTTCTACATAAATCACGTCAATTAAATCATTTAAATAGTATAAGAAATTACATCAATTTAGAACCAATTCGTATCAAAGTATACCTGAATTCGAAGTTTGATGAAAATTAGTGCATTAATTATTGAGATAGAGCTATAGGGGAAATTCTGAAAAATTCAGCATAGCAGCGCCACCTGTTGGACGATTTGCACCAAAACACAAACAGCACTAATTCATATTAAGGTATACCGGAATCTGAAGTTTGGTGAAAATCGGTGCATTAGTTATGGAGCTAGAGCTATTGTGGAAATCACAAAAAAATGCAGCACAGCAGCGCCACCTGTTGAGCGATTTAAACGAAAAGGTACAAAACATCATTTCATGTCAAGGACTAACTGAATCTAAAGTTTAATGAAAATCCGTGCATTAGTTCTGGACATTGAGCTATTGTGGAAATCGTGAAAAATGCTGCATAGCAGCGCCAACTGTTGAGCGATTTACACCAAAACATAAACAGCACTAATTCATATCCAGGTATACCTGAATCTGAAGTTTGTTGAAAACCCAAGTATTAGTTCTTGAGATAGAGCTATTGCGGAAATCTAAAAAAATGCAGCATAGCAGCACCACCTGTTGAGCGATTTACACCACAAGAGGCAAAACGTCAATTCATGTCAAGCACTAACTGAATCTGAAGTTTGATGAAAATCCGTGCATTATTTATTGAGATTGAGCTATTACGAAAATCGTGTAAATGCTTCAAAATGCAGCACCATCTGTTGGGCGATTTGCACCAAAACGTTACCAGCTCCAATTCATATCAAGGATTAACGGAATCTGAAGATTTATAAAAATCCGTGCATTAGTTCTTGAGATAGAGCTTTTGCGGAAATCGTGAAAAATGCTACATAGAAGCGCCACCTGCAGGGCGATTTACACCAAAAACTAAGCAGCACCAATCTATATCAGGAACTACCTGAATATAATTTTTTATTAAATTCCGTGCATTAGTTCTTGCGATAGAGCGCCCACAAAATTTGTGTCACATACAGACAGACAGACGGACGGACATATGGACAGACAGACAGACAGACAGACAGACAGACTCACAGACAGACATTTTGTAAAAACGTGTTTTTTGGAATCTCTGACCCCTAAAACGTATAAATCCGTCGAAAACTGGGATTCGAAAATTTTCATGAAACCAATACTTTGTCAAGATAGAAGAAAGTAACAAGAGAAAAAGGGAAGTAAACTCAGGTTTTTACTGATTTCGTCGAAATTTTAACACATTTTATATTTTTAAAACATATTTCTACCCTTCCGAACATTTCGAAATTTTCGTAGGTGAAGGAAATCTGGGCTATTGAGATGCTCTAAAAAGATTGTAATAAAATACGGACGTTTAGTTACTTTTAGCGTAGAAAAAATACAGTCCTCGTGAGGCGCGAAGTAACCTACGTTTGTCGGTATATTTGAAAGGGTTAAAATTAATATTTTTTTAAACAATTTCACCATCAATTAGAAGAAGAATTTAGCTTTAGGAGCATATTTTTAGTTTGTCGGTACCTCTAAAATGTCGTCCTGGAGGGACGTTCCATAAGGGGGAAAACATTTTTCGGGAAAAAACGACCCATTTTTATTTATTTTTTCAAAGTTTTAGCTGCGATATCTTTTTTAATTGGTCGCGACATTTCAGACGTAAGAGTACGATCTTTTGGAATATATTCCGTTTTTAACTTTAATATGCTATTTATCCGATGGAAATTAATAAATAATGACAAAATACCTACAAGAATTCCTTAATTTCAAATCTTCATATTCTGCAGATGCGTAAATAGGACGCGATTTTTCCGTCTTGGAAAAACGGAGATTAGTTTTTAATAAGAGTTCTTTGTAATTTTTAATTAATAACTCAACTAATTATTAGAAATATAAAATTCTGAGTCTCTGGTGCACCAGAAAAGTATTTGGACTAACCTCTCACAATTTTTTAGCATTTTATGTGCCGTAGAATTTTCTAGCCATTGTAGACAGACGGAGACAAACACACACACACACACAGAGAGAGAGAGAGCAAAACTTTCTTTTATTACTGTAGATATAGCTTGTAATAAATAAAATCAGGAATCCGCGACATTATTTTAGTCAATTAATCACGGAAAAACAAAAACTGTGGTCATTTCTATGTTATTTCTTTTATATAAAGATTAAATTAAAAAATATGTTATTATTAAATTTATTCTCTTTATGAATTATCATTTACATTAAAATAGTGTTTAATCTTTGAGAAAAATAAGATTAGAAACTACAATAATAAATATTTATTTCAATAAAACTACTTATGAAAATCAGGTACAAGTTAAGAATTAGATAATTAAATTGTAATTCAAATATAGATAAATTGTTTAATTAATTGGAATAAATGAATGTAAGAAATATATATTAAATTTCTATTATTATTTTTATATAAATTATATATAACAGTTACTATTATTAACGTTAAAAAAATGTCTAATTAATTTGTGATAGCAATGCATTTTAAGAAATTATAATTTTTTAAAGAAACTAGGTGGGCTCCACCCCCATGCTCGCTACGCTCACCAACCTCCCGCGTAATGGCGTCGTGATTCCATTCGGTATCGCGAATCAATCCCTGTTTTCTAGTCAAACAGAGACCTAATTGTTTCACGTTTCCATTCTGGATCTAAATATATAGTCATATAAATCTCCTCTCCTCTGAAATTTTCACTTCGCTGCCTTTTCTCCGCCAACACATATGTGTAAAATTATATATATAGTGTTACGAATATTTTAAATAGTGCTTGTGCTTTAAAATAATTTAAATAGTTCAATTAAGCTCTATTCATAAGCTAATATTACTTTTTGTTGCATTGAAATACCTCAATTTATTGATATTCTGGAAGCAAGTAAACCCTATTGGATTTCAATGGGAGTCTATGGAAATTTGGAGAAATAATGGAAATAGCGCCAAGTTGGCATCACTTTTGGCGACTAATTTGGCGATATATCGCCAAGTTGGTGACAAACTTGGCAACGTTTGGCTACAGAACCGCCCCTCCTTGGTAACCTCCTTATAGCGTCAGAAAGCTCTGACGAATCAGATGCGTTTCCCGGTATCTACGCAGATTTTCATTGGTCCATTTCCAAATCGTTACTTTTGTTTGCATATAGAAGGATATTTAAAGCAAGATATAATTGATAACAAATGATAATTAAAATGTATATGAGGATAAGGCACGAATAAGTTCAACTCTTTGTTGGAGTAACTAGTAGCATAGCAGCTTCCACAAAAAGTTATAGTCCAATCATCGCTTTACTGTAGTCAATCAATGTGAAGCAAGTAGCTTTAAATAATTATTAGAGGTAAACAAGATTTGAGATAAAAACATATCGGGCGATGACCAGAGTTTGGTTTTTTACAAGTGGAAATACGACCAAAATCTGTAGAAACATTGCGAACATCTCCTTTTTGTTCGTTTAGCGTAGCAATACAAATATGACGTAGGTCGGGCTCTCAACCAATTAATAATTAAGGATACCACGCCATGGAAAGAGGTTGACAGAGTAGCGGATAAATTTGAAGATAAAAGGAAAATCCTGGAATAAGCCCGGGAAAGTAAATTCTCGGAAGGGAAAAAAATGGCTGCTAAAAAGAACATTCTAAAAGAAAAAAAGATCATAAATGGAACATTTAATTTAAGAATACCAAAAACGTATTATTTAAGTAAATTAGACACGTGAGACATTAAATTAAAAGGAATTTAACAGAGTTAACAATAGAGATTATTTAAGAATAAGGATTTAGTGAATACAGAGTAATAATTTAGAATAAGATAGGGAAATCGTGGAAATAGATCTAATAATGTAACATATATTACATAATAATTAAAAAAATATGTGAATTTGATAATAAATAAAAGCAATATATTGATTAAAATCAGAACCTTTTTTTTTTTTAATATATATTTTTTGGAAGTGTTTAACATTCCCAAAAATTTAATATATAAAGTTCTCCAATTGGTTAATTAAGTACAAATAATTGTATTTAGATTTCTTGTTAAGTTCTATTTTTTCATTAGTAGTACTTTTATTGATGATTAATTTTAAAATTATATACATACAACTTAAATGTTTGTATTATATCATAACTGTAAAAGTAGTAATTTAACATTAGTCCTGTTTGACTCACGATTTATCTATTGTTTTTTTTTTTTAAAAGGTTAATCTTCAATCCTTCTCACGTGGTTGGAAAAGCTGCCTGCGCAATCTTTTTTTGTGATAAATGTTTTCTTTTACGTCCATATTTATTTTATACGATTTTTCAAACTTTTATATTTCTCTTTTTTTTTTTTTTTTTTTTTTTTTTTACTTTCAACCAAGGCATTATGTCAGCATGTGATAGACTAACTTAGCCACTGAAAACTAAATCTTGATATATCGCTTTGCTATCACCACATGGTATCGGTATTCCACTTCTGTTTCAATGTATGCTATTATGTGAAATGTATCTGTCTAAATTTGTTCGAGACTAATACATTATCATTTAATTTATAGTTTTCAATAATCAATCTATAAAATTGGATTTTGATTCTATATATATATATTAAGATTTAAATGTACGATTTTTTAAGGATGACCTCTCTCTCTCTGTGTGTACACACACACACACACACACACACACATATATATATATATATATATATAATAAACGACCAAGAAGACGACCTCGAGTAAGATGGAGTGACGAAATCGGAAATGTGAACGATGTTAATTGGATGAATAAAGCACTAGACAGGAAACATTGGAAAAATCTGGGGGAGACCTACATTAAGCAGTGGGTTGAAAACGATTGATGATGATGTTGATGATATATATATATTATAACGTAGACAGTATAATGTAAACTGTAATTATATGCCATCATTAAACTTGATATTTAGTCATTTTTGTTATACAGACTTTTGCGTTGTTTTTTATTCCAAATGAAATTATATATATATTTATATGTGTGTGTGTATATTTTGTTTTGTATATAAAAATAGTGAAACAATATTTCTCTATACTGACTATTAATTTCTCGCTTTAGAAAAAGGGTATGTCCAGTTATATTTTTTAATTCTAAAAACACACATATGATATTAACTTTCATTTTAAATATTAAGTGAATATTTAAAAGATAATTTTTCATTTGCAAAAAATTTCATTTAAAAAAATGAAAGAATTCCAAAAGAAAAATGAATAAAGAAGTTTTATGGTGGCGAAACTTTTTAAATTTATGTGCCAGGCTGTCTTCCCATTACACTCATGTACCTTCGGAAAATGAAATCTTCAAAACTTATGAATGAGCTAGTCAGAAAGTGTCCCACTTCCTGATGATATTCATTAGTAACCCTTTACCTTCCTATCCTGGTTGAATTATTTGCATGTTTCCTAATATTGCAGCAATAAGTAACTCAATACTAGTTTCTTTCTGAGAGACGTTTGTTTCGTGTTTCTCACGATCAAGCATGTATTTTTAGAAAATAATATGAAGCTTCACGTCTAGATAAAATATTACAGCTATTTTCTATAATCAAGTCTCTGTACTCCTAAAATAAAAATAAAAATATTCATTTTTTTGTCAACATATTTCATTCGAATTTTATACAACTATTTTATATTAAAATGTCTGAGTATTAAATAAAATGATTCGAATTTTATAAAAATTGAAGCTGAATTTCCAAAGTAAATGAAAATTTCCTGAAATAACACAGAGAAGGGTTACCGTAAAAATTTACAAAAAAAATGACACTAGATAATATTACCACCAATATTTTTGCTATACTTCTTTATCGCTAACTGCATAAATACCGTAATGTATAAGAATTCCACATAGCAAAATTCTTTTTATATGGTTAAACTGTTTTTTAGCGACTCGATTGAATGCTTTAGAAAAAAATAATAGTTAAATAAGTTCAAGTTCGAGTTTTAATGAGACAAAGTGTACAGACGTGTACAAATGGTTCTATACAATAAATTTACCTTGTACAACTTATACAAAGTTAAACTTCGCATTGGCCAAGGGTGCTTCGAAAGGAGGTCGCGAAATTGAAACTCCTCCTTGTTTCACTGCCGCATGTTTTAGATACGTTTTTAATTAATACCCCAGTTAATTACCGACAACATTTTCGAAAATATTTATAAACATTCCTTGCACGATTCCGTGTCGATATGTACCTTGTCGCCCTTTAACTCTCTCGTTAAGCAAAGACAAAGTTAAGTTTGTGTGTAACGGAAAAATGCGATTTTCATTAAAACTGTGACCTAGGATAATCTATATACATTTCCTGTAAAGTTTAAATAAACTCTTTCCATTCCTAATTTTTTTCATTATTCTATTTTCAGCAAATGCGGAAATAGGTTGAGGGAGGGGGGGAGGGGGGCATATAACTGCATTACATTTTCGACCATATATCTGAAAATATAATACCTAAAATTAAATCAAACATATTTTTGAGTTCGTTGTTAAGAGATTTTTTAATGATACTCCACACAATATTTCTTTTTTAATTAACTTAACTACCCCTACATTTATCACAAAGTATATATGAGTTCCTAATAATCAATAAATTTATCGTTTAATCCTTTAGCAGGTGGTGTCCACAAAAAAGGACACAATTTTAACAGTACTGGCACCCATAATATTTAATTAAAATTTTCATTTTATAAACAACGGGAAAATAACCAATTTTTTATTTTCTAATAAATTGGTTAATAAATTCTACAGTCAGTCCATCATTTTATGATTTAAAAGCAGAATTACTCCGCGCCGGAAAGGGTTAATAGCCTTTTTAACTCTGTCAAGTTTCAACTTTCCACGTTTATAGTTTTAGAAAACAACTTCTGTAACAGGCCGCCAGGCAGACACACAATTGATCTTATAATGGTTCCTTTTTAGGATTTCGTTCTTCTGACAAAACCCTATTTGTCTCACCCCTCTGAATGCATGTTTGTGACAGAAACCGTACACGGAAACTGTATGAGTTTGAGACTTGAAAATTTGCGTACTAACAACTGAATACCTCCTGTCACACGACAATTAAGAAATTTTGTTAAAGTCTTTAATTAAAGGATTTAAACCATTTCTGCGACTTTTTGATTTCAAAACATGATCGTAATTTCAACAGTTTTTCCATAGAATCCATAGCGCAGTGGTAAAGAGTTGGTCTCCATGGGAAATGTTGCGTGTTCTATTCACTGGGACTGAAGTTTAAGTTTTGGATTTTTATTACATTTTATTTTCAGATGAATTTAATTAAAACAAACTTAATATTTTTTTGGATATTAAAGGTTCCTTTATTTATTTATTTATTTATTTTTGGCCAGCGCTAATTTTAAAATCGCTTTATTTTTCAGAGATGTAGAGAGAGAGAAAGATGATTTGAAACTCTAGATTTTGCAATTTCAAATAAAAAGAATCCTGACAATTACTGCGCATATAATTTAAAAAAATGCAAATATAATAACATTTATTGTTTGACATTTCAGATCATATATTCAAATACAGATTTAATATAGCAAATTCAAGAACATAATGATTATATAGGACACATAATTAGCGCTGTCATCTACAATCAATATGGCAAAATATCAGTTCTTAGATTAAGGCAAAATATTTTGTTGTCGTTGTTGACGTTCAAATAATTTTCCTCTTTTATATACATTTTGTTTAAAAGATAAATTGAAGATTTTGCAGCTGTGTGTCTTTACAAATAAAAATTATTTTTATCAATTAAAGCTATTTTTTTTTTAAATTGGCATTTGATATTTATTTTATGGAATGTCTCGGATAGATATCTTTTGTAACAGGGATGACAGGGATGACCGCGCAGGGAACACAGCTTTCGCTTTAGAGTATTAGTGCAATTTTATAACATGAATAAATTCAAGAGGGGGTAGTTGAATTTCATGGCCTAGGGAGCCCCAGGGGAGACATTTTTCGAATTTTTTCTGATCTCCACAGGTGATCTCTCACTGTACTGCCCTTTTTTCAATCTTTCATATAAAACAACCCTCGCCCCCCCCCCCCCCCTTCTCCCTATTTGCGCTCGACGGGGGTATTTTTTTAACTTCTTCCGACAACTCAAGTGACATATCACTGAAAGCACATTGACAACTCTTTCATATTATGTACCTACTTTTTTATTTGGTTTCCATTAAGTTACGATTAGGTTATACCTAGGTTACGGTAAAGATACATAGGTCACGTTAAAGTTACAGTTAGGTTACGTTTAGTATACAGTTTGTTTACGGTTAGGTAAAAATTAGGTTACGGTTACATTAGATTTAGGTTACAGTTAAGTCTATGTTACTGTTAGGTTACGAGTAGTTTACAGTTACGTCACATTTAGGTTATAATGTTTGTGTAGAACATATTGCACACTTAATTTAAGAGTTATGGTTACTAATAATCTCAAAAAGTTTCTTAAATTCTTATTTGAATCCCTCATCCCCTCGAGTAATATATATCTACGGATAGGTTGAATAACGGAGCTTCGTGCAGATGTGGGTTTGTTTAGAAAAAGAGTGTGCTTCCTGAGAGTGGAATGTTGAACTAACAGTTTTCTCTTATTTCAATACCCCACATACTCGAATTATATGTATTCGGATATGTTGAACAACGGAGTTTCGTTCAGATAGAGGTTTGTTTAGAATACCATGCATCCCCTAGCGGTGGAGAATAGGACTAACAGATTTTGCAGCTCGTGTGCTGCGTGAGAGGTTGTTAATAAACTTCCACTATTTTTTTTAAATTTCTGAATTTTAAATTTCGTTTAAATAATTTGCTTGTTTTGAGAAAATAAGAAAAATTAATTTTTTCTTAAACTTGTACCACCTTCTTGAGACATTTCAACATTTTATTTATTTTTTAACATTTTGTGGAGTTTCAGAAATTTAAAATTTTATTTATATCTCGCTAAATTTTTATAATTTCGGATTTAAAAGCAATACGAATTTTTTAATTTTATTTAAAAATTTTTACTTGAATATTTAATACGATTAAAAAAATACCATATTTTTATAATAATTTTTAAATTGTGCTACCATCTATGTAAGGATTTAACAATTATAAATTAACAATTTGAATTTATTAATTAAAGGATAAAATGTTTTGAAAGGAATATTAAATGAAACCCTCTGTGCTATCTGCGATCATACTGATCCATTTATTTACTTTTCAGTACGGAAACTTCAGTACGGATAATTGATGAACTTGTCGCTGTTTTTATTGTAGGAAAAGAACTCGGAGTGCTAGAGAAAAAAATCTGGAAAAGGAATAAATGCAAGAAAGATTTTTATCACGCAGTTTTGTTAGTCATAAAACCTAAGATTTCTGGGTCAGAGACGGATTTCTCTCTTTCGATTGTCTTCGGAGAAATAACATGCTTCAGTTATTGTTTATTTTTATGTACTTGCATACATCTAGTATATTGTTTTAATAATCCAAAAAGAACATTATTTACTTTTATAGAGCAGTAATAAAACATTTTGACCGGCTTACTACGGTATCCAGTCGAGAAAAAAAAAGTCGAAAGAATAAAAAAAAAAAAAAAAATAAAAAATAAAGAACTATACAAAATATTGTTAATAAAAGTATTTTCACTACCATATTATTTTGTGTATAGGATATCCCATGCATTCATTGACATTTGAAAAGTTCATAAAAAAATAATGATCTGGGGTATTGAAGGGCGTTTTAGCCAAGACTTATCGAAAGTCGAATATCTTGTAGTAACAGAGATAAAAATTAATTTCAAGTACATTAAAATGTAAGCTCTGATTTCAAAGCGTCATGAAAACTTTATAAATTATCATATCAAAATGCGCTTTACACTAAAATCCCTTCCGGCCCGGCCTACAGGCGGAGGTAAATTTCGAAGTTAGGTATACTAATTTCACCAATGAAAACTAAATCATGATTAGAGAAAAACCCACTTTAACAATTTTATGTGGCCGCTTTTGATGAGTTTTTATTTTATTTTTATATAATAGATGGTTTTATCAGAATCATGTTAAGGCGGTATTTAAAAAAAAAAAAAAACACTTTTCCATGCTCAACAACTCGAACTTTTCTGGCACATTTTCAGATCTATTTTTAATAGAAAAAATACGAAACGCGCTGACGTGGTTTTTGAAGAGGTTTATAAGCAACCTGTGTCTTTATTTTTCGTTCAAGTAATTAAAACTTGATTTATAAGCAATTATTTTCTCAGTAGGACAATATTTTTCGTTTCTGACACAATCGTTTCGGGAAATTCGGTTCAAAATGCCCACTTTGACAATTTTTTAAAAAATATATTCTGCCTCTATCAATAAATTGATCATTACGATACATTACATAGTTTCTGAATAAGAGAATCTACCAATTGGATGCGTTTGAGAGCAAAAATGAATTTAAAAATTAGTAAAAAAATAAGCAGTTTGAAATTGAATACACCCTTAATAAGAATTATTTTTTTCTTCAACCGCTATGGATTTTTAATTTGTTTTTGCTGTAAGAATTGGTCCTATCAAAAACTTGAAATATAAATGTTGTAGACAATATTAAGAAGATATACGATAAATTCATGGGGATTTTATATCTTGCGAGTTGGCGGAGTTATGGATTTTTTTCTTCTTCAACCCTCCTTTTTGTTTTCGTTTTTATTTTTTTTCAGTACGAATAGGCCCTATCAAAAACTTGTGAATATAAAAAATGTAGATAATATTAAGGAGATTTATAATAAAATTAATTGGATTTGATATCTTGAGAATTGATGAAGTTATGAATTTTTTTCTCCCAAAACCCATATTTTTGCGCCCCTTGAGCCCATTTTTAATTTTATCAAAAATCTATGATACATAAATTTTTGGCCCTATCTTTAGAAGTAATAAAAATTTTGAACTGATTTGATCTGTACAAAAATTAAGAAGTTATGGGTTTTTTCGTTTTTCACAAAACCCCTCCCTATTTCCATCCCCTTGGTCCGATTTTGCCCAATAACGAACTTGAGCGAGCTTTTATTCCCCTTGATTTTATGTATCAGTTTGGAAGAGGTTTGTGCATAATTGTGGAATTTATGGTGTCCAGAAGAAAGTGATATAGATAGATATATATATATATAAAGTTTTTTACTGAGGGTGGTTTTGTGTTCTAGGGGTCATGATCGGTGTAGATCTGCAAAAATTTTTCAGAAATTCCAACATAGGGGAGAATGTAATAGGGCGTATTTCATACGAAATCTACCTAATAAGACATGACGCATTATCGGAATTTTTGTCACAAATATAGTTTTAAATAAGTATAAAAGTAAAAATTGGAAAATACACCACTCTTTTATAAGCATTGAATGCTTATTATGAAAATCACGCTTAATTCCATCATGGCTGGAATTCATGTTTTTCTCCTAAAATTTTCCAATTCATTGCGTGCATTATTTGGCGTGCGCACTGCACTCGATTAGGGAAAATTAAAACTTTTCTTTTTACACTTGCCAGAAAGCACGAGCTAGTAAATTTGATAAACAAATGATAATTTTTGCTCTGTTTCTTTTTAAGATATGGCAATATGAAGGAAAAAAAACCAAAATGTTATTTAGAATTTTTACTTGATTTCTAAATGTATGATTATACTTCAAAATATGATGCTATTAACTGATTAAGGCGTATTTTTTTTAAACATATATTGCACTCCTTATTTTTTAATTAAAGTTTTTGATTTTTATTGTTTAAAATATGTCGTTATTGCAGATTCACAGACAGTTGGCCAATTCTTGCCAAGCATGATTTGTAGCATAATTAAATCAATCGTCGTTGTATATCGTACATAATTGTAACTTGTAACCTTAAAGAACAGTTGAAGGTTTGTTATTTTCAGCCCACTAACGGATGAATGTCTGCAAAACAATTTATTATTTTATAATTGAGTTTTAAATATAAAATTTTACTCTGTCGTCAGTAACAAACCAGTGAACATTATTATTATTATTATTATTCTAGCGTAGCAATTGAAAAATGGAATACAAAAGGACATCTTTACATACAAAAACTAAGTTGATTTTTTTTTTTTTTTTTTTTTTTTTTTTTTAAAGGAAAAGGAGTGTATTTTTTTTTTTTTTTTTTTTTTTTTTGCCCTTTTTTCCAAAAAAGAATTCCGATGTTTTGAATTCCGATGTTTTGACCGCTTATAGTGCAGGCTGTTCAGTGATAAAACAATTTGGTAATTTTTTTTTTAAATGAATTTTTGAAATGTGAACTTACTTAGGGTACACAGAGTATATTTTATATTAATCATTTTTTATGTATTCTGTTGTTATATTAGCGATTATCTAGTAGCATTTTATAATAATATTTGGAGGCTGAGAATGAGTGTCTCTCATATTAGTCCTGAATAAGCGACATGTTAATAACTCTCACTTACTTTAAGCACCTCTAAAGTGATACAATTTTACTGTGAACTTAATGTAATAAGTATTAATTTTTAAATTCAGGTAATTTTATTATATACAGAATACATTATTTAAGAATGTTTCTCTCGTTCGTGCTTTTGGAAAGATATAAAAAGCAAAACTGCATACTTTTGTGATGGTGACTAATTAAAAATGTCTTAACCACAAAACTATGGGTGATCTTTCAGCAGTGATAATTGTTTTTATGTTTCCAGTACTGTTTGCTTTCAGGTAGCAAAACCCTCCTCGCTATTGCGCATGCGTTGATATTATCAAAATAGGGGTGAACGGAGTTTGTTTTGCTGGATGTTTTAAGAAATAATTGTGGAAATAATATGAATTTATGTAAAAAAGTTTTTGTAGTTAATATTTGTAAAAAAATTAAATGCTTAAAAAATGTAAAAAAGTTATACAACATTTTTGTTATTATTATTATTTTGCATACAAAATTATTATTATTATTATTATTATTTTCAAATTATATTAAAAAAGCTTACTTGTTAAAGTATACCTTTAAATGTTATCCTCCTCATTTGCTGAAATTCATATATACCTGTTTTTCCAAAGACATTCTTTTTATCTCTTTTTTTTTTTTTTTTTTTTTTTTTTTAGGTGAACAAAAAACGGGATTACGATACAGGATTACCTGCTTCTCGTCGAATCTTTTTAATAGTACTACTAGAATCCTCACCAATTTGACTGGCTTTTTTTTTGTAGAATGATCTATCAGAACAATTAATTCTCCTTTTTCTGATTCTTGATCACAAAATTGAATGAAATTATATATAATTGCCTTACTACCACTCCTAAAAGACTTATTTCTACTCAAACTAGTCATTTGAACACTAAATATAAAAGTTTTAATTTGAATTAAAACGAAATATTAACAGAATTTTAAACTTTGATCGGAAGTAGAAAAGTAACTACAACGCAGACGAGAATTTCGGAAAATGCTCATCTCAACGTAACACCCCCTTTGGATAGTAGTATAATCGTCCCTGTTTCCTAGGCGCGACTTTCGAAAACGAACAGTACTTATGTGTAGTGTATATTTGTGTAGTGAAGAGGGAGGGGGGTAGTTGTGAGTGTTAATTAAAACAGTTCTAGTGATAATCCTGTTTCCTGTCAAGATAATCAAATATACTTTTTATAGTAGCAAAACAATTGAAGAAAGTTAGAAAGTTTACAAAAAAATTATTTACGATGAAAATAGATCACAATATGCAAAAATAAGGGAAGGAGGCTTAAAATGATCCTAGCGGGCAAAACGATCCACATATGTTTTCTTCTAGACAGGTTGCGCTATCTACAGGGTAACAGATAAACTAGTTGTGCCAAGTAAAGAAGAATCAATGGCGGCATTCAAGTGATCGCAGTATTACGCGTCAGAAAATAATTCTTTAAAAAGAGGGTTTTATAACATCTGTTATAAGATAAGCTCTAACTTTCATATTTATTTAGATATACAGTCTTTCATGTACAGAAATATGACTTGGTTTGCGTAGTAGAGTATGTTTTTAGATGTGAATTACACTCACTAAATTTGTTATGTTTCTCGGCGTCATCCAGTTATATGACCTAAAATGGGCGCCCATGTTGCCGGTTCATTGGATGAAAAAAATCCGGTACCGGGTCCTAACCATCATGGGAGCGAAATCTGTGACTGCCCCAAATCTTTCTTTCTGAGTCCACTTGCTATTCTACCGTTTCCAAAGAAAACGGAATCAAGCACTTTGAGAAAAAGAAAATCGGTGGGAAGTGCCATTTTAACGGGTACTCCTTATAAGAATCAACTGAGCTTGGAAACGAAAAATAGAGAACAGAAAGAGAAGATAAAACAAGCTGCAGCTAAGAAAATCCAATTAGAAAATGCTAAATCTAAAAATTGAAATAGTCAGAACAAGCAAAGGAAAGAGCATGAAGTCAAAGCAAAGATCTGTTCTGATAAAGAAGAAAAGAGTGCCTAAAAACCAGTATTTGGAGTATAGAGAAACAGATTCAGAGGATGAACACAGGTGTATTTATTGCGATAAACTATTTGCCACCTCTGCAGCTGGTGAAGGTTCGATCCAGTGTCCAAGTGCCGTAAGTGGGCGCATAGGGATAGTTGAGAATGTCGATGGTGTGTATCTTTACGATATGTGGTCAAATATTCCAAGTTTTCGGGTGAGGCGGAAATAGGCATTACTTAACTTATTTCTGCGTTTATTATGGGCTATTATTTTTGGATCATAATTTTCAAATATTCCATTTTATTGTTTTTTCAAAATTATTTGCGACACTTTTTAGGTAGAATTTGTATGAAATACTACATATTGGGATCTCTCCTATGTTGGAATTTCGTAATGTTTTTGCAGATCCATACCGATCATGACACCTAGAACCCAAAACCGCCCCCAATAAAAACGTTATATATATGTCACTTTTTTATGGACATGATAACTTTAATAATTGTGAACAAATTATTTTCCAAACTGTTACATAACCAACATTGAATGCAACATTTATTATAAATAATCTTAATATTATCTACAACTTTTATACTGACAAGTTTTTGATATGAACAATTCTTACAGAAAAAAAGTAAATAAATAAATAAAGGGGGGAATAAAGAAGATGTTTTCCAAACTGTTACATAAAATCAAGGGGCATAAAATCTCGGTCAGGTTCGTTAATGGGCAAAATCGACAATGGGGGTGAAAATAGGGAGAGGTTTTGTGAAAAACGAAGTAATCCCATAATTTCTTAATTATAATAGATATTGACTCAAATTAAAATTATTATTACTTCTAAAAAATGGGCCAAAAATTTATGTATGACAGATTTTTGATTTTTGATGAAACTAAAAATGAGCTCAAGAGTCGAAAAAAAAAATAGACATTTGGGGAGAAAAAAATTGACAATTTCGTCAGTTCTCAAGATATCAAATCCAATTACATTAATTATAAATAGTCTTAATATTTTCTAGAACTTTTATATTGACAAGTTTTTGATAGGAACAATTCTTACAGCATAAAAAAAAATAATAATAATAAATAAATAATAATAAATAAATAAAAAATAAAAAACGGAGAAATAAAGAAGAAAAAAATCCATAATTTCGTCAAATCATAAAATATCAAATCCGCATGAATTTATTATATATCTTCTTAATATTATCTTCAACTTTTATATTGACAAGTTTTTGGTTGGACAAATTCTTACAGCAAAAAAGCAAATTAAAAATACATAGAGGTTAAAGAAAAAAAAATATCGTATTAGGATGTACTCAAATCCCAACTGCTTATTTTCTGAGTTATTTTTAAATTCATTTTTGCTTTCAAACACACCCTTTTTGTAGGCTCTCTTATTCAGAAACTATATAATGTACTGTAATGGCCGATTTTTTGATACAGGCAGAATTTATTTTTAAAAATTATTTCAAAGTGGGCATTTAGAACCGAATTTCTGAAAACGATTGTGTTCGAAACGAAAAATATAGTCCTACTAAGAAAATAATTGTTTGTAAATCAACTTCTAATTAACTGAACGAAAAATAAAAACATGGGCCACTTATCACTTAAAAAATATATCAGAATGTTTCATATTTTTCCTTTTAAAAATGTGTCAGAAATTTTCGAGTTGTTGAGCATGGAAAAATATTTTTTGAATACTGCCTTAACATGATTCTGATAAAACCAGCTCTCATATAAAAAATGAAATTAAAAACTCATCAAAAGCGGCCAGATAAAATTGTTAAAGTGGGTTTACCTCTAATCATGATTTAGTTTTTGTTGGTGAAATTAATACTTGACTTCGAAATCTACCTGCGCCTGTTGGCCGAACCGACAGGGATTTTTTATTTTAAAATTTACATTAAAAAATGTATGTATGCTATTTGATTGTAAAACATTTTATTTCATTATGAACTGAAATAATTACTTTTATATCCTTTACTTTATCAATAAAGAACAATTTACAATTATTTTTAAATGGAGGATCATTTTGCTTTGGTGGGTGTAAAATGATCCTCTGGAGACTTTTTCAAAAATCTATTTTTTCTTCATTACTCAATTTTGGTTTAAAATATTATTAAAATATGTTTATAATGCAAAATAATGTGTAAAACATATTAGCCTATGGCCAAAGTTTTACTTAATCAATTACGTTATTTTACATAAGTTTTCCCCTTAAAGGGATCATTTTAGGACACCTTCCCCTATATTTTTTAAATAATTATACTTCCTCCTTAATAAAAAAATAACTGAAAGGTAACAATTAATATATATATTTTTTTTAATTTTAGAAAAATCACAATGTTGAAACTAAACATTAGTTTAGTTAACCAATGGAAAATTTTATTCAGTATTGTGCGTGGTTCGTCATAGTATAAGCTCAAAGCTTCCAAAATACACAAGAATTCCAAACGTGATAAACGCGCGTGAATCTCTTTAAGTATACTAATCTCATTTTGTAAACACTGATAACACGACCTAGAAATCCGTAGGGATAAATTCCACTGAATCTTTCAAAACGACATAATAATGTTTACATTACGTGGATGCCTAAAATATAAGATCGGTGAAAAGAAATTAAAAAATAAATAGCTTATGTAATATTTATACTTTTACAGCTGTATAGGAATTTTTTGTACATTATAAGTACGCACAATTTAACTTTCCTTGATGAGTTTTCTTCATGGAAACCATTTGTGTATATTTATGAATTTACAAATATTTAAAAACATACAAAAAAAGTATATAAACAATAATAAGAAAAAAAATATAAAAGTAAAATTATTTAAAAAAACACTCTTATTGCAAGCATTCAGCATTCATCTTGAAAATTACACCTAGTTTTTTTTTTTTACTGCATTTCATGAATTTTCTCAAACATTTCTGTTAATTTGGCGCGGGCAACAAACACGATTCAGAAAAACTTAATGATTTTTGAAAAGCTTGATAAAAAGTGTTGATAAGTGAATTTATTATATATATATATATATATATATATATTCGTAAATAGAGCTGCAGAAACAAAAACGAAACAATATTTAAAATATATATTTACGGTTTCTATATTGATTTCTAAACGTATAATCGTAAATTAATTAATATTAAACTATACACTGATAAACGCATACTTTTTAACAATATTAATTTCTTATTTATAATTTATTTTCTACTTTTTATCACCTTAAAATGTTTCATTGTTTCAGTTTCACAGTGATCTAGCGTATTTTGGCAAGCGTTTATTGGACCATATTTAAATTAATTTGTTTCCATACAAATGTACGAGTTACAGGATACTTCGCGATTTATGACATGTGCCGTACTAATTAAAAAGTTCCTTTAAATTAATGCATTAATTTATAATTAAGTTGAAAAAATATTAAAATGTTGTATTGTCATAGCATATCAAGATGCAGGTTAAAAATCAATTGCAAAATTCCATATTTAGATATAAAAACCAGGTTGTGTTAAACAAGTAATATAAAAATTTTGTTTTTAAAGTCAATTCCTACTTAGGTCATCAAAGAAAAATGCAATATAATCCCTTAAGCTAATATTAGTTTTTGTTGCATTACAATATCTCAATATGTTGATTTTCTATAAGAAAGTAGGTTTACAATGGAAGTCTATGGGAATTTGGCAAAATATTAGAGATATCGCCAAGTTGGCGTCCCTTTTGGCGACTCAACGTGGTCGCCAAATTTGGCGATATATTGCCAAGTTGGCGACAAACTTGGCGGAATTTGGCGACAGAACAGGGTCCCTCCTATGGTAACCCCCCTCATAGATATGAAGATGCATTAAATGCTGTTCAATAACCAATGGCCTCCATTTTATCTCCCATATAAAACTAAAATTAATTAATTAAAATTTAACTAATTAATTAATATTTGAAAAATCTGTATTAATATCAATTGTCATCTGGTACAAGTTAAAAAAATTATTTCAACTTGATAGGATGAATAATAAGTATTTTATTAAAGATTGAAAATTTGAACAAGATATATAAACATAGGGAGAGGATGAACTAATAGTAGGAATTGAATAAAACAGCGTAAAAAGAGTAAACAATGAAGAAAGAAAGATAACAAACATAACAAATCTATGACATACATAATAATCTGAAATTATAAGGACATTTTAAAAAAAATTAAGAAATTATAAAAACAACAAAGTAATATCACATTATAAAATCACATTATATATAGCAGGCCGGTCCAGCTTTATACAAATTGAAACTGTATGTATGGTACTGATGCGGACATTGTATATAGATTGAAACATCTAATATGGATGTTATTCTGTGATGTTAATGTGTTGTTTTTATATAACATATTTTTTGAGTGTATTTTTAATTTTAAAGATCAATTAATAAACATGACAGTCATAATCACATATGTATGTTTATGCACTTATAATTTTATTTAAAAAAGTACAGAAAACATGTAAAATTACATAAAATTACAACATAATATTGGAAAAACGTACAGAGAGCAATGAGTTTAGTTTATGGTTAATCCTGTGTGTACGCTTGTGCATCTTTATTTTTATTTAGAAAAATATACATCATGACATAAATAGATTTATAAAATGACAATGGAACTTTTTCAAATAAAACAATATTTGTTTAATTTTATCTTTCTATAATTAATTAAGTTAAAAATATTAAATTTAATCTTCACCATCATTATTAAATGAATAACTTTGAACGTTATTAGTATTTTGAATAACATAGTTTTATATGATGCAGCAAAGTCAAATTACAGCAAGCAGACACAATTTAATCACCTTTCGCATCGTGATTTAAAAAATATTTTAGCATTAAATCTATTTCCCTGTATATATGGGTGCGTTCAAAATTTTTTTTAAATAAATTAAATGATAAAAATTAATTAAAAATATAAAACATTAGGGGTGTAAAAGAAGTGCTTAGAATTTGCATTTCAAATGAAGAATGCATTTATAATTAAAATAAATTGAAAAGTTCCCAGTAAAACTGATGACATTGGGCTCACAGACTATTCACACTAATTGTATATATTATACTCATATTTCAAAGAACAATGACCTCGAAAAAATAAATTAAAGAGGGATTAGCCCCCACCTCTCTGTTTACCATCTTTATACTTAACAAATGAAGCTCCAAATCTTATCAGGGAAGCGCCTTATCAGAATAAACCGGGATACTAAATTTCAAGCAAATCAGACAGAAAAACCCATTTATCTAAATTAAGAGGGGGGGGGGGATTACACCCCGTTTCCCCTTTATACTTAACCAATGAACCCCCGAAACTAGTAATAGTACCTTAGCAGAATGACCTATTTACAAAATTTGAGGCAAATCGAATAATTCTGCCGAAAAAAACCATTTATCTAAATTAAGGGGGGGTTACATATCGAGCCCCCCTTTATAATTAAGTAATGAACCCCCATAAGTACTCAGGGAACGGACTTATCAGAATTAACCAATTTACAAATTTTGATTCTAATCAGATAACTCTGCCTGAAAAACACATTTATCTAAATTGAGGGGGGTTAACCCCACCCCCACCCGTTTTCCATTTATACTTAACCAATGAACATAAATTGAATAATTCTGCCGAAAAAAAAACATTTATCTAAATTAAGGGGGATTACATACCGAGCCCCGCTTTATAATTAAGTAATGAACCCCCATAAGTACTCAGGGAACGGACTTATCAGCATTGACCAATTTACAAATTTTGATTCTAATCAGATAACTCTGCCTGAAAAACCCATTTATCTAAATTGAGGGGGTTTAACCCCCCCCCCCGTTTTCCATTTATACTTAACCAATGAACACCCCAAAAGTATTCAAAGAAGAGCCTTATCAGAATGAACCTATTTACAAAATTTTATACAAATCGGAAAATCCTACCTGAAAAACCAACTTATTTAAATTAAGGGCGGGTAGCCCCGTTCCCTCCTCTATAGTTAGCCAATGAACCCCCAAAAGTAATCGGAGAAGCACATTATTAGAATAAACCTATTTACAAAATTTGATACAAATTGTTAAATTCTGCCTGAAAAACCAACTTATTTAAATTAAGGGCGGGTAGCCCCGTTCCCTCCTCTATAGTTAGCCAATGAACCCCAAAAGTAATCGGAGAAGCACATTATTAGAATAAACCTATTTACAAAATCTGATGCAAATCGGCAAATTCTGCCTGAAAAACCCATTTATCTAAATTAAGGGGGGGGGGGATTTGCCACCGTTACGCCCTTTATACTTAACCAATAAACCCCCAAAACTAATCAGGGAAGCGTCTTATCAGAATGAACCTAGAAAAAAATTGAAGCAAATTGGATATTTCTATGAAGAGTTATCGCGTTACGTACGTACATACAGAACCTGCGGCTCAGGCTTTGATAGCCTGTGAGCTAAAAAAAAAGAATATTAATAAACAATTAAATTTAAAAAAAAAAAAAACCGACTGCGTAAAAAGCGAACTAATTAATTATTTCTCATCAATGTAAAACTATTTTTTTGTAATTCCTACTATTAGCTCACACTCTCGCTATATATATTTTGTTCAAATTTTCAACCGATAATAAAATACTTATTATTCATCCAATCAAGCTCAAATAATTTTTTTTAACTTGTAGTGGATGACACTTGATGTTAATCCAGTTTTTTTCAAATATTAATTCATTAATTAAATTAAATTAATTAATTTTCATTAATCGAGAGATCCCTCTTCTTGATCAAGGTATTTTAAGACCGAGAGAGCCCTCTTGCTCAAGGAATTTTAAGCGCCACTCAAGAGGAAAGAAGAATGGGAGAAAAAAAATTCTCTTATTGACCTAAGTAGGAATTGGCTTAAAATATTTTTTTATATTACTTGTTTATATTACTTACCTATTTTTTTTATTTACTTGTATTGATGATTTTTAAGTTGTGTTTAATTGTTAGTTCCTATCTATAAACACTTTTTTAATGAGGTCTATAGATGTCTATGAAGGTCAGAGTTGCAGTAAAGCTAGAGATCCTACATACACAACTTCCAGGTTGTATAATATTTTAACGGAGCTTCTGACTGTAAAATAGTCAATGAAATATCGTCTTCATTTTGAAAGACCTATCCAATGATATGCCACTCAATAGAGTGCGTAATTTTTTTTTTAGTCTCTACCACCATTTTGTATTTTATGGCCGCCATTTTGAATTTGTATAAACAAAACCTAGCGTATAACCATCGGGCCGTTAAGACGAATTGATAGAGACCTCATTCATTAAAATCCATCCAGCCGTTGGGATGTTTCGAGGGTATAAATAAATCCATATACATATATACGCGTGAAACACATAACCATTCTTTTAAGTAAAAAATGTATATCGCGTTCTAAAACTATTGTTTTACTGCATATTTTCAAAATGTATTGAGTCTTATATTTTTTAAGCAGCAAAAACTACTGAAAATTTTAAAGCTTTTTGTTTAAAAACCCTTAGATTTATTTGTAGAATATTTCTAAGTGAGTATTTACACAGCCATATACTTTTGAAATTTCTTTTTTTGAAAATTAATTTCTTCTTTATTATTATTATTATTTTCAGTAATAAGAATATTTCACATACTGCACGTAGGATAATCGATGGTCTATTTATTTACAATACTTAAAAAACAGTCTGTATTTGAAATACGAGTGGGGTTCAATAATTATTGTCCCTAGTGTGCAAAAAATATTTGTATTGCGATGGTTGTTGTGAAATATCGAAGCCTAATGTTTTAGATGCTCAATTTCAGAATCGTAGCTTCTATATTCACATAGTTTTGGAGGGAGGAGTAAAAGGGGGTGGGGTGGGAATGAAAGTCTGATTTTTAGCTTATGGGGCTAGATATATGACAGTGGATGATACGTAACTACTGTCGTTTGGACTCGAGATCATAGTGATGTTGCCACATCTCATCCACTGTCACAAATGTAGTCTCATAAGCTCCAAACCAGCATTTCACCCCTCAACCCCCCCTCCTTAAAAACGCTCCCAAAAATCCCCCTTTAAATCTTTACCCCTCCTTCCAAAACTATGTTAATATAGCAGCTATGGTTCTGAAATTGAGCATATTGCATATTGGCATTTAACAGATTAGGCTTCGATAATCCAGATCAACCATCGCAGTACAAATATTTTGTGTACATTAGAGACAATATTTATTCAACCACCCACGTAATCTCCTACCAAAAACAAGTAATACAAAAATTTTGTTTTTAAAGTCAATTCCTACTTAGGTCATCAAAGAAAAAATTAATATAATCCCTTAAGCTAATATTAGTTTTTGTTGCATTAAAATATCTCAATTTGTTGATTTTCTATAAGCAAGTAAGTTTACAATGGAACTCTATGGGAATTTGGCGAAATATTAGAGATATTTGGCGATATATCGCCAAGTTGGCGACAAACTTGGCGGTATTTGGCGACAGAACAGGGTCCCCCCTATGGTAACCCTTTATTGAAAATACTTTCATTGATCTTCAATAACCAATGGCCGCCATTTTGTTTCCCATGCAAAACTAAAATTAATTAATTAAAATTTAGTTAATTAATTAATATTTGAAAAAACTGCATGAACATCAATTGTCATCCTGTACAAGTTTAAAAAAATTTATTTCAACTTGATAGGATGAATAATAAGTATTTTATTAACGATTGAAAATTTGAACAAGATATATAAATATATAAATAAATAAATATATGTATAAATAAATGTAGGGAGAGCGTGAACTAATAGTAGGAATTGAATAACTTTTATTAGTTCAGAAATATGTAAAAAATTTAAGTCTGAATATCTCAACCATATCGAAAACATATATAATTTTATGTATAAGCTATTGACTGAAACATAAAAAACAATAGGCCATTTTAGGAGCATTAATTTACTCAACAGGTTATAAAAAAGTCATTAAATTCAAGTTTTTCACGAAATTGTGTGCGAAAACTGCAAAATGACAGCCTTGAATAAATTGACTTTCAAAATAAAGAGTTCTGCATATGGTGGTATGTGTTGTTCTTACAACAAGTTTTATTTTAAAGTGAAATTTTGAAAACTGCTGTATTTAAATTAATATATTGGTCCAAACACAATGCGCGTTAACAAACAGTTTTATTTAAAATTAAGGATTTGCCGAAACAGGTTTTTAAGACCGAAACCGAATTTTGATAATTTTCCTATTTTTGGTCAAAAATGAAAACAATAATGTCCAAAAATTTATTTTAAGTAATTAATACGTACATATATATACAATAGTAAATCTGCAGATCAAGAGCCTCAACGTCAGCACTGCAAGTCATTATTTTTAAACACACTTTTGGGTAACATTCAACTCCCTGCAAACCGCAATTTAAAGTTTTCAAATTACGTAATTATTTATAAGAATAAAAAATACGAAGTTTTCAGACATTATAAGCGTTAATTTAAAAACGTTATGTAAGGATATTCTGAAATTTTCATGAGCTGCTAATTCTGGTATTTTTTTTTTCAGATAATAAAGTAGATTTCTTCAAGGGGGCGGAGCCCCCTGAACCCCCCCCCCCCCCCCCGTGATTTCATTAAATTTACATATGTAACATTTTATTCATTGTGCTAGCGGTTATCGTAAATCTTAGATTGATTTTTAGCTTTATTTTTTAATACCGGTGAACAGAAGAAAATTTACATTGACGCAATTATATTAAAAGTTTAGGTTATGAACGAAAAAGTAATTTCCTTTTAAAAATAAAATAATTTTAATTCATATTTTCTGAAATGAGGATGCATTAGGAAGTAACACTCGTCAAAAAATATTTTTTCAGGCAATCTAGTTAATGTTTGGCTTTTAAGACTGAAAATATTTATTTCCCGATACAATGACGTCATTTTCAACAGAGATAATTTTTCGGTGCATAATTTTGACATTTACTATCTATTCGCTTTTCAAAAGTTTTTTTCTTATTGAAATTTTCAATTAAAAATTAAACATTTCTGTTAGCCGTGTGCAGACGATAAACCGTGAGATATTGGTAACATTTTTTTTTTTTTATATTAAGAATTAATATCATAACACAAGGCCCTTTTATTTAAACCTCAAAGCATATTCGCTTTGTTTTTGATACATGAGGTAAAATTCACCCTCTTTTCGCATTTTCGTTTTATTTCCAATATGAAGACGTATATCCATGTCTATTGCTTATTTCATTTTCCTCTTGCACATGAATATCTTTCAAATCAAAGTTAACGTGTTAGGGTAAATTATTATTGCGGGATTCGATTTTCTTGGCAACGGTGAAAAAAAAAAAAAAAAAAAAAAAAAAAGGAATGTTAAATTTTATAGAAAAATGTCAATTTATTCCTTATGAAAATAATGAACTTTTTAATTTAAAAGAAATGTATTTGAACAAAATAAATAGAACATAGCCTGCCTTTATTTCTGGCATAAAATCCATCTATATTTTGCAAAGACAAAAGGTTTGTTTGTAAAAAAAAAAAAAAAAATTCATCCCTTTTTGACGTTCATTTGACTTCAAACAATTACACATACTTTCACATCTGCGATATTTTTAGGCGTAGTTACGTTGCTAGGCAACAGTTAAAAAAATTTAAAACAATGAAATGTGTACATTCTAAAGAAGAAAATTTATAAAAGAAAATATTTTATGTTATTGGAACGCATATATATAATCCCTCCATAAGTTATACACCGAATTTAAAAACTCTGACAAATGCATAGAAAAAATTTCAAACTAATATGAACATTGTGCGATTCCAATTAGGAAATTTCATAATCCATAATTTACCATTTAAATCCTTCAATCATATGGGTCATTTCCTTTCAACAAATAAAAATAGAAAAATCGTCTGAATTGCCATAAAAAAGCATTATTGTGAAAAAAAATAATATCTTATATTTTCCGAACGAATGAACCAAATATAACAAAAAACTATACAGCTAATTCCGGGTACCTCACCAACATACCCAATTAATTTCAAGTTAATCGGGTGCTTTTTGCGGCAGTTATCGCGAAACAGACAGACAGACTAACAGACAGACTAACGGAAACCAAAACATTTCGTGTCTCCACAGTAAGCCTTCACTGACGTTTCGGCAATAATTTCCGAAACGTCAGTGAAGGCTTACTGTGGAGACACGAAAAGTTTTAGTTTCTGTTAGTCTGTCTGTCTGTTCCGCGATAACTTCCGTAAAAAGCATCCGATCGGCTTGAAATTTACTGGACATGTTGATGAGGTACCCGGACTTAGCTGTATAGTTTTTGCTTAAATTTGGTTCATTCGTTCGGGAAATATGGAACATTTTATTTTTCTCTATAATGCTTTTCTATGGCAAGTCAGACGATTTTCAGATTTTCATTTGTTGAAAGAAATGGCTCATATGGAAAATCGATTTAAATGGTAAATTTTTGATACTGAAATTTTTAAATAAGATTATTAAATTATTCCAATTAGTTTGAAATTTTGTCAATATATTTGCGAGATTTTTTTAATTAGGTTTATAATATTGAGGTTAATTTTATGCATGTTTTCCAATAATATAAAGGATTTTGTTTTATCAATTTGACATAATGCATATTTCATTTTTTTTCTCCTTTCTTTCATCTGTTGCCTAGCAACGTATTTGGTCCTAATAATATTAGCATAGTTGCGTGTATAATGTTTGAGTAAAGCCAACGTCAAAACGGATGAATTAATGCATTTGTATCTTTGCATATAGATGGATTTTAGCCCAGAAATAAAAATAAGCAATATTTCACTTATTTTATTTATTTTATTCAAATATTTTGACAAAAAATACAAAAGTTCATTATTTTCATAGGGAATAACGTAACATTTTTCCATAACATTTACCATTATTTCTTTAATTGTTGCCAAGAAAATCAACACATGGAATAATATTTTCTTTTAAACAATTTTCAATTGAAATGTCTTGTCGTGTAACAGCAAAATGAAAAATAAAATTAAGAATAGAAAAATTAATATGGCGGCATATTGGAAATAAAAGAAAACTCTCGAGTATTTCTTAATATAACAAGATGATAAGTTTTGAGTAAGTACGCATAGCGGGTGAATTAGTCGTCATTTATCGAAAATAAAGATGCTGGAACAAAAAGATCTTGGGTAAAATAAAATTAACTATTATTCACGGAGGAAAGAGATAGATGGAGATGCAGTATGCCGTAAAAACAGTTTGCAATACGATGCGCGTTAATCTCAGATTTAAATGCACTCATTCGGCCCAAACAAAACAAGCATGCGGAACAGGGACCGAATTCTTTGACTTCATCCGTGCATTTTTCCTGTAAAATGAAAATGATCTGCTTATATTTAAGCAATAAGCATTCTAAGGTAGCATTTCATTGTATTATGAATTAAAAACTCTATTACTAAAAATATTATTCTTTTTTTTTTTTTTTTTTTTTTTTTTTTTTTTTTTTTTTTTTTTTTTAAGCACGTCGTTGTGTTGTGCCGAATGTAGCGGATTTTAGGGTTACATTTTTGGCGTCACTTCAAGATTTATTGTCTGCGTACGGTTAACATGAATATTTTATTTTAAATTTAAATTTTATTAGTTTGTAAAATAAAAAATATATGCTTATCCTTATAAATCACAGCGTAAAAAAAAATCTAAGATATACTATAACCATCCGCACAATCAATAAAAAATTACGAATGTAAATTTAAATAGACTACGGGGGGTTCAGGGGGACAGAGCCCCCCCCCCTGAAGAAATGCAATTTTTGATTTAAAAAGCTACCAGAATAAGTAGCTCATCAGAATTTCAGAACATCAATATATAACCACTTGTTTAACACTTTTAATTTCTGAAATTTTACGAAGTATCTTGTAAGCTTATAAATATTTGCGTAATTTGAAAAATTTTAAAAACGATTGTAGGAAGTTGAATATTACGCAAAGAGTGTTAAAAAACAATGACTTGCAAAGATGACGTTGAAGCTCCTGATCTGCAGATTTACTAGTTCCCGAAACGTCAGTGAAGGCTTACTGTGGAGACACGAAAAGTTTTGGTTTCCGTTAGTCTGTCTGTCTGTTAGTCTGTCTGTCTGTTCCGCGATAACTGCCGCAAAAAGCATCCGATCGGCTTGAAATTCCCTGGGCATGTTTATGATCTCCCCGGATTTAGCTGTATAGTTTTGGGTTAAATTTGGTTCATTCGTTCGGAATATACAGAAATTTTATTTTGTGATATAATGCTTTTCTATGGGAAGTCAGACGATTTTCAAATTTTCATTTGTTGAAAGAAATCGCTCGTATGAATAATAGATTTAAATGGTAAATTTTGGATGCTGAAATTTTTAAATAAGAGTATTAAATTATTCTTATTAGTTTGCAATTTTGTCAAAACATTTGTCAGAGCTTTTAAATTAGGTGTATAACTTATGATAGAATTTTATACATGTGTTCGAATAATATAAAACATTTTATTTTATGAATTTACTTATATTTCATTTTTTCTTTTAACCGTTGCGTAGCAACAGCATCTCATCTAAAAATATCATAAATGTGAAAGTATGTATGGTTTTTTGAAGTCAAATCAAAGCAAAAGGAATGAATTAATGAATGCCTTTGTATAGATATTTGCATATAGATTTATTTAAACGCAGAAATGAAAATAGTATTTATATACTATATAGAATAGTATTTTCATTTATTTATTCAACTATTTGATTATAAATGAAAAAGTTCGCTATTTTCATACAGAATAAACTGACATTATTCTGCTAAATTTTATAAACTTTATTGTTGCCAAAAAAAAAATGAATAACAATTTCTCCCAAAGAGTTAATTTTAATTTGTAAGATTTTCACGTGCAAAAGAAAAATGGAATAAGCAAATAAAAAATAAAAAAAGGATATATAGGACAGGAATGAATACATATAAACATTTCACACCAAATACCACCTAAAATAGTTTTTGTAGCAGTATTTTCCCAGCACTACGAAGAAAGATTCCTCGATTTACACGATTTTACTTGGCCTTCCTTTTCTCATTCTTTGCGATTTCATTATCGCAATTGCGTGCATTAATTGGCACAAAATTTTACATTTTTATGACTGAGATATATGTAAGGCCATACAAATAAGAAATTCCGTATTGTCTCCTATAAAATGTGGTAAAGTGTTGGTTAATCATATATGTTTTTATTAAGAGGAGCAGAGCTGCCAAGCCTCCGGTATTCTGGATACCAGTATTTTAATACAGAAAATGTTACTTTATTTAATTGAAACATTTGCGCGATTTAAAAGAACATTTTCTCTAAGATAATAGTGATGTGCAAAAAGCTTGAGACTTGGCATGTCTGGTGGGGGGTGAAATGTTTTACTTAATACATTTATCTCTATTTTAATGCTACGTGAACAACGTCCGTGTAACAGCTTGTAGAGTGTAAAATAAATTAAATTATTAAAATAATCCTTATTACGAAAAATGAAACAGAAAGTCCGGCTAAGGGAAATGAAATGTTAGTTAACCTTTCGTAATTTGACCTGAACATAGGTTTGCGTCAAATTTCAACGGTATTTGTAACATCACGATTTTAAATTAAATGTAGATACTATTAAAAGAAAATCACAAAAAATACTTAAAGGCGCCAAATCATGTTTATCTATTTAACGATGATGAATTATTAACTGTTAGGTTTAGAAGCCCCCCTACTTTAGGGTGATTTTAGTAAGTTAATGCTATCGAGTACATTTTTTGATATTTAGATTAGATCTTAGATATAAATATTGCAGAATGGTAATCAAAATTATTTTTTTATAAACAAAATTTATAAAGGTATTAGATGTCTAAATTAGATGTTTCAATTTACATTTCCAAAAGTTCTTTATCCATTAGATACAGGTATTTGTGGTTAGCAGGCAAGTAAATACTGCTGTATGGATATTAGGATAACGTAAAATGCTTGACCGAATTATTGCTTATCCTTATAAATCGCAGTGTAAAAAGAAATCTAAGATATAGGGTAATCATTAACTCAATCAGTAGAAAATTACAAATGCAAAATAAATTACACAACGGGGGGTTCAGGGGAGGCAGAGCCCCCCTGAAGAAATTTGCTTTATTATATAAAAATTACTAAAATAAGTAGCTCGTGAGAATTTCAGAATATCCTTACATAACAACGTGTTTAATTTAACGCTTTTACCTGTGAAATGTGAAAACTGATGTCTGAAACCATCGAAATATTTTTTTCCTTTTATAAATGTTTGTGTAATTTAAATAGTTTAAATTTTGTTTTTGTAGAAAGATTAATATTACGCAAAGTTTGATAAAAACAATGAGTTGCAGAGATGACGTTGAGGCTCTTGATCTGCAGATTTACTAGTTGCCGAAACGTCAGTGAAGGCTTACTGTGGAGACACGAAAAGTTTTGGTTTCCGTTAGTCTGTCTGTCTGTTCCGCGATAACTGTCGTAAAAAGCATCCGATTATCTTAAAATTAAGGATGCATGTTGGTGAGGTTACCGGATTTAGCTGTATAGTTTTTGGTTAAATTTGGTTCATTCGTTCGGAATATATAGAACATTATATTTTCCGCCTTAATGCTTTCCTATAGCAATTCAGACGATTTTTCCATTTTTAGGTGCGTTCGTAATTATATAAATACGTAGCACCTATAGTCGTCGTTCAGTCCGTCCGTCTGTCCGTCCGTCTGTCCGTCTGTCCGTCTGTCCGTCCGTCTGTCCGTCTGTCCGCATATAACAGAGCAAAAACTACCCAACCGAATGGTCTGAAATTTTTAATTTATGATTGTTGCAAAATTTTGTCGAGCCATTTCAAATTTTATGAAAATCGGATGTATAGTTTAATTACAGGGACAGTCAAAAATTTTTCTTTACATTACGGCCAATGGGAAAAATTATTACAAGTGCATTTTAATGATGTTACAGCCTTCCGAATGGTCTGAAATTTTAAAGATATAATTGCTGCAAAATTTTGTCGAGCCATTTCAAATTTTAGGAAAATCGGATGTATAGTTTAATTACAGGACAGTCAAAAGTGTTTCATTACATTACGGGGAATGGGAAAAAAAATATTGGAAGTGCATTTTTATGATGTTACAGACTATGCACTTTATGAAGTGCAAAAAAATATACATTCAGTACAATATGGGGTGCAAGAAATAATTATAAAACTAGTTATAGTACGAACGCACCTCATTTGCCACGTTTGACGAGCAATTTCCAACTTGTTATTTGTTGAAAGGAAATGGCTCATATGATTGAAAGATTTAAATGATAAATTATGGATGATGGAATTTCCTAATTAGAACCATACATTATTCATATTAGTTTGAAATTTTGTGTATACATTTGTCAGAGTTTTTTAATTCGGTGTATATCTTATGGAGGGATTTTATATATGTGTTCCAATAATATAAAATATTTTCTTTTTTTAATTTACTTTTTTTCAATCACATATTTCATTGTCTTAATTTTCTTTTAACTGTTTCCTAGCAACGGAAAGGTGAATTTGATCTCATATATCAAAAATAAAACAAATACGCTTTGAGGTTGAAATAAAAGGGGCTTGTGTTATGATATTAATTCTTATTATAAAAAAAAAAAAAAAAAAAAAAAAACGTTACTAATATCTCACGGTTTATCGTCTGGAAGCAACTAACAGAAATATTTAATTTTTAATCGAAAATTTCAATGAGAAAAAAAAAAAAACTTTTGAAAAGCAAATTGATAGTAAATGTCAAAATTATGCACCGCAAAATTATCGCTGTCGAAAAGGACGTCATTGTATCGGGAAATAAATATTTTCATTCTTAAAAACAAACATTAACTAGATTGTCTGAAAAAATATTTTTTGACGAGTGTAAGTTCTTAATGCCGCCTCATTTCAGAAAATATGAATGATTTTTTTTTTAATCTTCAAAAGGAAATTACATTTTCGTTCGTAAAACCTAAACTTTTAATATAATTGCGTCAATGTAAATCCTTTTCTGCCCGCCAGTATTGAAGAATAAGGCTCGGAAGTGTAAAAAGATTTACCATAATCATTAGCGCAATCAATAAAAAGTTACATATGTAAATTAATGAGACCACGGGGGGTTCAGGGGGGCGGAGCCCCATTGAATACTTTTTTATTTACAAAAAATACCAGAATTAGTAGCTCATGAAAATTCAAAATATCCTTCCATAACAACGTTTTTAATTTAACGCTTCTAATGTCTGAAAACTTCGTATTTTTTATTCTTATAAATAATTACGTAATTTGAAAAATTTAAATTGCGGTTTGCAGGAAATTGAATATTACTAGAGTGTGTCTAAAAACAATGAATTGCAGATCTGACGTTGAGGCTCCTGATCTGCAGATTTACTAGTTATTAATTAATGATGTATGTTTATTACATATACATAATTGCCGAAACGTCAGTGAAGGCTTACTGTGGAGACACGAAAAGTTTTTAGTTTCTGTTAGTCTGTCTGATAGTCTGTCTGTTAGGCTGTCTGTCTGTTCCGCGATAACTGCAGCAAAAAGCATCCGATCGGCTTGAAATTCACTGGACATGTTGATGAGGTACCCGGACTTAGCTGTATAGTTTTTGCTTAAATTTGGTTCATTCGTTCGGGAAATATGGAACATTTTATTTTTCTCTATAATGCTTTTCTATGGCAAGTCAGACGATTTTCAGATTTTCATTTGTTGAAAGAAATGGCTCATATGAAAAAGGGATTTAAATGGTAAATTTTTGATGCTGAAATTTTTAAATAAGTTTATTAAATTATTCCAATTAGTTTGAAATTTTGTCAATATATTTGCGAGATTTTTTTTTATTAGGTTTATAATATTGGGGTTAATTTTATGCATGTTTTCCAATAATATAAAGGATTTTCTTGCAAGAAATGCAATTTTTGATTTAAAAAGCTACCAGAATAAGTAGCTCATCAGAATTTCAGAACATCAATGTATAACCACTTGTTTAACACTTTTAATTTCTGAAACTTTACGAAGTATCTTGTACGCTTGTAAATATTTATGTAATTTGAAAACTTTAAAAAACAATTGTAGGAAGTTGAATATTACGCAAAGAGTGTTAAAAAACAATGACTTGCAAAGATGACGTTGAGGCTCCTGATCTTCAGATTTACTAGTTAATTAATTATGCATGTGGTGCAAGTTGCTTCTCCGTGCCGCTGACCAAATTGTTTTATTTTATCTTTTATAATTTTATTTGTATTTGATCATCTGTTATAGTAGAACTTTCTCGAAGAGTATTTGAAACACTTCTGCGGTTTCAAACTAAAATTTATCTGTTACGGTTAAGTCAACGGCTTTTAATGAGCACGTAAAAAGCGTCTTCAAAGATTAGTCCTATATCCATGGCTTGCTATATAATTCGCACTCACGTCTTGAGTAAGTGATAACTGATAATTCTAAAACGCGAAGTTGATAGTAATACATAAAATGTGTGTCATTTCAGACTATGCAGCTCAAATCAAAAAATAATGTTGAAAATTTCCGAAGGAAGAAACGAGAGTTTTGGAATACGGGTATTTTTTGGCAGCGTTTAGGCCGAAAACGAATTTTCTGTGAAAATGAGTTTTTTGGCGGGAAACGGAACTGAATTTTCGGTCGATCTCTATTTAAAATACTATAAATGAAATATATTTTAATATGCATGAATTAAAATAACCTTTTTTTAAAAAAAATGTATAGTTTAACAGGTATTAGATAGTTTAAATACTTTTTATGAGACTTTACTACGCATCAAATCTATTTAAATCGAAGAAAAAATGATTTATTAAAATATATGTAGTAGCAAAATGTAAATATTTCGCGATATTTGTATTTGTAATGGAATCGGAGAAGTATGCCAGTAAGGAAAAAGAATTCCATGCTTCTGTTTGCATGACAGGCTGAACAAAGACTATACTTTTCATTTTCTCTTCATGAGTCGAAGCTTGACCTTCAAATTTTCAGACAGGGATTGTCAGAAAGTTTAGACAAATGATGTTGGTTTTAAAAACATGCGTTTATTCCCATTGCTTTATCTTTAAACTCAAATATTTAATGTTTTGTAAAGTTCTTGATATTTATGTCAGGTTTTATGTATAAACAAAAAATGCAATGCAAATCTTGTTAAACTTATTTTTAAAATTCGATCGAAACTTCTATTTATGTATTTTAAACTATTTCTTTTACGTTTTCAACAGAAATGTATATAAATACTTAAATTTTACGAAATTTTGTTAGTTAATTTACTTATTTAAGTCAGTTTTTCTGCAAACTATTTTCTTTCTCGTTTCTTCTTTTTTGTCTTTGTAGTGTTGTGTTTTCAGGCAGATTTCGTATGAAATACTACCTATTGCAATCTCCTCTATGTTGAAATTTATTATATGTGAAGATCTACACTGATCATGACCCCTAGAACGCAAAATAACCCTCAGTAAACAACTTTATCAATCTATCTTTCTATATCTTTATATACATATCACTTTTTTATGACAGGACCAAATCTTACTGAAAAAAAAAAAAAAAATGGGTGCGTTGAAGAAGACAAAGATTCATCAGTCGATTCATCATGCATCAAAAATTCATCAAAAGTATATTCAAAAGAATCCGATCCGCATAAATTTATTATACATCTTCTCAATATTATCTACAACTTTCATATTGACAAGTTTTTGATAGGATCAACTCTTACAGCAAAAAAATAAAATAAAATAAAATAAAATAAAATAAATAAATTAAAATTAAATAAATAAATAAAATAAACAAAGTAGGGGGTTGAAGAAAATATTATCGTATTAAGGGTATACCCAAATCCAAACACCTTATTTTCTGACTCATTTTAAATTCATTTTCGCTCTCAAACGCACCCATTTGGCAGGTTTTCTTATTCAGAAACTATATAATGTGCTGGATTGGTCGATTTGTTGATAATGGCAGAATATATTTCAAAAAATGCTATAAAAGTAGGCATTTTTAACCGAATTTCCCGAAGCGATAATGCTGGAAACGAAAAAATACTGAGAAAATAGTCGTACTGAGAAAATAGTTGTTTGTAAATCAAGTTCTAATTAATTGAACGAAAAATAAAAACACAGGTCGCTTATAAATCTCTTCAAAAAAAATAACTTCAACAAGTTTCCTGTTTTTACTTTGAAAAATGAGCCTGAAAATGTGTCAGAAAATTTCGAGTTGTTGAGCGTGAAAAAAATATTTTTTTGAATGATGCCTTCACATGAATCTGATAAAACCAGCTTTTATAGAAAAATATAATTAAAAATTCGTCAAAGGCGGATCGATAAAATTGTTAAACTAGGTTTTTTTTCTCAAATCTTGTTTTTTTGTTTTTGTTGATGAAATTAATATTTAACTTCGAAATCTACCTCCGCCTGTAGGCCGAACCGGCAAGGGATTTTTTATCGGCTGTTGTTACAGTTAATTAGAAAATTCTTAAATCAATTATTTCTGATTGTAGTTATTTACAAAGAACTATAATGTAATACATACAATATATAGAGAGATATAGGTATTAAGGTGCATATATAACAGTATATAACAAACAAAATAATAATAACAACTGAAAAAAGGTAACTAATCCAGTTTTTATCGCCATATTCAAGTTCACCGCATCAAATTCATAAAAAAATTAAGTACTATTTTTAAATCGGACGCGTTAACTTTAACGATTTTTGTTTTACAAAATTATTTGTATCTCAGTTCAAATATTTAATAAATAAGTTGCAAGCAAACAAATGTAATGTAAATTGTGTGGACTTTACGGAAAATATTAAGCATGTTTTCATTAATTCTGATTTTTAATCTTCTACTTAATATTTTAAAAGTCTTTGGAACACATAATTTAATATTAAATAACTATTTTTTTCTTTTTGTTTTGTGTTAATGTATTTCTTTGTTTATATAAATACATATGCGTTAGTCGCACATTAAATTTTTATTAGTTGGTACATCCAATTTAACTGTTTAGCATCTAGAAAATTGGTATACACCTACATTTCACTACACATAAAGTTGAAAATAAGTTTAATAAATTTAAAAGGATCATAAACTTATTCTATCATAACCTTAATTAATTAATGTAGAAGCATATTTATGGGTTATTAAAAATATATTTGAAACATCTCTATTCATGTAAGAAGAACATAAAATACGAACGCTTTATATGTTTTCTTAATATTTATTATATAATATAACGATATTATTAGAATTCTATACCTTATTGCATTATTGCATCGTAAAAAATAATAACGCACAATGCGAATAAAATAAAATAATAAATTTCTTACAAGCTGAACTGGTTTATTTCTATTTCTTCTCCCATGATAACACCATAAACCTTTATCACCTTTTTCCGACACCTTGTTATTAAATTGAGGTTTAGCACTGACCCTGTTATTGAACTACACTTGCAGGATTGTGCAAAAGTGAATATCAAACCAGTTTTTCTATCTTTTTTTCTTCTTTGAATGATTGCAGTGCTCTTGTTCTGCAAAGTCAATTTTTTATACGTTTATTTTCAACCAAACAAGTTTCGGTTTTTCTTTTTTATTATTATCTTTATGAAAATACGAATAATTGATGTTTATTCTAGCTGCTAGTTAGAACTAAAATGTATTTGATGGATTATAAAAATTAAAAAGTAGAGGAAAATTGATTTATTATGCTTTTATCGATTTTTATTTCCGTTTAGAAAAGTTTTTTTCTTTTTTTTAAACTTATATCTAACTTAGTAAGATATATATATTTACAGATTTTTTTTTTTTTTTTTTTTTTTTTTTTTTACAAAAAATGTTAGCTATTAGATGTGGTTGTTATGAAAGAGTGATTCTCATACTACATGAAAATTACGCGTCTTTGTTTTTTGTCCCTTTATTTGACTCTAGCTGACGCGTCCGGCAATATCCGATCCTGTGATAATAAAACTTAAATATACTTAAAATGAGTGTTGAAGGAGTGTATACTTCAAAACGAAAATATATCCAATCGAATCTATTTTATGTGTCTTCACTGACTTCGGTACCGTACATCCTGGGATTTTTATGATTTTATATTTTTAAGTGAAAATCCATTCAAACGAACTCATAGTTAGTGTTTCATTGCCTTCGGCAACATGCACATTCGAATTTGTGTGATTTTATGTGTGTAAATGACAATCTTTTCAAACATAAAAAGTGGCCTCGATCTAGAGAACTGCTAATTTGTGACAAGATATATTAAACTTTAACTTCTGGCCAACAGTTTCCGTAAAGCCTAAATAACGAAAATTTTTCCAAACGAACCTAATGTTGTGATGTCTTTGGAAGTGTGCACCCTCGAACTGGTAGGATTTAATATTTTTAAACTAAAATCTATCAGAATGAATTTAGTGCAGACGACTCTACTGTGTAGACATATTATGGCTTATGTATTACAATTTATATAAATTTTAATTCAATAAGATATTGTAAGACACTGAATATATATTCCTTTTTACAATGTCAAAAAATAACGAAAACCCAATAATAATGATGATGATGGTGATAATAATAATAATAATAATAATAATAATAATTATTATTATTATTATTATTTATTATTATTTATTATTATTATTATACTAAAACGACATTTTCTCTGCAAACATAGTCCTGATATTTGCATACCAGTTCATATCAGAAGAATGGCTCATTATTTCAGTTGAAATGATATTTTCAAATTATAATTTTCATTTTCGTAATAAATATTTACCAAATCATTTGAAATAAACTTAAACTAACGTAAAATTTTAGCTTAAGCAAATCAAACCATTGTCAATTTTTAAAAAAAGTTCTGGTATTTTAAACGTCACGCTGTGTTACAATCAACTAAAAAGTACTTTCATATTGTTATATTAAATTTTCTTTAAACTTTTTATGCTACAAGAAGAATTTCACTTTAGAAAATTAAGAAAAAAAAGAAGAAAAAAGATAATAAATATATGTTTTTAAAAGCTATAAAAATTTTCATAAATAAAATTTCCTTTAACAAAAATATTTTTTTTGCTACTCTAGAAAACAGTTGTATAGGATCTGAATAAATAATTTTCTGACTAATTATAATATGAATTATTATGCGTAAGTATCGTCTGGGTAAATGATTTCACATAATAAGAATAAATTGTGTATATGAGTTCTTAACACTGAAATATACTTTTATACACTGCAAATGGAGGCGTCTTAAATTCAGACACATATGTGACTGAAAAAGTAATTCAGACATTTAAGTGTCTAAATGTGAAATTTCAGACATCATAGATGTCTAAATTTAAGACACATAAGTGTCTTACTATGATCATGTTATAAATGAACGGAGAAAAATGTCTGAATAATAGTGACATGTCTGAAATTAAGACATTTAGAAATTCAGACACTTAAGTGTCTGAATGCGATACAATTGTATCATATGAGTGATGACTGTACGTACAATTGTATTGCAATATGTATATCAGCGCTATCAGAAAATATTTCCGAATGGATGAAAGATATTTAAAATACTCTTTCATCCATTTAATTTAGTATTTATTTATAAATGAAGAAATCATGGGACATCTGAGAAAATTAGAAAAGTTCGCTTACTAAGGTTTGGAGCTAAGTTATTTTTGGCGCAATAAATAATTAAATAATTGCTTTTCACAAAATATAAAGTTTTCCAAAAATTACTTGTTATCATGATCATATACAGGGAGAATAGCTCACCTAAATACTAAGAGTTATGAGTAGAGGGAGAAAGAAACGTACTGAGGAGCAAGATTTTAGAACATACAGTAAAACCTCCCAAAAGCGACCACGTTCGTTCCAATGAAAAGTGATCGCTCCGAGAGGTGGTCTCTTAATGGAGGTCATGTTTAAATCTAGATTTTAATTTTTGAAAAAAGGTAACAATTAATGTTACTAAAATTTATTTTTCACGTTAGTAAAAGAAACTATAAAAATTTAAGTATCAAAACAAAAGTTAATTATATAAATTAATTACTGCAGAGTTTAAAAAATGAATACATTGACGTTTGCTTTGATTTTACGGTTTTATATTTTATAACTTTTGTTTCCAAGTCTTTTCGAAGTCACGTCAATAAATGCGTTTTTTTTTTTTTTTTTTTTTTTTGACGTGAACAAATAAAGACGATTTGATTAAATTATGTATTTCTTTGAGAGTTTCCCGACAAAATAGGGCAGGGGAGTTTATCGACCGTCATTCTTAATTTGTCATCAGAGTTCAATTTATTACCTAAAAAGGCACAAAGGGGTTTAAATATTTAAAAGTTACCGGTATAAAAATATATATATATAAACTTAGTTTAGAAGTTTGATGAATAATGCGCACTCCGGAACTATTTTTCTAATAAAATCTTCTTCAAGCGACCAGGAAAAAACGGGATTTGTTTCATTTTCTTCAAAGAAATGGGTCGCCCATGGAGGGAGCTCAACTGGGATGGTCTCTGAATGGAGGTATAATTAGTATTGAGCCTGTGGGAATAAATTTCGTTCCATGAAAAAAAATGGTCGTTCAGAGAGGTGGTCGCTTAATGGAGGTGGTCGCACAGAGAGATTTCACTGTATATGCCTGGGGTCCACAGCCCAGTCCGCTTTTGTAAAATGCAGAATATAAACATGAAGTAGGCTAAACTAAGAATTTATGCCAGAACTCCTCGTGTAAGACAATTTTTAAGAAATTTAAAAATTAAGAAATATTAATCGTTTAAAAATAAATTTCTAACGATATTTTTCACAATGGAGAACTGATTTCTTTTTCTATCTCCTCTCTCTGTCTTTTTTTTTTTTTTTTTTTTTTTTTTTTAACTGCCCCTCCTCATTTAAGATAAATTTGATATATATGAACAATAACAGAAGAACAGAATTAAAATCGTCTTCTACGAGAAGTTAAGGTGGGGGGGGGGGGAGGCTCCTCTGGAGAAAAATTCTTAGCAGCATTTTCTCTTAGCGTTTAATTAATATATTGCTATTTGGAAGAGAAAAAAGTATTTTTTAAATAATCAAACGTATAGAAAATATAATTAATTAATTTTCAGGGATGGACAATTGCTCTCTTCATGACCACCGAAAATTCGATATGTTATTTTCTAGTTTTACAATAAAATCTTTATTTAAAGTATGTTTTCTATATGTCTAAAAATAAAAAAACTGCAAAAACTATACTCAAATAAATGTAACACATTAAGAAAAATACCTAATAAAGAAAATAAAACCTTTCTTATTTCTTCTTATTCAATGATTTATTTCTCGCTGATAAAAAGTTCAAATGAGCTCATCAAGCCCTTTATAACGGTTTATAAACAGTAGGCTGAGATCAGCAACTGCAGTGGAAATTAAAATGCTGATTTCGCCTATTTCTCTTTCTTCGAATACGTCCGTTGGCAACTGGCGCGTTAAAGCGGTTCTTTCAATGAAGTAGTTCCCTGTTTAACAAAGTTGCCCGCAATTTTTTTATGTGTAACATTATTTATATTCTGTGACTGTGTCATATACATAGCTGAAACAGTTTTTTGGAATAATTCATTTATGGAATAATATATGCGATTATTATAAAAATGATACGTTGAGTAATGTGTGCCATCCACATAGATGTATATATGCAGCTTACTAATACACAGCTTATAAAGTGCGTTTTTGGAATTTCAATAATTGTTCTTGAGAGATTGGAGAATAAGAAAGTGCGTGTGAAATGTGATTCGAAAAAGCGAATTGAATTAAATTCTGCTTTATATTAAATTATATCATTATGAAAAAAATATGTTGAATAATGAAAAAAAATGTCCTCGTTATACGTTTTTCAATTATCAGCATTCATCTGAATATTTAGTGAAATATGTAAGAAGAAAGTGTCTATATTTCTGTGTTACCGTTTATATTACATGGATTTACTTTATTACATTTAAGGAAATACTAAAAAGGTAAGAATGTGATTATTTACAAAAATATAATTTTTATTTGGAAATAGAAAATTTCCTTGAACAATATTAATTATGTAATATTAATTATTTAAATCACTTTTCAAAGAATACATGTGTTTATCATATTTGTATCTTTCTATATAGAATAAATATTTTTCAGTATTACAGTGTTTTTTATTATTTTCGACTAAATTTATTTCATTTTCAGGCTTAATTAACTAACCTGCTTGATAATTCTTAAAGCATTCGATTTATAAATAAATGTTTTCATATAAAATAATATCATCATTGCTTAAATCATTGCTTAAGCATTAAAAGTTATTGCTTGTGTACATTGACACCCAAATTTGTCAACATTTTTAGTATTATATTTTTGTCCAAAAAAAAAAAAAAAAAAAAAAGCAGTTGCAGCACTATATATTTTTGTTGTGGATACAAGCTATCAATCTGACTATAAAAATGTCAGTAAATATTAGCCATTTAATATAATGCCATTTTTTTTATAGTTAATTTTATTAAAAATATTTTTCTATAATAGCTATATAATGATTTACAATAAAATAAGTAAGGAAATAAATCATTATTTACTTTGTTTAATTGCTTAAAATTATATTTAAGTTTTGTACAACTTCAGATATTGAAAAATTTATTAATATTGATTTATTGATTGTTAAAAAGAAATTACAGATTTAGAACGGAAAAAAGACTTTATTTTCATATTTTACTGCATTTTTCACATAAAATTGGGGGGGATTTTTTTTCAACGTTTGTTCATTTTTATAAAAGATACAGAAATAACAATTAAATATGTATTTTTAATGCAAAATAAGTTTTGAAATTAGATGTTATTTCTCTTGCATGTTATTAAAAATATATATATGTTTAACTTTTTAAAGATAGCTTAGTAGCTCTGGTGATTACCACACTGTAAAAAAAAATCTGTAAAGTTACTAAAGTTTTTCTAGGAAACTGGGTTTCCTAGAACTTTTTATGTAACGGCAACAAGAAAAATTCCTGTAATTTTTTTACAGTGCATATGCTATATGTAAAAGAAATTGCCTACATGGCAAAATATAATTAAAAAGATCAAGTTATTAAATGATATTGTTATTAATAAACCCTTCCGTTGTAATTTCTAGTTACAGATAATATTAACACGATTTCGTATATGAATTTTTATGTTTAATGACAGATCATTTAATTCTTTTACATTTTCGAAATTAATGTTTTCATGTAACAAAATTAAATTTATGTATAGGAAATGCTATGAACATTTTTGCTTCAAGTGGAGGGCATAAAACTTGAAAAATAATTATAAAAGTATCAGAATTGGAGATATCGTGAAATTTTTAATGTTTTATAAATACATTTTAAATTGTTCCTTTGTAACGCTTTATTAAAAAGTTCGAAATTTCTACAGTATTTAATTGCACGATGAAAGATTTTTTTTTAGACTATGGAAACTTGTTCAAAGTAAAATAACTACATTTATATGTATTTCCTGTGTTTCATCTGTATAACATATTTAAATTTTAAGACACAGAAATTTTCTGACAACTTTCAACGTCAAAATTATTCTGATTTTTTATAGGATTATTTTTTATTATCATCGGAGAATGCATCCATTTGCGCAAAGCAATTTATTGTACTTATTATATATCATATTGCATACTTTTAGATTAGGACGAAGTTAATGACAAAGGATATATTTATCCAAACATATATTTACATGTTCATATATATATATATATATATTAAGTCATCAATGTGTTTAAATTTTTGTTGCTGTATATGTAGTAGGGGGAAGGGGGGGGGGGGTAATGAATGTAAGCCGCTGGTACTGGAACTTATTAGAACCACATTTCCTATACTGTCAAAAAAAAAAAAATTCTAACTTTTTTAGAATATATTTATAACTGTATATATTAAATAAAACCTCTCAATAGCAGACACCCTAGGACCATAGAATTTGCCCGCTATTTAGAGGTTTTATTTTGATATGTAAAAAAAGTCCAGAGTGTACAAATACCCAGCATACTGAGTACAAATTACACAAAATATGCTTCAATATTAATCTGCTTTTCAATCCACAAATGTTGTGGATTGAAAAAAGTGATCGCTATATAAGTGTCTGCTATTCGAGAATGTCCGTTATTACTGAAGCATACAGTAAAACTTCTATAACCGGTCACTCCTGAATAGCGGACAGCTCTATTTAGAAAAATATAAAGCGGGGTAGTGTTTCTTCTAGAAGCAGGACCTGATTAAAACATGGAAACTGATCCGCGGCCCTGCCCCCTCACCTTCCCATCGATTTTTGTGGCCCCAAATTTGGTATGCAATTTTACGAATTCAATGTTTTTATATATGTTTAGGTTTTTTAGTATTATAACCACATACAAAATTATCATATTAGGATTATAATTTCAGGTGATATTAATAAAAATATGAAAATGCAATTTAACATTAGAAGCTCTAAATTTTGAATGCTTATAATTCAAAAACTTATCATTCAAATGACTAGAAATTTCGTTTCTAGGCATAGTTTGAACCGAAGATTTAAAATATAGTGTCAAAATTGGGTGCATCCATTGGAAAAAAAAACAAAACAAAGTTTGGTCTAATTTTGATTTGTAGATGAGCCCTATGCAAATTTTAAATACATCATTTAAAAGTAGACTTTATTTCCAGACGATTGGTACCAGTAACTTTCTTCTATTATTGTTGTCTTCTAGTTGCAGAGTTAGTAGGAGGTGTTTATTTTTTTTTTCGACGACTGTTCCAATCACGTGGATAAGAAATCGCTTTTGCGGCTGATACTGCTTGTGTGATCGCAAGCAACGTGGGGAGCAGAAATGAAGGGTACTCAAATCATAATGAAGGATTTCTGTGTCCATTGATATTTACTATATTATTTATCGTTTGAAAAGAGCCAAATAAACAAGAAGTCCATCCAGAATCTTTTAACTACTGCTCGTCTCAGGCGCCGATGTGCGGTTGTCAAATGTTTAAGCATTTCTTGGTAATGATAAATAGCATAATAATAAAAACGAAGGGGGATAAAGAAAAGTAAGTGTTTCGTGCTCAATTTTTTTTTTAATGTTCGGATCTCATATGCTGATAATTTTTTGAAATCTAGTGCTAGATTGTATTTAACACAGAAATAAAAATCCAAAAAATGCTTAAACAAATTGACTGGGAATATCTAATTTAAATAGAAAAAAAATTGTACAACAAAGCAGGGATGGAATTCTTTCCGAAGAAGTGAATCGTTTTTTTTTATAAATGGGAATAATTTGTTACCATAAAGCAGAGCTGATTGCAGCATGAACAAACTGGGCTTTTTCTATGGGACGTTAGCTTTAGGGGCCCACAAATTTGGTATGAAATTTCCATAAAGCTGATATTTTAAATTTGTTTTGATCTTATACTTATTTTATTAAATATTTTGTAGTTTTAGAATATGATTAGGTTAAAGAAAAGGATATATTTATCCAAATATGTATTTGATGGCATCGAGCAGTCTTAATTTTTTTTTTGTAGCAATATATGTAGGTGGCGGTGGTGGTGGGGGGGGGGGGGTGAATAAATACTAGGTCTTTGGACTGAAATTAATTTAATAAACATTTTTGATGCCGTAGGGCATATATGAAATCGCATAAATACATATTTAGGTGAATATATTTATATATATTATCCTATTCTAAAATTACAAAATACTGATTACGATCATAATAAAGTCAAAACTGATATAAAATATCAGCTTTATAAAAATTTTGTACACAATTTGGGGTACCCTAAAATCAGGGGGCAGAGAAGCATCCTAGTTTTACCACGCTGCAATTAGTTCTGCTTTATCGTAACAAATTATTCTCATTTATAAAAAATTATTCAATGTGGTCAAATATGGCTGCGTATATGACTTAGAAAGAAAAGTGGTCAAAGATGGCTTCATATTGGCAAAAAAAAGGGCTCAAAGATGGCCGCAATTAAGACACTTGAAATGTCTGAAATTCAGACGCAAGAAGTGTCTAAAAATTTTAAGACACTTTAAAACGTCTGAAAAACGAACACTCCAGTTTCAGTCACTTATGTGTTTGAAATTCAGACGCAAGAAGTGTCTGAAAATTTTCAGACATTTTAAAACGTCTGAAAATTGAACACTGCGTTTCAGACACTTAAGTGTCTGAATTTCAGACATTTCAGTTTACAGTGTAATTGAATGTAAATAATTGAATTTTCACAAATTTCAATTCATTAAAAATATGCTATAATTTTCATAAAAAAAGGTATTGTAAAAATTTCATATAGATCACTGCAGTCCTACTTAATAATAAAAGGAGCAGCACACCAGCCTTCACAAAATAATAATAATAATAATAATAATAATTTTAAGTATTTCGGACAAAAAATGTAGGATTTGATCCAGTATCTATAGTGAACGTATCTGACAAATAGGAGATAAATTTATAGATTCAGGAAGACACTTCAAAAATGAAGGGAAAAAGAAATTTTTTTCGTACACAGTTTCCTTTTAATAATGATACGTTTACACGTACATGTAATGACTTTCACATTCTCTAAAATTTAAATTTAAGTGAAAAAATACGTAAAACCTTCTTGCCATAAATTCGAAATAGGGTTTAATTATCGCTTGCATCATGAAAATATTCTTTGTTTTAAAATGTCGCTGGAAAATAAACAATGGATTGAAAACTTTTATTAGCGCCTAACGAAGCGACAAATTCTTATTCTGTTATTAATAAAGGGCATAAAAAGCACAGTTTTAATATTTCTACACGTAAAATAAGATAAACTAGCAAAAGCCATGGCTTGTTTGGATTCGCGAAGATTTTTTATTCATGATATAACGAATTTAACAATTAATTTTATTTGTTTACAATTCTTTTGTTGCCACTTTACAAAAAAAAATCATAATATAATTCTTTTAAAATGCGTAAGTATCGTCTGCGTAAATGATTTCACATAATAAGAATAAATTGTGTATATGAGTTCTTAACACTGAAATATACTTTTATAATGTAAATAATTGAATTTTCACAAATTTCAATTCATTAAAAATATGCTATAATTTTCATAAAAAATGGTATTGTAAAAATTTCATATAGATCACTGCAGTCCTACTTAATAATAAAAGGAGCAGCACATCAGCCTTCACAAAATAATAATAATAATAATAATAATTGTAAGTATTTCGGACAAAAAAAATGTTGGATTTGATCCAGTATCTATAGTGAACGTGTTTGACAAATAGGAGATAAATTTATAGATTCAGGAAGACACTTCAAAAATGAAGGGAAAAAGTAATTTTTTTCGTACACAGTTTCCTTTTAATAATGATACGTTTACTCGTGCATGTAGTGACTTTCACATTCTCTAAAATTTAAATTTAAGTGAAAAAATACGTAAAACCTTCTTGCCATAAATTCGAAATAGGGTTTAATTATCGCTTGCATCATGAAAATATTCTTTGTTTTAAAATGTCGCTAGAAAATAAACAATGGATTGAAAACTTTCATTAGCGCCTAACGAAGCGACAAATTCTTATTCTGTTATTAATAAAGGGCATAAAAAGCAGTTTTAATATTTCTACACGTAAAATAAGATAAACTAGCAAAAGCCATGGTTTGTTTGGATTCGCGAAGCATTATTTAATAAGATAAATATTTGAAAGTAATAATATTTTTTATATTATTTTTGCATCTTTATTTAGCAAAAACGTTATTTTATGTTTTGGCGCATTTTAATTTTAGAAATGTAAATTCAGCTAAATAATTAAGAATTTCCACGGAATTTTTTATTCATGATATAACGAATTTAACAATTAATTGTATTTGTTTACAATTCTTTTGTTGCCACTTTACAAAAAAAAATCATAATATAATTCTTTTAAAATGCGTAAGTATCGTCTGCGTAAATGATTTCACATAATAAGAATAAATTGTGTATATGAGTTCTTAACACTGAAATATACTTTTATAATTGAATGTAAATAATTGAATTTTCACAAATTTCAATTCATTAAAAATATGCTATAATTTTCATAAAAAAAAGGTATTGTACAAATTTCATAAAAGAAATCGTTAAACTATTTATTTAATCATTACTCTATCTATAATGAATAACTCCATGATTTATTTTTCCTTCTGAAAATACATATACGTGTTAAATTTTTTATTTGCAAATATGCGTCCGTAATGGAAAAACATGTAAAATAAATAAGTTGAATATAAATTTTTTAGGTTATTCTGTAAAAGAAATAATATTGTGCAAATCTATAGATCATAATTTATTTTTATGTTTAATCAAATTAAAATACTGAATAGTTTTTTTTTTTTTTTTTGTAAAGTGTACGGCAAAATGTTATTTGTGTAGCCTATTGAGGATTCGATTCGCTCATCCTAATAATTAATCAAAATTGAAAGAAACGTCAAAGTTTACATTTGACTGGTCAAAAAATAAAAAAAAATGTATACCCAATCACTGGGGCATTCTCTATTTTCTATATAAAAGTGATTTCGTATTTGCTCATCGTATGTTTTAAAAGAAATACACACTATTGCGATATCTTTAAACATCTCTATATGAATAGGGCGTGTCGATTTTTTCGACTTCCTTTTTCAAAAAATGAGGGGGGTCAAAAAGTTGTGTTTTGGTTAGCTATTCACAAATATATTTACATGAACTAGAAATTACAATGGTTTGCTTGGTAAATAGCTACTTCAATTTCGTGAGATTTTCCCGTTTCAAGTAAAAATCGCAGCAAACTGTCTTCTCTCAAGAAGTGCTTTCTTATCACTATTTCTGCTTGTATACTTCTGCTCTAAGGTTAAGAATATACTTATATAATGCTATAACATCTGTAAAAAAATTTATTCCACTCGTGTAAGTTTTTAAACTAGCAATACTCATTTGCAGTTGAATGTATTTTTATTAATTTTTATTAATATTATACAAATAGTCAAAGAGAGAAAGTTGGATCTCTTGGACAGCATCAAATTGGATTACCAGATCTACCTGAGCACAGGAGACAAATTAAAAAAAACAGAAGAGGCAAGAAGATGAATTAAGAAGAATTTCTGAATATGAGCAGAAAAGGAAAGAAGAGTTAACATTACAAATAAATGAAGTTCTTTTCTTCGACGACGATGAAGAGCTAACTGATTTTACAGATGAAGAACCTGAAGATCGTTTGCACATCCCATGTGATGATTCTGATGTACCTTCTACTTCAAGTACAAGTCTGTATAATACGTTACAATTACATAATGTTGCATTGCAAAGTATTAGATATGGTGTCGGTCACCGTGATACAGCTGCCATTACAACAGCTACATTTTTGGATGCTGGACTAATTAATGAAAGAGACTAGAGACTTGTGATTGATCACAATAAAGTAAAAAGAGCGCAAGAAAAAGTTATGAAATCACTTGATGAAGAATTCCATGTTCGATGCCGGACTGACAATATTGAATGTATCTTTTTTGATGGACGCCAAGATTCCACTAAAGTTCTGTTACAAGCAGATAACTCAAGTCATCAGTTTCCAAGTATTGCGAAAGAAGAGCATTGCACTGTTTGCAGTGAGGAAGGAGGAAGGTATCTTTGCCATTTTACGCCAGACAAATACTTAACGAAAAGGAAACCTGCTGAAATTATTGCTAACCATCTTGTGGATTTTTTAAAAGAAAAACAGCATTGACAAAAATTTTCAGGCTATTGGTGGTGACTCAACGAATGTTAATACTGGTTGGGAAGGAGGAGTCATGCATTGGGTTGAGGCAAAGCTGAATCGTAAACTCATCTGGTTGGTTTGTGCTCTTTTCATACTAATGAGCTACCTTTGCGGCACTTGATCACTGAGTCGGATGGAAAAACTTTGTCTAACAAGTGGAGGGGTAAGATTGGCAATATGCTTGATACTGCAAAAGAACTTGAAGCCAATCCCTCATTTCTCATAATATCTTTTCCAGAATCTATGGTTCCATTGAGTAACACTGTTGCCAAAGATCTTTCGACAGATCAGGCTTACGGTTACAGCATAACTCAGGCCATAAGAACAGGTGTACTTCCAACTGATCTGGCCTTATTAGAAATTGGTCCTGTAAGCCACTGTCAGTGGTTAACAACTGCAAATAGAATTTTTCGCATATGGGTTTCAAAACATAGCCTTAAAGGCAACAACATGAAGAAATTACAACTGCTTGTGGAACACATTGTTGGTGTTTACTATCCCTGCTGGTTTACAATTAAATCGAAATTCTCTTGGGTGGAAGGACTTCGCTACATTCTTTATCAATTGAAGCTCCAAAAATATCAGAAGAAAGCAGTAGCTGATATTGTTTTGCCAACAATCCAACGTTCATCGTGGTTTGCATTTAGTGAAATGGTGCTTCAGACACTTTTATGCTCGGAAGACCAAGATGAAAGAAAAGCTGGGGTCCAGAAGATAATCGAATTAAGGAATGAAGATGATAATACACCAGGTGACTTCTCTGTTCGGCCTAGGAAGACACCTGCAGTAAATCCAAATGCAACATCCCTTTTGGAACTGATAGACTGGTTGGAAAAATTATATGAACCTCTACTTACTTGTAAACGCAAAATATCTGAAATAAAGAAGTTTGTTGAAGAGCCAGTACAAGTTCCAAAGTGGCCATGTCATGGACAGTACATAGAGAGGTGTGTAAAACAAGTAACAGAGGGATCTGTCAAAGTATATACTCATGAGAAACGAGAAGGATTCATTAGAGGCCAGGAAGCAAGCAGAAGAATCATGTCTAGGAATGAATCGAAGCAAGATTTGATGAATATTGTTGGTTGAAGCTTTTAACTTTTTTGACAATTTATTTTCAGTGTTTCATAATAAAGGCAAAATATAAATAAAATTGTTTGAGTTCATTAAATCATTTTGTGGGCAAATTTTGTTGCCGTTCATACTAAGTTATCGCTTTTTTCGGAAATTTCAATACAGATTATAAACAAGCGCAAATTTACCAAGCTAAATTTTTATGAATAAGAAAAAAATCTTTTAAATTAGGATATTACGCATCAAAAGGCAAACTTTTGGACCCCCTCATTCACAAAAATCACGAATTTTTATTTTTGCCCTCCAAATTGACACGCCTTACTATATGAAGTATAAACAAAATTAAAATATCTCATTTAAAGCAAATCCTAAAAAGGGGGGGGGGGATTGATGTTTACTGTTTAATGCGAAAACATGTTTATTTGCTTAAGACTATACTTCGACTGAGGTTGTTCCATGAAAATTACTTTGCAATTGGAAAACGGAAATATGTACAAGGGCTGTTTTTTAAGTAAGGGCCTTTTCTCTGTATACAGTAATAGGTGGCGTGCCCCGCAATGAGTGCTTTGGTCGTATCTCGACATTCTTTGGGAACAACTGTGCTCGGTTGCAGCTGTGTAGGTAGCCTCTACGGTCTGTTTTGTGTCTTTAAAATGTTCAAGATTATCGAATCACCCGCTACTTGCGAGTTACGATCAGTGATTCGTTTTTTGTCGAAAGCGATTCAAAACAAAAGACGCGGCATGCTGATGGAGGGAATTTTGCGACTCCATGACAATGCAAGATCTCACACCGCAGCTCAGACACAAGCTTTTTGGAATCTTCAGGCTGGGAAATTTTGGACCCCCCCCCCCCCCACAGCCCCGACCTTGTGCCGAGGGATTTCCACCTTTACCGCTATCTCAAACAACATCTCGGTTGCAGCCACTACAACGATGACGAAGATGTGAAAACGACCGAGACCTCGTGGTTATCGGAGCAGGCGACAAGGTTCTGTGAAGAGAATATTAAAAATCTACTTATAAGGTATGACAATTATTTAAACAAACTTGGCATCTATATTGAAAAATAGGAAAATGGATTTAGTATCTGAAAATAAAAAGATTTTTTGAAAATTTTCTTTCTTCTTTTTTTTTTTTCAAACGGCCCTTACTTAAAAAAACACCCCTCGTAGTTACATTGATGAGGCTTGGGTATATTTATTTGATTGAAATAGAAAAACGTTGATTTACTAAAGAAAAAAGGATGAAAATTCCACAAATTGCTAGTTCATGAATGTAAAAACGGAAAGCTCTGCGAAATATTTTATAGTTATTGCTGTATTCTTTATACCGAAAAACTTAAAATATCCAAAATAGAAAGAAATGTTGAAATGAAATCGAATTTCTGGCAGAAATATTGTTAAATATATATATATATATATATATATTTTTTTTTTAATCAAGACATTCCATTATTTCCCCAAACAATCTTGATTGTGTTCAGTTCCATCAGGAAAGTGCTACCTGTCATACCTGGAAAGAACTATAGGTACTACATTCTTGCTCCACAAATAGCAAGTTGTTTTACCTTTTTTGCTTTCTTCTATCTAAAGTAGAAAGTATTGCAATCGAGATTCTTTTCGGCGGATTTACACGTTTTACGGTTAAGAGATACCAAAAAACATGTTTATACAATATATCTGTCTTTATAGTCTGTCTTATTATCTGTCTATATATCTATGAAATATGCCTTTGAAAGGGGGCGCCGTAATAGCAATTTTTGTGCCATTTGTATCGTTGTACCATCGAAAAGTGTATGAAGTTATGCATATAATTCAGCCAATTATTTTGTGTATGCTTTTGGGCATGGCGTGCGTGAAGGTTCCCCTTCAATTAGAAAATATTTCGCTTGAAGTGGGCGCTGTAGTAGCCATTTTTGTATAATTGTCTCCATTTTTTGTAGTTCTAAAGCACATCGGTTGCTGGTGCAGGAACAGGAACATCGCATCCTGCTATGCCGGCTATTCGCAAACAGCTCATGTATAATAGAATAACGAAAGACTATTCAATTTAATTAATATCATGAACGAAATTTTAACTCCGAATAACTGACTGAAGCTGTATTTTAAGATGGAAATCAAAATTCGTATAGTATACAACTAATAATATTGAAGTATTAACATTTGTAATTACTTTTAAAATGGAACTTTTGGGATAGGTAGATTCTACTAGTTTTTATTCTGATTAGTAAAATGAAGCAGACACTTAACTTCTTTGTTCCGTGGGTCCACATATGTGGACCACCGTTCTGCCCCGTTTTATTAATGATATTCGAACATAATTAAAATTTCGTTATCAGAATTATATGTTTCCAAGTCTAAGGTTCGAACTAATGCAAATAAATTAAAAATCTCGATCTGAAGTCAAATGGGAGAAGAAATAATTCAGTAATAATCCATAATATTGCATTAATACTCAGTAACGAAGGGGCTATGATGAAAATCAAAGTTGGTGTAGTATTAAAGTGATAACAACGACGGATTAACATACTTAACAACATCTTGAAATATTATCATGTATGTGAAAGAAGAAAGATTTGGGACTGTCAAATCCGACTAGTTAATTTATAAGTAAATAAAATTTTCACTTTGAGTTCACGGTCGAAGGCTTCTAAAAAAATACAACTCGAGCACGAGTCGGACCGGGTTTTGCTCGGTCTATTGGATTATGGTTTAGCCTGTCCCATCGCTAATAGGAAAGCGTCTTGTACGAGACAAATGCTCACAATGGATGCATAATGGATGCGCAATGGATGCATATCTCACAATGGATGCATTAATACTCCTATGATTCATGACCTCCATGTAAATATATGGTTGTAAATCACAAATAGTGGGTTATGCAAAAGATTTTTGTAGTGGGTAGAGACAGAAAACTTAATAGCATCTATAGTAAAAATTGTGCAAAACTTAAAATTATAATTAATACAAAAAGGGTCATTCCACACAAAATGAGCAAAAGTTAAAAAAAAAAAGTCGTGGCTGCATAGTAAGCGATTTTAACAAAATTTGATACACAGATACAATTCATATTCAAATAGAGCATTGCAAAATATTTTGACAAAAAAATTTTTCTTTTAAAGTTCTGGACATTTAAAAAACTTGTGACATAGAATGGCATATGTACAATCGTTCAATGTTGCAAGTTTGAAGTTCCGTATCTTAAAAACTATTTAACATAAATTAAATCTTTTATAATATTGTAATCTCTGGAAAATTATTTTGATATTTATTTAGTAATAATTTGGTAACGTCATGATTAATCTTAAATTTGTTGTAAAATTTGAAAATTTGTCAATTTTGAGAAAATTAAAAACGTTATAAAAATTAAAGTAATTCAAAAACATTTGTGAAATTGATGCCTGATGTAGTGTTACATATTAAGATCGAATTGCTAAAGTTTTTAAGTTGCCATGTATTTCCTTCCCCTTTAAGAAAATTTAGAAACTTTAAAAAAAAATGACAAAATCGTAAATTTTCCTCTTATTGATAGACAAAATAATAATAATAATAATAATAATAATAATAATAATAATAATAATAATAATGAAGGAAAGGTCATACATTACAGTTATTGCACAGACATAAAGATCAATAAGTCCATGATATGCTAAAAAAAATCAAGATTGCCTTTTGATTCTTAACGTCACAAAATTGGGTTAAAAAAGTAATACTTGTTGCATTCCAAGAGCATTCTCTTTGAATCCGCGCGTGTTCTTTTTACAATATTGCACGATTTTAAAGAGAAAAAAATGTAGTGCTGTCATCTATGGATTTAGAGGATAAATATATAATTTTTTGTTCAGCGTAATAATTTTTTTTTACTGTATTATAAAATAAATATATTAATAGCCAAAAATAAACTGAAAGCAAGAATAAAAGTTTTTGTATTTAAAATATACGTTTTATCTATAATATCAAATAATTTAAAAGTTTATTAAAGCTTTCCTTCACTTAAAAATAAGTGATAGAAATATTGCATTTTACCATCAACATTTTTTACTATTTATTTTTTTTTCTCATTAAGGAATAAAAAGGCAAGAATGAAACTTTCAATATTTAAAATATATTCCTTTAGCTATAAGGTCAAGCGATTTTAAACTTGTCAGTGCTGTCATTGATGTGTAAAGGAGCAATAGAAATATTGTATTTTTATCTCAAAATTTTTCAAAAATAATTTTTTTCTCATTACGGAATAAAAATGCAATTACTATCTTACGACAATCTGTTAATTATCATTCATTCCTAATTATAAATAATTTTTAATATAGTCTTTCCATTCCTTAGGCTAATAATCTGAATTGAAATTTTAAGCATGTAGACAATACCTCGATTTTGCATTCACTTTTAATGTATATTTTAATACTTAAATAAACAATCCTGAAACCTATTATTTTACATTTACTCATAAATAGATATGATCTACATATAGACTGATTTTCATTAAAATCTGTGACGTGTCTGCCACAGTTGATTTGCTCATTATGCATGGAATGATCCAAAAATGAAAGAACAACTCAAACAGTTTTACTTACAAGCTTACAAGTGTTCAATGTGAGCACCTTTCGTCACACAGCACACATCAAGTCGATAGCTTAATTCTTCCCAAACGTTGATTAGCAAAGAAATTCTGTTAAGGCGCTCACCCGATCTGACTCCATGTGATTTCTACCTGTGGGGGTTCATAAAGGATCGTGTGTATGTGCCTCATCTACCAGCAGACCATTGCAGCTGTTGTAACAATGACCCCACAAACACTAATCAACGTTTGGGAAGAACTGAGCTATCGACTTGATGTATGCCGTCTAACGAAAGGTGCTCACATTGAACACTTGTAAGCTTGTATGTAAAACTGTTTGAGATGCTCTTTCATTTTATGTATTAATTATAATTTTAAGTTTTATGTAATAAATACTACCATGCGTTAAAACCCCGATATTCATTTAGAAACAGTCCGTATATAAACAAGTAACAAGTAACATTCTAAATTGCGCTAATATAACGATCAAATCACAATATAGACAGCCCTGAATTCGACCATGTACTCAGTATTTGTTTTGTTTAAAACTTTGAAAATTAATTGAAAATTTCAATCAAAACTAAAAAACGTAATTTAACACAAATTTATGTTAAATTCTTTAGAAGCTTCAAAGTGCCATTTTCCACAATAAATAATGCAAATGAATAAAACCGATAAAATATTTTCATTTACATGTGATATGGATTTCTTCGAGTGTATTGTTAAAATTAAACTTATGTGCATTTTAGAGATGCGACTAAAATAACCATATACATATAGGTGAGGGTAGTAAACAGTAAGACGAAAATTATTATTACTTAACGAATGGTGACGATTTATATTAATCTGAAAAAAAAATTGCTACATCTTTAAGCTACACAAATACGCTACAGATTAATGTATAAATGGTTTTTAAAAAGTTATTTATAAAAGCACAGAAGCAGCATAACGGAGTATCAAAAATTGTCTCACTGTGTACCACAAGTCGTACACAGTGAGACAATGTATGTATTTTAATAAATCATACATTTTTACAATATATCAATAATTTTCTTCAGTTTATGATTTCTAATTAATATTTCTAGGTCTTCAAGATATTAAAAATATGAGCCTCCGGTGGAGAATCGCAGACCTTGGGCTACCTTCATGCAAATTTTCAGCCTCTTAAGTTTAGTAGATTTCCATAGCCATCGCATGCCCACACACATACACACAGAAAGTGAGAAAGAGAGAAAAACCTTCTTTTATTAATAAATAACTTTTTTAATATCTGAACCGCATAGTAGGTACACAATGAGACACATCTCACCGTGTACCACAACTGTGTGTCTCACTGCGTACTTTCGTTACGTTGTAGCAAAATGGATGCCACATCTGTTACATCAATTTCATCGCTTTAAAAAGTTTATGTCGTTTTGTCGAATTAGTCTATTATTAGATATAGCTAGGTTTGGTTAAGTAAATATATGTCATATTGACGTAAATAAACTCTAAAATGGACGTTTATGTAACTTTAACAACTGCAAAATAAAGAATTATTTACTATTTTGTCGGACGAGTAACTGAAGTACCGAAACTACATCCACGTGTTGCATAAGATGAAGTGTTTATGTGTGTGTGACAGGTTAAAGAAAAAGTTACAACTATATGCAAAAGTGGCTGCTGTCTTACTGTGTACCATGTCTCACTATGTACTACTATCCCCTATATTTAAATATAATATTACTTTTTTTACAAAATGCAAACCAATGTTATGAATTAAAATTCTTCATGATTATGTTAAATACAAAATAATAACAATAAAAAATAATGTAGTAACAAATTTGGACTTAAGCACAAATTTGGAATTAAATTAAATTTGGAATTAAGCACGAGTCCATATTTTTTTTCATATTTTATTTTGTCGGTAAAATTAAAATCAGTGTCTTTTTTCTAGTTTCAGAATTCTCTATGTAACTTATACTTAAATTTATGTTAATGATTAATTACTAAATTTTTAACCTAATTAGGAGCATTTTTATTCTTTTACTCAAAATAAATGACTAATTAAATTTTCTTTTTTACTCGCCAGATATTATTCAGCTTACGTATTCAAAAAAAAACATTTCTATCGCTGTGAAATTTATGGAATTTTTATGAAGCTTAATAGAAAAATTAATTCAGCATTTGAAGTCAAATTATAAATTATGTGTGTGATTTTTATTTGATTAACTATTTATTATTCGTCGAATTTTTGAAAGAAATGTTTAAAGGATTTTGCTATGGTTTTTCTTTCATTAATTGAATTAGATAATTATTTTTAGGTAATTAAAATTGATTAATGTAAAATTTACAAAATAGTAGTAATAGAGTATTTTAATAAGTTAAGTAATTTATTTTATGTTAAGTAATTTAGAATCAAATTATTGAAATTAATTTATTTAATGAGCCATGTAATTTATTACTGGCAATCAATTCTTTAAAAATAAGAATAATATTAATTTATACAGCTTAAATGTATAACGTGAAGAAGTTCAAGCAATCGCAATATAATTTTTCATAAAGGTATCAGAAATTAATTTTATAATTATCACAAATAATAGAAGATGATATAAACATTATTAGGTAATATTTAGCGCGAAATAAGTCATACAAAAGCCATCTTTACAGTGGAACATGGGCTTGCAATCAACTGAAAAATACACGGTACTCAACTCTAATCAAGCTCCATCTCCGCTGATTAATTTGTGAATAATGAAAATATTTCAATGAAACTTTTAGATGACTTAACTTTTTTTTTTTTTTGTACGAGTATCAAGATAAACATTAAACATATCCACAATACGCTACCAATCACCATAAACCCTGCATCCCATAATTCGATACGCAGTTACCCTTGCTGATATCACTGGTTGAATCCCTAATTTTTTAACATATTTTTTTCTTTATCATGTTTAACAGGGCATGGACTAGAAAAATGATGAAAATAAGAATTTCTTTTAAAATTATGACAGATATTTTACTAACATTGATATAATAGATGGCAAATACAAAATATTGATTCTGGGACAGGCTCTAAATTGTTTATACATAAAAGTAGTCTAAAAGTAATCATTCACTCTCTAGATAAATTAATAAAAATTATTTTGATATTCAATTTATTTCTATCGTATACTAATTTGCATGTAGCGTTTTTATAGTTTTCTAAAATTTCTACAAAGTTCTCTAAATATTTTTCACTTTTCTAAATCTGGTGGTCATCTAAATTTTCGCCCTAAAAATTAATATATGGTAACTCTGGGATAGATGGCCATAGTTTTTAAACAGTGAAATAAAAATTCTTAGAATGCAAATACAAGAAATATTGATGCATATTTGAAATTCTTATAAATATACTCATAATAATTTATGCAAAAAATGATTAAATATTAAAAACAAAAAGTGTTAAACAAAATTGAAATTTAAATGGCAGATGACCATCCCTCCTTAAAGCCGAGGAGAGATGGCCATCCAATACAAGAAAGAAAAAGTTAATTTAAATAGCAAAAGAAATAACACATTTCATATTTAATCATGAAAAACATATAACAATTCGTAAAGATGCAATTATATGATGGAAAATGAGTGAAGAAAACTCTAATAAACAAAATTTGAAGTATAATTTCAATACTTCACTTTTCGTAAAATCTTATCACATGCTTCGCAAAGTCTTGATAATTTGTACACGTTTCATGGAACCACTTCACGTACCTTATGCATTGTATCCAGGCATTCTTTTTGGATGTGATATTATATTGTTTTGCACAACCAACACAGTGATCCTAATTCAATTATATTTACTCAGAATCTGTAGAATCTTATAATTTAAATGTGTTTAGTTTTCTTCGCTACTGGAATTGTCGTGTTTATTTTTCGCGTTAATTGTAGGTTTATTATTCTAATTTAGTTTATTTATCAACATTATCATTCTCCGCTATGAAAGTTTCCGACGTTTTTCAGTATTTTCTGAAACAAATAAATCGTTAGGTCTTATTATATTATTATTATTATTATTAAAATATTTATATTAGCTAAAATTTAAATAATTATATTATTTAATATATTTATAAACGTAAACGTTGTATATTTATTTTAAATTTAATTATATTTAGTTAAAATCATCACTAAGTACAATTTTGAAATATTGATTAAAGGTGGCCATCTCTCCTGAAATTGAAGGACTGATTGTCTCCCAATTTAAAGCATCAATAGCCATTGTACGTCTTTGTTTTAGTCTTAGAAGTAAAGATTAGATTATATACGTGCCTTAAAAGTCCAGATAGTAAAAAATGCACATAACGTACGTATTGCAAAACATTCAGATACCTAATTTAAAACAAAAAAATATTCAACCGCCTATTTAATTTACACTAAAATTGCACTTACTTTTTATAATCGAAACACGCAACTGCACATCGCAATAAATAAACTCGTTGAACTATTTCATACGAACAATGTTTATATTGCAATCTATGATCAAGTTTTGGAGATATTTAGACTGGCCATCTCTCCTCTATAGCCATCTATCCTAGAGTTATCCTAAATTTAAACTTATCATATTTAATTCATACATAAACTAAAGTTAAACAAGAAAATAAAATTATACATTAATCAATCATTATGATACACTTTCAAACACTTCTAGAATATTGCGACGGAACTTCCCTGTTTAAAAATATGAAAGAAGGTACCTACTTAATTAACTTAGTAAACGCACAGTCCTTTGAAAACCAGATTTCAGCAATTATCGTCCATAGCCAGAAAGGTAGTTATAATTTCTGTGCATTCTTGCACATGATATATAGATCTATGTCTGCACACTGTAGTGTGCTAAAACTTAACTTATTTACAAAACACATAAAATAGTCAAAACTTAAGCTTCAACAGTTTTCACCAATAAATGGAAATGCCCTTTAATATTTTTTACAGACCTGTATATTATCTACAAATTTTTATAGGCGCTTCATATTGAACTAAACGTAATTCAGAAAAATAAAATAAATAACGCTTTACACAAATGAAAACGCACTTCCAGAAATTACCATTCATAGGCGGCAATGTATAAAGGATTCTTTTTTTTACACAAATGAAATTGCACTTCCAGAAATTACCATACATAGGCGGTCAATGCATAAAGCATTTTTTTATGGGTTGGTTTTTTTTGCATGCTACAAACATACTTTAGTATCCTAATCATAATTTAGATACAAATGCATAACTCAATGATAAACTCTTAGGCAATTCACGGTCATGCACAGGAATGCTTACAAAAGCTTTATGCAGCACTGTATATGCTTTTTAGAATTTATACACACCACTTAGTATGCAACAATTTAGTCAAAGTTAAAAATGCACACCGCAACTTACCAGTACTGAAATCGCACTTACAGAATTTATTGCTTAAGGCCAGTACTGTAATTGAAATCTTTTGTGTGTTCCTGTAAGCAAACAAAAGCTGTTACGCACGTCATTTTGTACTGTAAGAATCTTGTAGTGCATCTTAATAACGTATATAAACGTCAAGTATGATTAAAATAGTTTACCATCATTAAAATGCGCTGCAAATCCATCCCCCCCCCCTCTCTTTTTGTGTGAACTTGCAAATGAATGACAAATGCTTGCACTTTATATTCTACTGAAAGCATGTTTTATTGAAAACGTTTGGTTATGTTTATGGTTATTAGTTATGTTTTAAATAGTAATTCATCATTAATATACACCGTAAAATCTCCCCCCCCCCCATAAACTATAATCTAACGGGATCTTTTTGATAGTCCATGTAAACGAACTGTTAATGCTACATTCTTTTTTCAACATTCCATAAACATCCCAGAACATCCCGTAAATATCTAAAACATATAACAAACCCATAGCAATACGAGTATATTAACGAAAGTTAGAGCACGTATATACCGCAGACAGCACATTGTAGAAATTAAATCATAAACACTCTCCAACCATGCTTAAAGTGTCACAAAGTGGTTAATTTGTTTCCTTCCCTATCATATATATATATATATATATATATATATGATAGGGAAGGAAACAAATTAACCGCTTTGTAACATATATAATATAAAAGTATACACATCCGGTATACAAATATATATATATATATATATATATATATATATATATATATATATATATATATATATATATATATATATATATATATATATACATATTTAACGTGCTACGAACTTATTTAGATACATTTCTTTATTTGGATTATTAATTTTAATTTATTTAATTGAATTATTTCTCAATGATAATTCTGTAACATTTATTTTCCACTGAATTCTTCACATTCTTCATAAATTTGAAAAAATAAAGAGGGTTCTTTGTGTTATTTATTATTAAAAAGCATTATACCGAGTGATTAAAAATAGATATTATGGCGAGCATCTCTAATCATCATAAATCGATGGTAATAGAAGCATACTTCCTGTTATAAAACTTTCTACAAATAAAATGTAGCATTTTAAATTGATACTTGTTTTACTATTAGCTGTAAACGTAAATATATAACAAATCGCAACAACCAGAAATAATATACGCCATTAGATTGCTAAAAAAGTATGACATATGTATTAAAATGTTACATAAATTTTATACATGTATCCTGAATCTTATAAATTATATTTAGAAATCATTTTTACGTCCTCTGATAATTAAACAATAAACATTCTCCTTTCTTCTACGAGAAAAACTTACCAAATTATTATATTGTGAACTTTATGAAATTTCGAAACCTTCTAGCACATTTTTTTTTTTTTTATAGCAAAGACTCTAAAATTTTATGAAATTTCATCGATTTTTAATCACCCAGCGTACTCGTATCATCCATGTGTGTGTAAATATGAAACACACGAGAATCAATCTTATTGATGCTATTTAAATGGAAGGTTGCGTGATACTCATAAGACTTGCGTTCCTTCTTTTTTGCACTTTGAAATAAATACCATGAATATCATGAAAATATTAATAATTCTCTGTTTAATTTAAAAATTCTAAATATTTATTTTCGAAAAATGATCTGAGTTTTATATGGCCCTTTTAGTATGGAAAAATGAGATGTGCTTTTATGCAACAAATTAAATTATGGGAATTTAGTAGAATTTTCCAGCATCATCTACTACAGAAGTTCGATCGAACTTTATGAAAACGATCTTCATAGTTAATTTCTGTGCTAAATTCCCATATCTCTTCAGATATTTGGCTGCGTGTAGGCTCGAAATTTCCATGATATGAGAATATTCCTTATTAAAGTCGAGTCATGTCAAGATTTCCCTACACTTCTAAGGGCGGAATTCCAAAGCCTTTTAAAAGATCACATAAGGTGAGGTTCTAGCGCTTGCATTAACAGGGAAAACACAGAAATCTCCACGGGTGAAACATTAAATGAATTTACATCGATTTAATCGAATAGGAAACATTTTATTCCCGTTTCGGATGTTTCACTATACATGTTGCAGTTTATTTTAAACTGTGACTGAAGACTTCATCCGTAATAACGTCTATTTTCCTTATATTTTTTTATATATAACTGGGATTTATTTTTGATAATGTTTTTATGATATTTTGTCGCCAATGCACTTATATTTCTTCTGCTTTACTTTATGCTTTTTCTTAGCTTTAATTTATTTTCACAATAAAATTCTGCAACAATCATGAATCTATTTAAAAACTTTTATTTACATCTACGAACCCATTTTGTTGGACTTTTTTTAAAATCATTTATTAATACAAATATATCATTTTTTTTCATTACATCCATTTAACCCTTTAGTGCGCAGCTATGTATATATGCAAACAACAGTGTTTTGAATTTAATAGATTTTTTTATTCGTATATACCTAATGTATACCAGAAAATTAAAATAACAATATTTGCTTTAATTAATAACAGACATTTTGTATTTCAGTAAAGCGAAATTATCCATTGAAACTTGCTGGTATAAAGTCAGATCTCTGAACTATGTAAGTTCTAGAACGTATTCTATCATGAGAATTAAAGGGTTAAAGGTTAATTTTTATAAAATTAATAATTATATAAAGTAAGGCATTTGGAGACGTATTTATTAAAATATTTACTAATTTGCAATAATTTAGTGTAAAGCAGCCACACGAAAGTTGTTTTTACTTGTATTGCAGATGTGCAACAGAAGAAAATATTGATGTATTATATGAAAATTATATCTCTGATAAAATAAATAATGTAAACATTAAAAAGGTCCTCAATCTTACTTAAAAGGCGACTAATGTATTGAAAAAGATGTTACAATTTTAAAATATTAATTTTATTTAAAACTTCTTAGTACTTTCAAAAACTTCCAGGCTCATCATCAGAGAATATCTTAATAAATAAAAATTATTTATTTATACAAATACGTCACTTTGTTTTGAAAATGAGAGAGCCAATAATTACTAGAGAAGTAGTAATTATTGGCTCTCTCATTTTCAAAACAATGTGACGTATTTGTATAAATAAACAACATTTAGTTATTAAGATATTCTCTGATGATGAGCCTGGAAGGCTTGAAAGTACTAAGAAGTTTTAAATAAAATGTATATTTTAAACTTGTAACATCTTTTTCATTACATTAGTCGCCTTTTAAGTAAGATTGTGGACCTTTTTAATGTTGACATTATTTATTTTATGTTGAATCAAGGTGAAAAATTGCGTTTCGTCTTATGATATTATTTGTATCTCTGATTTTTTTTTCAGAATTTTTCCTGTGTAATAAACCTTTCAGAGAATCATATATAATTTTTTCAAAACAAAATAAAAATCGCGCATTTAAGGGTTAAATAAAGCTATGCTGCCTTCAATGGTATCTCAAACTTCTATTTAACCGCAGAGGATTTCTAAGGTGAATGCTACACGATGCCATCCACACTCATATTCAAAATTAAGCGAATTTGCATTTTTCGTTCAATTTTATGAAAACTGTTAGACGAAAGGTAAAACTAATGCTCCGAAAGAAAGATTCAACTTCTTAGCGTCGAATACGTAAGCGTACATGCAGAGCCCGATTAAGGTTGTCGGGGGCCCAAGGCCCAGCATGTTTCCGGGGTCCCCTCACACCAAAATAGCAGCTAGATTTTTTTTTCCACCGGACGTATTCGAGGGTTTATTAGGTTTATTATACGGTTTATATATATTTATTTATTAATATATATTTATTTTAGGTTTATATATATTTTTTTATATGAGGGTTTATCACACGGTTGCCAAGTTAACCAAAATAGTTTATGAGAACATAATTGCAGGAAAATGTAATTTTAGGAATTTTATTTTCTAAATCCCTTTTTTAAATTTTGCCACTAAGGGCCATTCATAACAGTGGGATCAAGGCCACGGCCTAGTTGGCCTGTGCGGTAATCAGGCCTTGCGTACATGTGTGTATGTGCGGAGTGGGTAGAGGAACCGGCTTTATAAGCGACGGTGACAATTTTCGCGTTTTATTCGCTCGCACACTTTTCTGAATATCTTATATGTATTTGCAACATTCGATGGAATTCAAAACAAAACACTAAAAATGAGTAACCATCAACGTTTGAATGATGGAATGTGTTGGCAAATCACGGCGAGACTGGAAACAGGACAGTCTCGGCTGTAGATTCCTAGAGACTTCAATGTAACGCCCAACATTGTGTCCAATTTATGGCAACAGTTTAAGGACATTGGATCCATAGAGAGAAAGCCTGGGCAAGGTCGTTCTAGAGGCATTATGACCAACGAAGATCGCTGTTTGTCCATTAGAGTGAGGGAGAACACGAGTGCAACAGCTTCTCACCTCTTGCGTGACCTTTATGCGGCCTCATCAGTCGAATTTCAAGGGTTACTGTTTGCATAAGACTACGTGACAGAGCACTGTTTGCAACAAAACCTGCTTCTTGCATCCCTGCTTCTTGTCACTTCTAAACAGAACGGAATCTGTTTAGCATGATGAACAGATTATCAACTTTAGACCACGGATTCATGAGAGACCATCCTATTCACAGATGAGACTCTGTTTAGCCTAAATACAAATTCTCGGCATACTTTCATATGAAGAAAATCAGGAATCCGCTACCTGCCTTCCAGCTTCTGAGAAAAAGGCCACTATGGCTGATGTTTTATTGTCTGGGCAGGCATTATGTTGGATGGGCACACACCCCTCCCTGTATTTGACGAAGGCTCTATGACTAGTGTGACGTGTAGGGGTGATATCTTGGTTCCCTACATTCGCCTTTTCAGAGATGCAGTCTGCATTGATTTGATCTTAATGGACTACAACTCGAACCCAGATAGAGCTAGCTCATCTGGTCGACGAATTTCTGGTAAGTGAGGATATTGGCTTGATGGATTGGCCAGTCAGATCTCCAAAGCTAAACTATTTAACAGCATGTCTGGGATATTCTGGGAGGAAAAATGAAACTTGCATCCCCTTACAAAATCACCCAGGGCCGTTGCTGGAGGAGTGAGACTAACTGCCACAGGGACCCATAACCTGCATGATTTATAGTATGATTTCACGTTGTGACAACTGTATAACTGTAAGAGAGGACCATTCCCTCTATTGTTTCTATTTTTAATATTGTAATTTCTGCCTCGTATACTTCTACGCTGATGATTCTTACGCACGATCATATGTGCGCATTATAAGTGCTGAATGTATATTTTTGTTGCGTTATAGCAACCTATGTATATTGCTAATTTCATTAAAATCTGTCCAGATGAAATTTGGAAGGATCTACAAGGATAATTAGAATACGTTTTCTATAGATTATGGTGTGCTCAGTATTTTTCGTTTATTTCTGAGACGCACAAAGGAATTCGATGAAGGACTGCCAAGGATCGATAATTACTGAAAGTGCGTTTTCAGCAATGGTATGTATTCTTAAATGTATCTATTTTTTAATGTATTAAGTGGTGTGTTTAAAATCCATAAATCATGTGCAATGCTGAAAAGTGATCACACATTACTACATATGGGCATCAATTGTTGAAAATAGATTTTTACTGCATAAGGCGTTTTTTTTAAATTGCTTAATTATACATTCACTTCATTCAATGAAAATTGTGATATTTCTTACTAATATTCTTTTAATGTTTGAAAGTTTTTCAAAATCTATGCCTGATGCAGGATTTTTTGTTCTATTTAGTGTATTTATTACATGGCGTCTATAAATACTATACAGGGTACAGAGAAGAACTAGAACATGTTTCCGAATGTACACAGCAAAGTCGAAAAAATTATTCTTTTACAGTGTCAGTGTGTTTGTTAATTTGCTTATCTCACTCCATTGTATAAAAAAATAAAATTTCTTAATTATACTGTTTTAGTGTTGGAAAATGTTTCATATTAAATGTATGATGCGTGATTTTTCGTTCTTATTTCAATATACTAGTATGCTCAAAATGCTAAAATATCAAAATATATTTAACAATTTACTAGATGTATTTTATTAGAAATCCTTATGGTGTTTTTTTTTTTTTTTTTTTTTTTTTTTTTTTTAAATATAAAGATAACATTTCCAATAATATAAATATGGACAGATAATTAAAAAAATGAGAAGGAAAAAGATTATATAGTCTTTTAACTCTAAATTTTATATCTCATAATTGTTTTTTTTTCTTTAACTGATTAAGTTTCAATGGAGACTAGTCTTTAAATTAAAGAGTAGACTTAAAAAAAAAATGTATGAAACAAAAGTTACAAAAAGTAAAAATTTATATCTTTAAGAGCTTACCCACATAAATGTGGTGATGCTAAATAAAAAGACAAATCATTTTACTCTTTTTGTGCGAATTAGAGTCAAGCCTGTACCCACAGAATTGCGTGGATACTCTCTTGGCATGATGTCCCCTGACATCAGATATACATATATATTTTTTAATTCGATCAATATGATCCTGTTAAATAGTGCAAACCACCAAAACCTTCCATTTCTACCAAAAGGTCTGCGGTCTTAAAACCTTATAGAAGGCGTGTGTCTTAAAAAAATAATCTTAATTTTATTTATATCTATATATATATATTATATAATTTTATTTTGTTTTTACGTAGAAAATTTTATTTTTTCTTGGTTAAATTATGTTCCTTCATAAAATTATTTGGAAATATATCAAATTGGTATTATAAAATACGCAACAGTTGCAAGTATCGAGCCACTTTAAGCACTTAAGCATCCAAAAGTTATGACTTAAGGACTTTCATATGTTAGAAATTTGCTTTATTATGATAAGAACATGGCACAGGTTCCGTAAAATCAAATCTTTTACTTAATATTTAGTATAGATTTAATTAAATGCAAATGCATTACTTAAAATCTTTTCAAACGTTTAATAAAAGTAATATATTTTATGATAATTTCATAATAAGAAAACAGTTAAGTAAGAAAAAATTATTGTATTTTTAAAAAATAAATCTGCTGGCATGACTTATTTCAATAAATTATATTTCTATTTATATGTGGCGTCTTCTTTTTTAATTCAATGTATATATTTTTATAGAAACATTAAATTAACACATTTGTGCCTAGCGTTCCATTTTTGGGACGTTTCAAATTTTAATGAATAAGTATATTTTTCTTCTCCTTTATAACATGAAAATTGCACGAAGTAATTGTCTATAAATGCCTTTATCTATAACCGAGAGACGACTGCATAAGGTGGATATTTATTTGCTTAAATGAAGGATTTTTTCGGTGTTTATAAATTTTTAATTTTTGAAGATGGCAAAATGTAAAAAGTAAGTTTATTTGTATTTTTTCTATCAAGAATCTAAAAACGCAAGTCATAATCTTAGCTTGTAGACTTTTTTGAGATACGTATTTTTTTTAAATTGCGAAATTAAATAGTTAAGCCTATTTTTTATGCCATTTTGTAACGACCAAAATATAGGGTTCTAGGCACAATTGGGCACATATTTTTGTTGGACATTTAGGAGACAGTTATTTATGTAATCACATTTTGAAGATATTTATGAAACAATTTTTTTTAAGTCAACAATACGATTATTCTTATTTTATTATTAATAATAGTTATAACGTTATTAGTCTCTGTAAATAAATAAATAAATATTTTTTGTAGTTCATAAAAATACTAATTCTCGTACATAATACACAATTTAAAAACTTTTTTAATATAAATATAGACAAAAATATAATTATGCATATTATTTTACTAGAAATACTCATATGTAGTTTTTTTTACATTTTATTAAATAAATACAAAAAAAAATTAAGCGTAATTTTTTTTAGTATTTTTCCAGTTCATTTTGCTATATTTTAAAGTGATTTTACCAAAGCATTTGAGAAAACCAAAATGCAGGCACAAATGGGTTAATAATATTTAAATATTCCATCTTATCTTTGACGCATAATGCATTATACAAATGTGAAAATTTTGATTTAAAAATATTCATAAATAAAATCCTTTCATAAATATTATATGAAAATTATTAAATTTATTTCCTCATCAAAATATTGAAAATAAAAGCCCAAAGAATATCAATTTTTCACGGTTAAATTCTGATTATAAGATAAACAGTATAGATATGTTTTTAAATGTAATTAAATGCCTTATGTTTATTGAAAAAAACGTAAAAGGTTAACCACAGTTTTATTACATTCTCAAAAAGAAAACTGCGATCCAATGAGCAATGGGGAAAAATTATTATATTATTAATTATAAACAAACGAAGATTTTCAAAATAATGTTTAATGATTAGAGACAATTGTTAAAAATTATTCGACTATACTAAAATATAATGTGTTCCATATTTAACTCCCCATGTTTCTCTCCTTTCTTTAAAAAAAGTAACTAACGTTCTCATCGCCACTGTCAATGAACATTTTGTGACTTGAAATCTTTTCTTCGTTAATGTTAAGAAACATACTGCATTCAAAAATATGAAAAGAAAATGGTGAATAAATGTTTGATAAACACGCTGAAGCAGGCAGTTTTTAAATGGATAAATTACTTTAAGAGATATTTAATGTTAATCTTGGTCAAAATCGTTCCATTTAAAAAGTTTTATAAAAGCAAATACCACACATAAGAATTTAATTATTCTTTCTAAATATATTCATTCAGACAGAGAGGCGGCATCACAGGCAATCAACACATGGAGTTCACGGCTGAAATTCCAGAATTAGTTAAAACTCGATTCCCATGTTAAAACGCAATCGGTCTGCCAAGTTATATCTTGATGGAAAACACATGAAAACCCGCTTTCAGCAGTTGACTCGTAGGTTTACCATTGTGTTTTCCTGTTCCCAGTCTACAATGTTTTCATACCTACGGGTGCATCGAAAAGTGTTATTCATTTTCTAGCTGAAATATAGTTAGTACGCTCAGCGATGTTAGTAGAATATATATAAAATTATGAACAGGGCCACTCAAAGAATTGCATACATTTCCACCTACGGATGATAATTTCTGGGAGAAAATAAGAGAAACTAAAAGAATAAAACATTTTAGAGGTTATAACTGTTGTTAATTGACAGTGTGTGCTGCCAGCTACTCAAGACACTTTATAAATTTTAGTAGGGAAGTCAGGGTCATATTTACCATAGGGGTACGTTTTCAAAAACGCTTTATCTTTATTGAGCCTCTAGCTGACGACAGAAAGTGAACTGGTTGAAGTGGCAACATTTCGCACACCATCTACCAAAGTTATAATTTAGTGGCTACTGCCACTTCGTCAGGAGAGCTGTTTTTTTATTTTTTCAAAAATAAGTAAAATTTCATGTTTTTATTAAAACGTAAAATAAATGTACTAACGTTAAACGTGCTGATTTGACACTGCATATACTAAAAAAGGGATTCTTTCTTCACTTAACTACGAGTTGGTTTTTGCAATTAAGTTACACCACTATTCGTCGAGGTAGTGTAAATGTTACAATATGGCAGCGGGACAGGTTTTCCAGCAGCATATGGGACATGCATTCCAACATGTGTATCATTGGAAAACGTACCCCGTCCTAAATCAGTTAGACTTTGTGTACCAAAAATGAATTTATTGTGCAATACAATTGGTCAAATAACCGTATTTGAACCGAACCTTTTTGATCATTTAGTCCTTTAAATAAAACTACCAATATAAAAAAAGAAGGTAAATTCAAATGTATATATTAATTTTTTTAAACTGTTTTCTAAAATGGGTCCATTTAATGAATTCATTTTATGTTAATTATGTCTTTGTTGCCATTATTACCTCATTGTAGTCATAAGCTACAGACTATAGATCGCAGTGTGTATGGGCACTGAAAAAGCAAATTAAAACTGCTTTTGATGTCTGGGTATATACAAATAAAAGGCCTAAAACGACATCCCGCCCATTTTGGTTAGATCTGATCCACTGGCGTTAACACTAGTCACTATTATTGTTGTTTTTAAATTTTCGGAAATTTCTCACGGAATATTGAAATATTTATAATCGGTTTTTATGCCATCTTACTTCTCTGAAAGGGCAGCTTATGCCGCTGTAAATCTTGAAAACACCTACAATCCTGAATAGACTTCAAAACTACCAGAACCATTTACTATTAATAACCTTAATTCTAAACCACCGAAAGCATCCAATCCTTCTACACCAACCCAGGTTAGTACTTCTGAAGAAACTGTTACTTCAAGTTCCACTTAAACGTTTCTTGTCGCTTATGAATGAGGATGTTCCTTCTACGTCTAAAAAAACTTTCTCAACATCATAGGAAGTTAGGCTTTTTTAGAAGACTTCACATAGAAAGAAAAATACGGCATGGAAAGTAAAACAAGGAAGTCGTTTATACTGACTGACTCTCCCGTTATAAATCAACTGAAAATGGAAAAAGATTTATGTTAATAAAGGAAACTGCAAAAGGAATCCGATAAAAGGGGCGAGAAAAAACAAATCCTATTCCGCCCAGGAAACTGTGTGGTGTTTGGGGATTTCATCTTAAAATCTAAAATTAAAGCATCAAAGCCTAAAAAAATGTGTAAAAATATTACATTCAAGTAATGAAGAAGATGAAGACTGTCTTTGTATTTATTGCTTTGAACTTTACTTCGAATCAAAGGCAAATGAAAAGTGGGTGCAATACAAGTGGGTGCATGAAGGCTTCACCAGAGACGAGGGTTTTTTTTTTTTGTTTGTTTGCGTTCATTGTTATTTAGACAATGATGATGACTTTTGTTTAAAAAAATCTTTAATTAACAAGCAAGATTTATTTCCTATGATTTACCACTTAAAGCATAGTTGGAAAATTTGCCCCTGTACATTTTTATTAGGCAAAAAACTTCACATTTTTCAACGTTACTGATTCGACTTATCTATTTTCTGTTAAAATTAGTTTTTTTGAAAATCAATTAAGTCAGTTTGTAAATAAAGGTCTACGGAATACAATGCTATCCCGTTGACCTCAAAATATATTAAAATAAAAAAAAATACAAAAATAAATATCTAAAAAGTTGGAAAATCTGTCCAGGTCTCCCCTGCTTGTAAAGTTTTTAGTCTTTATATAGTACTATGAAAGCTACTTAGAAGAATTAATTTTGGAGTGTAAAGAATGTGCATTATCAAATGACTTGATTTTTTAAAAATAATATTTAAGAACTTTAATAGAGTATTCATTGAACCAATTCTTTATTTGCACGAGACTATATATAGGGCTATATAAATTTACACTATTTTCTGACATCCATAATGTATATTTAAATTTTATTATAAATTTCGTTAAATCCTGAACGACTTCAAATTAATTTTTCAAGTACCCTTTCAAAAATAATATCACTCTATCAGCCTCAAGTGGGACAAATCCTTATTAAGTAATTTTGAACGTCTAAGTTCTAATAAATTATAAAGAATTGCTCAAGATACCTATTAAAGTTCCTTTATGGCAGAATTTTCTTTTTCTCTCTGTAATTAGTTTCCTAGCCTACTATCAATCATTCATTTTTTTTGTAATTTTTACAGCTTCTTTGGCCTAATCTTTTTCTTGAAATATGTTTCAAAAGTATATCGACTTGGTTATCTGTTGTCTAATAATAAATTAGTTAATAGTTCTAAAAGTTATCGTAAATAATTTGTTATTCTTCGAAGTTATTACAAGGTTTTGAAACCTTCTAATAATGGATTTCAGTAGGTTAAATCGTTTCAGAAACGCAATGCACGCTTACATATATATATTTAAATCTAAGACATTATTATTGTGCGAGGTAATTGCAAATAAAAGCAATTTTTAAAAATGTTCTCTATTTATTATAAAAATTACATAAAACTTTTGTCTATATTTACTTTTAAATTATCTTAAATTTTATTCAGAGAATAGTCCAGGCAATAGGGAATTTTACCTAGCAAAATTAATGGTAGTACTGGAAATCGGCTTTCTAGATGTTTTTTGGGTCGCTGAATCCGAATTTGTAACTTCCCACCAAAATTTCCCCCGGCAACCTTCCCAAATTGTGGTAAAAAGCCCCCCCAAAAAGGTTTTTATTAAAAAAATCAATTTTTTTATTGTTTTAGAGAAAAAGTATCTAGAAATACAGAAAGGAGACAAAATTTCCAATAAATTAGATATATGACATTATCACTTAGGATGAAGGGGAAGGGGGGATATGCCTCGTAGCATGCGCGCGGTGCGGCGTAAACTAAGTTGCGAATTCCACTTAACCACTCACACGTTTACATTCGCCCTCCCATCTCCCCTCCAAACTTTCTCTATAAGGTTTACTTTAAGATTTTTGGGTCGCTGAATCCGAATTTTTAACCCCCCCCCCAAAATTTCCTCCGACCGCCCCCCCCCCCCCCCCACAAATAGTTGTTTTTAACTTAAATTTCTTATTGTTTTAAGGGAAAAGCATTACGAAATTCAGAAACTAGACAAAATTTGCAACAAATCGGATATATGACATTATGAATTAGGATGAACTGGGAGGGTGAGGGCTGCCTCTTAACATGCACTGCGGCGCTACGTGCACTAAATTATGAAGTCCAGGCAATAGGGGATTTTATCTGGCAAAATTAATATTAGTTCTGGATTTCGACTCATTTTAAGTTTTTTGGGTCGCTGAATCCGAATTTGTAACTTCCCACCAAAATTTCACCCGGCAACCCCCCAAAAAATTGATTTTTTGAAAAAAATTGGTTTTTGAGAAAAGCGCGCGGGGAATGTTCCGAAGCAGCCCCCTCTCTCCCCGTTTATCCTACGTCATAATGTCATATATCCTATTTGTTGCAAATTTTGTCTAGTTTCTGAATTTTGTAATGCTTTTCCCCTAAAACAATAAGAAATTTAAGTTAAAAACAACTATTTGGGGGGGGGGGGATTTTGTGGGTAAGTTAAACATTCGGATTCAGCGACCCAAAAAACTTAAAGTAAACCTGATAGAGAAAGCTCAGTGGGAAGATGGGAGGGCTAATGTAAACGTGTGAGTGGTTAAGTGGAATTGCGCAACTTAGTCCACGCAGCATTGCGGCGCCTGTTCCGAGGCAGAACCCCTTCCCCTTCATCCTAAGTCATAATGTCATATATCTAATTTGTTGCAAATTTTGTCTACTTTCTGAATTTCTAGCTACTTTTCCCCTAAAACAATAAAAAAAAATTAATAAAAATCTTTTTGGGGGCTTTTAACCAAAATTTGGGAGGGTTGCCGGGGGACATTTTGGTGGGAAGTTACAAATTCGGATTCAGCGACCCAAACAACATCTAGAAAGCCGATTTCCAGTACTACCATTAATTTTGCTAGGTAGAGTCCCTATACGGTCTCTATTGCCTGGACTAGAAATACATTGAAGCATGCATTTCCTGACTTAATTGTATCTGTAAATATGATTTATTTAATTAACTAGCAGGCCCGACCGGCTTTGCCCGGGGTTTGTAGATAATAACATTAAACAAAACTTAAGTTTGTACGATTTTATATCTTTGGAAATTCTTTTAAATGAACCTAATTTCGGAGGCCCCATTGACTCCCGCAGCGTCTAATGTGGTCCCATCAAACTTCTTCCTGAACAAACCTGTAATCTAGATCCTCACTACCTATGGCAGTATTTACCGGAAGTGTCTGCACGTGCCGGAGACAATCGAAAACCAAGTTGAGTGAGCCAAACCTCGTAGGAATCAAGACCACAGAATAAAAAAAAAGAATGCACCATTAATGTTAGAAAATGTTGGTAACTAAAGCCTAAGATAAAATTTCATAATACAGAAAGTAGATGAATTGTAATCTAACAGGGAAAGTCTCCATACGGGCATATTCAGAAAAATCTGCAAACGTTACAGAATGTTCTTCTCATGTGGGTATATATGTTTATAAAAATTTTTTTGACGGAACCTCGATAGAACGTTCGTAAAATAATAATGAAAATTTCGTTTATTTGGCGATTTATTATCGGTTGGCAATGAAATGAAATTCCGAAAATGCTTTTTTGTGTGAAATATTCTTTAAGATAAAAATGTTTCATATTGAACTTGTTAAAATAAATTTAATGTAAATAACTTTAGTTTTGCCAGTTTTAGTTTGATTTAACTATAGTTTTGTCATGTATATATATATATATATATATTTATTTATTTATAATGAAAGTTAAATATCAAATTTTATGAACTAAAACAAAATTAATAAATTCAAATTGTTTCAATATCTCAAAATTAAATCCAATTGAACACTGTAGAGTCGATTCAATTTTGTTGCTAAACGACGAAATCTTTGATATTGAAATTAATAACTGTTAAATGAATCTTGCCTTTAATATGGAATATGCTTAAAAATATGAAAGTATTTTTTATATATGAAATTGTTTTTAATGAAATAAAATTAAATAACAAGCACATAAATATGTAATACGAAAAAATGTATTTATTAAACTCTCTCATTGTTTATGTTTAAATTCATTAAATACTTTTCACACAAATTCTAAAAATGAATTAACAAATAAATTTCAGGTGCATTAAAATCGTTTGCTTTTCGAGAAGAAAAGCACTGCTCGCCAAATCGCGTGACGCTTTCGTTTTTGCGCGCCAAATACTCGAAAGTATTTTATTTTTTACCAGTCTTTCTACTGTAATTCCACCGCTAAATTTGACTGATACTTTATTACATACGTAAGTAGTTTACTTGGTATTTTTTTCAAAATATTCTGAATATGCCCAGTAAGGAGACCTTCCTTGTAAGTTCAAGGCAGCAAATCCCGTTGAAATTGAGCCCTTAAACCCGAGAAAATAACACGCCACCAAGCGTTGGAAGATGCCTCCTCACCTTGTAAATTTCATGAATTACTGTTAGCATTAACACGATATTTAATAAACAGATTAAATCCCTTATCTAAACTTACCTTTAAAGTAACGCGATTTTTAATTTACGGCTGTAGGGAGTAGATGTAAGTTGATGTTGAAAAAGGAGATTAATGTTCGAAAAAGGTGGTAGCTGAGGTATAAAGAAAGACCGGGCCCTGGGAGTCAGGTTCCTAACTGGGACGTAATTGAGTATAAGAAAAATTTTTAGGGGTTTTAAAGTAGCTGGAACACGCTAAAACTATGTCAAAGAAAATTGCAATAGAATAGGATAGTTTTTAAAGAAGCTGCAACAAAGGCCCCAAGAAGATGATTAATATTCAAAATTTCTGGTAGCTGACGTCTGCAAATTTTTTTGTCGTTCATGTATTAGCTGGAGAACTTAAGAGGTTGTTAGTAAAAAAAAGTTCGTGAATCGGCACATTTTTAAGGGATCTATGACGTGGGGCCTAAAAGGGCCCAACTGATAGTTGAGAGCAGGGCCCTAACATGAAAACATGTTTAAATGTTTTAGTACTCATCCTTTTATATCTTCAATTAATCAAAATTAATCATAAGGTATGAAATAATCATTATAATAATATTTTAAAGAAATGCGCAAAAATGGAGTAAATGCTTAAAAAGGGGACCTAGAGCCCAAATAAATATTTTAGGGTGTGATCTAGGGGGAAGAGTCCAAGACTCAATTTTAATATTATGCAATGAGAAGGTGAGAAAATTATTGTGTTAAAAATGCATAGCACACAAAAAGTTCAAGGGGCCCCGGATCATGGACCTACAGGGCCCTAAGGTGCCCCAGATTTTAACTGGAATATAGAAACTGGAGAATAAGTAAATGGAAAATGTTTTCAAAAATGAAGGTCGGATTAAGAGGGGCAATTTATTAATAATTTATGGTGCAAAAGCTTCAAGGGACCTTGTACAGGGCCCCAAGGGGGAAAGGACTTAAGTGGCATGTAGTTTGGTATAAATACACTTTTTCGTCGTTTTTAATGGAGGACGCTAGAAATATGGTAAAGAAAAGTGAAAGGAATTCGGATCATTTTAAAAGAAGATGCACCAAGGGCTCCAAGAAGACGATTTATATTCAAAATTGGTGGTAGTTGAAGTCTGACATATTTTTTTGTCGTTCATGTAATAGTCGTTCATGTAACCTAAGATGTTGTTAGAAAAAAAGCTAGAGAATCGCACTATTTTTAAGGGATCATTAGAATATAATTTAAAAGAAATGTGCAAAAAATTGGGGAAATGCTTAAAAAGGGCCCTTGGGCCCCAATAAAAATATGTGAGTGTTGGTCTATGGAGAAGAGTTCAATACTCAACTTTAAAATTACGCACTGCGAATGTGAGAAAATTAGGGTGTGAAAAACGCATGGCACACAAAAAATTTAATGGGCCCTGGACCGGGCCCTATGGGCCCCTAGAAGGGACAATGGTCTTAACTGGAATGTAGAAACGGGATAATAACTAAATGGAGAAATTATCCCAAAAATGAAGTTTGGATAAAAAGGAAGCAATTTATTGACAATTTAGTGCACTAAAACTTCAAGGGGCCCTATACTGGGCCCCTTGCAAGGGTGCCAGAGTCTTATCTGAAATGTAGAATTGAAGCAGAAACTGAAAGGGGAATTCACCCCCAAAACGACGAAGATCGGATAGAAAAGTGGCATGTTATTAACAATTTAGTGCACTAAAACTTCAAGGGGCCTTATACTGGGCCTCTTGTAAGGGTGCCAGGATCTTAACTGAAATGTAGAAATGGGGCAGAAACTGAAAGCAGAATTCACCCCCCAAAACGAAGAAGATCGGATAGAAAAGAGGCAACTTATTAACAATTTAGTGCACTAAAACTGGCAAGGGGCCCTGTAACTGCCCCCTTGCAAGGGCGCCAGGGTCTTATCTGAAATGTAGAAATGGGGTAGAAACTGAAAGGAGAATTCACCTCAAAAAATAAGAAAATCGGATAGAAAAGAGGCATGTTATTAACAATTTAGTGTATAAAAACTTAAAGGATCCCAGGGGCCCCGGCCCTTAAAAGTTAAAAATCTGAGCCTCGGGTGCATCAGAACGTGTCCTGGACCAATCACTCCTGAATTTTCAGACTTCTACGTAAGGTAGATTTCTCTAGCCATCGCCAACAGACACACATACACAGAGCCATTTGTTCTTTTATTTGTATAGATAACCCTATATATACATATATATCACTTTGAAACGAAACTTTGAATATTAAAAGGCGTTCAAATCTAAAACTTTCATCGAGAAATACCTCATTTTTCGTATTTAAATAAGTATTTTATTATTATAATAGAAACACATGTGCTTCTGTATATTATTAATATAAAAATTTATCTTTATCAAAAATATCTTATTTTATTTGAAAAATATAAAGCAATCAATAAAAAAAAAAATCACTAATACTATTTGGGACGCGAAGGATTCGAACCCATAACACCGTTTCTCGAGTTCAATGCTCTATCCATTTAGCCGTCTAGCTCACACTTCACTTGCAATAGATTATTTTTATAATTAGCACTATAATTAATGAAATCCATGATCTGATCCTGAACGCGCTGAATGTTTATTCCGTACACGATAAAGACCCACTCCATGTTCCTGTCTCATGAGCTCGCGCGCGCGGCGCGCATGCATCTTGAACACACCCATTGCTACCCCGGTTTATTCAATTTCTTCTGAGAAAAATTTATACAACCAACCAACCGAAAGCAAGCGGATTAAAAAAAGTCGAGAAAAAAGCGCATTTTTGATGAAAGTGAGTCGTGTTTGTAAATTAATTACTCAGCTAATAATTGGAATTTTAAAATTCTGAGGGCCAGGTACATTAAGAGAGGCCTTGGACTCTTTTCACAAAAATTTTTAACCTCGCACGGGCCGTAGATTTTGCTATTCATCGCCGACAGACACACACACACATACACACACACACAGAGCGATCTGTTCTTTTATTAGTACGAGTTGGAACCCGTCGAAATTCGACGAACTAAAATGTTAGAAAGGAACTGTCAGATCGAATTTATAATAAACCTACATAAATAATTACAATAAAAAATTCATCTTACATTGGTTGTCTAACTCTTAAAACAAATAATATTTTTAACCTTAAATTATTAAAATATTATTTTCACAAACTTCAGCTGCCTAAATTATGGAAAAATTAAACTGTATTAGAATACGTATTCAAGATAAATAATTATGATGAAGTTATCGATTGAGGCTCTTATGTTTGTATTTACGGGATGGAAAATCAGTAAAAAGGATTTCGCTTTGTCACGTCAAAAAACTTTCACCAATAAATTCTAAACTGTACGTTACTTTCACATTCTCATAATTTACATACGCACCACTCAAATTCCCAATTTGGAAGTATTTTAACGCGCAATACATTATTAATGAATGTATTTCCAAACTTAAAGTCAAGTTTGTCCGATACAACTTTTCATGTGAACATTCGCACAAACTTTAAGTTCTAATCTCAGTACCCGCGAAAAAAAAATTCAGAAATTTGCCTTTAGTTGTCATAGTATTGGCCATTTAGTATTGGTCAAATATTTAGTTTTATAAAAAAAAATGATCGTTTTGTTTTAAATATGACATCATTTTTAGTCACTGAATCATTTTGCCTAGCGTCTCAAACTCGGTATCAGCGTAATGTAAAAATATTGAAATGTAACTGATTTATGAAAAAGAATGCGTGTTTTTTGTAATGTCTGACGTCATTTTCTGTTCAAAAATTATAAAAAAGTTACTTTCTTTTGTAATGTGAAAATGTCATCAATAACGATATAATCAATAAAAGTAATAAACCATGACTATTTTCTCTTTACTTTCAATATAAATGGAGTACTTCAGTTGCCACAATTACAAAATCTGCAGCGACGACAGCGATGACCACCTCGGGAATTACAAAATCATTAAAAACTATAAAAAAATTAATATCTCAAAAATAAACTGAGATACAGCTTTCAAACAAATTGCATTTAAAAGCACATTTTTTTCCCTGTACGAAGGTGTAAAAATTGAAAATGTGCGATGTTTAAAAGTTTAAAAATTTGCAGTAACAAAAATTGCAAAACCGAAATTTCATTTCAAATTTCAAAGTGTTGCCATTCTCAAAATGACGTATGTGTTACGCACAGATATGTTTGTTCTTTATAATATAGATAGATTTACTTTATCGACTTTTATCCATTATTTTCTCTGTCAATCTTTTGTATATCAATCTTTTTGCTTCTTAATAAAGAATGTAAACTCTGTCTTACGTCTGACATTAATTTTCAAAATTCTTCGTTGTCTGACATATCTTTCATTAAGAAAAAACAGTAGAGACTATTTCAAATACTACATTCACATGCTATTACAGAATTAATTTTGGTTAGTTTGTACAACTGGATAATATTTAACGCAATATTTAACGTAGTCGTAATATTTAACGTAGTAAAATTTGGCATCCTGAATTACATGTTTGAGCGCGTTTCAGGACCCGCAACCGGAGTAACATAGTGTAACACACGTAACACACGTGTAACCCGAAGCGCTCAAAGACTGATATCACGTGATATTTTTCAGTTGCCCTCAGCGTTCAGAGACGGAAATTACCCAGATTTAACCCACACTGACTACAGAATTTTGTTGGATAAAATGATCACTTGGTTAGAAAATTTGATTTGTTTCACATTGTATAGCTTGACTGTGACTTTTAACCGGATTATTTCAGTTTTGATTCTTTTTTCGCACAGTTTTGGTTAATTAGTGCATACATCTTACAAATATAAAAATAAGCACATTATTTCACCATTTCATATTTCTCACCGAATGAATGCATCTCCGATTCAGCCTAAAATGGCTAGGAAAATCTTTTTCAGACATCATTGCGACAGTATTTTCCACGTAAAGGAACATTTTTCCTTCTCAGGAGAGCGTTAAATGAAAAATGTCGTAATCGTCCTCATCTGAAGAAAAATCAAAAAATATTTGAGCTATCAAAAGTGCAGCTGCCGCCATGTTTGTAAGTGCAAATAAAAAACTCCCACAACTTTACCCAAAAGCTTTCAGAGCCGTTTTAACCAACCTTACACTGAGAACCAATATGAGGCCATTCCCCAATTTTTCGGTCTCTAAATGCGCTCTTTGTATAGCAGATATTAATTAAATACACATATAAAAACTATAATTTCTAGTTTCGAGACCAATTAATTAGAAGATCTGTTCATCTGAGATTAATCGTAGAGACTATCTCAGTCAACAAACGCAATATATCTAGCATAGTTTGCAATGAGATTTTTAAACCATTCATATGAATATGAAACCGAAAATGGAGACGATAAAGATCCGAGCAATAAAATGTCAATACGACGAAAGGTTCCAAGAAATACGTGTGTGTATTTACGCATGAACAAGAGGTTCCAAAAATGTGTAAGCTTTGATTGATGTACAGTAAAAACAAAATAGACATAAACAGGGTAATTTATTACTAAAAATACTGCAATATGAAAAAGAACGTGGTGAATAAAGAATAGTTAAAAGAAATAAGGAAAACTGAAAGAAATTATAGTTTCTCTTATTATTCATAGGGAAAAAATTAAAAAATATATTGTGTTAACTATATGATCCATGTATAAATAATTAGATTATTTGTAAATACCAGAGAAACTGACAAGTTTAAACTGTAAAGTCATGGATGATAAATTGATATTATTTAATAAAAAGTCTTATTAATTATTAATAGAGGAAAAATATACAATATTAAAAGGCTGATACAAAAATTGGTAGGAATACAAGATATTTTATGTATAAATTGAAGGGAATCTTTCAATATTTTGTTCAGTGAAATTAAAAGATGGTTTGCTTCAAGTTGTCGTAAACTGTTATACATGTATTTAAATAAAAACATTCTAACAATTTATATTAATTTATATTGCGTCCACTATAAATAATTTTGGTTATCAGTGAAATTAAACACATGTCTATGTTACCCAGCGTGCCTTGTACCTCTGTGTATGTGACTGTGATTTTTTAACGATCTGTTTTTGTTCATATATGGTTATAATTAACATACATCATGCTTGACCGATGTAAGATAATTCACAATAAATAGGAATAATGTTATGTTTTTCATATTTATCGACAAGTCGGATAGTCCATTTAGTAAATAGGTTTAAAAGAATAGAGTTAATTTGAAGTAATTTAAAGCTGCTAATTTGCTTGTTAAAGGTTGTTGAAATAGGAAAATAGCGATTTTATTAAGAATATTTTTATGAAGGCTTAAGAAATTTTTCATAGCTTGGTCAACAATACAATTATCGAGTATTCTACCTATCTCTGCAGATTTTATCTTATTTCTTTAATTAGGAAAATCAGCATCAGAAAAAATATAAAGGGCGCGACACATGACTAGCTCTTTTGTTTAGAATGACGTTTGACAGAGTGTGCAGAGACATTAACGGAGCAAAACATTTTTAAAATCATAAGTTAAAAAGTGAGTTTCGTACATCTTAACAAAGGCTTTAAGAAAAGAAATATTATTGTTATGGCCAATTTCAGTCGCGAATGTGAAGATGAATGAAATTTACATATTGTGGAAAATGTGGTAGAATTCGAGCGGGGAAAAACGTCTTGCTGGAGCAAGAAAAATTCCTCTTCTTCTATAATAAAGTTGGTCCTTGATATCGTCAGTGCAAAATGTTCCTTTTGTTAATTTTTTTGTACAGATGTTTTTTGAGCTGCAGTCTGAATATTTGATGGTTTAAGGATAAGCATATTTCATGAAATTATACACAGTTGTTTACACAAAAGTTAAATCTCTGTTTCTTGGAGATTTTTTTTAATTTTCACTGTTGGAATATTAAATACAATTTGTTATCGGCAGGATACCTGTGCTAATTAATCATCTTGGCTTCAAGTTATTGTAAGTACTGCAGACATGTTTATGGAAAACAATGCGCAAATCAGATGTTTTTTGTCTCTACGTTTTGCTCAAATTTTTACATTTAGGAGGAGTTATCAACATTAAATACCTCTTCAACCTAAAGTTACATTAAAAAACTTCAGAAAATGTGGTGCCGTCTGTAAGCACTTGTTTTATAATTGACTTACAAATGCAAATATAAGTTAAAATTACGTCATTTAACATTTAGTGAAAAAATAATGACAGTAGAGCCTCTTTTATCCAAAACTCTTTTAACCGAAACACTCGGTTAACCGAAATCCATCTTTAAAGGTTTTATTATCCAATTCCTTCTGTGAAAAAATCATTTTTATAGCTTTTTTGTGTGTGTGTGCAATCGGTCTTTTCCGAACCACGAGTACATATAAATATTTTGATCCCATTTCTTATAATTCCTTTGAATTTAACTTGAGCTCCCGTAAGCCGCGCAGTGAATTATAACACAGTAGGAGAAGGATGAACTGAAATGTGTGTATGTGGTCTAACAAGTGTTTCTTCTGTTAATTGTGTAAAAGTTTACTTAATTTCAAAATTAATATTTAGGTAATTTATTCTTGTTTCTGTTTTGTTATTTCATTATTTTTATTAAGCACTTCTTATTTTCATAATCAGAAGTAGAACATATATTTGTCTTTAATCTTAAAATTGAAGCATTCTCGATTATCCGAAAATTTCGATTTTCCGAAAGATGTTCGGTCCTAATTAGTTGGGATAATCGAGGTTCTAATGTATTTTGCTTGATCAAAAAGAATTGATAGGCAACTTTTCACAAATTCAAATCCATTCACATTGTTTTGTTTATCATCCCAATACCTTTTCTCGTGTTGCTAGCAAAAGCCTTTGCGGACATTCATTGACGGTTCTTTTCCCCCAGTTTTACGGTCTCTGTGTACATTTTGCGGAGTCTCTACGTACAAGGGTATTTTCTGCTGATATTTTATTTATAGCAACCTGCGCTATCCAGATTATTATGACCAGTGTTTGGCACTAAAAGATGGATAAACATACTATACAGGGTATTTTCACAGGGTAAACATATTATACAGGGACATATTATACGGGGTTTAACGCTTTGTACTATCTATTATATAAAACTTAGTCTTATACTTAATACATAAAATGAAAGAGCAAATTAAACAATTTGTTGGTACCTATGCATGCGCACGCAATGTTCTTTTTCTGTCATCCGTAAGATAGCGCTAGTAGCAAAAATGGCGACTCGTGAACAGAAAGCATTTTGTGTTCAGCAGTTTGCAACAGACCAAATCTGTAGTTACTGTGAAACGTGCTTTCCGGATTAAGTTCAGGTGTGATCCCCCAAGTGATAATAACATCCGTAGATGGTATCATCAGTTTCAAAATACCAGCTGCCATTGCAACAATTACCCCACAAACACTAATCAACGTTTGGGAAGAACTGAGATATCGACTTGATGTGTGCGGTGTGACGAAAGGTGCTCACATTGAACACTTGTAAGCTTGTAGGTAAAACTGTTTGAGTTGTTCTTTCATTTTATGTATTAATTATAATTTTAAGTTGTATGTAATAAAAACTGCCAAGCGTTAAAACCCCGATATTGATTTAGAAACACCCTGTATATATGGTTTTGAAATGTAATGTTTGAGGCTGTATTTAGCAACAAATCTTTCTTTTTAAATGATCTGAAGTTTTCCACTGTCTCACGTCCCGTTTTTATTCTTTTAGATAATAATTTTCTTTTTGTCATATTACTTTCATTTCCAACTTTTTTCAGGGTAGACTCAGAAGGAAAGATGTCTGTCTTTTGATTTTAAATAAAATTATAATAAATTTAAAAAATCAAAAAACCCGACTGTGTAAAAAGCAAACAAATTAATTATTTCTCATCAATGTGAAACTATTTTTTTTTATATTACTTACCTATTTTTTTAAATTTACTTGCATTAATGACTTTTAAGTTATGTTTAATTGTCATAAATACTATTTTGATGAGGCCTATAGATGTCTATGAAGGTTAGAGGTATAGTAAGGCTAGAGATCCTACCTACAAAACTTCCAGGTTGTGTAATATTTAAATGGAGCTTCTGACTGTAAAATAGTCAAAGAAACATCGTCTTCATTTTGAAAGACCTATCCAATGATATGCCACTCAATAGGGTACCTACATTTTTTTCGCCTCTACCGCCATTTTGTATTTTACGGCATCCATTTTGAATTACTAAAAACAAAACCTAGCCTATAACCATCGGACGTTTAAGACGAATCGATAGAGACCTCATTCATTAAAATCCATCCAGCCGTTGGGATGTTTAGAGGGTATAAAGAAATCCACACACTCAGATACACCCTTCTTGGCAGCCGGGTATACAAGTGCCGTTAACTGTTAGACAGCTGATAATACTTTCCAATGCGCTTTAACTCTGATCTGGTTCTAGATTAAGTTACCTATCCTCATCTGTTAGTAATCACCAGTAATTAAACACGGATATGTTGAAGTCATCTTAATATTTTACAGCAAAGATGATTCGTTTTTCAATTTTTACTCTCTTCTATCTTTACAAGAAGAAAGTATTGGATTCGTGAAAATTTTCGACTTTCGGTTTTCGACGGATTTACACGTTTTAGGGGTCAGAGAAGCGGAAAAACATGTTTTTACAAAATGTCTGCCTGTGAGTATGTGAATCTGTTTGTCTGTCTGTCTGTCTGTATGTGACACAAATTTTGTGGGCGCTCTATCTCAAGAACTAATGCACGGAATTTAATAAAAATTTATATTCAGTTAGTCCCTGATATAAATTGGTGCTGATTAGTTTTTGGTGTAAATAGCTCAACAGGTGGCGCTGCTATGCAGCCTTTTTCACGATCTCCGCAATAGCTCAATCTCCAGAACTAATGCACGGATTTTTATCAAACTTCAGATTCAGTTAGTCCTTGACATGAATTGAAGAAGTTTTGTACATTTTGGTGTAAATCGCTCAACAGGTGGCGTTGCTATACTGCCTATTTTACAATTTCCGCAATAGCTCTATCTCAACAACTAATGCTTGGATTTTCAACAAACTTCAGATTCAAGTATACTTTGATATGAATTAGTGCTGTTTGTGTTTTGGTGCAAATCGCTCAACAGGTGGCTCTGCTATGCTGCACTTGTCAGTATTTTCATTATAGCTGTATCTCAAGAACGAATGCAACAATTTTCACCAAGCTTCAGAATTAGTTAATCCTTGATATGAATTGACATTTTGTACATTTTGGTGTAAATCGCTGAACAGGTGGCGCTGCTATAGAGCCTTTTTCACGATTTCTGCAATAGCTCTATCTCAAGAACTAATGGACACATTTTCATCAAACTTCAGATTCAGTTACTCTTTGATAGGAAATGATGCAGACTACGAGTTGGTGAATATCTCCCAAATGGTGGCGGTGCTGTGCTGCATTTTGCGCTATTTCCTCAATAGCTCTATCTCAAGAGCTAATGCACGAATTTTTATCAAACTTCAGATTCAAGTACACCTTGATAAATGTTGATGCTGATTATGTGGTTGTGTAAATCGCTCAACAGGTGGCGCTGTTATGCTGCATTTGTCATGATTTGCGCTCTATCTCAGGTGGCGCTGTTATGCTGCATTTGTCATGATTTGCGCTCTATCTCAAAGCTCTATCAGCTCTATCTCAAGAACTAATGCACGAATTTTCCCCAAATTTCATAATCAGTTAGACATTGATTTAAGTTGATGATAATTAGGTTCTGGTGTAAATCACCCAATAGGTGGCGCTGCTGTGCTGCATTTTGATGGATTTACATGATTTCAGGAACAGTAATATCTCAAGAACTAATGCACGGAATTTCATCTTTTTAGAATCATCATGATGAGCATAGATGCACTGTGATAATGAATTTTGAAGTATTGACAAGTATGAGATGGAAGAAAGTTTTGTGATGGACACAACATACTAGTTTTTGTTATATATGTTTTCATGTTTGCTATAAGAATGGCACATTACTGACTTTAATGTGCATGTTACGTTGCTTTTAATGAACTGCATAATTTTTAATTAATGTTTTCCGTATAATATTTTTTCTAATTTTGTGCTTGCCGTTTAAAATTTCAGTAAAAGTATATTTTTGAATAGACAAAAAATGTTTAACAAATTGTCAATAAGAATTCTATTTGAATTGTTATTTATTCCAATAGTTATTTCTATAAACCATAACTATTATGTGCATTAATTTATGTATTCATACATATTTTTATGCATTAATGTGTTATCGTTAACATAAAGCATAATACTTATGTATTGTATAAGAAAATGCTTATTCATTATCAGAATTCCTAATGAAACTAAAAGAAAGGTTCTAATCATATTTTTAAAAAGTCACATCAAATTCCTTACAAAATAACATTTTTATTTGTAAATTTTTACTATGTGCATTAATTCCTTAAAATAGATTATGAGTACTTATGAAAAAAAATTTAAAGACATTTTGGAAATTTTAATTTTGTTAAAATAGGAAATGTCAAAAACTTTGTTACCTCATGATGGATATCTATTTTAAATATTTAAAATTTTAATACATAACAAAACAGTTTAAATAATAAACTATCATTTCCTCTAAATTTTCATAAAAACTAAAAAAAAAAAAAAAAAAAAAAAAAAACTAGAAAAAAAAAAGAAAAAAAATTGTAAAAATACGACAAAATAAAACGTTGAAAAAATTCTTATAATTATCTTTTGAAACAATTACAACAAAAAAAGAAATAACCGTAAATTGCATCAAAATTATTTTTCAAAGTTGCGTTTACTACTTCCAAGAACTCTAATTCAATTTTCCTTTTTCCCGTAATATAATGTAATTGTGATTTGATTTTGTAATTGACTTTGATTTTTTTCTTCTTTTTAATCACGTTCTATTTATGTCCATGACGGGTACAAGTTAAAACAATGTTCTTTAGTTCGTAAGTTTTAATTTTATTTGTTTTAATTATTCCAACAAAAATCGAATATTGGAAAATTGTTTTTGATTTTCTGTAACATGCAAAATAATTAATTTTTTTTTAGCCCCCGGTACGGTATGCTATTTCTTTCTCTCAGCTTATTTTGTTTCGTCTTCAAAAAATAACGTTACCTTACAGAAGCCAGCCGTAAAACAAACCAGTACGATTAAATACCCTATAGCAATTTTTTAACTTCTAAGCATCGCACATTTTCAATTTTTATGCCGTCGCCGTGGTATTGGGAAAAAAAAGTACTTTGAAATGCAATTTGTTTGAAAACTGCATCTCCATTTATTTTTGAATTATTAATTTTTTTTTGTAGTTTTTGCAGCCATTTGTTTAATATCGGCAACGGAAGTACTCCATTTCTGTAGAAAGTAAAGGGAAAATAGTTGTAAAATATTAATTATATATTTTTGTTGCCATTTTTTCATAACAACCGAAAGAAAATGTAATTAAAATACGTGCTATTTTGAAAAAATATAAACGAATGATTTCTGTTAAAACATGGAGCTCTTATAAACAGTATTTAATTTTAAGTATATCTATATTAATGTTACAAACAACCGAATGCCTGTGAATCATGAGATAGCCGTATTTTTGTCGGATTTCTTTAATGACGGCATCTTTTTGCTGCATTTGTGTATTATTTCGCGATAGTGACGTCTCATGCATACTTTACTGTAGATGTTTAAGAGTGGATCGTCAATGTGGAATTCTTAAGCGGATGTGTATATGACGTCATTTTATGTAAAATAAAAGCGTGTGCTGTAAGTCTTAAAATTGAAATATGTTTTGTACTATTTATATATACATATATATTTTTTTTTCATCGGAGGCGACACTAAATTTTGAAAAAGCGGAATTCGTGTTTTCTAGCTTTTTTTTTTTTTTTTTTTTTTTTTAAATAGAAGATTAAAAAAAAATATATATGTATCCAACTTTATAAATATATCTATTTGTTTTTGCTTTCATATTGATAAATTATCGATTGTTTATTCATAATATGCATTAAGCAGCACGCAAATATTACATTAAGTAGATCTTATCATTAAAATAGTAGCTACTGATAGAAAGACCATTACAAAAAGACAGATATCGTAGTTACTTTTTTTTCGCAATGTTTTATAAAACATTACGTAAATAAAGCAAATAAGATGGAATAATTGCATGTATAAGACTTGAATTATTTATTATGTTGCAGCTGGGAATACAGTGAGTAAGCTCGCGTAAAATATAGCAACAACAAAAAAGGAATTATTTATTTCCTTTGTCGTCAGTAAAGATAGTTGTATATTTCTATTAAAAGAAGAACTTTTAGAATAAAGTTTACTGACTTACTAAGTTTAAAGGATTTTTCAGATTTTATTTAAATAATCGCATTAAAAATTTTTGTAACTGAATAACTTGTGTTTTTTTTTTCATATCATAAGATAAAATTAATTTGATTATTTTTTTCTGAGTTTCTAAATTTTTGTGAAACACGGGCATGTACATCTAGCATTCACAAAGTTTTAGATATACTTTATTTTTTTCGTTACATTAAAATTCCTTACTTGGTTGATATTCAAACACAATTATGCATAATTTGCAACAATTACTATTTGATTCCCGCTTTATATGAAACTCAGAAATGAATTGAAGTGCTGTAAATATTTTATGGCCTTTAAATCAATATTTAAGATATTAAAAATATATTAAAATTTTTCAATATAAAATAAAAATGCAAATCGTTTTTCAATATATGTATTATAGTACGGTTTAGATTTTTCTAAAAATATAGAAGTAAACAGTACTTGAACAAATAGATAGTTATTTTTACATAATAGGCATCTCATGTTCTAAGAAATACTACGCATATTTGGGAAATATAAATGGATATAAAGTGTTCTTTAAATTAAAAATGTTTGTGCAGCTAACTTCAAAAAGCCAAAATGTATTCTTTCAAAGAATGAGATCCCCCTTTATTTTTTAACCATTTATAATTAACAAGATTTTCCGGAAGTGTAATTTCCGCTCAGACCGCAACGTTTCCGTAAAAGAAGATATTTTCTTTTATAAAAAAGAAAAGATTAGAAACTTTGGACTTGATTAAACATTTAAGTGTTTTCGGCGCCTGAGTAATTTTATTTCTAGAGCAATAAATCTTTAGCATTATCAAATTATAATAAAAATCCAAATTCTTAAAAAAAAATTATGTTTTGCAGAAAATTAAATAGGTATAACATTTTTAATTCCTAACACTTTAAAAACAATTTAAAAAAAAGGATCTCCATTGTGTTTATTTTATTTTAAAATTTCTTTAAACTACTTTTAAATTAATAAATTATATACATCTGAGAACCAGTGTTACAAAATTGAAAGTAAATATGGATTTGTTTTCTTGAATGAAAAATTTGATTTTTTGGTTTGAGCTGTTTAATTTCATGTTTTACTTAAAATCTTAAAAAAAATTGAACACATAGTCGCAAAAATATATTTTTATATATATTTGTGGGATTTATGTGAAGAATGTACTGCTTAATCAGAACTGATATTCTTCAGAATGTGAATACGTATAAAAAAGACATAATAGATCATCAAACATACAACTTAACAATCGAATAACATTGTACAACTGAGCAATAATTGCCGCAAAAGCTTTCCTTAGCCTTGCGCTAAAATTCAGCAACCATCTCTATGGCTGAAATCTTTAGAACAACATCTTGCTCTCCTCTTTTCACTTCACTTTTTATGAGTCTGGCTTGAGATATCAAGTTCATTGAACCCTTGAGTTTATTATCTTTTATTGTTCAACACTTTATTTTTATTCCCACATTCGGTCATCGTGACGTTTCTGGTGTCCTCGTCAGTTACGTCTTATAAAAATTTAGACACAAATTCAAACAAATAAACAGATAAACAAAAAACAAAAAACATCTCACGTTGTGCAGATGCGTTATTCCACGACTTCATATATTATGCAGCAGTTGATATCTTGTTGTGACCATCATGGTCTACAATTTTCTTTACATTATAACGATCGCGTGACTTTAATTTAGTGAATTTATTTGATCCATGGAATTTTTCTTTTAATTTCAGACCTGTACCGTACTGCGTTCTTAAGATTACCACGCGATCATTTAATGTATATCTGTTGGGCTGTTTCTTCTTCTTGTTAAATTGTTTTCTATTTTCTTCTTGTATTTTCAAAATATTTTTTCTCTCTTCTTCTCTTACATTTCCCCGTTCAGTCAGCATGTGGTTTAAATCTTCTTCCTCTAGTATTTCTTTAATCCTTAAGTCATTTTCATTTATACACTCAATTCAAAAGGACTGTATCTTGTACTTCTTGTAACTGTACTATTGAGAATTTTCTGCACATCTGCCACATATTTATACCATTTCGTGTTCTCAATCTTTGATAGCTTCGCTAATACAGGAAGTAGGATGCTATGAATTCTTTCGATTTATCCGTTTCTCCTTGGCATTCCTGCCGTAATTTTGCCGAGTTTTTCTTTTTCTCTACATTATTCTGTAAACTCGTGTAATCTGAACACTGCACAGTGGAGTATTTTTCCAATTTCGCCGGCCAAAAATCAATTGATCAAAACGCAGTTGAGGAGAGAAAAACGTAGCTAATTGTGAAGATAAATAGATGGGGGTTGAATGCATCATCTTCGGACATGAAAAAAGTTCCAGTTTACATACCTTACCAATACTTTTTTTAAATACCGTTTGATCATTAGATTAATTTTTAATATTATACAAAAGTATCATTCGGACAACTCCAACGCGTTCATCGACTAGATGTTGCCGACTCATGATAATTACGTTTGTAAAACAGTCTGTATGTATCACTAGGGAAGAAATTCCGTACATTGAGCATGAAAGCAACACACTAGAAGGTATAAAAGTAATCTTAAACGGAATTGTATATGATGTAAAACACACCATGCTATTAACCATGGTTGATTGTAAAATTTGCAATGCCGCATCTGAAACAAAATCAACAATGCATTTATTTATCTATGAAGCTACTTCAAAAGACTTTAACAATTTGAACATAACTAACGAGATTAGAGAAGAGTCACAGAATTTCGGATTGTCCATACACCATGCAAGCATCAGAATATCTTAGAGCATTTTCCATTAGAGTATAAACAGCCTGTTAATAAATATTTCCCGAAGCGATTGTGTTAACGAAAAATATTGCCCTACTGAGAAAATAATTGATCATAAATCAAGTTTTAATTAATTGAACAAAAAATAAAAACAGAATTTTTTATAAATCTCTTCAAAAATCACGCCAGCAAGTTTAATAGTTTTTTCTATTAAAAATGAATCTGAAAATGTGTCAAAAATTTCGAGTTGTTGAGCATGGAAAATATTTTTTTGAATACCTCCTTAACATGATTCGGATAAAACTAGCTATTCTATAAAAATGGAATAAAAACTCGTCAAAAGCAGCCAGGTAAAATTGTTAAAGTGGATAAATCTCTAATCATGATTTAGTTTTTATTGGTGAAATTAGTATACTTAACTTCGAAATCTACCTCCGCCTGTAGGCCGGGCCGTCAGGGATTTTTTTATTTAGAAATTCTCATTTATAGAAATTTTGATTATTCGTTTTTAAAATGAATTCGGGCATCAGTATTAATAGAGTGAACCCGCATGCGTACAAGAAATGAAGGGAATTTCTCCCTCTTTTTCAGACTTTCGGGAAGCATTCACGGGTAAAACATACTTTTATAGGAGTACGGAAATATTTTTTTTTTTTAAGGAAGCATAATTTAGTGTACTTAGACGAGAGGTTTTCTGGTAGTATAGGCACACTGCAAATAGACGTGTCTTAAATTCAGACAGATATGTGACTGAAAAAGCAATTCAGACACTTAAGTGTCTGAATAAGAAATTTCAGACATTATACATCTCTGAATTTAAGACACTTAAGTTTCTTACTATGATCCTGGTATAAATGAGTTGAAAAAAATGTCTGAATATTGGTGATATGTCTGAAATTAAGACATTTAGAAATTCAGACACTTAAATGTCTGAATTTTATGTAATTATATTTCATACGTGATGACTGTGGTACAATTGTATCACTATATATGATAGCACTACCAGAGACTTTTAAAAAATTAGATTAGAGATATTTAAAATATTTTTCCATCCGTTAAATTATGCTACTTTATAGAAGAAAAAACTTCCTTATCAAATATCTGTATCAAAATTGTACAAGTCTGATTACCAAGTCTCGAAACTAAGTTATTTTTTGTACATTAAGTTAAGTAATTAAAGAATTACTTTTCACAAAGTACAAATTTTCTCAAAAATTGTTTGCACTCATTGGCCTAAATCGGGGACGGTAGAAATAGACTGCGTCCCTGCCTAAATATTTGAAAATTTTAAAGATATATATCTCGGAATGCTAAGATACATGGCCGCAGGCAAAAAAGAAACGAAAATGTACGGAAGGGTCAGATTATGAAACAGATATGCCAATGTCCCATAGACTAATCCGGATTTTTTAAAAGCAGATTTTAAACCTAAAATAGGTTTTTTTTTTTTTTTTTTTTTTTTTTTTTTTTGTCAGAGTGCATCGTGCAAGACAATATTGAAACATATCAAGTTAAAGAGCAAAATAAAAATTTGCAGTTAAAAAATATTATACATTCAAAAATAAATTTCTAACAATATTTTAAAAAATAAAGAACCGAATTTTTTTTTTATTATTATTATCAGGAGACTGTGCTCTCCCAAGCGCCTCATTTAAGATAAATTTAAAATACACGAACGTTCAAAAGAAAACACAATTTAAAATGTTTTCTATAATAGAGTCCCCTGACGAAAAATCTTTACATCATCTTTTCCGCTAGCACTTAATTTATCTATAGTCGCTTGGAAGAAGAAATTCTTTTTCTAATCAGATCTAAATAAAAGATAATTAATTAATTACCAAAATCTAGAAAGGGACAATGGTACCCAACACCCCTCTTCTTCAGGCAATTATGCTTAAAGTAGGTACCAAATAGCCTTACACCCCCCCTCCCCTTAATACTGGCGTAACGTGGATTTTGTGTTCCCGGGAGAAGAGAATATTGCGCCCCTTCTTTGGTAGATATCGCTATCTAAAGCCCCTAAAAACCCTTCTTCCTGGCAATCATTCTCTCTGCTCTTTTCCGAATATGCGACGTCACTGCCTTTTAATGAAAATCTTGCGTGCGCACATGATTGTATATTATTTTACAATTTTATAAGGAAAAATACGGAATGAAACAGTCTAAAATTTTGCTGGAATTATAAATTAATAATTCTTCTTTTATTGAAAGATAATATTTAAATATGGAAATTCAATACAAAACTTATTCTAAAACGCATCGTGAAAGTATTATAACGTGCCAGCCAATCAGAAAGCTCGTTTGTTTACTACTGTTTTGGCGGGCAACGGACATTTTTTAACGGCGCAAAGCTGAATTAAAGTAGTCCAGCTGTAAAGTAAATTTGCTTGATGTATAAAAGTTTCTGTTTTATTTACCTACAAGATGCTTCATTGCCCGCTGATAACAACTTTTATTGATTCGAAAACTCTCCACTTGTAAATCGTCATTCGTCATGCAAATTGTTGTCGCTGAGTCATTAAAATGCGTTATAAATTTAGAAGAAATGCTGACAAGGTGACAAGTATTACTTTCATTTGGAAAAAGACATGTATCTATAGCTTGCCTTCTTTGAATGCCAGACGAAACTTTATTTATTACAATTTGTAAAGGCAAATATGCTGCTTATTTCGATTAGTATTAATTCGTCTTATTTGAATGGTTTTTGTGCTCGGAACGTGCGATTGTGAAAACATTTTTTTCATGCGGAATACAGAAATTTCAATATGAAAGGATAAAATAATACATAAAATCTAATGATTAAAAATGATTAAACAATGGCATTTAATCATTATACTATTGTGAAAGTGTACTTTCGTCATATTACCTTTAGATATTACATTTTTTGGATATTACCAGCCAAGGTAAGTGATAGGTGATTTGTGTAGCATGATAATTCGTAATTTAGAGGACTTTTTTTCGGACAATATTGAACGTTCTTTGCATGTTTAATATTATTTATTTAATATTTAAATTATTTTTATCACATTAATTTGAATTTTTCATATTTGTGCCTTTTTCATCCAATAAATATTTTTTGTGCGAAAAGGTTTTTTTGTTCATTTGTGATGATTTTGATGATTGAATATAATTTTCAGTACTAATGAATATATTAAGATTTTCTAGATCTTTATTTTATAAACAAAATCTCTTTGTAGTAAATAATCCAATTATTGCTTGAATTATTAGCATCTACGTGAAAAATACAAGAGTGAAATAGTAAGATGTATATATTAAAGAATGTTTGAAACTAGAAGTAATTTTTCTTGCATGTTATTAAAAAAATATTTATTAAATTTTTAAAAAATTGCTAAATAGTTCTTGTGATAATTACTTAATCTGATGTATTAAAAAATTGCTCAGTATAAATTTTAGAAAATCTAATGATATTGCATAAGATTTTTCTTTACTTTTCAGTTTACTTTATATTATTCATATAATTGCACTTATGATTTTTCATTTTAAGTAACAAGAGTATCATTTAACTCTTTCATAGAATATATATTATGGAAATGTTTTTATATATATATTAATAAATTTAAATATATGAAAAATGTTATCAATATTTTTTCGCTTCATACAGTGGATATAAAAGCATGAAAAAAAATCACGAAAGCATAAGAATAAAAATTTTCATGAATTTCAGAATAGTTTATAAGTTTCAGTTTTCCAATATGAAATAAATCTCTCCTATAGTATTCATCTGAATGACTATACTATTATTTATTTATTTATTTTTAATAATCTTTATGAAAACTTGTTTAAAAATAAAAAGCTACTTGTGTATTTACTGCGTTATATAACATATTTAGCCCGGGAGGATTAACGCCGGGTCTGATAGACTCATAGTACATATGGTTTTTACAATTGTCACCCCTTTTTTTTATTTTTTTTAAAGTAATCTTCAACTTATTTTATCGCATAATTTGTAACAATTGTCTGCGACTAAATAAGGTGACGAATATTATTTGTATTTATTGGTGACAAAGTAAAAACCATTCTCACTCTGGGTATACGCGCGTCCCCCGGGATTGAATTTTGAAACGAAGCCATATTTATAAGATACTTTAAGCAAATGATAAAATCTGTGTAATTAATGCAATATCTGCTAAAATTATATTTAAAAAATCAAGTTGAATATCATACGAAAAAGTGAAAAAAATATGAGAAAAAAAATTGTATGGGTATAAGTAAGACCCATTTTCTGCTCATGACAGGGGAAGATACTTTTCTAATGATTTAGTACTGTGTGATAGGTGAATTATAATTTCGTTGATATTTAACATTTTGTGAAAGAATGTGCTTTGAAGATCATTCTTATGATTATGTTTGCTCCGTGTACGTATATATTTTTTAATGTTATTCCATTTTTTTAAATTTATGGTTAAATAAATTATTTTTATTACGATGTTTATAGGGGCAAAATATTTTTGAAAGTTTCTTTTCACCTCAAATATATATATATATTTTTTTTTAATCTGAATGTTTAAAGAAAAAAAAAAAAAGGTACTTATCGGTTAGCCGGGCTCTAGTATTATATCTACATATATGTATATGTATATACATACACATATATATATATATATATATACATATACATACATATTGCATTTATATATATGTGTGTATGTATATATACAATATATATATATATGTATAATACATATATGTATAAAGAGTTTGATACTGAAAAATTTTTTTTAATGTTGAGATCTCATATACAACAAATTTTATGAAATCTAGTGCTAGATTTTATTTAACACAGAAATTAAAAATACAAAAAAATGCTTGAACTAAGTCACGGGGAATATCTAATTTAAACGGAAAAAAATTGTACAACGAAGCAGGGATGGGATTCTTTCTGAAGGAGGGAATCATTTTTCATAAATGGGAAGAATTTGTTACCATAAAGCAGAGATGATTGCAGCATGGACAAACTGGGCTATTTCTATGGGCCTTTAGCATTACGGGCCACCAAATTTGGTATGAAATTTCCACAAAGCTGATATTTTAAATTTGTTTTGATCTCATACTTAATTTAATAAATATTTTGTACTTTTAGAAGATGACTAGTTTAAAGAAAAGGTTATATTTATCCAAATATGTATTTGATGGTCTCGAATAGGCTTATTTTTTTTTCTAACAGTATATGAAGGCCGTGGAGGTGGAGGGCGAATGAATACTAGGTCTCCGGACTAAAATTGATTTGAAGTTATCACTAAAAGTAATAAATATTTTTGATACCTTAGGACATATATGATATCATATAAATACATATTTAGATGAGTATATATATATTATAGCTATATTATCCTATTCTAAAACTAAAAAATACTGATTACAATCATCATAAGGTCAAAACTGATTTAAAATATCAGCTTTATGAAAACTTCATACCCAATTTGGTCTACCCAAAAATCACAGGACAGAGAAGCATCCCAGTTTTCCCATGCTGCAATCAGCTCTACTTTATGGTAATAAATCAGGGTTGTAAAAAAGCCAGCTAAAATTAAAAAAAAAAAAAATACAGGCCGGTTGCTTTTATTGGTTTTAACCGGCTTTTTTTGGCCAAAATTAGTCTTTTTTGGTCATAATTGACTTTTATACAATGAAGCATTGTAATTATAAACTACACATTTTAAAGTGTATTTAATTAGTTTTAATGCCATTTAATTGATTTAGAGTTTAATAAGTAATCCAATTTCTCAGTTATGAGGACATTAATACAGGAATAAAACTTAGATAATTTTGCTAGTGATTTGTTGTCAGAATTGCAAATATGTCAGCTAAATTTTAAAAGGGCAATACCAACTGCCAATTTTTTCATTTTTACTTCTTTATAAAATTAAAGAGGACAGTGGTTACTTAGTTACATGTTTTATTACTTAATTAATTTTAAGAGCCAAGTACAAAATACAAGTCTTATTTTATTTCTAAAAAACATTTAAAATTATATATAGTCATATTAATAAAAACACCATTTCTCACTATTAAAATCATTATGAATAGAATATGCATGAATATGTTTAGCAACAAACTTTTCAAAATTTTATTCAGAGATTTTTTCTCTTGTTTAAATGCTCTATTTTTATGCACTTATGTACCAGTCTCCTCAAATATTACATCCTTTCTAATTTCTCTTTTAACATATTATAACTTAATCTCTCCATATGGACACGTAAAAATATTTCCATTTTGATGTGCTATATTTTGTCTTTAATTAAATATAATCTTTAAAATGTCTAGTATATGTGGAACTATGTAATATAGAATTTCAAAACACCAGTTTGGAGCCTAACTTATATTCTTTTCAGTGTTTATATATATATATATATGTATATATATATACATATATATTTTTTTTCTTGAGATGTGATGCTTTCACAGTTGCCTTCTAGAAGTTATTTATTTGACAAAATTTGACTTATTTATTTGACAAAATTTAATAGAAATCCATTACTTCTTTTAGTAGAAAATAGTTATAAGTGTACTAAAAATTAATTGATCCAAATTTAAAGCAAATTAACAGTAAACCAACTTCAAAATATAAAAACCGGCTTTTTTCAATAAAAACCGGCTTTTTTAAGCGGTTAAAACCATAAAAAGCCGGCCGGCTTTTTTTGGCCTGGCTAAAAGACGGCAAACCTGTAATAAATTATTCCCATTTATAAAAAAAGATTCAATGTGATCACATATGGTTGCGTATATGGCTTAGAAAGAAAAGTGGACAAAGATGGCTTCATATTGGCGAAAAAAAACGGCTCAAAGATGGCCGCAATTAAGACATTTGAAATGGCTGAAATTCAGACGCAAGAAGTGTCTAAAAATTTTAAGACATTTTAAAACGGCTGAAAATCGATCACTCCTGTTCCAGACACTTAAGTGTCTGAAATTCAGACGCAAGAGGTGTCTTAAAATTTTCAGACGCAATAGGTATCTTAAAATTTTCAGACATTTTAAAACGTCTGAAAATTGAACACTACGTTTCAGACACTTAAGTGTCTGAATTTCAGACATTTTAGTTTAGAGTGCTGTTGTTTTTAGTAAGATACCTATAGTTTACTTTGCTTTTGACATGTTTCTTCAAGGCTCCTCAATGGAGTGAAGGCAAGGACACGGATTTAACTAAACGCAACAATTAATTTATAACAGCAAAGAAGGAATTAGCAGTGAAGCTGACAGACTTTAATGTGGACGATCTAAAATAAATTCAAGTTTATAAAAGACTGAGAGGAAGTCTTTTTTCAAAACTTATTATATTTAACACACGTAAATCGGCTCCAACTGACATCAATGTTCCTTTAACAGGAACTTAACCCTAGAACTACCGGAAATTTTACTCAAGTTTTATAAAAACATTCTACACCAGAATTTTTACTTAAAACTATTTAATTTGCTTATTTAACTTATTATTGTCTGATTTATACATTTAGTTTGTTTTGAAGAAATTTCTGGTTTGAATAGATATTTTGAATATACATGTCGGGTCCATTGGACCCTTCTGGTAGACAGAGGGTTAATAACATTCACTTTAGCTGTTAATATCGCTGTAATTTATGTCCCGCACATTCTGGTGACTCTTTATTATTGAAGAAAGGTTAACGAGACAACAAATTTGAGAAAATTAACATCCAAAGAAGCTACCCAAACTGCTAATTGTAATCTCCGCTTGAAATAAAAAAGTAGCACGAATTTCACGAGAGAACTCACAACAAACAGAAATTAATTAGCCTAAATAACAGAAACATTGATTAAGAATTTTTTTTTCTCATTTTAAGTTAACTAAGTGGCATCATTTCCTTTGGCATTATTTTATAAATCTTAAACCAGTTCCATAAAAACTTTTTAATTAACTTAAATATTGCCTTAAGAAATAGTTTTAGTCTTTCTCAAATAAGACATAGCTGAAAGTAGTAAATTTAATTATAAATAATTATTTACTTTATATTCTACGGGATGTTTTATTAATTTAGCTACAAAATTAGGGAGGTAATAGTACAAGCATAGTGTTGGTGTTGTTTATGACGGCCGATTATCTATACGAGGGATACATGTCCGAACAGGGGTGCTCCCCGACAGGGACTTTCTAAGAGATTGCATTACAATTTACGAGCATTTTTCTTTAAATATATAAATGCAGTTTTTTTCACAAAAATTATAAAAGGTAAATTTTATTCAAACTTATAGTGCATATGATTATAAAAATTAAGTGGTTTAAATAAAAACTATCACCCTTCGATAGTTTAAAAAAATGATGCCTCACTCCATTTCAACTTCACATTTCATATAATATAATATTTTTTATACAAATGAAGATATCGAAAAGTATCTTTTAAAGAGGTAGCTATTAGTTGTTTTGATTTTAATAAAATTAAAGAAGGGATGGAAGTGCGTAGTATTTCGAAGAGTGAAAACTAACGTAATCTCAGACATATTACAAAATATGAAATTCTACACATAGTGAAATTTTATATGCGTGCACACTTCCAATAATTGCTTTCATGTTGAGATATTCAGAGACAAGAATGTAAGTCTGTTGAAATGTTCTCTGTAATATCTTCATTATTGTAATGCTAAGCTCGATGTTTTACGGTCAACTTGAAAAGGAACACCCTGTGATTTTCAGTAAGTTATTGAATTGCGACTATGGATTCATAATCAATTGTTTGTCTTGACTTCTATCATACTGTTAGTGTCTTTTACTTTCTCACCAAATTAAATGAACACCATGCATATATTACTGAGAAGTAAGATGATATTCGGCGCAGTACAATATAGACATATAAAACAATGTTTTAAGCATCAGAACTTCTTTACTAACTAGTTTCTCTTGCATTCAGGGTGCCCGCATTAGTTAGATGGCAGTTTTTGAATGCAACCGAAACTACAGTTTGAAATTAGTTAAAAGATTCGGGTGCTTTAAACATTGCGTTATTTTACTTTATTCTGTATAGATTAGTTTGAAAGTTACTGGCGATAAACGATACCGATTACTTGGGACGACTTTTATTATTACTAGGTAAATGTGCTATGCGCTTCGCAAGAAAGACTTTAATAAACGGAAAAAAATGCAGACATTAATAATTATTGTGAAAAATTATTCAGAAAAATAAGCAGCAAAGAAAAAAAATATTTTTAATAGCATAATAGCTTATTTAGAAACTGTACTATATTATTATGATGACCGATAAACTGGTACTGTAGGAATATGCTATAAAAATGGCTTAAAAGTGGAAATATTGTATTCCTAAATACAATTGTTCTAAAGATGAATTGTAAAAGTTATATGCGAAGTAATGTTTAAAATAATGTTTGTTATTTAAAAAAAAAAAAAAAAAAAAACGAATGCGATTTAATTTGGATTTCCCACAAATATGGCATAACAGATTACCGAAATAAAGTATCAGACTGTCTGAAATATAAGATTTTTGTGTACAAATTATCACTGAATTTCGGAGACTTCTAAACTTATTAAAGGGGTTGTGAGTAAACATATTGGCTATGTTACTTACTGGAAGAAAACAATTATATTTTAATAAGTTTTTAAATAAGATTTCACCCATTTTAAAGACACAAAATGTTTTAAGAGGCATTCGTTTTGAATTATTTTTACCATGATGCCATTTATGCATTATTTTATATAGTTCCAACGCATTAAAATTGTATCTTTATAAATCGTTTTAAATAAACATGTAATTGTTTCAAGAATATATAAATACAGTAACGCTCAAAAGTATTTTGACAACCTTATATTCTCTCTTATTTTATTTAATATAAAATGTAAAAGAAAATATATTCCCTATAATTGAGAACACTATGACTGCAGTTATTTAAATGTATCAAGTTTCAACTTGTTTGTTTACATTCGGCGCCACCGAAGAAATATAACTCCTCTTTAGCTCAAAAGTATTTTGAGAATTAGTTTGCATTTAATTGTTGAAGATGTCAGTGGCGCTATAGCTTCGATTAGTGTTTATATTGACATATTGTGATTATTTTTAAGGATCTGGAATGCCGAAAAGTAAAAAATATTGAAGTGATTCTAGAAAAGCCGCTATAAATGCCCTTAAGAAATGTAGGCTGCAAGCAGAATTAGCTCGTTCTTTTAACGTGTCTCGGCAACTTGTTATTACATGGAATAAAGTTTTTAATAAACAGAATTACATCGAAAATAAGCCTCAAAGTGGCCATCCGAAAAAAAAAACAACTTGCAATGTTGACTATATTATAAAACTGATATCTATAAGTGATTGTCGTAAGTCCGCTGTAATAAGAAAGAATGAATCGAAAGAAAATTACGGCATAGACATACACGTTTCATCAGTCAAACGACGCCTAAACCTCTATGGTTTACATGGTAGAAGACCAGCAAAAACACGTTTGTTATCTACTAAGAATAGGAAGGCTAGATTTGCATTTAAAAACGGCATAACCCTTTCAGGGGTAAAGCAATTCCATTGCTAAAGTGTTGAAATTAATGATTGACACCGGAATTTGAAAACAAATATTTTTTTGAATAAGAAAAAGCTATATTTAACACACATAATAAACAGAATTTTTTTTTAACCAAAATTCTGGTGTCAGTCATTAATTTCAACACTTTAGCAATAGCATTGCTTTGCCCCTGAAAGGGTTATGCCGTTTTGCAAATGCAACTCTAGCCTTTGTATTCTTAGTAGATTAGAAACGTGTTTTTGCTGGTCATCTGCCATGTAAACCATAGAGGTTTAGGTGTCGTTTGACTGATGAAACGTGTATGTCTATGCCGTAATTTTCTATCAATTCATTTTTTATTATTACAGCGGACTTACGACAATCACTTGTAGATATCATTTTTATAATACAGTCAACATTGCAAGTTGTTGTTTTCGGATGGCCAATTTGAGGCTTATTTTCGATGTATTTCTGTTTATTAAAAACTTTATTCCATGTAATAACAAGTTGTCGAGACACGTTAAAAGAACGAGCTAATTCTGCATGCAGTCTACCTTTCTTATGTGCATTTACAGCGGCTTTTCTAGAATCACTTCAATATTTTTTTACATTTCGGCATACTTGATCCTTAAAATTAATCACAATAAGTCAATATAAACACTAATCGAAGCTATAGAGCCACTGACACCTTCAACAATTAAATGCAAACTAATTGTCAAAATACTTTTGAGCTAAGGAGGAGTAATATTTCTTCGGTGGCGCCGAATGTAAACAAACAAGTTGAAACTTGATACATTTAAATAACTGCAGTCATAGTGTTTTCAATTATAGGGAATATATTTTCTTTTACATTTTATATTAAATAAAATAAGAGCGAATATAAGGTTGTCAAAATACTTTTGAGCGCTACTGTATATTGAAACTGAAACATTGTATTAACTTTAGACAGCTAATAATAGAACACTCTTGGTTCATTTCTCTTTTAAGAGGGAAATGGTCATAAAAAGAGCAGATAGACATAACATTCTAGCATTTTACTTAAATGAAATAAACATTAAGAAAATCTTTTGTTATTAAAAGAAATAATGTAAGTTTAAGCAAAGAATTAATATACATCTAAACAAAGAATTAATATATATCTTTTTCGACAGACATAGATAGACAGACAGATAGATATCCTTACATGCTTTTTAACGTATGTTATTTTTTGACATTTTTAATGTATATGTCATTTGTTAGCGAGTGTCTCAGACAACTAAAAAGTTACACCCAATTTTAGTTACAGAATACAGATACTGTAAAAATGTATGTATATTTCCCATTCAGTATGGTGATAGTAACTTTAGGACTGTCATTTCAAAAATACTTAAACGTTAATAGAAATAAGAATTTTTTGCATAATTTTATTCGTTTTTACAAAAGACTCATCCCTGAGTAGGTATACGAATTCGTAGTAGTGAATTAGTATGGAGGGATAAGACCCTCGATAATAAATACGATTACAATTGTTTTTAAAGGCATACAAAATTTATCCATTTATTCCATTATTGTTTTAACATCAATTACTTTTGAAAAAAAAATATTTGTATTAACAATTCGTTTTCGGATTAACTTTACAGGAATCAGTTAAAATTATATTAATATAAGTTAATTGAAAATTTATGTTAAATGCATTGAAGGTGTTTAGAAATATCAAACTATTAAGATACAGAATTGTACAGGTTCATTGGCTGAAAAAAACTGCCTACATATATTATTAGAAAATACTCTCTCAAACCTGATTTGGAATACAATACAAATTATTTTGAAAATCCTCCTTTTTCGAACAATTAAGAAAATTTGATATACACTGCTATTACATTAAAAGCAACATATACTGTGTACAATGTGTGCATTACTTTGAAATTACAAATTACATAAATCGTTTATTTTTGTCTGCCGACTATGATTTAATTTTTTATTAAAAGTAGATTACCTACATTTATACTAGCCAAATAATTAATATACATCTTTTTCGATAGATATAGATAGACAGACAGATAGATATCCTTACATACTTTTAAACCTATTTTATTCTTTGACATTTTTCACGCATATGTCATGTGTTAGCGAGAATCTCAGACAGCTGAAAAGTTACACTCACTTTCAGTTACAGAACAACAGATACTGTAAAAATGTAGGTATATTTCCCATTCAGTATGGTGATAATAACTTTAGAACTGTCATTGCAAAAATACTTAAACTTTAATAGAAATAAGAATTTTTTGCATAATTTTATTCGATTTTACAAAATACTCATCCATGAGTAAGTATAAGAATTCGTAGTAGTGAATTAGTATAATTTAGAAAAGAAATATTTGTGCTAGCAATTCGCTTTCAGATTAACTTTACAGGAATCAGTTAAAATCATATTAATATAAGTTAATTGAAAATATTTGCTAAATGCATTGAAGGTGTTTAGAAATATCAAACTATTAAGAGACAGAATTGTACAGGTTCATTGACTGCAAAAAATCTGCCTACAACTATTATCAGAAAGTATTCTCTCAAAACTGTTTTGAAATACAATACAAGTAAAGAAAACCTCCCTTTTTGAACAATTAATAAAATATGATATACGCTACTATTACATTAAAAGACCACATATATTGTTTACAATGTATGCATTTCTTTGAAATTACAAATTACATAAATACATATTTTTTTGTTTTTTTGGCTGTCGACTATGATTCAATTTTTTATTAAAAGTAGATTATAATTTTGTATAATAAAATTAAGACATCACATAAAAAATAAAATAAACAGATAAAGTGAATAAGAGTTTTATAAGAACGAATAAAATTATGCGGAAACTGTTATTTTTTTAACTATTGAGAATATACGCAATGAAAAAATTAAGCCTAAAAACAGCATCAAATGCGGAATACACATACATTTTTGCAGCAACTGTTGTAACATATTTTTAATGTGACAAAATATACATCTTTAGTTTTCCATATTAACAAAATTTGAATTAAACTGTTCATTTTATTAAATTATTTTGTTTTCTAATTCAAAAATCTTAGTATTAAAAAGCAAACATCTGTTACTGTATTTTTGTCTTTATAAAAAAAATCGCAGTGCAGAACATACGCAATGCGCATTGATGGTTTTATAGTTGTTCCTATTTAATAATATTCTTTTAAGTTCTTCTTATTTATAATTCATACTTTTATTGGAATTTAAATATTAATATAATATTAACTTTAATAGTTATATGAGCATTATATATGTTAACTTTAAATATATTAACATTATTTCAAACATCCCGAGTTTAAGAATAATTCTAAGAGAAGCCACTTTTCTGAACGAGACTTTTATTGACCTAAAATAGTGTTTGTATACCTATACTATCACTTTCGGTAGTAGTATAAATACATTGTCTGTTATTTCTCGGGTTATTTGTGCCTATACTTTTGTTTTCTTTCTCATTTATATTTCTGTATTATGTATATGACAGTTGTATTGTGTAAAAGAATCGAGAAATGTTTTCATAAATATTGCTGAAAGTTACTGTCGTCTCCCGACTATATTGAATTGTGTTACTAGGAGAAAGATATGGATTATTTTTCAGACAATATGTAGCCTTTTTTAGAGTTGTTTATTTCGAAAGTATATATATATATTTATTTCCTTTAACATAATATTAGTTTTTTGCTGCATTAACTAGTAAAATTAATACATTTTTCCCTTCATACATAAACTAATCACAGTGAACGCAATTTTAAAATTTGACATAATGTATAAATTTATGTTTATCGAGTTTAAATAATCACTAAACTTTCTTGTTAAAATAGATCTCAATAATTTTATCATCCGAATTGTTTTATTACTTTTGAATTTAATTTATTTTAACATAGGAAATTAGATGAAAAATATTTGTGTAATTTAATGTGAAATGTTACATTTATTACGGAAAAAATATTCATTTGATAGTGACAACCAGGATAACTGTCTACAAACAAAACATTTTTTTATAATTATAGGTCATATGTGAGCCTTGTCTATATCAGCTAAACAGCAAATTTTATCTTTAACAACAGATAAAAGTATTTTCACAATTTAAAACTTCATATAATATATAAATTTATGTTTATTGAGATTAAGTAATCACTAAACATTCTTGTTAAAAATATCAAGAATTTTATCATCGGAATCGTTTTTATTACTTTTGAAATTAACTTATTTTAACATAGGAAATTAGATGAAAAATATTTGTATAACTCAATATGAAATGTTACATTTATCCCGGAAAAAATATGCATTTGATAGTGTCAACCAGCATAACAGTCTATAAACAAAACAATTTTTATAATTATATGGGTGAGATGTGAACCTTGTCTATTTCAGCTAAACAGCAGATTTTCTCTTTAACATCAGATAAAGTATTTTTCGCAAATTACAAACTTAATATAATATATAAATTTATGTTTATCGAGTTTAAATAATCACTATACATTTTTATTAAAATAAATATCAAGAATTTTATCATCCGAAGTGCTTTTATTACTTTTAAAATTAATTTATTTTAAAATCGGAAATTAGATAAAAAATATTTGTATAATTCAGTGTGAAATGTTTCATTTATTCCCAAACAAATATGCATTTGATAGTGACAACTAGCATAACAATTTTTATAATTATGGGTCACATGTGACCTTGTCTATTTCATCTAAACAACATATTATTGTTTTTTATTTATTTTTTTAATTGCCTCCCATGTTAACAAGAAGAAAGAAAGATCATGCGTCTGTATAGATTATCCAACATTTTGGTACACATTCAAAATACTATAAAAAAAACTTCATTGCTTAGTAATGTGAAAGAGGAAATCTTTGTAAGCTATTCGGAGAACGCTTGACTCATTTGAAAACACATTTTCAGCATTTATCATCTATTGTTGAAAAGTATCTGAATTCTTATAGAAAGGCCTGTATATTTTCTACAGAATGACATACCGAATGTCCCAAAAATGACTGATTATGGCGAGGCCATATATTTGTATTGGATTTGTATTCGAAATTAATCTGTATTTAAAATTTATTTTCCTTTCTTCTGTTTAACGCTAGCATTCAAAAATCATTTCTAAGTCATGTTTAATTTAAGTGCAATCGTTATACTCACATAAATATTCTTTTTGTTTCTGTTAAAAGCTATCATTCAGATAAATGATATAAATATTTATTTGTTATTTCTAATTTATGCTCATTTCCTTTCCCCGCATAAATATTCTTTATTGATATTTTATTTGTTAAACGCAGCTTTTTTTTACAAATCTGTTTATATAATCTAAAGATCATTTAGGTAATTTTAAGCTTGCTGGCGTCTAGTAAATGCATTAAAAGACTCATATATTTCATTTTTACATCTGCTTGCAAATAGATATTTGTCGTTAATCATCCTCTCCATTAGACTTTATGTAAGCAGTAATAGGTTTGCCTTTTATTTATCTCTTTTTGATAAGTGGCGAAAGGTAGTTACTGTACTTGGCGGTCTCGTTCAAATTTCAATATATCTCCCAATCTAAGGTACATTTTGTACTTGCCGTATTGGCTCAAGACAGATGTATTTTTGGCGTATGAAATTACGCAGATGGAACACATTTCACCTCTGCTCTTGCTACTGATAACACCACAATACTTTGCTTCCACTGGGGCCACCACGAACTCTACATCTTAGCCTTAATAAAGATTCTTTTCCATGGAAATTTCTGCTGATTATTGCCTGGTGGATATTCTTTACAGGAAACGGATTACTCTAACTGGGGTTTGCGACATAATACATCGTTTTTGTACTACCAACTTATTCCATATAAACCGGTCTGCAACATCATTACATCCGGCTGTCAACGACCACACACTGATGGATTTTAAAATTCAATAACTTGCAAACGATGACAGATATTAAAAAAAATTCTTGCAGGAGTGTTATGTAAGATGTCAGAAGTTTTTATGCTGCGGTTCTCATCTTTAGTTACAAATAGCACCGATAGATGGCGCTGCAAGCAATAACCGCTAAATCCAGGTCGATTTTTCGGTTTCTCATCTTTTTCCATGCGAAAAAGGGAGATTAAAATGCATTCAATGAATCCCGAAGCACGAAAAATCGGGTCCAGCTCTGAGCACCTATTGCTCTCAGCGCCTTCTATTGTTTGAAATTCGAACTAAAATCAAGAATCACTGTAAAAAAACTCCTGACATCAGACATAACACTCCTCCAAGAATTTTTTAAATATTTGACACCGTTTGAAAGTTATTGAATTTTAATATCCATCAGTCATTTTTGGGACACCCGGTATATATATATATATACTACGTAGTGTACTAAAGTTAGTTCAATAATAATAATAATGAAAAACGCAGTAGTGATTTGGCTTCAGAAATTTTTGTCAATAAACGGAAATGTTGCCGAATTCTTTTGAGCAAACTATAATCCATACAATTTATACACTTCAAGTAATATGCAAAAAATTACTAAATTTTAAAAACGCAGACGACAATTGAAAAGACAGTTAAGGCAATTATCTCACATAGGCAGTGCTGTAAAAGAATTCATTTATGTGCCCATGAAAAGGAACGATAAATGCTGCGAATACCATACCATACAGTAAGTATTCTGTATTACTTTTCAATGCTGTGTAACAATTTCAATATGTTTGAAATAATGTAACCTCCTTATAATATATTGCAAACGATTTATTTAAGACATGTAATATGTAAGAAAAGTTTTTTGAATGTCCAGTGTAAACTAATTATACATGCTGCACGCTTCATTTAAAATACCAACCAGACCAGAATTTTTAATTTGTTAGACTGTGATAAAAATTTCTCTTTTGGGGGAACGAAAATAAAATAATGTGGCGTTATTATCACTTGGTACTTTTTTATATATTTGTTCTTGCCAGAAAAAAATTCCAATAAATAAAAAAGAAACCGAGATTTCCAGTTTAAGGAAATGTTTTTAATAGTACTTCCGACTCAATGCATACTATTCCAGTTATACGTGTAACCGATATGCGAATAAAACATCGGCTTGAAATACGTATACCGTAAATAATACGTTTAAACGTATTCGGATGCATATATCGGTTAAATGTATAATTGAAGTACACGTATGTCTCAACTACTATACATATTCACTTTTAATACCAATGGACCTCATCAGTTTACACTGAACGAAGAAAAATCTCGAAATTTGTGGCATCAGCAAAGCAATCTAGATAATGTGTTTCATACATAGGATCTCGTTATTTTTCTCTATAAATATTTTAATCAATTTATGTCACTTCTAATTTCTATTGAATTATAGGATAAAATGTTATATAAATTTCCTGGAATAGTTTAAATTCTTTTATATTTCTTAAATTTGTCATTAAAGATGTTATATCCCTTTATGAATGCAGATTTGTCAATGTCTCTGATCCGCAGACCAACAGGGAAAAAGCATATTTCCAATACTGCTTAAACATTTATACGATTAACAACCGTGGAAGTTTCATTATATACGCTGCACTGTATATACTGTTTCGTATAACAGTTATAAATCGCTTTGGCCGTATGATACATATCCAAAATCTTTGCCACATATTATACCTATTATACGTCGTATACTCGTATAAACGTTTAATACGGAGCACTAATTTTTAAATTAACATGGCGGTTTAATAATGTAAGTACAAAAATTAAATTCTTTCAATTCGTTAAAAGCAGCGAAAATACAAGTATAGTCATTAGAAGGCAAGCGTATCAATTTTAAAATCTTTAGCTGAAAGTCGTCCATGGTAAGTAATTTGGAATATTCATTGATTCGGAATTTAAGTGTTAACAAATTTTATTGTTTATTACTCTTTTACCTGAAGGAAACAGTTAGAAAATATAAAGAGCACGAACATAACGAAGACAATTGTTTTATACTTAAAAATGTAATAATAATAATATAGATATGCAGTAAATTAAAACCACTTAAATTATATTATGAAAGTCAAACAATAGAAAAAGTCTGTCTATATGCTTCGTTGAGTATTTTGTTAAAATATAGATTTTTTTCCCTAATATAAACAAATCATATCTGTTCATTGTTTAATTTCAATTATGACGAAAAATTCATTAAAATAATTTCAAGACAGAAAGAAAAACATCATCATCCTAATCTGGTTAATATAAGAAATGTCAATTATTTTACTGCGGTTAATTAATATTGTTGGATTTCTCTTTTGTTTTTAAAAAGAATGTATGCAATAGGGCGGATCGAAAAATCGGAACGTGGATAATCGAATCGGCGCAGGGTGCAAAAGTTGTCTTTTATGTATACTAGTTTATAAGTGTTTTTTTATTAAAATCCATTTATATCTTCCGTTGTCCCAAGCACTACAAAAATAGATAAAAATTGAAATTTTTATGAAAATGTATTTTTTTTTTGTTTTGTTTTTTAAAATATTTTAAAAATGTTTTTTTTAATTGCTTTTGGTGGGGATTGCAAAAGTTGCCTTTTATGAATATTAGTTTACATATATTTTTTTATTGAAATCCATTCTTATCTTCTGGTGCTCCAAGCGCCCCATATGTAGTTAAAAATTGGAATTTTTATGAAAATTTACACTTATTGTTTTTTTTTTTTATTACTTCTGGCGCTGGTGCAAAATTTGTCTTTTAAGCATACTAGAATACATGCAAAAAATTTCAACTCCGACAAATTTCTTCTGCTGTCCCAAGACACTTAAATATTAGCCGAAAGTCGATTTTTATGCAAAATTTGAAGGAAAAAATATCAATAAAAATAAGAGTAAAAGAATCATTTGTATAGCATAAAAAGTACTCTCTGTAAAAGGTGAAAATTTGTTTATCGTTTATTATTAAATGTATAAAATAATTTTTTTATGCTATATAGAAAAGTCCACACAAAAGTACAAGTGATGAATGGCACAAAGTTCTACACAAAAACCACAAAAGAGGAACATTATACTCTTGTAAAGGAACCTTTCTCTAGCATATTGGATACGTTTTAGTTGCAACATGAGAAGCTAAAGCCATAAAAGAAGGAATAATAATTTTTTTAAATCAAATAACATACATTTACATGGTCTCACAGTAATTGGCTGCGACGGAACAAACGTAAATATTCGGTACAAAATATGAGTTATTTGCCAGATGGGGGGGGGGGGGGAGGAGCTGAATTCAATAGACTCGTACAGTCATCTGTTTTCTCCCTACAAATGAGTTGCCTTTATGACATTTACTAAATTCTTTACGTGGTAAAAGAATTAGTTCTACAGACTTTTGTGAGCCAATTTCAACAGCAATCAAAACGTGCGAGTAGCTACCCGAGGTATTCCTTTTATTTAATAAGTATGGAGAATATGCCAGATAATATACAGTGACGGTCGAAAGTTTCCGGTCAGTTCGTTTCTTTGAATTATTTGCGAAATGTTTTAGCGAAGAAGAAGCACAATTGGTCCAAAGGTTAGGGGTAAGCAAAGGACCTCTGACCACGTGATCATTTTGGTTGGGTACTGAAGATACTTGATGCAAAGGTGAGGAATTCAAAATCCGCGTGTGCAAAAGTTTCCGCCCATCCGTCATTCGTTGGTTTTTGCTATTGGTAGAGTGTTATTTTTTTACCGTATTTATTAATTAATCAACATGAATAACGTATTTGAAATTCAAAAATGAAAAGTTCAACAATTATTGTTCGTAAACGAGTGGTTTGTTTGTCGCTAAAGGGACAATCCTCTCGTGAGATTGCGGCAAAGTTATCGATCGAAATTATTACTGTGAACAATATTTAAAAAATACATAAAGATGGCCATGGACTTTAGGATTTGCCACGGTCCGGGAGACTACGGAAAACGACTATTCGTGTGGTCAGATTTATCAGGCGAAAAGCAGTTGATGACTCGCATAAAATTGCTTTGCAATTCTCCTCGATTTACGGTGTTAAAATATTGTTGAAACAAGTCGGTCTACCGTATCAAGACGCTTACGTGACGCAGGACTTTACGAAGAGTCGGTGTTTAAAAATCTGTCATAAGTAAAAAGAAACAGAGGCCCCGGCTGGCGTTTGCCAAGGGACACAAAGACTGGTCAAACGTAAACTGGAAAAAATTACTATTTTCCGATGAATCAAAGTTCAACCTTTTTGAGAATGATGGCAGACACTTCGTCCGAAGACCTGAAAACAAAAGATAAGATTCGGGATATGTTATTCCTACAATGAAGCATGGCGAAGCACACGAGATACTCTGGGGAGCATTTTCTGAAAAATGTGTCTGTCCATTAGTTGAAATTCGCAGCTAGATGAACGGTGCAATGTATAAAGGTATCTTTCAAGATCATTTGCTGCCTAATTGGATGAAAAATTGTAGTCGCCACTATTTTCTTCAGCAAGATAACGACCGAAATCATACATGCAAGCTTGTCAAGCAGCGGCTTTAGCACGAAAAAAATCCGCTTTTGAAATAGACAGCCCAATCACCCGATAAAAAAGAAATAGAAAATCTTTGGATCGAACTTGAAAACGTATGCAGAATTATAAATATTCCAATTCAACAGAATTTTCCCGAAAATTGCAAAAACCCTGCAAAATACGTACCATAGACGATTTTCAACAGTTCTTTGAATCGATACCACTTCGCTGCACCGCAGTACTTATTCTTAAATGTACGAAGACAAAATACTGATTGTAAATGTTATTGATCACTGTCATTTTTTGTTATAACACCATTTTTTTCCAAACTTGCCAAGATGGCCCGAAACTTTTGAGAACATGCGTTTGCTTTTGCAATTAATTTTGTCAATTAAATTTATTGATATTTATTTTTATTCCATAAATATGTTCCTCATTATTATGTCAATATAGTGCATAAGTATCACTTTGAGATTTCTCTTCATATGGGTATACTTACAAAAAAACCAAAACTTTTATGCTGGCTGGAAACTTTTGACCGCCACTGTACATAGAATGATTCTCAGCAGCAATCAGCAATATTTATATGATATTTGCATAGCAATATCGCCGGGTGAATGTGGTTCTGACCTGGTATTAAAAAAACCTGGTCTAGTTGTTCACTCAAGGTGGCTCACAACTGCAGGCAGAATTTTAAGATTGTATGTGGCCACAGTAAATCCATTTGAGAATCTCATTATTCTTACAGCATATATTATTGAGATATATTCCCCTGTATTGTTCAATATCAAAACAAAGCCCTTCATAACAAAAGGGGCGCTGCATATTTGGAAACGTATCACATTTTCTGGATATTTTGAACCAAAACTAAGAAAGATAGAAGACGCTGTTGTTCAACGATATAGCTTATTTTGTCATCATGAAAATTTGTTATTGTCAATGCATTCAGATAACAGAGAGCATATCAGGTCTTTAGCAATACAAAATATAATTTGAGCTAGAAATAAAAATAGAGGAGAAATAAGAATTGTTCAAGTACTAAAAATAAACGTCAAAGTAAAGGAGTTTATGGAGGAGTTATCAACTGCAATTAGTTGAGCGTTTTCAACCACCTCATTTGATGAATGTGCCTTACGAATAAATTGAGGCCATGGTAAAAGTAGGGAAAACAGGGGAATGGTCAAAATTTCCATGCCATACCCACGCTGTTGAGATATGCATTCGCCTAGTGTCTGAGTCATCAGACAATGTATCTGGACAAGAAAAGAGACAAGATTTAATATTCAATAGAAAAATTCCCATCAAGAAATCATATCAAACATTTTGACTCCAAAAATTGTTACAAACTTCAGAAATATGTAAATCTTCCGAATATAAGAAGTACAAACCATTCTGCGTGAGTTCCATTTTTATATTTTGTATGTGTTTAGTTTTTAAATTGCTTTTATAATTCTTAATCGCATATATCCCAGTTCTGCTAAAGTGAAGCTGAATATTCCAGCCCTTTTCCCTCTGCGTAGGGATTAATGAAAACACGTACTCTGTTTTTCCCTCTGCACAGGGAATTTTTTGTTTATATTCTTTTTCTTTGCCAGTCGAGTTTGTGGATCTCGATGTGTATGTATTGTGATCCCTAAGCGGATAATTTTATTGTGAATTTATGTATACTTTCAATTAAGTAGTGGAAAAAGTTAATGTTTACAGTCTACTGCTTAATTCAAAAAACCTTTACAAATAAATATGGTCGAAGTCGTAGCCGGAGCATTGTAAAATAAGTGCAAAGAATAATGCGTATGTAAATTTCGTTCGAAAGTTAAAGCGTGAAATCTTTGGAGCTGTGCCAAATTAGAATATTGCGTGACAAAAATGGATCCAAGAGCTGTTAAACATTTTAGGGAAGATATTTGAGGCATTCTAAAAATTTGTGCAACACTTCTTTTGTAATGCCTGAATTCAAAATCGAATGTCTGGCTGAAGGATCGTGGCACATAGCCTACCCGTGAATTTTTAAATTTCCAAAATTTACGTTGCAAAAAACCTGTATAGTTCGAGACAATAGCTGTAGCATCAACTCGTCTACGAATTTATAATCTGCATGAATTCCAATAGTTGCCTCAATGAATGTAATGAAACATTTTACACCAAATATTTTTTTAACATCATATAATTTAGAAACTTTTAAGTAGGAAGGTTTGCATAAGTGCATACCCAGAAAACTTCGGAAACTTTTATGAAAAATACTCTTTTATAAAAAACTTTGTCTACTCTTTATACGGAACTAGTTTAAGAAAGTTTAGCATAAATAAATATACTTTTATAACTATGATTTTGTCATATACATTTATATGTAATGAAATTTAACGATCGTTTAATGACGGTTAGTACAAAATTTAAACTGATTAAAATTGCTTTAAACTCAAAGTTAAGGTCCGATTCTGAGCACTGTCGCTTTGTTTTCGATAGTGTTAGTGTCGGAGACAACATGAGAAAAGTATTGTTGCCATAGAAACAACGACTTATTTAATTTCGAAATATATAATGAAATAGTTCTTAATCGGACAGTTACATTTAAAGTGTACTTAAATTTATCCAGCCGGTGAAACCGTCCGAAAATTAAATAACTTCAGCAACGCGCAACTTGTATACATTACATAAACTTATAGAAAATATAACAAAATATTTCATTGTTTAAGTTTAAATTCCTTAAGTACCGCGCATTCGAATAATAATTTAACAGGCAATTTTCAGATGCATTAAAATATTCGCGTTTGATGAGGAAAAGTTTTACCCGCCAAATCACGTGCACATTCGTCTTTTAGCGCCAAATAATCGAAAATATTTTATTTTTAACTCACAGGCTATCAAAGCCTGAGAGCTTATGTGCTCGCCGGCTCTGTATGTACGTACGCGTGTACGTTCGGTTTCATTCTGATAAGGCGCTTCCCTGATTAGTTTTGGGGGCTCATTGGTTAAGGATAAAGGGGAAAAGGGGGTTAGTCCAACCGCACCCCCTTAATTCAGATAAATGGGTTTTTCATGAAGAATTATTCGATTTGCTCCGAATTTGGTAAACCGGTTTATTATGTTAAGGAACTTCCCTGATTAGTTTTGGGGGTTCATTGGTTAAGGATAAAGTGGGAAAAGGGGTGTTAGTCCACCCCCCTTAATTCTGATAAATGGGTTTTTCATGCAGAATTATTCGATTTGCTCCGAATTTGGTATGCCGGTTTATTATGTTAAGGAACTTCCCTGATTAGTTTTGGGGGTTCATTGGTTAAGTATAAAGGGTTAAAAAGGGGTGTTAGTCCACCCCTCTTAATTCAGATAATGGGTTTTTCATGCAGAATTATTCGATTTGCTCCGAATTTGGTATACCGATTTATTATGTTAAGGAGCTTCCCTGATAAACTTTGGGGGTTCATTGGCACGCATCCAGTTAAAATTCATCTTAAGATGCAACGCGATTTTCGCATTGTTTGTATCATAAGTCAGTAAATGGATCTTCAGCGAGGCACCGCAAGTCCAGCTTTACTGACACTCGCGTTTAACATTCTATGTTGTCTGGCAAATAGAAAGTGCCAACAAAAGTGTCTGTCATTTTAAAAATATTTCTTTCAAAGCATAAATATTATTCTGTCTCAATCTCAGCGTGCCTCAAATACCTTTTTTGGGTAGTCAAAAAATTGCAATTGACACGTGTCTGGCACAGTTTTGGGGCCGACTAAAGTGTCTGTCATTTTCGAAATATTTCTTTCTAAGCATAAATAATATTCTGTGTCAATCTCAGCGTGCCTCAAATACCTTTTTTGGGTAGTCAAAAAATGGCACTTGACACGTGTCTGGCACAGTTTTTGGGGCGACTAAAGTATCTGTCATTTTCAAAATATTTTTTCTAAGCATAAATAATATTCTGTCTCAATCTCAGCGTGCCTCAAATACCTTTTTTGGGTAGTCAAAAAATGGCACTTGACACGTGTCTGGCACAGTTTTTTGGCCGACTAAAGTGTCTGTCATTTTCAAAATATTTTTTTCTAAGCATAAATACTATTCTGTCTCAATCTCAGCATGCCTCAAATACCTTTTTTGGGTAGTCCAAAAAATGGCACTCGACACGTGTCTGACAATGTTTTTGGGTCGACTAAAGTGTCTGACATTTTCAAAATATTTTTTTCTAAGCATAAATATTATTCTGTCTTAATCTCAGCGTGCCTCAAGTACCTTTTTTGGGTAGTCAAAAAATGGCACTTGACACGTGTCTGGCACAGTTTTGGGGCCGCCTAAAGTGTCTGGCTTTTATGTTTTTTATTTCATTAAATACTAAATTTGAAGGTATTAAAATTTCAAAATGCCTCAAGGATATTTTTTTGCAACGAAAATTTTGGAAATCTAAACATTCACGGGTGGGCTAAGTTCCACGATCCTTCAGCCAGCCATTCAGTTTTGGATTCAGACATTGAAAAAGAAGTGTTACACAAATTTTCATAGTGCCTCAAATACCTACCCTAAAATGTTCAACAGCTCTCCTGCTGTAAGAAAGTAGCAACCGATAAAAGATTGTTGAAATCGGCAATAACGCGATTGAAAAATAAATTATTTAAAACTGATCTGAATGTGTGTGAATTAGAGCAAATTCAGTTATTAAAAAGGGAAACTGAAAAATTAGAGGAAGAATTGAAGGCGTTGTTTAACCCTTTATCTACTGACGGTACTTATAAGTACCACCTACTTTAAACTTTTATACCATAGTGAATATTACTAATATAATAATGGTACTTTGCAAAAAACACTCTTTTAACTCCACTTTTTCTGGATACATGGAAGCAGTAGTTCTAGATATGTTATTTTAGAGAGGAATGGGTCTATCTTTGAAGCAAGCGATGTATTTTGTGCCGACTTTTTGTACAGATTGTCACGCTCGTATTTTCATTGCTGCAAAAACAGTAAAGAATATAAGAAAAGTGTTTGATTTTTTTTTATGTGTTCATTATGATCTTAGAATACAATTTGACTAGCTATTTCAGGTGAACGGTGTATGTATTTAATTTAACAGTTGAATTACTCGGGTGTACTTATAAGTACTGACAGTACACTGGGTGTTGGAGAAAAACTTCTTGTTTACTTTTCGTCTGTGTAGTTATCCATCGTTTTCATCGGCTTTAAAATGTAATTACTAAAATGTAGTGTAGTAATGATTTCCCTGGTATTTCTTTTCTGTTTCATTGTTATTTTTTATAGGAAATCGAAAAAGGTGTGGCACCTGCTCGTTTTTGCTACGCTAGAAATGACATATGGAAATTCATATATTGCATATGTGGAGATGCGAGGGAACATGTTGTCCCTGGAATATTGACGTCGCAAAACTAAAAGACTGCTAATAAGATCGAAACCTAAAAGAAAAAAAATGTTTTTTTTTTGTTTTTTTTAATCCTTTCAGGAGCAAAGCGTTTTCAATTCTAAAGTGTTGAAATAAATGATTGGCACCGGAATTTGCCAAACGATTTATTTGGAAATAAGTAAAAGCCTATATTTCGCATAGTTATTAAATCGAAAATATTTTCTGGTGCCAGTTGAAATACTCTGTGGGTCTTCTGTTACGATAATTTAGTCACAGTGTACTGACGGTACTTTAAAGTACCACTTTAGTTAATTACCTCTAAATAATTAAATTTCTCATGGGTGAGTATTTTTTTTTATGTTTATCCTTTAATTTTCATCGTAGTGACTGAACAAAAAATATTGCATGAAAAAAAGTCCTTCCGGCCAGTGCCTGGAGGAAGAGGTAGCTTTCAAATTCCTTATTTTTAAAAAGCTAGCTGATGTTATTCAAACACTCGAAGCTCAATTTAGTGGAAACCGATTATAGAAGATTCAATACTAATTTTTATCAATACTAAATCCTTATGAATGAGAATTTCGCGAAATTAGTCAGCTTTATCCAAGCTGATTTTATTAGGTAGCTTTCTTTACAAAAAAGCTACCTATTGCAGCCGTTCGGAGGAAAGCGATTTCAAAAAATTTTGGTATATTTTCATCGATCATGACCCCCAGACCCCGAAACCACCCTCCGTTCAAAATTGATATATATATATATATATATATATATATATATATATATATATATATATATATATATATATATATATATCTGACCTATGTCACACTGTAACTCCCGTAAATATGAACCGATTTCGATGTAATTCGGTGTGTACATAGTACATACCAATGTCTCGACCGAGTTCGTTGGCCAGCTTCATCCGCCGTTTTGTTTCAAAATGGCGGCCATTTAAAATTTTTAAAAAAATTTTAAACTTGAAATGTGGTACCAAAAAATTAAAAATGGAAAAATATTTTTTTCTTATGTATTTGACCTTTATACAAAGATTCCGGAGCAGTTTTTGTTTCGTCTATATCTTAAAAAATGGCTGAGTTATAGCATTTTGAATTTCTAGCGTGGCTGACATTTTGAAACGTCCTGAATTTTGTCACGCGATAAAAGGCGTATTTATGAACCGATTTGGATGTAATTCGGTGTGTACACAGTACATACGAATCTCTCGACCGAGTTTGTTGGCCAGCTTCATCCGCCATTTTGTTTCAAAATGGCGGCCATTTAAATATTTTTTAAAAATTTAAAATTTGAAATGTGGTACCAAAAAATTGAAAATGGAAAAATATTTTTTTCTTATGTATTTGACCTTTATACAAAGATTTCGGAGCAGTTTTTGTTTCGTCTATATCTTAAAAAATGGCTGAGTTATAGCATTTTGAAATTCTAGCGTGGCTGACATTTTGAAACGTCCTGAATTTTGTCACGCGATAAAAGGCGTATTTATGAACCGATTTGGATGTAACTTCGTTTATGCATAGTACATACCAATGTCTCGACCGGGTTCGTTGGCCAGCTTCACCCGCCATCTTGTTTAAAAATGGCGGCCATTTAAATTTTTAAGAAAAATTTAAATTTGAATTGTGGTACCAAAAATTGAAAATTGAAAAAATATTTTCTTCTTATGTGTTTGACCTTGATAAAAAGATTCGGGAGCAGTTTTTGTTTCGTCTGTATCTTAAGAAATGGCTGAGTTATAGCATTTTGAATTTCTAGCGTGGCTGACATTTTGAAACGTCCTGATTTTTCTCACGTAATAACAGGCGTATTTATGAACCGACTTGGATGTACCTTGGTGTGTACATAGTACATACAAATATCTCGACCGAGTTCGTTGGCCAGCTTCATCCGCCATCTTGTTTCAAAATGGCGGCCATTTAAAAAAATTAAATAATAAAAAAAATTAAATGAGATACCAAAAAATTGGAAAATGAAAAAGATTTTTTTTTTTGTATGTGTTTGACCTTAATACAAAGATTCCGGAACAGTTTTTCTTTCGTCTATATCTAAAAAAAAATGGCTGAGTAATAGCATTTTGAATTTCTCTTGTGGCTGACATTTTAAAACGACCTGATTTTTGTCACGCGATAACAGGCGTATTTATGAACCTATTTGGATGTAACTTGGTCTGTACATAGCACATACGAATGTCTCGACCGAGTTCGTTGGCCAGCTTCATTCGCCATCTTGTTTCAAAAAAGTTGCCATTTAAAAAAATTGAATTTAAAATTCAAAATGAGGTATTAAAAAATTAGAAAATGAAAAAGATTTTTTTTATGTGTTTGGCCTTGATACAAAGATTCCGTAGCAGTTTTTGTTTCTGAAAATTTGTTCTTTTGTTGATATCTTAAAAAATGGTTGATTTATAGCACTTTGAATTTCTAGCATGGCTAACATTTTGAAACGATCTTGTATTTGTCACGCGATAACACACGTATTCGCCTATTTCGATGTAAGAAGGCAAGTGGATAGTATACATCAACACCTCGACCAAGTTCGCTGGCCAGATTCATCAGCCATCTTGTTTCAAAATGGCGGCCATTAAATTAAAAAATATATATATATTTAAAGTTAGGTGCAAAAAAATTAGAAATTGAAAAAGGTTTCTTTCTTAATTATTTGATCTTGATATAAGGATTCAGGAGCATTTTTTGTTTGTCTTTACCTTAAAAAATGGCTCAGATATAGCAGTTTCAATTTCTATTGTGGGTGACATTTTGAAAAATCTGATTTTTTGCATGCGACAGCACTCCTATATATTAACCGATTCCGATGTGAGTGAGCATGTGCACAGCAATTACTAAGGTCTCAACCAAGTTCACTGCTTAGCCTCATCCACCATGTTGTCTTAAAATGACAGGCACTTTAAGAAATTGCCAAATATAAGTTACTTTAAAGAAAAGCAGCTTGGATAAAGCTGACTAATTTCGCGAAATTCTCATTCATTATATTGATAAAAATTAGTATTGAATCTCCTATATTCGGTTTCCACTAAATTGAGCTTCGTGTGTTTGCATGATATAAGTTGGCTTTTTTTAAATAAGGATTTTGAAAGCTACCTCTTCCTCCCGGCACTGGCCGGAAGGACTTTTTAAAGTTATATTTGGTTTTCAAATTCGGCGATATGTGAAGTGCCTTCCATTTTAAGAGAACATGGTGGATGAGGCTAACCAGTGAAATTGGTCGAGACCTTAGTAATTCCTGTGCACACGCTCGCTCACATCTTAATCGGTTGATATATATGAGTGCTGTCGCAGGTAAAATTCAGATTTTTCAAAATGTCACCCACATAATGAAATTCAAACTACTGTATCTGAGCCATTTTTTAAGATAAAGACAAAACAAAAAATGCTCCGGAATCCTTATATCAAAGTCAAATACTTAAGAAAGAAACCTTTTTCGAATTTCTAAATTTTTTGTACTTCACTTTAAATAATTTTTTTTTAAATTTAATGGCCGCCATTTTGATTCAAGATGGCGGATGAAGCTGGCCAGTGAACTTAGTCGAGACATTGCTATATACTATCCAAATGCCTTCTTACATCCAAATAGGTTAATAAATACGTGTGTTATCGCGTGACTACTATCAGATCATTTCAAAATGTCAGCCATGCTAGAAATTTCAAAGTGCTATAACTCAAACTTTTTTTAAGATGTAGACGAAAAAAAAAAACTGCCCTGAAATCTTTGTATCAAGGTCAAACACATAAAAAAAAACCTTTTTCATTTTCCAATTTTTTCATACCTCATTTTAAATTTTAAATATTTTTTTTTAAATGTTCCCTTTTGAATCAAAATGGCTAATGAAGGTTGCCTACGAACTCGGTCGAGACATTGGCATGCACTATGTACACACCAAGTTACATCCAAATCGATTCATAAATACGCCTGTTATCGCGTGACAAAATGCAGGTCGTTTCAAAATGTCAGCCACAATAGAAATTAAAAATGCTATAACTCAGCCATTTTTCTAGATATAGATAAAACAAAAACTGTTCCGGGATCTTTATATTAAGGTCAAACACACGATTAAAAAATCGTTTCAATTTTTTGATACCTCATTTAAAATTTAAAATTTAAATTTTTTTTTTAAATGGCCGCCATTTTGAAACAAGATGGCAGATGAAGCTGGCCAACCAACTCGGTCGAGACATTGGTATCTTCTTTGTACACACCAAGGTACATCCATATCGGTTCATGAATACGCCTGTTATCGGGTGACAAAAATCAGGACGTTTCAAAATGTCAGCCACGCTAGAAATTCAAAGTGCTATAATTCAGCCATTTTATAAGATATAGACGAAACAAAAACTGCTCCGAAATCTTTGTATCAAGGTCAAACACATAAGAAAAAAATATTTTTCAATCTTCAATTTTTTGGTATCACATTTCAAATTTTAAATTAAAAAAAAATGTAAATGGCCGCCATTTTGAAACAAGATGGCGGATGAAGCTGGCCAACAAACTCGGTCGAGACATTAGTATGTATTATGTACACACCGAGTTTCATATAAATCGGTTCATAAATACGCCTGTTATCGTGTGACAAATATCAGTTCGTTTCAAAATGACAGCCACAATAGAAATTCAAAATGCTATAACTCAGCTCTTTTGTAAGATATACACAAAACAAAAACTGCTCCGGAATCTTTGTATCAAGGTCAAACACATAAGAAAATAATATTTTTCAATTTTCATTTTTTTGGTATCACATTTCAAATTTTAAATTTTTTTAAAAATTTTAAATGGCCGCCATTTTGAAACAAGATGGCCGATGAAGCTGGCCAACGAACTCGGTCGAGACTTTGGTATGTACTATGTACACACCGAGTTTCATCTAAATCGATTCATAAATACGCCTGTTATCGCGTGACAAATATCAGGTCGTTTCAAAATGTCAGCCACGCTAGAAATTGAAAGTGCTATAACTCAGCCATTTTTTAAGATATAGACAAAACAAAAGCTGCTCCGTAATCTTTGTATCAAGGTCAAATACATAAGAAAAAAATATTTTTCAATTTTTAATTTTTTGGTATCACATTTCAAATTTTAAATTTTTTTAAAAATTTTAAATGGCCGCCATTTTGAAACAAGATGGCCGATGAAGCTGGCCAACGAACTCGGTCGAGACTTTGGTATGTACTATGTACACACCGAGTTTCATCTAAATCGATTCATAAATACGCCTGTTATCGCGTGACAAATATCAGGTCGTTTCAAAATGTCAGCCACGCTAGAAATTGAAAGTGCTATAACTCAGCCATTTTTTAAGATATAGACAAAACAAAAGCTGCTCCGTAATCTTTGTATCAAGGTCAAATACATAAGAAAAAAATATTTTTCAATTTTTAAATTTTTGGTACCACATTTCAAATTTTAAATTTTCTTAAAAATTTTAAATGGCCTCCATTTTGAAACAAGATGGCCGATGAAGCTGGCCAACGAACTCGGTCGAGACATTGGTGTCTACTATGTACACACCGAGTTTCATCCAAATCGGTTCATAAATACGAGAGTTAAGGTATGACAAATATCAGATATATATAAATATATATGGATATATATATATATATATATATATATATATATCAACTTTTGAACGGAGGGTGGTTTCGGGGTCTGGGGGTCATGATCGATGAAAATATACCAAAATTTTTTGAAATCGCTTTCCTCCGAACGGCTGCAATAGGTAGCTTTTTGTAATGAAAGCTACCTAAAATTGCAGTAGATCATAATGCCGTAGATAAAGGGTTAAAACAATTGTTTCTACTTGTGATGAAAACGACATCGATTCATTTATAGAAGAAAAATACGAACAGCAAGACATCTTTGATGAATTGATAGTAAAAATCGAACATGCACAGCTAGAAAAATAAATGTGGACAATCCAAAGAAGGAAGTTAATGGAATAAAATTACCAAAGCTTTCTGTACCATCATTTAGTGGTCATATTAGGGAATGCTTGAGTTTTAAAGATCTATTTAATGCGAGTATACATAATAATGCAAATTTATCGCCAGCTCAGAAGCTGCAATACTTGAAATTATCTTGTCAAGGAGACGCCTTGAAAATAATAAAATCAATGCCTATTGAATATTCCAAGTATAGTGTCGCATGGGATTTGCTATCTGAAAGATATTCTAACAAACGTGAATTAATTTACAGCCACATCAGAAAATTATTAAATTTTCCATTTGCGCAAGGTGATGCACCCGTAGCAATACTCAATTTGGTGGATATGACAAATGAATGTGTCCGCTCATTCGAAATCTTAGATCAAAAGGTAAGTGGCTTTTCAGAAACTTTGTTGATTTATTTAATATTGCAAAAAGTTGATCATAATATTAAATTATGGTGGGTACGCCAGTTAAAAAATGACGAACTTCCAACATCAGTTCAATTGATAATTTTTCTGAAACATTATGCTCGTTCATTACAATCTGCTAGAGGAAATATTAATTATAAGAAAAACAGTTATCCTAAATTAACTGCAATGACTGCTTCTGTTAATAATAGTGAGTGTAAATATTATATAAATAAAATATTTAAATGCAGTGAGTTCCTAAAGTTATGTGTTCGCGAAAGAGTGCAATTTGTAAAAAATAAAAATCTCTGTTTTGCGTGTTTATCTCCAGAACATAAATTAATTAATTGTCAGACAAAAAGAGTTTGTTCGAAATGTAATATGAAGAGTCACAATAGCTTATTACATTATGAAAGGCGAGAAACAAATTATCCAGATATAAAAAACCAAGTAACGCATCAATCCTCGAATCAAAATAGTGAGACTGTTCGTGAATCATCTAGTAATGTAAACATGTCAATAAATTCTTGCCTTGGTGAAATATACTCAAAATCATTTGGCATACTTGCAACTGCGCTGATTAATGTGAAAATAATTATGGAGGCAATAAATTATTGCGTTACATTATAAATGTTGGCAGTACCAATAATTTTATAAGTGAGCGTGTTATACAATTATTAGGAATAAAAAGAAATTCAGTAAATTTACAGATTAAATGTTTGGGAATGGGATACTCCGAAGAAACTCGTGGCGTTGTAAGTTTGGAGTTTTCTCCACATTTTGATAAACAAAACACACGATTAGGTACTTTTTATATTTTGAAAAAGATAACGAGTAATCAACCAGTTGTATCATATGATACTAATTCATTCAGTCAGTTAAAGAACATAAAATTAACTGACCCTAAGTGGAATGAACCAGGCCCAATGGACTTATTATTTGGCGTGTCTGCATCATTATCTATAATTAGAGGAGAAAAATATTTGGGAAACCAGGACTTCCTTTTGCAGTAAATTCGTATTACGTGTGGTTAATAACGGCAGATAGTGATACATTTTCAGAAAATAAACCAATTAAACCAAATATTACAGTTAATTTTACAAATGTTGAAACAGATTATGTAAAAAAGTTCTGGGAGTTAGAAAATATCCCCTAGAAGGAAATATACACAAATAAAGAAAAATATTTTGAGGAAATTTTAGATACATCCCATTCACGAGATTCAAACGGAAGATATGTTGTGCGTTTGCCATTTAAGAAGCGATGTAAAGAATTAGGGGAGTCAAAATCACTAGCTACGAAAAGATTTCTAAACTTAGAAAAAAGATTTAATAGAGAACCCGACTTGTATGTAAATTATTGTATATTTATGAATGAATATCTTGATATGGGACATATGGAGAAAATACCGAAAGACGAAATTCCAAAACCCGTTAATAAAGTTTATTATCTTCCACATCATCTAGTCATTAGAGAATCTAGCACAACAACCCGTCTTAGAGTTGTGTTTGATGGGAGTGTAAAAACTACAAATAATGTTTATCTTAATGAAAATTTAATTGTAGGACCTAGGGCTCAACAAGAGTTATTTTTTATTTTGTTGAGATTCCGCACACACGCTATAGCTATTAACGCTGAAATTGCTAAAATGTTCCGTCAAATTAAGATATATCCTGAAGATCAAGATTTTCAACGAATTCTCTGGAAGGATAAATTTTCCGATGATATTAGTGAATATCGTCTCACTACCGTAACATATGGATTAGCATCTAGCCCATATTTAGCTACTAAAGTTCTACAATAATTAGCATTGGAAGAAAAATTAAATTTTCCATCAGCGTCCAACATTGTATTACGTGATTCTTACGTCGATAAATTACTTACAGATGTATCATCTCTCAAAGAAGCTATTAAATTAATATCCGAGGTACAAGAATTAATGAAAAGAGGCGGATTTGAATTACGTAAGTGGGCATAAAACGATATTAGTGTACTAAAAAACATTCCTGAAAATTTAATTCAGACTAAAGACGATTTGTCAATTGAAAACGATAATACAATAAAAGTGCTAGGATAAAAATGGGACTCAAATTGCGATGTCTTCAAAATTAATGTAACCATAGAACCAACATTAAAAGAAGTTACAAAGAGATCTATATTGTCAGATATAGCCAAAATGTTTGATCCACTTGGTTGGATCTCTCGCTTTATAATTTCTGCAAAAATTCTACTTCAGGAACTCTGGAGTCTGCATCTAGCATGGGACGATCCTGTTCCACTACTCATAAAAATAGGTGGATAAAAATTCGGGAAGAACTTGCATGTTTAACATCGATTACTGTGCCTCGGTTAGCAATTATTCCCTCAGCTAACAAATTTGAAATTCATTCATTTAGTGACGTTTCCTTAATGGCATATGGTGTAGTTGTTTATTTAATGTCCTTATCCGATGATTCAACTGTATCAGTTAGAATATTAACTGCAAAAACAAGAGTTTCACCAATAAAAACAATATATTTGCCTAAATTAGAACTGAGTGCTGCCCTGCTGTCAGCCCGTTTGGTAAAAACTATCCTAGATTCATTGTGGTTGAACATCTCTAAAATTAACTGTTGGACAGATTCAACAATAGTTCTGTCTTGGCTATCAACAGAATCAAGAAGATGGCAAACTTTTGTTGCGAATCGTGTTTCAGAAATACAACAAATTGTCCCGTCAGAGTGCTGGCATCATGTAAAAGGAAAAGAGAATACAGCAGATTGTGCATCAAGAGGTCTATCACCCTCAGAATTATCATCGCATGATCTGTGGTGGAATGATCCGAGTTGGCTTAGTGATCCATCTCTCACCTCTCCAGAACCGCAATTAGAGAGTATTTTGTGTGACGAAGCCTTAATAGAGCAAAGAAAAAATTATTTTTGTGCTACAGCTCAGTTAAGTGAGGAAATGCCTATTCTCTCAAATATATCGTCATTTACTAAGCTAAAACATGTAATTGCTTGGTGCTTGAGATTTCTTACGAATTCTCGTTTACCTGTTTCAAAACGAAACTTAGGTTTTCTTACAAACACAGAAATTCAGAGTGCTTTAAAAGTGATCATCAAACAAGTGCAAAAGTCATCATTTACTGACGACATTACATGTATGACTTCTGGTAAGTGCTTACCTCGCAATATCAAATTGATCAATCTTTCTCCAATCCTTGATGGAGAAGGAATACTCATAGTGGGAGGACGTCTTCGTCATTCAAATCTCACACAAGATCATATTCATCCAATACTGTTACCAAAAAATCATCCAGTGACTGTGCTGATTATTAGATATTTTTACTTATCTCAATTTCATGCTGCCCCTCAACTACTATTGTGTGTTATCAGACAGCGATATTGGATTTTAAGTGGAAGAAGTGTTGTAAGAAAATTTGTAAAAAATTGTGTAATTTGTGCTCGTGATTCTGCTTCTATGTCCAAACAAATCATGGCTGATTTACCTTCTAGTAGAGTGCAACCTACCCGTCCGTTCTTTGTCACGGGAACTGACTATGTAGGACCTATATTATGTAAATTTAGAAAGGTAGAGGTACAAAATCATTTAAGTGTTATATTTCATTATTTATATGTTTTTCTACCCATGCAATTCACATTGAATTAGTGACTGATTTATCTACTCAAGCCTTTTTATCTTGTCTCAAGCGATTTATATCCAGACGAGGCAAATCAAAAGAAATTGTAAGGGATTGTGCAAAACATTTTGTCGGTGCGAGCAAGGAGTTGAAAGAATTGTATAAATTTGCAACTTCTTCTCAGCATAATGAAGAAGTGGCAAAGTACTTAAGTTCGGAAGAAATAAATTAGCATTTCAATCCACCCTCAGCCCCTCACTTTGGAGGACTTTGGGAGGCTAATGTTAAATCGATGAAATTTCATTTAAAAAGAACCGTTGGCATTTCAGTTTTAACATTTGAGGAACTTTCAACTCTTTTAGCTCAAATCGAAGCTTGTTTAAATTCCCTATGTCCTGTAAGTTCCGATCCTAATGATTTACAGGCCTTAACCCCTGGTCATTTTTTAATTGGTGCTCCTCTTACTTCAGTACCAGAAGTTGATATTTCAGAGGTACCTGCATCAAGATTGACCAGGTGGCAATTAGTGCAGAAAATGCTCCAACACTTTTGGAAAAAATGGAGTAATGAGTACCTTTCGACCCTACAACAGAGAGTAAAATAGATTAAAGAAGAGCCTAATATTAAGATAGGTGATTTAGTTATAATAAAAAATGAAGGTCTTTCCCCTTTACAATGGAAATTAGCTAGAGTGATCAAAACCCATCCTGAACCTGATAAAAAGGTTCGTGTAGTTACCCTCTGAGCACTGAAAATGTGAATTGAAAAGGCCAATTACTAAGTTATGTAAATTACACCTTTAGAGTAAATTTTTGAAACCCTTTCGGCTTTCAAGGCCGGGAGAATGTTTACTTTTTAAATTGCCTTTATAATTCTTAATTGCATATATCTCAGTTCTGCTAAAGTGAAGCTGAATATTCCAGCCCTTTTCCCTCTGCGTAGGGATAAATGAAAACACGTACTCTGTTTTTCCCTCTGCGTAGGGAATTTGTTGTTTATGTTCTTTTTCTTTACCAGTCGAGTTTGTGGATCTCGATGCGTGTGTATTGTGATCCCTAAGCGGATAATTTTATTGTGAATTTGTGAATACTTTCAATTAAATAGTGGAAAAGTTGGTGTTTACAGTCTACTGCTTAATTCGAAAAACCTTTACAAGTACAGTATGATTTAGCGCTTTTATTTTTAAATTTATGCTTCATGCATTATTATAAAACTACTATTATTTATAAGTTTATTCTTTATTAACTTAACACTTTGCCAGATTTGCAAACAATTTTCGTAAATTAAAATTTTTTAATACATTTTCTTAAAAATTACAATCTTTAACTATGTTTAGGGGACCGGAAGATATGAATGGATTTAGATAAAGAATTATATAAATTACACAACCTTCTCACCAGGGGCTAAATGGATTTTAAAATAAATAAAAATAAATAAAACAAAATCACAAAAATTATAAATTTTCATAGAATTTTCATTTTTTAACTATTTTGACTGGAAGATATGAATGGATTCAATTAAGAAAACATTCAAACTAATATGAATAAAAGACAACTTTCGCACATAGCGCCAAAACTAGTTAAAAAAAATTAGAAATTTTCATAAAAAATTCTTTTTTAACTTTTTTGGGCTGCTTGGAGCTCCGGAAGGTATCAATGGATTTCAATAAAAAAAGATAGGTGCAAACTAGAAAACATAAAAGGCAACTATTGCACCTTGCGCCAAAAGTAATAAAAAAATCGTATGGTTTTCGATCCACCCTAATATGCAATGTAAATTTCTACGCAACTAGACTTGTGTTACAAAATTATCATGGACTATTTTTATTAAATTTATAAATACATTCAGAAAAGTAGTTGATATAATGAATTGTATCATGTTTTTCACAATTTCAGTTGAACAGTAGAAATAATGATAAAATATTCAATACGGGAATTCATTTACAATATTTTTGTAAAAATGTTTTAAAATCTCTTTAACAATAAAAATAATTTGTAACTTTATTAACTGTAATTTTGTTCTCTAAAAGGCAGAATAAGAATTCTGATCGACAAGATAATATTAAGAATCGGTATAAATAAAATAATTGTAAGCAATCCATCTTAGTATGTAATATGTTGAGTGAAAAGATGCCGATGTGGAAAATGAACTTGCATTTTCATTCAATAATATAAAATACATTATTAAGACTATTTCACATTGATGACACATTCAATCTTTGTTTCTGAGCCGTAATAGAAAGAAATCTTACACTTTATTTAAACACCTTGGTATGCACAGAATAAAGTCTTTCTTAACTTTTTCGGTCATTGAGTCCCTAAACAGGACCTCTGTTCTTTTCCTTATAAAAACTTAATTGTTCATTTTTTTTTTTTTACATTTTCACATCACTTCTTAATTGCTGAATGTTTTTTGCGTCCAAAGTAAACGAATAAATGGCAGCATCTAAGCTGATCCCCACATAAAATAAAAATTATTTTCATCAGAGTTTGAAAAATGCTTAAAATGCGTTTTAAAAATGCCTAAAGACATCAGTATGTCCGAGACAGTGAGAAATTATCTGAAAGAGAGTGGAAAAATAAGTATTTAACTTAAATCTTTTTCAATAAAAACTTTTGAGGATTTGCAGATTATTTATTTGTGTAAAGCTCTTAAATTTGTGGTTGCGTTAATTTAGGTTACTGGTTATTAAATTGATGTTTTAATGAGGTTTGCAGTTTTAGATCCACATTTTTGAACCTAAATTACTAGGCGTTTAAAGGATCAATTTCAGAAAGGATATTTTTTCTGACATTTACGATGTCATTTTGTTTGAAAAAAAACAATGAATAAGCATTTGTATTATTATTTTAGCTTCGGAAATGAAGAGGATAAAGGTACGTCGTTTCTAATAATTTGATAAATATTAAGTAAAACTCATATATGTGTACGCAATTGAATTTACACATTTCATGTAAGTTGCGGGTATGCCCAGGGTGAAACATAAATATTGTGACGTGAGGAAAATGCCAATTTATTTTAATGTTTTTCCCATTTTTGAGATATACTATTGTTTTATTCGTGTTCCTTGTGCTTATTTGTTGTGTAATTGCTATTTCAGCTGATATTAATTCAATGTTTTGAAGGAAAACTTATTGCGCAAAGAAGGTCGGCCAGCCATCGTCCCCCGCCACAAGAGGAGAATGCCAATTCCTGCGATCTCCAAATTGCACCGGGAATAATTCCACCGGGAACCTCGCCGTTAAACGTTTTAAAGAGACCGGATCGATCAAAGACCGCCAACGAAGTGAAATACCGCGAACAACAAGGATCCTTAACGTGGTCAAGAAGAAGATCCAGCAAAATTCACAAAGAAACATCCGAAAATTGGCCAAGGAGAACAACGCCGACCGCGAATCCATGCGAAGACATGTCAAAGAAGATCTGCAACTCAACCCGTGCAAACTTGCGAAAGGACACCATCTCACGAACCAAATGAAGGCGTCAAGGCTCGAAAAGTGCAAGAAAGTGAAGTCCCTGTGCTACGACGATGCTTTGAATCAGATTTTTATCACCGATGAAAAGAGTTTTATGGTCCAACTTTTCTGGAGCTCGCAAATGCAACGCGAGTTGCTGCTCAAAGGGACTCCGCGCATCGTGAAGGTGTAAAAGGTTCTTTCCCTGAAATCTGTGATGGTGTGGGCGAGGATTTCCGGATTGGAAAAGACAAAACACACCTTCGCTCCAAAAGGCCTCAAGTTCAACGCAGAGATGTAGCAAGTGCTAACTTAGGAAGGCGCCGTCATCCTCTGGGCCGAAATGAAAGCGAAGAACATCGACTGGAGGTTTCGGTAGGACTGGCCGACTACCCATGGAGCTAAGAAGACGCTGGATGGATGCGAGGCCTATCTCTCGTGGTTTTGGACGAATGGCGTTTGGCCCTCAAACTAACCTGACTTGAACACTATGGACATCGATGTTTTGAGAATCCTTTAGCAGAAAGCCTGCGCAATCAAGAACAAGTCACTGGATTCCTTGAAACGCGCTCTAGGAAAAGTCTGGGCTGAAATCACGCCGGAAACAGTCGGGACCATCTTGAAGAATTTACAGAAGTGTCTAGATGTCCTGCATCACCGCTGGAGGGAACCATTTTGAATTATCTTGATTATTTGTTGTACAGAATTTTTTCCTCTCTCGAATGGTGAATAAAACTAATTATTTCGGTCGTTCAGTGAAAAGTTATGGTCTTTTATTTGCGTCACAGTATTATGTGTCACCCTGTAGGTACAAACCGAAATAGAGATGCAAAGTATTTCAAAATTGCAATCCTGTCTTTCCCAAGTAACCCGCAGAGGCGTGAATGTTGCCACTAATGGGCAATGCTATTGCCTAAATGATGCACTTTTTCTCAGAAAGGATAAATAGTTTAGACAATTAAAATGGTATCATCTTACAAAGAAAAGCTGCATTTTCATGTAGAATGGAAACGTGGGAAGTAATACGATATGGTGTTTACATACAAACAACGGCTTATTTTGAAAGTCTTCCAGTTTCCCATTCTGTGAATGAGTTGCCGCCATGAAAAATATATCAGCAGCCAGGCAGTGTCTGTCAGTAAACAAAATAAAATTGGAAGCGGAGATCAATAGTCTCCTTATCCAGCCCCTTTCCCCTTCTCCGACCAAACACACAGAGCACCACCACCCTTCTCCGCCCCAACCCAAAACTCGATTAATTTTTTTTTTGAACTTACATAATTTAAAGGCATATGTTACTGAAATTGGTAGTATACAATAAGAATCGTTCCTCTGTAAAACATGTTTTTAGAATAAATAAAAAACAAAAAGGTATATAAATAAGGAAACTGGTTCAATATTATTTATTTTTTAAATAAGACATTCAAAAAGAATATAACTAGAAACACGCTGTGAATTAAAACACTTGTGCAGTAAATCGAATCGAGTTAATATTTTTGAATATGAAATCAATTAAATGATCAAAGCCTGGTGATTCATCATCTTAACATACCCAAATCATTCAAATTGAGCAGTCTATATAGATGTTTTCAATATAAAATAATCGAACAAAGGGGGGGGGGGGGTTGAGAAGGAGACAAAAATACTTCTAAAATGTTATGTTGAACCAGTTTTAATGTTTATGTTTCTGATTAAAATCTGTTTATTTGTAGATGAGCCGTCATTTGCTCAAATATCTCTATCTATATATATATTACGCTAACGTACGTGGCACAGAAATCGCGATTATTTGTTATTGTTTAATGGCAACACCACAGAAACGCATCTGATTGGTTATTGTGCAAGAGTCCTTGGCAGGATTTAAGGTGATCGGGTTTGTTTACGTTTCGGTGCAATATCTTTCGCTGCAATTATGTAGCTTCAAAATATCATTTGAAATGCCCGTAAAAAATCTCGGTGAATGCTTGAAAGTGAAGAAGAAGCCGAATCGAAATAGATTTGAAATAGATTGATCGTGAACGCCGTTAAGCGATCGGCAAAATAGGCTTAATAACGCGTTGCTTCTGAAATCCAAATTACTGATTTAAACGTTCCCGGGGCATGCATAACTGTGGGTGAAACGTGCAATTTCTGCAAAGCACTGTACTGGAAATGCGAATTAAACAGCAGCAAGAAGTTTACAAAATGTTGTCATGACGTAAAAAGTAATTTTGTATGGACATGCAATAGGAATTTCAGGTTCATTTAAGATTATTACGGGCCCCACAGAAGTAAGATACAATAAAACCTGCCTAGACGGAAACGAAAATGACCAGTGATAAATTCCGTTTTATGCAGGTTATTTAAATTCTACAAAGCATAATAGCATTTTTTTTGGCGGGGGAAAAGCTGGAATTTTTTTTCGTTTATTGCAGGATTCCGTTATAAACAGGTTTTACTCTATTAGAAAATAAATTTGCTGGATGGTACTTTTTTAAAAAATCTATTTAGTAATATTTGCTTGCAATTTTATTATTTCTTTTTCAGTATTGCACTTTATGTTGTATTTGTAATTGCTTTTTCATATAAAGATTTTAAATAAAAAATTAAATTATTGAAAATATAATTACATTTTAATTAAATTCTTCAGTTAATTTGGAATAAAAACTTTTTTAAGTATGAGACATATAAAAATTAACCTTTGACTTTACACAACTTTGGAACTGAACAAGAGTCGGGCCCTGGTAATTTGCACCGTCTCCACTCCCCCCCCCCCCCTCTACGGATCTGCGATAAAAATTTCTGATTTATTTAAGAATATTATTACGAGCCCGGGCAACGCCGGGCGGGTCAGCTAGTTCTTATATATTGTTATAAATTTTAAAAGTTTTTCCTCAAATTGCTTCACAAGGACGGTACACAGGTCATTTCCATTATTCCAGAGACCGCGGGAATACTGGGGTCATTATACCTTTATTCATAATATATTTATTACTGTATTTCCGGTGTATAAACCGCGGCTCTGAGAATTCTGTTTATTATCAGAATTTGTTTCAAATAAAATGTTTCGTGCGTCTGCTTAACATTTGACTTCCATTTTTAAATAAAAATTTCGGTTTGAAACACACGTAAATTACCCGTGGCTTCTACTCAGTAAATTACGGTAATTCCATTTTATCATCACAATTAAAAACAAAATATGTTTTTCATGTAGACAGATTGAGTGTAAGAAAATGTAGGATAGTGCTTTTTTAAAAAAATCTTCTTTTAAAAACATAAAAATGCAAAGTTTTCCTATAATTGCATAAAAATTCTACAAATTTTACAGGTTTTCATTCCCTCAGCTTTGAAATTAGAGGATAACTTATGAGTGGAAGGAAACAACGCTTCACCTTCATAATTTTGAAAAGGAATTACATGAAAATACTTCATTTTCATTAAAAGAATGTAACTTTTAACAAATATTCTGGCTAAATGAAGTAATTTACAAACACTTACAATTCCTCTAACTATATAAAAATGGCTTTTAAATATCCTCGCTACACTATAAAGGGTTCTTGTAGCATAAAAATTAATCTTCTTCTGTCACAGAAAATTACATCATGTTGTTAAAAGAAATTTTACATTTTCTTTTAGAAAACAGTTACATTTGAAAAATGTTTTCGTGAAATATTTGTAACAATTTTTCGTTTTTCTACTGTCGAGTTTGACGCTTTAAGGCCTTGACAAATACTTGCGAAGAGAAAAGTCATTAAAATAATACGTTATTTTCACCGGAATATAGTACTTTTGAGTTTAAGGAAGAAAAAGCAGGGTCAATTGCTTTTGGCGAAATTGGAACGCCGCTGGCCAGTTATAGTCCTCTATCTCGTAAAGGTATGGAATCCTTCAGTGTATTAAAACGAAATAATATTTAACAAGCAGTGAGAATTTCCAATAATAAAACTAAAATATTTTAGCAGCAGCACGTTTAAATGACACAAAATGGTGGAAAGTTTACTTTGTTGATTCTGATATTAGGAGTAAATTGATAAAACAGTTAAAATATTAAAAGTTTCAGTATAAATATTATAGATTTGAAATATTTAAAATGCACACATTTATTATTCTATTAAGTGCTGAAAATCATATTAAACTTAATTATATTAAAACACAACGAGCAAAATTTGTAAAATTTGAAGACAAGAAAATGGTGCAGTTGGGACACATAGGACAAAGATAAAGTCCTTTGTAAAAACATTATTCTTTTACTTTTAAAATATGTTAATATACAGTTATTAATAATAAATATGACAACGAATAAGAGTTTATAAATAGAAATAGATTAATGAAGATAAATAGGACATCTTCATAAATGTATGATGAACACAAAGTATTTCTCCGAATACAAAGCGCTCGCAAGAAATAACCGATGATAATAGTAACGTAAAATGTTTATATTTGCATAGACCTAATCTTTTTTTTTTTTTTTTTTTTGTCGTCGGGAAGATCGCGAAACTTGTCGATAAACGTCTGCTGGCAAAAAAAAAGCTTAGTTTTTATATGGGATGAATGGGATGCCCCAAAACCATCGCTTTGAATCTCTGTTGTTCCTACTTCTTTAGTTTTCTTTCCTTTTGGGGGAATTATATCAAGAAGATATATTTGCTACACCTATTTTTTGATATTGAAACAATGAAGAACAGGTAAATGTATGCTATGCTCAGTAGGGTGGAATTAAAAAACGAAGTTTCGAATTTTATATTCTAATAGTGATTATTTTTTTCCTTTTTAACTCCATAAAAATAAACTATTTTTCTTTTAATTTTAAAATGATATTTTCCGGTTCCTCGAAGCTTTATGGGATTTTCTCTAAAAAATGGAAAAAAAGGCAATAATTGCATGAGAAGTGTTTTAAGCTTATTGTTAAATTTATATTTTGCGAAATTAAATTAATGAAGTTTTAATGTCATATAATAAAGTGAATAATTTAGTTTGAGTGCCATGGAAAAGATGGACGCATTTTATTTGAATTTTGTAGAAGCCAGCGTAGTGGACGTCGGCCTTAATTGTATCTGATTTATTTGGCTGTGACTCATAACAAGTTAGTTTGACTTAGTGTGTGTTAACAGTTTCTTCAATTATTTTTCAATGAGCAGTCGGTCTCAAATGTGACAATGTCTGCTAACGTACTTAAATCTAGAAAATTGTAGAAGTGTCTTGTATTTCTGAAACCAAAACATTTAATATTAGACTGTCATCTTTGGCGAACATATGAAGATGTTATGAAACATTTTTTATGAGTTCAATTTAACTTAAAATCTGCCAGACGGAATCTGGAGAACACTGTTTCTGAAATATCTAAAACTTTTGCTATACAATTAAAAGTGTATTGCTGAGATCTTCAATTCCAACGGTTTCTGATACACAAATCATAAAAAATGACTAGCCTTTCGTGAGAAATGTCAAAATTTGACGAATAATATTAAGATTAGAAAGAATAATCCCACATCCAATATAAAATTGCAAAATGTTAGATAATCGTGAAAAAAACCTTTCTTTGTGTAAATGCACTAAATATTATCGTGTTTCAGAACAAGAAAGTCACTTTCTCAAAGACCAAAGAGATATGGGGTAATTAAAATAGGATCACTGGATGTAAATACTACAAAAATATGTGTAGCAAGACTGGAAATGCAAATATCAAAGAAAAAAAAAAGTTTTTTTTTTTTTTTTACGTGATGTTTGAATTGAATGACTCGCCAAATGAAGAAAATATATCGGAAGGAAATAGTTTAATCGATAGTTCTTCTATACCTGAATTTGATAATCAACAAGGTGAAAGAACTGCAGTATTAAACAGAACTGCAAGTATTATTGCAAATGACACCATAGACGATATGGGTATTTCTAATGATAATAAAGAAAAGGTAACTGATAGAAGGACTTGGAGAAGAAAATAAAAAGAAAAGGAAGTATTTGAAAGAACAAGAAAGACGAAATGAGTTAATTTTAGAAGGCTTGTAATTTGTTGGCAGAAAGAGTAACACTAGGATAACCGAAGCAAAGGGAAAAACATATAACAAAAAATCATTAAAGAAGAGCACATGATCTTAGTTCAAAAACCAGTATCAAAATATATTGATCGTATTTCACTGACATCATCTTCTTATATTAATACAGCCACTGCAATTTTGGTGTATATTCAAAATAATAATACGGACATTTCAAGTTTGAAATTTATTGGGTGAAACAGAAACACCGTCAATGCAGGACGCAAATCCGGAGTTGTCAAAAAGTTGGAAGCAAGACTGTAAAAACATTACAATGGATAATTTGCTTATTACATGCAAATGAACTGTGTTTTAGATACTTATTTCAACATCTTGCTGGAAAAACTACGGGTACTAAAAGATTTTCTGGACCAATAGGAAAGTAAATTGAAAGAATGCGAACATATTGAAATTATAGACTATAAAAAATTGATTCTGTCTTGGCGGACTGATCGGATGAAGAATTTTAAAAAAAATTACGAACAGGGGAATCACCTGAATATTAGATTTTCCTTGTCATACTCAAACAGTGGAAAACGTGTCTCAAAATTGTCTCGTCAACCGCCTTTAGATATTAAGCAAGAGATGGCTTACCTTGGGATAGTTGAATTCCCGCAATGTAATGATAAAGTTTGCATAAGGAGACTTATAAGCCAGTAAGTAGGTTGAATATCCAATTGAATTAATCCATAACAAAGGGAGTTATAAGCAGATATGAGCTAATATAATATAAGCAGATATGAGCTAACAACTACGTTGTATAACGTTCAGTATAAGATACTTTATACAGAAATTTTAAAACTTTGACCTCCTTGAGGAACCGGAAAACAAATTAATTTTAAAAAACCTTTTCAGTCAATAGTTTAGACATCTAAAAAGGAAAAAAAAAATCACTATTACGCATTAAGATAAGAAAGTTTTTTTTTTTTTTTTTTTTTTTTTTTAATCCTATACTTAAGTTCCACCCTAATGCTCAGTCTTATAGATGAAATATTAGAAAGTGTGTTGCAAGAAATAGAATATCGCCTTGGTATTTTCCTCACAATAAAGAAATAAATGTTAAAAATTACTAATATAGCAAACTCGATTGCTGTGCTTAAAATTTACAATAATAAACGTGTAATGCCTACAAAGTTTTCGGTAATAAATTTTTGTGATCTGGGAAAGTCATTATTCTCAACCTGTAAATTAAGAACGAGATTAATCCTTAAATGTATTTGTATATAATCTATTAATTATATCTAGTGAGTTTTATTATCTGTATATCATTACACAAAATCCTGTTTTACTCAGTAATGGTTCTCAACTGTCTAATAATCTATTAATTATAACTGACCAGTTTTATTACCGCTATGTCAATAAGCCAAATATTTCTTTACTCCATAATGTGTCTCAATAGTTATATGTATATATATATAACCATTAATTAAACATTACCGACCATCATCAAAAACCGCAATATTGTGAACGAAAAGACAATAAAAATGGATACCACAAACCTATATATAGAAATGTATGTATAAAATAAAGTGCCTTATACTTAATTACAAGAATTAATACGGAAGAAAAAAAGAAGAATATGGATACCGAAAAAAATTGAAAAACTTATATATTGAATTACGTTTTCAAGAGTACAGAATTCAATGATATAAGCAAATAGGTTGTTTTCTGTGAGAAAAAAGCTAAAAGCTGAAATAATTTTTACTCCTGTACTCAAACAACCAATATGACCAAGAGAATAGTTTCAAGAGGAAAACAGAACATTGTCAAATGGCATGAAGTGGAAAAAACAATACAGCTAAATATTTAATTTATAGCATAAAAAATAGAAATATTACTTGTTTTTTATTATGATATCTTTTCATTTTGAAGGCAACAATTCATTTTGAATTATTTTTTCCTTAATATTGGTATCTTATATATATTTATATATATACTTAGGTAGCTAAACGTTTTAGCAATATTTTAAATATATATATATACATGTCAATATTGTACAACATTTATCAGTACAGTGACAATGCAGTCACAAAGATTTGTTGCATTTATAGCCATATTGAGAATACCGAGAGTGTTTATTATGAATGGTGGTACGCAAATGGGAATACAATGGTCCTCTGTTTTCTAATATAGAAGTTGGGTTATTGATTGATGGGACGTCTAATTTATTGAACTAAATTATCTAAGACAGGGACTACGATAAAGGTATGTTTTATTTGAGTTTTAGAGGGATCAGTTAAAACATATGAAATATAACATGCTAACGTGATAAATTTTTGTAAAAATTACTTCTTTTTTATTATGTGCAAATTTTGTACTTTTCCGCAGGTTTTTATTTGTCTGTGTTCAATTGTCCAATCTGTCTCACATTCTAGTGCAAGTTCGAACACTTAAAGAGGTGCACAATGTACATTCCTATTACTTGTGATGTTACTTACACGCAGCCGCTGCCGCCGCTTCACCCATTCACTGTTTTTTCTTTCATAAAACTAGAACTGTTAGTAAATAAGGTAACGCGATCACTAAAGACCCCACCGGAGGAAATTAAAAAGTAAATTCAGCAAGTTTAAGAAATCGACCAGCGGGTTAAGTGTGAGGGGATGGGTTAATACATCGACAGCTTCAAGCTCACGCATTTGCTCTTGTGAATCTAGTCACGTCAGTTATTTTTTATGGTTTTGTTAAGTGAGCAAACTATATATAACACCAAAATTTACAAAATCAATCAATCGAAAACTGCTCCAAAGTGCATTAACCCATTTTCGGCCAAAGGCGCGTAAAAGCACCATTTCAATAAATATTTTATTATTAACACTGTGACGAATATTTTTCACGAATTTTATTTTTCTGCTATTTTTAAGGCTTCTCTAGACATTTATAAAATATCAGTAATTTAATTCGAGTAAACACTTTCTGTTAAGAAATTTTCAAAATACGCTAGTCTTTTAAAATTGAAACGGTTATTGACAAATTCGACTTTCTGAAAATGTGTAATTATTTCACTTGAGATTAATCATATGTTTTTATAATGGATTAAAGTTGTAACTTCTGTAAATATAATATTAATAAAACAAATATCATAAAAAATTTATAAATATATTAATTTTAAATTTAATGGTGCTTTAACGCATCATTCACCGAGTGCATCAAAATGCCAAAATAATTTTATTTCTCAAATAAAATATTATTTTTCATGCACGAAACTTTTTTTTTGTCTTAATGAATGTAATTTAAAGACATTTCAATGAAAATAATACCACATTTTATAAAATTTCTATGCTTGGCCTAAAATGGGTTAAAATATACTAATACCTATTTTTTCCCCCTGTGTTTAGAACACTTTCAATTTGTTAAAGAAATATTTTTAATGTATCAAGTAAAAACATTATGTTGCAATTATTTTTTTATTTTTTATTTTATCATGCGCTGCAATTTTCAGCCTGACTATTTTTTCCCAGATTTAATCCCTTGTATAAAATCACATTAGCAGGTTCATAAAAGAATATAGATTTATTTTAGTATTACATCATACATATAACTTTTCTTTGTTATTTTACGATATTTCTAATTTTATTTTTATTATTTTGCAATATAAAATCTTTATCTTTTTTGTTATCTTGCAACTCTTGTTTCAGAAAAAATGTTTATCTTGACGTATACCATTATTAGTTTATCACTTCATATCACTTCATTGATTGAACACCTTGCATATTCTAAATAACAAACACGTGACGAACTTATTTCCTTTCAAGCGCGAATTATTAAATGGCGCATCAATATTAACACATTTCCATTAGCATCGATTATTTACTTCAAGTGAAAAAATTGAACCGAGGACGCATAGTTTGTTATTTTTAATATTATAGCGACTAAAGAAAGTTTCCGTCCCCCCTTTTTTTTTTTTTTTTTTTTTTTTTAACATTTTATCTAATATATATTTTTTTCTTGTTCTGACAGGCAGAAAAGATTTATCATTTTCTACCAAAAATGATTAAATGACATAGGTTAAAACTTGTTTAAAATAAATATGAATTTGATGAATGATTTACGGTGGAATATATATAAAGAAGAAAAATATATTCAGAACTTTATGTTTTATTTCGGACATTAAATATTGTTTAGGGGTTTCAAAATTAGATTTCAGAATTTTCTATTAAAAATTTATTTAAACCATGTCATACATAGAGATTTATATGTAAGAAGTTTTTAAGTACTTTCAGAGGTGTAAAATTTTAAATCATTCTTAATTAAGGAAATGTAAATTTAGTTACATTTACATAAAAATTTGTAGCACATCCTAATTATGAAGATGTTTTAATAAATTGTTAGTTTCAATTTAGATGCATCACTATTTTCTTGTATTTATTTCTGAGAGTCGACCGAAACAGGTTTTTAAGACTAAAACCGAATTCCGGTAACCTTCCTATTTTCGGTCGAAAACGAAACGAAAGTACCTAATTAATGCGTACTATATAAATATACACAATTGTTGATTAATTATACGTATTCATTAAATATACGTAGTTATTTATTAATTATACGTGTATCATATGTAAGAAGTTTTTAAGTACTTTCAGAGGTGTAAAATTTTAAATCATTCGTAATTAATGAAATGTAAATTTAGTTACATTTATATAAAAAATTATAACACATCCTAATTACGGAGATGTTTTAATAAATTGTTAGTTTCAATTTAGATGCATCACTATGTTCTTGTATTTATTTCTAAGAATAGACCGAAACAAGTTTTTAAGACCGAAACCGAATTCCGGTAACCTTCTTATTTTCGGTCGAAAACGAAACGAAAGTAATTAATACGTACTATATAAATATACCCAATTATTAATTAATTATACATATTTATTAAATATACGCAGCTATTTATTAATTATACGTGTATCCCAAGTTGGCTGCCTGTACTTCTGACCATAACTTCTTATTTCTATATAAAATAAAACGTAATTAATTGATTTTCTAACTATACGATTTTCATTTGATTAAAAAATGTTTGAGGTATGGTATACATACCTCGATATATCATTTATAATGATTTGAGTATTTGTTCATCTGTTGTGCTAGAACTTTCTCAAATATTCGAAACACTTCGGCGGTTTCAAACTAAAAAAAAATCTATTACTGTTAAGTCTGAAGGTTTTAATGAGCATGTGAAAAGAGTCTTCAAAGTTTAGTCATATATATATTACTTGCTTTATAATTTGCACTCACGTCTCGTGTCAATGATGATTGATAATTATAGACAGTAAAGTTTATAGCAATAAATAGTGTCTCATTTGAACAGATAAAGCTCAAATGAATGAGTAATGTTGAAAATTTCTTAAAAAAGGAACGAGATTTTTGAAATACAGATAGTCTCGGTTGAGTTTCGGTCCGGCCGCATTTTTAGTAGCATTTTTTATTTTATCTGAATTGCTTTTGTAATTGCATTTCGGAAGCATTTCCTTGATGGAGAGAATCCTGTATCATAAACTAGAAACATGCAAAACGATTACAGAAATAGGCGAAAAATAAATGAAAAAAAGATAAAAGTTATTCTAAACATAAAATTTTAAACTTTTGTCAGATCTTTTGCTTTTGTTTTCGAATTAATGGAGCAAACGTTTTTTTTTCTTTCTTTCTTTTATCTTTACAAAAAGAAAATATTGGATTACTGAAAGATTTCGACTCCCAGTTTTCGCCGTGTCTATACGTTTTAAAAGGTTCTGAACACAATTTGACTGTTTTTAGAAAATGTCTGTCTGCGAGTCTGTCTGTATGTGACAAAAATTTTATGGGCACTCTATCTCAAGAACTAATGCACGAAATTTAATAAAACTTTAGATTCAGTTATAGATTGATGTAAGTTGGCGCTGATTAGTTTTTGTTATTGGCCAACCCGTGGCGCTTTCATACCGCATTTTTCACGATTTCCGCAATAGTACTATCTCAAGAAATAATGCATGTATTTCCATTAAATTTCGGAATCAGTTAGACGTTGACATATTTTGTTGCCGATTATCTTTTTGTGTAAATTGCACACTAGGTGGTGGTACTATGCTACATTTTTCACGATTTCCGCAATACCTCTATCTCAAAAAATTAATGCATGGATTTTCATTAGTCTTCAGATTCAGTTAGAAGCTGCCGTAAGTTGTTGCTGATTAGGTTTTGGTGTAAATTACCCAACAGTTGGCGAGGCTATGCCGCAATTTCAGACTTCACACTATTTTAGAGATAGTAATATCTCAAGAACTAATGAACGGAATTTCATCAAACATCATATTCTGTTAGACTTTGACATAATTTGATGCTGATTAGGTTTTCGTGTAACTAATATGGAACGTAATATAAATGATGGTGCTGCTGTGTTGCATTTTTCGCGATATTCTCAATAGCTATTTCCCAAAAAACTAGAGCACAGAATTTACCCAAGTTTCCTATTCTGTTTGACATTACCAGATACTTATTGGGCATGGCCGCATAGTGTCCAACAGCTAATCCAGATTAGCTTTTATGCTCCATGGGTTCGGAATTTTGGTTGCAGACATCTTAGAGGGTGGGTGCCGAATTTAAAGGATTTTTTTTTTTTTTAAATCTGCGATGCGTATAGCTCCTTTTTAAATACACACAATTCAACGAAATTACACTTTTCGAATCCTCTTGATGGGAATAGATTGTCATTTGATTATGGCACTGTGATAGCGAATTTTGAAGTATTGACATGTATGAGATAGAAGAATGTTTCGGAATTAGCTCGTCCGTCTAGTTAAAAATGAAAAGAGAAAAGGTGAGTAAAAATTTAAACAACTCTTCTGAAAGTGTTTTTATAATTCTTAGTCTGAAATATTTTTCTATTTTATAATATATGATAAATTTATAGATTTACACATTATCCTTCTTTATTTCATTTACAGTCTGTTTAAGTTTTTAATTTCCTTTTAATAACATATTGTGAGAGCCATTAAATTCATTGTTAAAGAATAAAATAATTAGGATACTAATAACAATAAAGTAGAACCTCTTTTATCCGAAACTCTCGGTTAACAGAAATCCACTTTGAAAACTTTTTTTTTACTATCACATTCCTTGTGTGCAAAATCCATTTTGAAAGTTTTTTTTTTTCCACATTCCTTGTGTGCAAAATCCATTATAAATTTTAACAGATAAAGGAATGTTATATTTATAATAAAAATTATTAAAAAACAGCTAAAAGAGTTTAAAAACAACGATTAAATAACGTTTTACAGATAAATATGAAACGATAATAATGATAATCTCTGTGGTAATATTTCATTTTTTATTAACATTTTCCAACAAAGTTGAAAAGTGTTTATGAATTGGGTTTGTTTGCCTGTCTGTCTGTCTATCCATCTGTACCTGCCCTAACTCACTTAAATATTGTTCGATTACCATGAAATTCATAGATGTTATTGGTTGTCAGTATGGCATGTTCTATACATAAAATGAAGTGTGTAGCATTTACTGCTTATTTATAGAGACACTCAAAAGAATTCCGTTACATAACAGCCTGCAGGGAAAATAGTTTGCGGTGTATTTTAATAATATAATACTATATTAAACATACTGAAGTTTATATATGTTACTGAGGTGTACTAAACGGCGCGTACTGTAGAATATGGTGTGCATAGATTTTAACGGTTACTTACAGGGGCAGACAAGAGAACTTGGTTACAGAACAGTAACTGAGCTATTGAAGTCGTTCAATTGTAATTGCTGGAAATTAGATTTAATTTGTGTTTTCAAATTGAACAATTTTTTTTAAATATTACTTTTGTGTATGAATTATATATATAATAATCAGTGCTGTTCAAAAACCTGGAGAACATTTCCGTTTACTGACGGAAATTTTTGAATGGAAATTTTCAACTCTGTTATTCGTTTAACTGTACAAATTTTTAGCATAGTAGGGTCAGGTGGGGTAATTATGACATGACAGCCGTCATATTAGAGAAAGCTGTGTAAGGTAAAAAATTTTTTCAATCTTAGATATTAACCTCATAATGTATATTTCATCTTCGTTATTCTTTATTAGTAGTCTGAAGCCCTTTTGAAATCCGAATAGCAATTGGAAACTAAGTCCATAAAATTTTTGATAAATGGATTTGTCACTTTGGAGTTCAAAGTGGTCACAATTACCTCAGACAAATAAGTATTGGCAAGTATAGTGTTCATAATTTCCCCACTAGTCGTCTTAATAACTTATATGATTGTGAGTTTTTGGTGGGGTAATTATAACCATCCTTTTAATAAAAAAAACAGCCTGGGAAATTAAAACTTTTAAAAGGTGTTCTTAAAGTATCAAAGTTACTTCCTATGTACTAAAAACACCACATTTCCAAATAGAAATAAGCAAGAAAAAAAATAACAATGATAAGAATGTAAAATGTGGTCATAATTGACCACACTGAGTGTCTTGACTATATGTCGTAGACATACAAGTCTATTGATTATATGCAGGGCTGCAGAAAAATTCTGAAGACCATTTCCGTTTATTCACGGAAATTGCTGAAGGGAAAATTTCAACTGTGCTATTCGTTTAACTGAACAATCATTTAGCATACTACGTCGTATACATACAAGTGTATAGAATATATGCATGGCTGCACACACACACACAAAAAAAGTTTATGATGCGTTTCTAACATTGTTTATTTGTTTATTTAGACATCATTTTTCACCTTCATAAACTATAAAGTTTTGCTATAGTATTCTGAATGTGTTCGAAAGTATTGCATAATTTATGCTGGACGCATGATTTTTCATTCGTGTTTTTTATTTAAACAGTTAAAGAGAAGGCATGCATTATCTCATTTTTTTATTATGCGAATACATTGTTGGTCTTTTTAAATAATCATAAAATTAAATAAATATTATATATTGTTTGTATGAGGCATGTATATTTTAAAATTAAATTTTGAAAAGAAATATAAATGCTCTTCTTCAAGAGAAATCGCTTTATAATAACTTTAAATGTAAGAATAAGAAATTACGTAACATTCCACCAAGCTGCTTTTGGGTGGTGCTTATAACATTACCTTTATTGTTGTCTTTTAGAGGTATTTAAAATCAATTTAACAGTTTGTATATGCAATGTGTCTAGTAAATGAACATTTTTATTTCACATTAAGAGTTCGAATTTTTACAGTTGCACATTTCTTTAACTACTTCGCCGAATGACTGCCCGCTGAGTATGAGAAGTTTAAAATATCAAAGTATCCAAATATCATGTCAAAGTTGCGTGGTGAAAATCCGGTTAGAATTTAAATATAGGGAGGAACCCCGAGGTTATTGTTTAACTGAAACTAAAAGAACAAATTATTTCCATTGAAATGGCTATTTTTGTTTTATTTGCGGCAATTTGACGAATGAGAAGTATGGCATGATATCTGTATACCCCTTCTTTTCGCTTTAACTCTTTACACTTTTTTGGCAACTACGTTATTTCTCCTTTTTTAAAAAAATTCAATTTTATTCGTAGAATTTACATTATAATTTAATCATTCGTCAAGAAATATATATGAAAAATGCAAGAGTTGCACGATTTTGCAAACAGTTTATTTAGATTTATTAAAAATTAGATGCACAAACACAGTCAAAAAATTATATTAATAATGATTAAAAAAATAATTCTATAAAGTATCCATGAAATCTGTATATTTGATAATAGAAAAGATCAGTAAGTTATTAAGCTTTAACATAAAGATAAAAAATAACTGCTATAAAGCAAGCATATTAAATAGGATTATGATTATTGAAGTTATGTGCGCGAAATTTCACTAATCTTCGTTACCTTAGCTAAAAAAATACTGAAAAATTCACTTACTATACTTTCTGAGAGATGTTTAACTGATGTCTCTTGCATTATCATGTAAAAAAATATACCACAAAATTTTCTTTTTTTTTCTTTCTTTCTTTCTTTTTTTTACAGCTCTTAGATTATTTGAAATGAAAGGCTTGAGAAATCACTGTTTTAATTAAAATAAAATTATTGTTATTCATCCTATAACGGATCGGTGATTATTATGCTTATTTAAAGTCATCTACAGTACATACCATTTAGTAATTATTTCACAAACTTTTTTTCAGTAATACTTCATTTTGCAGCTCAACAACACCAATGCGAACTTTATTTAGCATAAAAATCTTAATTATATGTTCAGAGTAAAAAATATGCTGTGATTTTTTGCTGAACATTATATTGTAATTTTTCAAGCATCGATACTGTGAAAGCGAATTCAAGCACTGATGCTGTGAAAGCAAACTCAAGCAACAAGTGAAGTAAATTATTTCTGTCAGGAGCACCACACAGCTAGTAGCAACGCAACTTTCCCGAATCCTGAGAAATTATACTACACCAGTCTTAGACAGCAGCCTGTAAATTTTAGAGAAACTGTGTTGGCAGCCGGTGTTCCAGCATCTTTTGTTGAGAAATACTGTAATTTTTGTCTTGCACTTTATGTTGTAATTTTTCAAGCACTGATGCTGTGAAAGCAAATTCAAGCAACAAGTGCAGTAAAAATAGAATTTTTTCTTTCACGTTTACGATGAAATCAATAATAATGGGATTTCCCCCATAGTTGAAAAAATTTACAGCACTTTTAAAGATAGCAGCTTGTAAATTTTACAGCAACTGTGTTAGCAGTCGGAAAGTCACCACCTTCTATCGTAAATTATTGATTTTTTTTTTCACTGTTATAAATTATATGCCAAGCGTATCCATATGATTTATATTTCGAATTGATCAGGACACCCACAATATTATCGTAATATAAAATTGTCATATTAACTATACTGTATCTATAAACAATACATCTTAAAAGATACAAAGATTTAACATATATCAAACATAATGATTAAAAGAAAATGCAATTAATTCAGATTTTATGTTCAGAATAACAAGATAACAAATTTTCTGCAACATTTAATAAAGATGGGTTTTATATTCATATCGAAAAATACCTTCTACTACAAATTCTTTGTTCTGGGAATATTTTAATCAGCACGCAAACGGCCCATTAGGCACCACCGGATATTAATATGCATATGGAAAATTGATAACGTTGAAACATTGAGGCAATTATTCATTAATTACTTTTAGAACAAACATAGTGTTTTAGAAGAAATACATTTGTGGAATAAAATATGCATAAAATAATAGGATACTTATCACTTGAATTATTTATATAGCTAATTATGATTAATGTAGGATATAATTGTGAGAAATTGGAATGAAAATGTACAGATAAATCACTTTTTATCACTAATGAATATTTATTTTTTAATAGTCTAATTACTTTTTTACAGAAACATTGAAACCTACAAATATATATATGTATATATATAATAAAGAAACACATGTCCTATCGTATCACTAATTTAATATCGAGGGTGACAACGATCTGAGGATTGATTTTTTCTTTTATTGGAAATAATTCAACTTCTAAACATTGCATACCAGTTTATAATGTCTGCGTCAATTTAGAATCCGAACAATTCTGAACTACGTTCCGTTGTACGTTTTCATCGCACAAAAGTTAAGCGTCCAACGGATATTCATAAAGAATTTTTTTACGTCTGTTGGAACATTATGAATCTACAAAATGTAATGAAATGGTGTCGTGCTTTCTCTCGAGGTAGGACCAATGTTTATGAAGAACTTAGAATAATTAGGCCATGTGTGATATCCGATGTCCTTCTTCACTAGCACTTGCGACTTCCATTTATTCCTTTACCGGAAGAAAACACAGAATCTTACACAAAGAATCTTGCAAGGCAAAACGTCCACGATGATGATGAGATCAAAATAGAAGTCGAAATGTGGTTTCGATAGCAGTGGGTAAGATTTTATGACTGTGGTATGCAAAAGCTTGTATCCAAATTTAACAAACTCTTATAAATAATGGCAAATCTGTCGCAACATAAGTCATACACCAGTAAGTAAATTGTAAGGGACATTTTATCAGTTAAAAATTTTTTGAATGGGTATGCGGCATTGCATCTTTACTTTTGGAAATCCCTTCATATTTCAGTAGATACTTCACATACTGAGGACAAAAATATTTTACCTAATATTTCATACCGAAGTTAAGCTTTGTTCGTACACAGAGATAAACACAAATGCCTACCCACGAATATGATAAATAGAATATGAGAAAAGTTCTATTGAAAATATAAATTTAAAAAGCAACGTTGAAAACGCCAGAATAAGTAAAAATTCCGCAGACTAGTTTCGGTAGCGTTTAGCGGACCGTCCTCAGTCCTCGTCCTCACTGAGAACGGTACGCTAAATGCTACCAAAACTAGTCTTCGGAATTTTTACTTATTCTGGCGTTTTTAACGTTGCTTTTTTAATTTATATCATTCTGCGACAAGTAGCATCTTAATAATTATCTATTTAAAATACATATGAAGTTTTTTATGAAGTATCTATATTTTATTTCTTGAATAGAATTCTTTTGTTCTGATTTAGGTGTTATCAAGAAGATAAAACTCCCTGTGATCCGGCTATTAAAAATTTGTTGTCTTTTGAGTCATCGGTAACGTTTTACATCGGTATATAAAAATCCTTTACTTTTCCTGATTATTTGAAATTTTATCAAGTTGGTTTGTTCCTTCTATTGATTGTCTACAAATTGATCGTCTACAATTTTATCGAGTGTTTTTGTGCGAAAGTTATAGAGCAGGAGGCGGCTGAAAAGGCAATCACCTCATCGAGTTGATGGCTGAAATTTCATGAATAGACAGAAATCGAGTCTCATATTAAAATGCAACTGGTCTGCCGAATCATAGCTTGGTGGAAAAAAAAAATACCTGCCGACCCTTTTTTAGTGGTTGAATGGTAGTTTTGTCTTTTTCGTCGTATTTATGCTTTCCATTATTTGTAATTTATTTTATCGTCTGCCTTTTATTTAAGAGTTGTTAGAATGTTTTTGTTGTGAAAACGTAGACATGAGCGGCTTATTTTGTGATATTGTAAAATAAATAACAGTGTACTGGAATATTTTTATAGAGTATTAGTGAATCTTGTTGTATGAGTCTGCAACATGGTTCGTCGAACAACGAAGGAACCGCCTGGAATTAGTCCAACGAGCTTCTAACATCAGTCAAATTTTATATTTAGTGGTTAATAATTCATATCACGCGGAAAATCTGTTACTCAGATTTTTAGTGATAATCGTAAGTATGTTAACTCCAAAAGTGTAGATAAAGTATTATCATCTGATGTTAAAACAATAAATTATGTTTTGCGCCATGAACATCACACTCCTGCAAAATGCCCTCTTTATATAAAAATATCTGTCCATGAAAGAGTGGACGTTATAAAATGTTACAAGTTATGTTTTAATTGTTTAAAATTATATTCAGCTGAAAATTGTCCATCAAAGAACACTTGCTTTTGCAAAAAAAACGTCATCTTAAAACTATACATTTCCTAAGAACAAATAATAGAACATACGTGAAAGAATACGTTTCATTGGAACAGAATAAATAAGGGAAAGTAAATGTGGAAGAATGTTCAAATTCTAGGGCAACGAATTATGGCACATCATCCTTGGACGCTAATGGTCAAGAGTTCGTTCTGAAAACATTTATTAGTAAATATTCGAATAAAAATATTAAGAATTTTCACTTTCAACTGTAATGTGTTTTCTATTTGATGAAACAGGATGTAAATATAGAGTAAAATGTTTGTTAAATGTAAGCAGCGAGTCTAATTTTTTATCCCGTCATTGAATAGGGTTGATGCATTTTACAAAAAGAAAGACAAACAGTTCAGTGTCAGGTGTAAATGATGCTACTTTAACCCTAGATCTACCGGGAATTTTATTCATGTTTTAATAAAACGTTCTACACCAGAATTTTTATTTAAAACTATTTAACTTATTTATTTACCTTATTTTTGTCTGGTTTATATACTTAGTTTATTTTAAAGAAATTTCTGGTTTGAATGAATATTTTGTATGTACCTGTCGGGTCCAATGGACCCGTCTGGTAGACGGAGGATTAATAATAAATCATAAAGTTAATGCATCAATATGCAATAGAAATGAAAGTTTTGTAAAAAAAAAAAAAAAAAAAAAAAAAAAAAAAAAATAGATTTCTTGGTAGTTCAAAAAATAACTGGTGATTTAACGCTTTTGCGTCCAATTGAAATCGCAATACAGGATTTTTCCTAATTTAAAATTACTAGATGACAGATTCAATACCCCAGAACATGTAAATATGCTCATAGGAGCAGGAATTTTTTATGAACTTTTCAAATCAGGACAAGTTTGTGTTTATAATTCTGATCTTATTTTGCAAGAGACAGTTTTCGGTTTTGTTGTATCGGGAAACTTTCCGAAAGAGAATGAAAACACAGTTCATTGTGGGTTTATAAAAAAACAAACCAACCTAAACAAGACACTTAGAAAATTCTGGGAGATAGAAAATATCGAGGTTAAAAAACCAAAAATAAAAATACTTTAATTTGTGAGAAACATTTCATGGAAAATTATACACTAGAAAAAAAACGGCGAATATGTTGTTAAATTGCCCTTAAAAGTAGATTCAACTATTTTAGGAAATTCTAAACAAATTCCAGCGAAAAAATTAAATTCTTTATGGAATCGAATACTAAATGATCATGAAAATTTAAGATTATATTCAGATTTTTTAAAAGAATATCAACAGATAGGTCACATAGTTGAAGTTAATGAAAGTGAGGAAGAAAATGGATACTGTTACAGTCTCCATCTTGAAATCTGAAGAAGTACAGAAAAAAAAGTATATCAACATCTTTGAGAGTTGTATTTAACGCGTCTTCTTTAACAACTAAGGGGAACTCATTCAATTCTGTTCAATAGAACAGGGGAATAATACAAGATGATTTATTCTCAATTATGGTAAGATTTGAAAATATATGACTGCAGATATTCAAATAATGTATAGAGATATCGCTATTCGTCCAGATACGAGGAAGCTGCAAAACGTTTTATGGAAGGAAGGTCTAGGCGAATCAATTAAAAATTTTGAATTAAAGACAGTTTCTAATGGTACAGCTAGCGCACCTTTTTTTGGCCATCAGAACACTAATTCAATTGTCTAAGGATGAAGAAAGCAAGTTTCCTTTAGAAGCATCCGTACTGAGAGAAGACATGTATATGGACGATGTTCTATCTGTAACTGATTCTTTAAGTACTGCATTAGAACACCAAAATCAGTTAATAGGAATTTAAAACAGTGGAGGAATTTTATTACATAAATGGTGCAGTAATGCTCCACAATTTTGTCAAACAAATGACAAGATTGTGACAAACAAATGACCTTTGGAGATTCAGAAGAATCCAAAGCGTTAGGATTGGAAATCGAAGATAGATTGTTTAATTTTCAATGTTAAAATTCATAATGATGTAAAAGAGATTTATACAAAGTATATTGGATTCCTTAGGTTTAGCATCTCCTGTTATAATAAAAAAAAATATTTATACAGAAGTTATGGTTATTACAATTAAATTGGGATGATTTGCTATCGGAGAAAGAGGCTAAGGAATGGAGAGAGTTTTTGGTGCCTTATAGTTAATAAAATTGAGATTAGTAGGAGTATTTTATTGAAAGATGCGATTATGATCGAGTTAGATGGTATAGCGTGGCCATATATTTGCATTCGAAATTAATCTGTTTTCAAAATTTATTTCCCTTTCTTCCGTTTAACGCTTGCATTCAAAAATCATTTCCATTTAGGTCTAATTTAAGTGCAATCGTTATACCCACATAAATATTCTTTTATTGTTTCAGATAAATGATTTATAGTCCAGGCAATAGAGACCGTATAGGGACTCTACCTAGCAAAATTAATGGCAGTACTGGAAATCGGCTTTCTAGATGTTTTTTGGGTCGCTGAATCCGAATTTGTAACTTCCCACCAAAATTTCCCCCGGCAACCCCCCAAATTTTGGTACCCCCCCCCCAAAAAAAAAGGTTTTTATTAAAAATTTCCACTTTTTTATTGTTTTAGGGAAAAGGTAGCTAGAAATTCAGAAAGTAGACAAAATTTTCAACAAATTAGATATATGACATTATGACTTAGGATGAAGGGGAAGGGGGCTCTGCCTCGGAACATGCGCTGCAGTGCTGCGTGGGCTAAGTTGCGCAATTCCACTTAACCACTCACACGTTTACATTAGCCCTCCCATCTTCCCTCTGAACTTTCTCTATAAGGTTTACTTTAAGTTTTTTGGGTCGAGGAATCCGAATTTTTAACTTACTCCCAAAATTTCCACCCCGACCCCCCCCCCCAAATAGTTGTTTTTAACTTAAATTTCTTATTGTTTTAGGGGAAAAACATTACAAAATTCAGAAACTAGACAAAATTTGCAACAAATAGGATATATGACATTATGACGTAGGATAAACGGGGAGAGACGGGGCTGCCTCGGAACATTCCCCGCGCGCTTTTCTCAAAAACCAAATTTTTTCAAAAAATCAAATTTTTGGGGGGTTGCCGGGTGAAACTTTGGTGGGAAGTTACAAATTCGGATTCAGCGGCCCAAAAAAAGTAAAGTGAGTCGAAATTCAGAACTAGTATTAATTTTGCCAGATAAAATCCCCTATTGACTGGACTTCATAATTTAGTGCACGTAGCGCCGCAGTGCATGTTCAGAGGCAGCCCTCACCCTCCCCGTTCATCCTAATTCATAATGTCATATATCCTATTTATTGCAAATTTTGTCTAGTCTCTAAATTTCGTAATGTTTTTCCCTAAAACAATAAAAATTTAAGTTAAAAACAACTATTTGGCGGAGGGTTCGGAGGGGGGGAATTTTGGGGGGAAAGTTAAAAATTCGGATTCAGAGACCCCAAAACCTTAAAGTAAACCTTATAGAGAAATTTCGGATGGGAGATGGGAGGGCGAATGTAAACGTGTGAGTGGTTAAGTGGAATTGCGCAACTTAGTTTATGCAGCACCGTGCGCATGTTCCGAGGCAGATCCCCCCTTCCCCTTCATCGTAAGTCATAATGTCATATATCTAATTTGTTGGAACTTTTGTCTACATTCTGAATTTCTAGATACTTTTTCTCTAAAACAATAAAAAAATAATTTAATGATTTTGATAATTGATTTTTTTTAATAAAAACCTTTTTTCGCGGGCTTTTACCAAAATGTGGGGAGGTTGCCGGGGGATATTTTGGTGGGAATTTACAAATTCGGATTCAGCGACCCAAAAAACATCTAGAAAGCCGACTTTCAGTACTACCATTAATTTTGCTAAGTAAAATTCCCTATTGCCTGGACTATTATTTGTATTTCTAATTTAAGCACAAGTCTTTCCCCGAATAAATATTCTTTATTGATATTTTATTTGATAAACACCGTTTTTTTACAAATCTGTTTACATAATAGAAAGATCATATTGTTAATTTAAGCTTGCTGGCGTATCGTATATGCATTAAAACACTCCATATAAATCGTAAAAATAAATACTTCTCCATGGAAACTGTTTTATTCTGAATTGTTGCCTGATGGATTTTTCTAGGGTTTGCATAACATCGTCTTTGTACTCAACGATTGTGTTTACTATCACGACCGGAGTATTAAATAAAAAATACTCCATATAAATTATGGTGCCATGAATCTAAATATGTCGGGGGATTAAGTATTCAATAATGAAAGAAGAGGGCTTGGTGGTCTCCCAGTTAGTTTCAGAATTTTCCTGTTGTCTCCTGTGACCTGTAATTTCTCCAATTATTTCCCATGGATTCAGTAGTCTCAAGTATCGCTAGACTATTTACAGCACTTTTATTGGAAACATTTTGCATGCAAATTCTTGTGTGCTGCATTAAATGTTCCTCTCATATGACTTTTTCTGAGTTTCATCGTCAACTGAGGCAGTGACAGCTTAGCCGACATCGGAGTCTTAACTTTCTCCTCTCCTGGACTATGTCAGCGCTAACTCTCTATTAACAATTTCTCTGATGCAGTCATGGAGCTAACTGATGCCTGAGGACCCTCTCTGATGTCGTTCCCTTTTTTCCTCCATCGATAGTGCTGTTCTCAGAATTCCCGTTTCGCTTTTCTCTGGTTCAGCAACATCGAAAACTGTAATTTTTTCGCTGTATCGGTCTAAAAATTCTAGGAAGTGTCAGCGATTTTTTATCACCGCATCTTTACTTCCTGGATCCCTCTCCCCTTCCTCCCTGTCCGACTTGCAATCTGTGCTTCTTCATGTCAGAGTGAAATACGTTTTAAAGTGCGTGAGTGATTTGTGTGCCCATCTATCGGAATTTTATGTCTGTCTACTCCATAGATGGTTTCAGCGACGCGTCTGAAGAAGCCTATGGTGCGGTAATTTACTGCAAATCAGTGACAGATTCTGGTTAAGTGTTTATAAAATTAGTGATTAGTAAATCCAGAGATTCTTCCTTAAAGCAATTACCTGATCCAAAACTTGAACTTTGTGCAGGAGTTTTATTGACAAAGGTAATTAAACAAGTGATTTCTGCGCTCATGGTTAGTGTAAATAAAGTATTCTTATGGTCAGATTCCACGATAGTATTATCCTGGATTAAAAAAGAGCCATACGTACTATTATATCGCCACGCTCTTATTATTATTCTTAACTAATTACTCTTAACTAAGGAAGAAAGCATAACTATAATATTACTTATAGTTTATTATATACATTATTTACAGCAGCTGCTAAACGCAGCTCTCAGAACAAGTCACATTTTACAAATGCGCAGAAATATTCTCGGCTACGTGCAAAGCCTTACAAATCCAGACTGTCCGTGTATGGTGCTGCCATCTATTAATATAGATCGCTACTAATTCTGATTTGGTAGGGATATAACACCCCTCCCCTCATAGTTCAAACGAACTACAGGCAATCTTGCTCTTTGACTTCTTCGAACTGGAGCACTTTTCTTGCAGTCCTCGTCATTGTTTTTAGTCAAATTTTCTTTTACAGTTTTATCTATCGTAACATCATTTTTATTACTCACAACTGTACCTGCCACAATATCATGCGAAGGCTGAGATTGGCTTGGTTCTATAGTATCATCATTATTAAGCTGTTCTTTTATTTTTACATTAATTCCCGAAAAACGGTTTTGGTTAACCCTTTCATACCTATCATAATCACTGTAATTTTTACCACTATGTCCCATATTTTCAACTTTGTCTGACATTAGTTTATCATTTCGATTTCTCTCTATAACTCTTTCTGGTATTTCATAACATATCTCTTTATTACGTCTCAACTGATCAACGTGGCGTTTACACATCACTCCATCACATCTATTTACTAAAACCCATCTACTCCCCAGTAATTTCATAATTTTTCCTTTTACACATTTCTTCCCTTTTCCAAAATTTTTAACAAAAACTAAATCATGAAGCTTATATTTGTGAAGGGGTTGCTGTATTTTAGGTTTTGAGGGTAATACCAAGTGAAGGGCTGTTCGAACTGGCCTTCCAAACATTAATTCAGCAGGAGTTTTACCAGTCACCGAATGAGGAGTGGAATGATTTTCTAAAAAAAATCGTGAAATTGACAATGTTATGTCACTTTTATCTTGCTTTTTAAGGCAATTTTTCACAGTTTGCACATACCTTTCCGCTTGTCCATTCGAAGATGGATGGTAAGGTGGAACAGGCGTATGCTTAATTCTATTATTTTTAAGAAATTCCTCAAATTCATCACTTCAGAACGCGGGAGCATTATCACTGACCAATTCAATCGGTAATCCAAATGTGGCAAAAATTCTCCTTAATACCTTAATTGTAGTTTTACTATCAGACCTGGGTACTACCTGTACTTCCAACCATTTAGTATAAGAATCGACTACTATTAAAAACATTTTACCTTCAAAAGGACCGGCATGATCTATATGGATCCTTTCCCAGGGCAGTTCAGATTTCCATTTCAAGGGTTCCATTTTGGGACAATCTCTCGCAAGCATCTGACATCTATTACAAGAATTTACCATTTGTTCAATTTCTTTATCCATATTTGACCACCAAACTACCCCCCTAGCTTTCGCTTTCATGCTCGATATACCCTGATGAACGGAATGTAGTAATTTTAATATATATTCACGCCCTTCCTCTGGAATGATCACTCTATGTCCCACAATAGACAATTTTCTAGACAGGAAATTTCCTCCCTTCTACGAAAATATGGTTGATATTCTTCTTGTTCAACCTTTTTCGGCCACCCATGTAACACCCACTCTAAAATTTGTTTAGTTACAGGATTTCCAGTTGTCCACTGTGCAATAGTTTTAGAAGTAATAGGCCAATTATCATTATTTGAAACAAACATTATTTCCGCAGGGTTACTCACTATATTTACAGTTTCTGGGAGTGGTAATCTACTTAATGCATCCGCATTTTTATTATTTTTACCCTCGCATTACTCAATTGTATAATCATACCCAGCTACATTAATGACCATCTCAGCATTCTAGGTGATAATGTATCAGGTACCTTTTTAACAGGATCAAATAATCGAATTAAAGGTTTACGATCTGTTATAATTTTAAATTTTTTTCGAGCTAAATATTGGTGAAATTTAGTGACACCAAACATTACAGATAAAGCTTCTTTATCAATCATGGCATAATTTCTTTCAGTTTTATTTAAAGTTCTCGAAGCATAAGCAATAGGTTTCTCTTTACCCTCAACAATGTAGCTTAAAACTGACCCTATACCATATTCAGAAGCATCACAGTTTAAAACTATATCTTTGTTTACATCATATAATTCTAAAACAGGAGATGTAGTTAATAATTGCTTCACTTTTTGAAACGCTTTTTCATGCTTTTCTGACCATGTCCAGTTTACATTATTATCTAATAATCTATGTAAAGGTTCTAAAACATCTGAAATATTAGGCAGGAAGTTTCTATAATAAGAAATTAAGCCTAAAAATGAACGCAATTGTGACACATTATTTGGAATGGGAGCATTCAAAATAGCATTAACTTTTTCTGGAATAGGTCTAATTCCTTCCTGAGATATTTTATGACCTAAATAAGAAGCTTCCGAAACCATAAATTTTAATTTTTCCGTATTTAATCTTATACCATGCTCAGAAAAGCATTTCAGAACATTTTCAACTCTTTCAGAATGTTCTGATTCATTACTAGCATTAATAATAACATCATCTAAAAATACACCAACATATTCAAATTTTTTAAAAATATGTTCAATTTTTCTTTGGAAGATACCAGGTGCACATTTTGCCCCAAATGCTAATCGTAACACATTAAACAAACCTTTATGAGAATTTATAGTCAAAATTTTACTACTTTCGTTATCTACAGGTTGTTGTAAATAAGCATCTTTTAAATCAAAAACAGTAAAAAATTTACCACCTGATAATTTAGAAAGTAATTCTTCCATTCTAGGAAGAGGATAATTATCATTTTCAGTATTTGCATTTACTGTTGCTCTATAATCACCACATAATCTAACAGAACCATTAGGCTTAGGAACAATTACTATAGGACTAGCCCATTCTGAATGATCAACAGGTTTTAATATACCCTCATTAGTTAATCGTTCCAATTCATCATCAGTAGCTTTTCTTAAAGCAAAAGGAACAGGTCGAGACTTAAGAAAAACTGGTTTTGTATCTTTTTTCAATTTTATTGACGCGGGAGGACCCTTGATTGTTCCGATCCCGTCAGCAAAAACATTAGGAAAAATTTTAATTAAATCATCTTTCGAAATGCTTTTAATCATATTTATATTAGGCCAACATAATTTTGATGCTTTTAACCAAGTTTTTCCGATTAGACTTTGACCCTCCTCTTTAATTACTAATATTCTTAAATCAGGTATAGAATATTCATCAACAACAGCATTTACTTTTATTCCCCCAAAACAGTTAAGGAATCTTTAGTATAAGTTTGCAACTTAATATTAGATTTAATTAAAGGCAGCTTACCTGAGAACAATTTATGAGCAACACTTTTACTTACAATCGTATGAGCCGCACCGCTATCAATTTCAAATTGTATATTTACACCATTTATTTTAACCGATTTTACGCATGACAGATTATTGGAGTTGTATTCCATAAAATTTAAACAATATTCTTCCTGAACAGTTTTAATTTTTCTGTTCTTAAAAGGTTTTTCACTTTTCATTCCCAAGTTTCTATTACGACAACAAATTTTTAAATGCCCCAATCGATGGCAGAAATGACATTCTGCAGATTTAAAAGGGCAAAACTTGGGATTATGATTTTTAGAACACCTGTAACACGGTTTCTTAGGCACGAATTTATCTTCTTTAGGCTTAGGTGCATGGGCGGACGTCCCCACTTTCGATTTCTCTCCTTTAGAAACACGCACTTGATTGACAGTCGTAGTATCTCCGATGTGTAGGGATTTCACTCTAGCCTCAGTTATCTCAAATGACTCAGCTATTTCCATCGCTGTTTGGATCGTTAAGTCTCTAGAATCCACTAATTTCTGCTGTATCTTTTCATCTTGGATGCCAAATACCAACTGATCATGGAGGCGGTCATTAAGCGTATTTCCGAAGTTGCAATGTTCGGATAGAGGACGTAACTCTCTTATAAAATCGGCTATATTCTCACCTTGCTTCCTTAGTCGTTTCTGGAAATTAACTCGTTCGACAATTTCTCTAGGGCGTGGTGAAAAATGATCTTTAGCTTTCCTTAAAAGATCTTCGTAACTGATTTCCTTCAGCGTATTCGGAACAATAATATTTCGTAAAATAGCAAATTTCGTTGTTCCCACAGAACTTAACCCGTTAATAGTCGCGCGTTGGTCTTTTCCCCGCCCGAAATTCGTTATCTTCCTGTAACTCATTTCCCGTTAAAGTTACGATAGCGAAATTCCGTGTAGCTGACCTTGAGTGTTCACACTCTTGTGTAGTAAAATTGCAAGTCATTCCTGCTATTTCTTAGCATTTTATCGCATTCTTAAGTTTCAATCGGTCTAAATGACCGCGTTGCGACCACTTGCGTTAGTTGAATTTTTTCCCCTCGTGTTCATCCTTTCCCATTTCCGCGAAATCTGTGGGGGAAAGTTTCTTCGAAGTACGGACTCTCTGCCTGTTGTTATTTCGTCTCTTTCTTTCTTTCTACTATTTTACCCGTTCATAGAATATTTTTTTTTACTTTTAGAATGTGACTTAAAATTGTTTTATTATATTAGTTGTGAAGTCAGTTCGCACAAAAAACTGATGGATGGTCACTTACATTTTTTTTTTCATTGTCAAACATTGCGCGAATAAATTCTCAAATTGATAATCGTTTAAATATGGAAATAAAAGGGAAATTCATCATCATTATTTGAAAGAACTTGCTTTCCATTTATTACCGGGACATATAAATGAAAAAAACAGACAACAACACTGCCAAACCATTAAAAAAAGAGAAGCTAATTTTGTGGGAATCAGTAAAAAAATTGCCGTATCTCCAAAATCTGAAAAGTATCGTTTTTGTACAATAAAACAAATTCGAAAGATTAAACAATTTTCTCAGAAATGTAGTATGTATAGCTGTGAAGAACATACATATAATTTATTTGTACAATAAGAAAAATAATGAGAATTTTATAATGTAGGTTAGAAATTACGCAAATAAAAATATCTTTTGGATAATTCAGTGAATGTTTATACTATGATTTAAAAAAAATATTTTAAGTATTTTTCTAAAATTTATCTATTGTTAAATTTTCATACTGTAAGTAAAAACACATTTTTTTTAACAATGCCGCAGAAAAAGTTTTTTTTTTATTATTATTGAAATCCAATAGAGGCTTGGGGACGATATCTAACAAATTTAAATTTGTTGTCCTTCATCAATTGTTCAAACTATTTTTCAGAATAATGTTTTCCAGAATATGAGAGAAAATTCATTTAAATTAAATTATTGCTGCATATTTATAATTTCGGAGAAAATTTTCTTATTGTTTTTATTATTTTAATGAATGTTATTATAAAACAATAAATTATAACATTAATACCTTATTATGAAATGTACAATTGAATATTTATTTTAATTAAATAGATGCTCTAAAATACATCCCTATTAAAATGAACCTTTCAGTGATTCCATTAATTAAAATAATTTATCCATCTTAGGATTTAAATCTACAATTGCAAATGTATTTAAATTAAATATATAATTTCAATAACTTATTTATTATTTGCTTTATATAAGCGAAGTTCGTATCCAGATTTTTATTCAAGGGCGCTGCTCCCACCCTGAATAAGTAAAAAAACTACAAATCGTGCATTTTCATTTGAAAAATGGATTTAATCACAAAATCTCGCGAGCCCCCACCCCTCCTCTCCCCCCTCATATACACACAGACACCCCACAAAATAAATAAATAAATAAAACGTAGTTATACATTTGCATTTATAATTTCGAAGTTAAGTATTTTTTACCTTTTTCTTTATTATATATATATATTTATATAATTATACATTTTAAATAATATATGGTTTATGTGGTGTTTGTGATTTCATAATTATTGGTCATTTTCATTATTTTTAAATGGTATTATTGTACAAAAAGTTTATATATATATATATATATATATATATATATATATATATATATATATATATATATATATATATATATATACAGGGTGCATAGGAAAGTCCCTTTAGCCTGAAAATACTTGCGAACGGAGAGAGCTTCAGCTATGTAAGTGAGGTAACGGTATAGTAAAGCGACTATGCCCGACATAATACAATCGACAGCAGCGCCCCTGGTGGCGAAATTTTTGAAGTTAGCCATTGGAAATCGAAAACGAAAAGAGATAGAGCAAAATTGCCAATTAGAAAGTTTTAGAGCATCAATTAATTAGTACGAAACGACATTTAGTTTACACGGATACGATAAATTGTCGCCGGTATACCCAAAAATGTCCCAAAACGATGTAATCCATTTTGTGTATACGTTTGAAAGGAATAGCCAGAAGTATGATGAAATAGGCACAATTTATTGTATAAATACGTACTTACGTCAATACATTTTGATAAAATCACACAAAAAAGCAATAAAGACAAACTGTCTCACAATGATAAAATGTTAATGTTCAGTATGTTCGAAAAGTTCGCCATTGCTCACGATACACGTTTGTATTCGTGAGAGTAATTCTGCATGCACATTTCTCAGCATGGAAGGTGTCACACTATTGCAAGCATCTTCAATACGATATTATAAACAATTCAGAAAAAAAATCTTCTACCCGACCTTTTCCAAGGTAACCCCCATTTTTTGGTACATTTCCCCTGTAATAACTGTTGTGTGGATGGATTAGTGCATATGCCAAAATACTCTCTGGCGCAATAAGCATACCTGCACTCACTGGTCTGCCAGAATGCGGGCGACTCCTAGTGCTTCCTGTTTCTCTGAGACGTTGCACTACATTTGCGATGGTAACTGCACTTGGATGTGGCCCAGCTAGAAAACGAACGATATACTCTCGTGCAGCATGCGTTGCATTTTGTTGGCATTCGCCGTAAATAAGTACCATCTCGAAATATTCGAAATTAGTGAAGTTCGCCATTCTCATTCATTTCCAAAATTCTAACTTCAAACTACAAGAAAAGATTATTTTTAATACACTAAGACATCAGGGTTCGTACGGATACCGTTATTTTCAAGGCACAGTACCAGTATTTTCTTATAAAAAATAAATCAAGTTCGAACGCGCGAAATTTAGCCTTATTTCAGGAGAGATTACCTATAACAAAATACTGTTATTGAAGAATTTTCTGGTTTGGCAATTCCAGGACTCGCACGAACCCTGAAAATGTACCTTTTGTAGGATCTCATTCATTTAGGATCATTCAGAATTCCAGTCACTTTGTCACTCTCAAAAAAGGACACGTACTTTCAACTCATCGATAGGCAACGATTAAGATTGTCACAACACAGAAAATAAAAGTTTTAGAATAATAGCGCTTGCGAATTCAGATTAAAATTATCGTTTGCCATCAATAAGCTTATGCTATGAGATTAGGCTATTTGTATTAGGCTAGTGTCAACACATTTTAACACATTAAAGCCGGTTAGCAAGAAAACTTGCCATGTAAGGTGAACAAAACATTTAAATTTGAATACCAGTATTTTAGTTTGGAAATTTTCACATTATCTAATCTCAAATTTTGCGCGATTTAATGTAACAAAATTACAACGTGGAAAAAACTGGTGTCGATAAATTAAAAGAAGTGTCAAAGATGCTCTAATTTAATGGGTTAAACTAAAATTTTAAATGCATTGGAAATTAAAACATTACAGACGTTACAGTACCACACAACGTCAAAATCTGCGATTGCGCACTGCTAAATTCCGAAATTTGAATATGCAGAGTAGAATTGTCGCGTATCGATTTCGGACATTTTTAGGTATGCCGGCGACAATTTACCTTATCAGTGTAAACCAAATGTCGTTTCGTACTAATTAATTGATTCTCTAAAACTTTCTAACTGGAAATTTTGCTCTATCTCCTTTCGTTTTCGACTTGCAATGGCTATCTTCCAAATTTCGCCACCAGGGGCGCTGCTGACGATTGCATTATGTCGGGCATAGTTGCTTTACTATACCGTTATCTCACTTACATAGCTGTAGCTCTCTCCGTTCGCAAGTATTTTCAGGTTAAAGGGACTTTCCTATGCACCCTGTATATATATATATATATATATATATATAACTTATATATATATTGTCTTTAATTGTTTATTGCATCAAATTTGATGGTTTTTCATATGTTTTAAATGAATTAATCGTCCGCAATATGCTGGTGAATTAGTGGTATTGTATTTGATTTTCTGTTGCATGTCATAGGTTCCATTTTTACTTTCAGTTTAATTGTTCAATTTAAGGTCAGTGTAATATATTGATGCTAAATTTATTAATTTTATTTTATTAAATGGATAGAGAGTGCCGGAGTATCATAAAAATCTACCCGATTCTGATTCTGTCCTTCCAAAAAAAAAAATAAAAAAAAATAAAAATACCCCTATCACGAATTTAGATTCATATTCGAAAATGTTTTCCTATTAATTATTGATTCATAGTAACATCAGAAATTCAATCAAATCATTTACTATTTACTTTTAAGTATTTATGCAAAACAAAGAAAGAATTATAAAAAAAACATTTATCTAGACGCTAACTGAATGTATACTTAAGAGCAATAAATAATTGCTGTAAAAAGTTGTAAAATGAATAATTGCTGTAATCTTTTAAAGTTCAGTCAATATTATTACCCTACGTTATCCGTTTTCGATCATCTGATAACACCGGCAAGTTTCCCCTTCGTTTTCGGTCTGCTGGTAACGGCGGCAAATGGACCGAACGCGACTACTAACGTTCTAAAAAATGTCGCGACTACTCTCGGGTTAATAAAATATTCTTCTTCATATCATCATTTTTTCATGCTATTTGCCGAGAAATAAAAATCAATTTTCTCGACGTAAATAGTCCAAGGAACATTTGCATTATATTCTTCCAATCCTCCCAGAGAAATTATTTCTTTATCGGTCATTTTCCGAGCCACCTTTTTTTTCTTTCGAAAAAGATTTTTTTTTCCCAACAAAAAAAAATTTTCACTGCATTTTAATTTGGGTTAAATCCCATTTTCGTCGCCACTATTATACCGCCACGCTCTTATTATTATTCTTAACTAATTACTCTTAACTAAGGAAGAAATCATAACTATAATATTACTTATAGTTTATTATATACATTATTTACAGCAGCTGCTAAACGCAGCTCTCAGAACAAGTCACATTTTACAACTGCGCAGAAATATTCTCGGCTACGTGCAAAGCCTTACAATTCCAGACTGTCCGTGTATGGTGCTGCCATCTATTAATATAGATCGCTACTAATTCTGATTTGGTAGGGATATAACACTTACTAAAAATATTTGTTGTGAATTGGAATACCACAATACAAGAACTTACTAAAGGGATGCAGTGGCGAAATGTTTCATCTCAGCACAACCTATCTGACTTCTAACAAGAGGAGTTAATCCTGATAAGCTAATCTCGAATGATTTATGGTGTAGCGGGTCATTGTTCCTTAAGGAAAAAGACTATTCCAATATAGGTATTCTTGCAGCAATTAATTGCAATGTTTTTTCAAAAGAACTTCTTTTAATATAAGTGATTTTACGAGCATATCTGTTTTAACAGTTTCTATTAATTTTTTGTGCATTATATAATTGATTTAATTAATAACTATAGCACGATAATTAGTATTTTAGGATTTATTTTCAGGTTTCTTAGTAATTGTAACAAAGAAAGAAAGGAGGGGCCACTGGACCCCAAGAGCTGAACAAAGTAGAAACTTTATTTTTAAAAGTTGTTCAATATGAATTATTTAACAAAGAAATAAAATACTTAAAAAGTCAGATAAGATTAACCATAATATTCAGATAAAAAACCTTCATCCATTTCTTGATACAGAAAGTCTTATTAAAGTAGGAGATAGGTGAATAAACAGTAACTTAAATGCCAACAAAAAATGTCCATTTTTTGCTACATAATAAAAGTAAATTTACTCAAATGACAGTAGAATATTTTCATAAACGATATTTACATTTAGGTCTATAAACTGTACTTTTTCAGCTAGGGCAGAAGTTTTCGACTTTAAATGGTCGTGCAATATGTTGAAAAATAATTCATAATTTTAGCACATTTCATTGTTATAAATACTGTAAAAAGTTTTCATCTTTTTAAATGCAGTTGGCTTTATAAGGTATTTCGAGTGTACATATTTAAAATTAGGCTAATTTATGTTTGATTGAATGTATTATATGTGTCAAAGAATATATTCATACATAATGTGTATTGAGATTGCATATACTTGAGTTATTTAAATGACATTTATTTTATCCAGAAGGTTTGAGTTTTATTTTGACAAAATCGAATTTGCTAACCTTTAAATACTTTTAAAATAAAGTATTTTCTGTTATATTGTTTTAAATAATTTATTAGAAACGAAATAAATTCTTGTAGCATTTAAATTAAATTCAATTTGAATGTTAGATGCCATGCGTGTAGATCACTACATAATGAATGCAGATTTTTGGTTATCTACTAAAATAAAATAAGTAATTTAGTAATATAATGGACGACAATGTTGTTATTTGCAATTGGCCTCTAGGTAGAATTATAGCGTTATTTCCAGGTAATGATGGAATCATTAGAATAGTTAACATTTTTATGTTTACGACTCATTTGTATCTTTACCACACAACGAGGGATTTTCAAGAGACCAATTTAAAAAATTTGTGTGTTACCCGTGGATAAATGATTATTATCTTCTGTAATTTGTTGATTTATTGTTTACTATTACGTTCTGTATTATTTGCTTAAAAATTAAGGTGTAATAATATAATAATTGTGGTTGAATGAAATCCATTCAACGAAGGCGGTATGTTCGTTCGTATTTATGCTTTCTGTTATTTGTAATGTCTTCTGCGTTTTGTTTAAGTGTTCACGGAAAGTTTCTCTAGTGAAAACGCAGCCATGAGCGGCTTATTTTGTGGTACTGTAAAATAAATAACAGTGCACTGGAGTATGTTTATTGAGTATTAGTGAGTGTTTTTTATATGAGTCTTCAACACTTTTACTTCTCAATGTGTGTTCCTGAACCCAAAGGTACGAAAATATGGAGGACTGGGAGCAGGAAAACACAATGGCAAACCTACAAGTTAACCACTAAAATTGGGATTTATGGTGTTTTCCACAAAGATATGAATTACCAGACCAGTTGCATTTTAATATGCAAATCGAGTTTTATCTAATCCATAAATTTTAGCGTCAACCGATGACGTGATGGTGTGTGTAGCTTCCTCGCGGTCTATTAGTGTCACCAGTGTACGTTATTGCTCTCGCGTGTTTATTCTACTTTGTGAAATACAATATTAATTAATTTCTCCTGTCTCACATTTATATCGATGTAATATCAACAGCCAAGTCATTTGGATTTTTTTTTTTTAGTTTTATATCTGTTTCTTCTAAATAAAGTGATCGTCTACAATTTTATCGTGTATTTTTTGTGAAAGTTATAGATAGGGGGGACAATTATGTTTGTTGATAATGATATAAAAAATATTTAAAATTAATTGCACCGAACTATTAAAATCTGCTCCAGTTTATTAGTTCCCTACCTTTTCTGAGAATTTACTTATATATATATATATATATATATTCTGCGACGGTAAAAAAAAAAAAAAAAATGGATTTTTTTTCTAAGATGATTTATATCCAGAAGAAAATACCACTGGACAATGTAGGTGAATATTTTTTTTAGAAGCTGCTCCTCTATTTTACAATGACAGCACAACGAAAAGGACATGTTAGACTTCATCAATGACGGCATTTCATAATTAGTTTCTTCTATTCATTTTTATTCGTTGTATTTTGATGTTTGTTCTGTTCTGTTGTAAGACTTGTTTCTTTTTTTTCTCCATTTCTTTTTTCAGGTGCGCCATACACAAAAGAACGTGTCGCAGACAGGAAGCTTGAGTCCGGATAATTCTGAACGTCTAGCTGTTTTTTGTGCTGTATCCACCTAGCACCATTAGATAAACTCTCCCTCAGAACATTTTGTTACGTGACTTTTTTTCACTGAAGCAAAAGTTAGATAAGCATAAATAAAACCTGCAAATGCAATAACAAAACATTTATCAGTAGACAGGTAACTACGAGGTTTAGAATAGAAGAGAGATCGCCAATCATTATGCGTTTTCGACATGTAATATTTTGATGCACCCGGATTTTGAGAGCCACACTGTTAAAATTTTTGCAGCATTCTGGCAGGTCATTCGACCGTTTTTTGAAAAAGCGGTTTCATAACCATAATTTAACTATATTCTGACCATAAAATGGGCAATAATATAGTCAGAATAGTGTTAAAATTACGGTTATGTAACCGTTTTCGGAAAAAACGGTCAAATGACCTGCCAGAATGCTGCAAATTTTTAACAGAGCACATATATTATTTAGTGTAAATACTTTCCGTTTAATTGTTTATATTAACAAAGAGATTATTATTAAAAGTTACGTTTTAAACTACAGTAATATTTCGTTATCACAGGACTATTTATCAGTAATTATTTTCATCATGGTGTCCAAAGTCCTGCTAAAAAACTTTCCTTTAACAAATAAATGTATATGAAATGGGTATTTACGTAGCTGCAGTATTACAAAAGCTATCTTTGTAAAACTGTGCATTTACATTTGTAATGTTTTTTTTTTAAGTATTTCACATGCAATAAATATAACCTTTCGTCATATTCTTCTGTTCAGAAATCTTGCGTAGAAATATAATATAAACCTTAATTTATAATATTACATTTTTGTTCACGTACTGTTGGATGCTGAAACATTCAGACTTTACAGCTTCGTTTTATTGAAGCAAGTATAGTATTAAGAAGTAAAGAAGTACACCATTTAAAAAATAATTAATAGTTCAGATAATGAATACCAGAAATGAATTTCTTTCACATTAGTTAACAGTTTACAGTAACTTGTCTGTTATTTAGCGCTGAACCAGTTAAGCGCCACTTCAGTTACCAGTGAATGACAGTGAACTTTCCGTTTACAACGCGTCATTCACCGATGGCTGACGGTCTAAAATATGATCTAAAACTAAAACCATATATATTGTTTTAAGTAATTAGTGAAAGTTTTTTTTTAAATTTACTTACATTTTATTTATTACAGGAATATACTTTCTTAAAAATTACTTAAAGCATTGTAAAATTTTCAGCTTCAGTGTCAGTCACAGTGGCATTCAACGTGTTAAAGTAGGTTGTTCATGATATACGCCAATATCTATTTTTATATTACTTGGGTACACTGCCCCCTGCCAGTTATGCTCGCCAACCCCCGTACAGACCCTGGGAAGTTTAAGTGTCTGTGCTTTAAAAAGTTTGATTACGGAAATTTAGATATGATATCATGAGCTTTTAAAAATCTTCTGCAAACTGCTGTCATTCATTAAACTTATAAATAGAGATAGTTTGGTACCCAAGCCCATATCCACTGCTGACACGAAATCTGGCATCTTATTTCATGATTGTTTAAGGAAAACCTATCATGCATTTTAAAATCAGCTTATGTAATATTTTAAAGTAAAAATTGTCGCTGCGTCCTCGGTTTTTATAATAACTTCTAGAAAAAAATGTTTTGTCTTTAGACGATATAAGGAAATATTTTTAACTATGACATTATAAATACATCGTTAAGAACATGACAGAATTTTCCCCAGTTAAAACTTTTATCTTTTAATAATTTAATTTCTTTAAAATGCTCTTTCTCTTCTAATATTAAGACGAAAATATATTTATTACTTGAACGGAAATACAATTATTTGCGCTTTTTAAAAATCCTTGCACCAATAGGTAAATAAAAAAATATAAATAAAAAATTGAACTATTTTAAAAAACACTGCATGTCGCAATCCAGTCAAGTATAAATTGCAAAAGATGGTTAAATTGCAATCATAGTTTTTGATTAAAAAGAAGTCTTTTAATTGAACTACTTTGGCCCATTTTAATAATATGTAGCTTATGAAATAATTATTTTATATTAAAACTGTCCACTTGAGAGTGTTTACCATATATTACGTTATAAAATTACCAGATTCCATATTTTAAAATTCAATAGCTTTTAATTACGTGTCAAGAAAGTCAAGATGGATTTCCCAAATACGAAGCACAAAATGCTCAAACATTCTTAAATGCTTCGTTTTCACACATTTCATTTTACGAAAATATTGAAGAACCACTTCATACATTCGAATTATCTTATATTATTTTTCTGAGCATTGCAATTGTAAAGAAATCAACAGAAATGTGTACAGATAACAGGACAGATAAAACCGCATTAGGTATAATGACGCACAACACAGTGCTACTGATAACTGAAAGTCGGGAACAAAAGGAAAAATTCTTTTCTAAAATCAAAAATGAAGCATTTTAAAATTTAAGTCTTTTGGCCACATACTCTGAAATTAAATTTTTCCTTAATTTATTAAATCTCATACTCTATAGGCTAAATTTATACGAATATTTGATGTTATCGAAATTTCCTTTTAAATATAGGAGGTGTAAAACATACGATGGTTCATAACTTATGCGTGTAAATGAGGAACTTAATCATTGAAAATTAGCTTTTCAAAATCTCGTAAAAATTACTTGTATTTCAATACTATCATAGTTGAGATTTGTTCAGTCTTTTCATACAGTAGGTAAAAAAATCAAATTACTTACAATAAAATATATTGCAATAAAATATTGCATATACTTACAATATTGCATATGCATACAATAAAATATTGCATATGATGCTGCATATATGTAATGGATTTCTGTTTTCTTCTCGACAATGAATTGTGCTCTCTACTATAGACCGGAAAGCAGCTGCACAAACCATCACCTCATCGAGTTGACGGCTAAAATTCCAGGATTAGTTAAAACTCGATTCGCGTATTAAAATGCAACTAGTCTGCAAAGTCATATCTTAGTGGAAAATACCTGCAAACACGATTTTTGTGGTTGACCGTAGGATTACCATTGTGTTTCTCTGCTCTGAGTTCTCCAACTTTTCCTACCTTTGGATGCACGAAACACAAAGATAAACCTAGCGATCAGCCACTAAAATCGGGAATGCAGGTGTTTGCCAAAATAGATATAACTTGACAGATCAGTTGCATTTTAATATGCGTATCGAGTTCTGTGTAATCCCGGAATTTCAGTCGTCAACTGTATGAGGTGATGGTCTGTGCAGTCTCCTCCCTTTCTACTACTAAATACTAATGAAATTAGCATACCATACCATCCTTATTTAATATTATTAGAAATAAATATTTTAATGTATCTTCAATTTTGCAGAGAGATATTGCTCTCTTTTAAAACAAAAATAAGAAACAAAAATCATGCGTCAAGCATAGATTATTAAACATTTTCAAACGCATTCAGAATAAAGTAATAAAACTTCACCGATTAATAAATTAAAATATTATGTCTAATTAAACCATTTGGAAACGCATAGCACGCATTTGAAAACCAAATTTCTACTGTTCCCATCTACAATCGGAAAATGATCAGAGTTCTTTGAACATCCCTGTGCATGATATATAGGTTTGCATCTATTAGCTACATGTATTCCAAAATTTAGTTCACTTAAGAAATACATATACTTCAGTTGAAAATTCCCCTTCAGTAATTCTTCTAATAAGGAGAATGGTACGTGAATAATTTTGTGCAGCACTGTATATGAGGTATAGAATTTATATATAACCAGTATTATGCAAAAAAATGAGTTAAATTTAAAAAGCCCATACCGAATTTGAAAACGTACATTCCAGAATTACTACTCAAACACAGTACTGTAGTCGATTTCTCTTGTGTGTCCTTGTAAATGACTAAAAAATGCTATGAATGCCATGTTCTAACGTGATCGTAGTGAAATTCAGTGATTTATATCAGTTTCAATACATTTGAAATAGCATGATGTCATTAAAATACTCTGCAAACGATTTTTCCCCCTATACCATAATGTAATGGATATAATGTCTTTTGGGTGCCCCTGTAAATGAACTATTAATCCTACATACTTGATATACAATATCAAACATTCTTTGTGTCCCTAAGTATCCTTTATCAATTGCATGAAAATCGGAGTATATTTACGAGAGTTACAGACTCGGACAGACGGACAGACATACCGAATGCATAAACACTTTTCAACTTTGTTGGAAAGTGTTAAAAAACAGCCATGGGCTTCTCCCAAATACGCCGTTTATTTCATGAAATGCTTTCTATGAAAATAAAAACTAAAAAATTCTCATTTACGATAAATTTGTATTTCTTCAGGAATAAACAATGTATATTTAAACATTTTTGAATCGCCTCACCCTTCAGTCACTGACGTTTATCGAGCTTAACATGATAAATGTGTCTCAGGTGCCAATTTTTCACAAATTTTGAGTGCTTCATAAACTTTTAATAAATCATGTTAAAATGTCAGGGAACTTTAATCTGTGTCAAAATTTGTACTCTGTCTGCTCTAACATGTTTGTGCCGAAGCATGCTTTAGCGTCGTTAGATAGAAAAAATATTTAAAGTATCATATTTATGTTTGTGTTTAAATATCTTTTTTTCGCTACATTTCAGACAGTTTGAAAAGATTAACAGTTTGAGCATTTATCACGAACTATGAATATGACATAAAAGTGCATTCAATTTTTAAGTGCATTTAGAATTATATATATATATATATATATATGTAGCACCTCCAGTCGTGATCTGGTCCGTCCGTCTGTCTGTCCATCTGTCCGCATATTATAAGTACCCAACCGAATGGTTTGATATTTAATACATATAATATTTTCTGAATTTCGTCGAGTCATATCAAATTTTATTGAAAATCGAATCAAAACTTAGAAAGACATTAATAAATGTTTTCTTCAGTATGTTAAATATTATTTTGTATTACTGAATTTAATACATATAATCGTAATAAATTGTATATTCATGCATTTATGCATAAGCGTACACAGCTATTGCACCTACATCTGAATATTTATAAAACTAGTTATAGTACGAACGGACCTCATGTGCCACGTTTGACGTACAATTTCCGACTTCTTTAGTATTAAAACGCTATAACTTATTTTCCATCTATATTAATAAAATAAAGCTTTGCTCCACGTGTGTGTGTATGTGTTTGTCTATTGAGCGGAATTTAATCCACGTAGAATTCTGGAAATTTGCATGAGGGTAGGCCAAAGTAGGTCCTGTTGTATCAGAGGCTCTGGTGTTTTATTTTTTTTTATAATCAGCCGAGATATTAATTAGAAATCATAGATAGAGCATTATTTTCTTCACAACTCGGTAAAGCCGCTAGCACATGCTCAATTACAGGCTTTCGGAAGGGAGTACGCAGAGAAGAAGTCAAAAGCCCGATCGGCAATATATCTTTGCAGTTTTGCTTAATATGCTACTGTCGAAAAGTTAAAAAAAAAAAAAAAAAAAAAAAAAAAAAACAGAGAACATATTCATAAATTTGAACTTTTACGTTTTAAACGCCGTAATACGTTTGAATTGAATATAGACGTTAAATTGTTAAAAAAAAAAAAAAAAAAATCTATGTTATTTTTCCTTTGGTTTACGTTTCTCATATCTGCGTAACTAGAAGAAATACAGAAAAAATAATAACATCAAATTAAAGATAACCCATATTACTTTTGAACATCACCTTCCGTTTTAAATAAAATATTAATATTAATATTTAAAAATAATTATTTTTTGCTCGCCGTTTCGTGAGTTTTGAATTCCCGAAATCTTTAAAACATGTATCAGCGCTTCTGATTAACCTATGACAAAAGTAAAAAAAACATATCTAGTGTCATTTTCTTTCGGAAATGTGTAATCTTTTTTGAAAAATACCAACCTTTGAAAAAATTTCTTTGCAAAACTCACTTTGAAAAATTCCCTCTTTTCTGTGCAATTTTTTAAATTATGCATCGGCTTTATTTAAAAAAAAAAAAAAAAAAAAAAAAAAAACGAAAGACATATAGCTGCATCAACGTTCATTTTCGTTTATAATGAAACCTTCGGTTTGAAAAAAATAGTTATATCAAACCATTGAAAATATTTATTATTCAGAAGTCATTTTCAGGATTTCTGAAATATTTAAAAAACCTCAATCTGCGTGTTAGCTAGATTTAACTAAAATTCATTGTTTTATTATAGAGTAGCGGCTCCCGGGGTTATGTTTGAATTGGTTAATTATAACAACAAGTATGAGATAATGAAAATTTGTAATGATATATAATAAATACTAAAGGTCGGTTCATTAAATATTTTCGAATTTAATACTTTTTTTCTTCAAAGACAGTAGAGAGACGATTCTAGGAGCAATCCATTTCGCTTAAGTAGACGTCGATATCAATCGTGTGATGCAACCATTCAGAAATGTAATGCATGGATTTCAATTTGTTCAAAATCATGGTCTGTTAATACCACATGGGAAATACATTAGATATTAGGTTCCGTTCCAAGGTGTTTTTTGACAAAGTGATGCGTTACCTCTTCGTTACTGAGTATTAATGCAATATTATTGATTATTACTGAATTATTTCTTGTCTGATTTGACCGTTCAAATGAATTTAACACCGTTCAGAAGAATACTGCAATGGAACATCAAGTAGCTGCCTTTTAAAATAAGTATATAATAGAAATAAACCAATTAGTGAAATTAGCGCCCCCCCCCCCTTTACCAGATATATCACGATCTTCAAGTTTCAAACAGATCGCCATGTTAGATTTCCTAATTTAAATAAAATATCGGTTCTTGAAATCACGTGCCTTCAGTAGGGTTTTTTAATACAATACGCATTTGATAGAAATAAAACCAACTAATTAAATAATAATTAATATATCAGCTTGTAATTAAGATAGGAATAAGAAATGTGCATCAATGAAATCAGCGAAGAATTTCACGCCGGGATGTCTAAACATTTAATCTAAAAATTTAATATTTAAAAAGTTTAAATTTCGTATTTAAATATCCTACTATTAAAAACCACGTGACCCAGCGCCGTTTGTTTGGAGAGAAAAAATTATGGTAGTCCTTGGAAATCAAATCTATGGACACCTGCTTTTGTAATGGAAGAAAATAAAATTTTTATCGATCGATATTTAAATAATTTTTTAACTTATACACATTACAGAGAAACGATCTGTATATGAAATGAAAGTAGATTTTTTTGCGTATGTCTGTGTAAGTTAAAAAGTTCTCGCCCAAAAACTTTCTGAGATAGAAGTCGATTAAAAAATGTCCAGTACACTTTTTTGCTTAAAGCGCGCTCTGCAAACCTGCAATTTCGAAGCGCAGATTTGTGGAAACCCGGAGGAGAAATGAAAATATTTCAAGAGTCCGTTCGTACCTGCATTCATTTTATACCGTTTCGTAGTTAATGAGACGTAAAATTGGGAGTTTTTAATTAATAACGTCCGTTAATTACGACGTTTTCAAAGTTTTTATGATTTGTCGTTTGATTTCAGGAGTCCAGCTATAAGTATGCAAAATTTCAAGTCTCCAACATATATAGTTTCTGAGAACGGGCTCTGTGACGGACAGACAGACAGACAGAGGAGTGAGACGAATAGCGTTTCGTCAGATGAACGAAACCCTAAAAATCAGAGTCCACCGTTTAGAAATGACGGTGGAGTCTGTTCTTTAAAGTATTTTAACGTAATTGTATTGTTTGTTTAATTTTTAACTATGTATTATTGTGTGTACACTATTTAGTAACATTGTGATTTATGTCTTTATGATATAATTTTTTTAGTTATCTTAAAGGACTTTTAAAAAAATAAATTATATTATTTAGGAAATCACTTTATAATTATTCTCCAATTATCCTTTTACTTTCCGTATAATTTGAAGTACTTAATTAATGTTTTCTGTTCCCGTTGAATATTCGATGAAAAGATATTTCTTGTAGTTAGATTTAAATTAATTCGAAGTAAATGTAATTGATCGCTCCATGTTTTAAAGCTATCTTCAAATAATTCCCCAAGGGACTATTCAGTATTAATTTCATCATGTCACCTGTTATAATTTAGTTTAAATGTAAAACACTATTCTTCAACAAAAGATAAATATATTCCATCCTTACGGGACTGTATTGAAAGTTATTATTATTTATTATTTTGTAATTGAAGTATAAGTATATACTTATAATTGTATCATTTTTTAAGAAAAGTCATCCCCAACGTGTTACTTTTAACTGATTTCACTTATTTATGATAGACGCATAGTGCACTGAGAAGGTATTTAAATCAGTTCCAGTACAGGTATAAATATTAAATAATATTTTTAAATTAACTTAATTAAGATAGATCGAATAAACATAATAACTGTTTACATAAGAATATATTTAATGTATGAGATATTTTAAGATCTTTCAGACTAACATCCAAGAACCTTAAGAAATTTTAAGGATTTACGATTAAAACATTTTTGCGCATTTCATAAATCTAAAGAGAGGAATAGTATATTGTTTTTTCGAAAACAATTAACTGTTTAAAATATGGATTATGATGGAATTCCAGATCTTCCTTTTTTGTAAATTACAGTTACACTATTTTGTGGTCTAATAACAAATCAGATGGAAGAAAACAAATACACAAAGCACAAGTGTTTTTTCTTCACGCAGATTTGTTTTGTGACCATAAAAATATTTTGTTCAAAATTTACATCCCAAAATGTAAGGTTGTGTACTATGTATACAAAATGTACTATGTGCCATCTTTTTTATATGTTGCACATATATATATGTACTCATGTGCAATTTACCCGTTAAGCTGTGCATTTCTGAGTTATCTGATAACATTTTACACACTTAAGCCACTTAATGCATTACACAGGAAAATGTGTATTTTGAAATTGACACACCAGGACGTGCATTTGACAATTTACACGCATTTTTACACTTGTAAACAATTCGTGCTTGTATCACCAGTTTACCTGTTTCAATGTGTAAATTTACGCATTTATTGTTTGCAGTGTAATTGTTGAAACACTGACATGTATCTGTCTAAATTTGGGAAACTATAGAATTGATATTACGTATTTAGTAGGAAAGTGAAACACGCCAATTAATCAGTATTTAAGAAAATTTTAAACAACTATAAATAGGATTAACATCAGTTTGCATGGCACATTTATATTTTCAGTAGTTATTATAAACACATGTCGGTTTATTAAGTCTGTTTTGCATTTTGAAATTAGGATATTCAGTGCATTACAAAGGCCTAATGGGATACAAATTTAAATATTTGTATGTACCTGGTGTCTAAAAAGTATGAAGAACAATTAAAAAGCGACAAAATAAAAATATTTCAGTGTAGCACACATTTGGGATTTGAAGTTTAAAATGTATTATTTCGCGGCAATATAAGTGGTATAAAGATAATTTGTTCAAAATATTGACAGCAGTTCACTATTGTAGGAGAGTATGGGAGTAGTTTGTAGATAATATTGAAGGAGTAGTAATAGCTGGCACAAATTACGTGATATCTTGCTGTGAGGCTTCCTAAATTAACCTTTTATAAAAGAAATATGACATTTTCCAACCCTAATAGCACCATATGACCGTAAATAGCAATAATTTTCGCTATGGGGCTGCCTGATACTATATAAGGCGTAATACCGCGACTGGATTTGATGCCGGAATGTTTAAATGTACATATCGTATTGCTTCGTAATATTACCGCTGTTAGCCACATACGAAAATTATTTAATATACAATATGCATAAAAGTATACATAAAAATGAGTAAAATATAAAATTTGGCAACTTTTTATAGTGAAGTTCAACATCTCATTCCCATTTCTGAAGGAGAATTTTAGTTTAAGAAAATATACAAATTGTTAAGCTCTCAACACATATTAACCCACATTGTTTTTTGTAAGTTTCAATAGCCTGAAATACACCATTTAGCATTGAAATGAAGCACCGTGATTGAGAAATAAAGTTACTGGTGTAGTAATTGTTCTGCTAAAGAATACGAACAATGTATGATTTCTAATAAACAATCAATATCGCAATTAAAAAAGAAATTCTATGTCGGGAGGGGGGATGGTGAGTTTTATTTGTTGTTTTAAGGCTATCATTATTGTTTAAAACAGGTGCAAAAATTTGGAGCGATAGATAATTAATATAGCTAAGCATAAAATTGTTTGTATTTGTCTTTCAATGGGGTAGCATTACAAAATATAAATAAAATACGTGTAACCAATTCCCTACGTTTACGCTGTATTATGTATAGAACTTACGCTATATTATGTATAGAACGTTAAAACTGGGCATAACCAATTACCAATTAAGATATAGTTATCTAGATAATTCTTATCAAAGTAACGTTGAAAGAATTGAATTAGTATGTTAAAATTCGTTATATGTTGTTTGGGGATAGATTTTAAATGACATTTATGAAGATGCGAGAGAAAAATATACACAATAGTTGATACACTAATAATTGATAATGATAGATATATTAATAATTTGTTTTAAGGGGACAGTACACTTTTAACTGTCATAAAACATGGAGGATTAGTCATAAGTTTAGCATTTTTTTATAAAAAAGATAACCACTCTAGAAGCACAAAATTTTTAGAGTATATTTAGGTGATATTCAACTACGTTTAAAATTTTTTTATTTGAATATATTATAATTTTAAAAAATTCAAGGGGTCAATATCAAAATGCTATTTAAAATTTTTACAGTGGATAAGAATAAACTGCGCGCAAGATATCTCATCCTAATTTCATTATATTTGCATAAACTTTATCTTAAATTAAAGACAACACTCTGGTCTATAATTGGAACTAGGATATATGTAATCGTTTAATTAGATAAAGAGTAATTAACATTTAATTAGAAAAATTAGAAAAACTATGAATTTTTACATGCATTCAAACGCATAATTTTTGTCATACTGAACACAGCTTTATAATCCTAGTTCATCTTCATGATAATATAAATATTTATGTAGGGAAAAATTTTTAAAGCTCTACTTCAAATAGTTTTGGAGATATCGTGCGCGCAAGAGTAAAAAATGCCATTTTGAGAAAAGCCATTTAATGAATGAATTGTATTTTTTAAATGTAAAATATATAATAAAGGAAAAAAAACTACTAATTATATATCGTATTCTGTATTAAAAATAAAATTAGATACTAGTTTAAAATGATAAATATAAAATTTATGTTAAAATGCTTCAGAATATAGGAACATGCTTAAAAATTAAATGGATGTAATTTGTAAAAATCTAGCATTTACTATTTCAAAAAATTTATTTTAAACATATAACTTAAAATTTTGTTTAGCTTTGATTGTAAAATGAATTAAATGTGCACGTTTTATAAAACTAAATTATTTAATGTGAAATATAAGCCATTTTGTAGGGATTCTCGTATTTCGATATCTGATTCACATACTTGACGCACAAAAATCCAGATAGTTTATTAAAAAAATGTATTAATGTCAATAAATCCGTATTCTGAACTATCAATTGAAACAAGAATCACTATCAAATTAACTACTTTTTAGTTTTCTATAAGATGAGTTAATACCGTAGAATACATTTATATCATCGTGTTTTGTATACTGATTACTATTAAACTGAGTACTTCTTCGATACTGTTCTGAAGCACATTTTGCATATTTTTTCATTAAAAAGCTAATAAATACTAAGTAGCAGATTACTATTACGAAATCAGGAAATTATTGCTCTAGGAAAAAAAAAAACTGTTTTGTTTCAAATTTAAGCACCTAATAGCAAATAAAGCTGTGAAAAACCATGAAAGTAAACGAATTTGGTGAAAGTGGAAGTTGAAGTTAATATTTTAAAGGTTTCTTATTATTGTTTAAGGTATTTAACCAATAACAACTGCCGTATTTTAACATATTTTCAAAGTTACGATAACATGAAAGCACGAAAACAAAATGCAAACAAGCCACCATGACAGTTGTCGCAGGGATGTTAATTTGGAAATGAAGGGGTGATGTCAATATTTTCCCTAATATCTCAATAAATAATTATCACACAGTTGAAAGATTGATATCAACTTATTCAGAATACAATAACCTTTCTAACGATGAAAACAAAATCGATTTTTGAAAATTTTATAAGTGTACTGTCCCCTTAACAAAAAGTTAAACACATATGTTAAAGAATTTTAAAATTGCTGCTGTAATACATAAACACATCACATTAAAATTAAAATTAAAATGACTAATACTGCTTAATGTAGCATATATTCATCTAAATTTAGATTTGGAATTGTATTTGAATCTAATCTTAAATTTATCCTTGTATGGTTTAATTCTGTTTAAAACAGAAACAATTAAAAAATATTTCTACACATTACATACCTTGATATTGCCATTAATCTTATTTGTGACAAAGGAAATCATTAATAATGATAAATACAGTCTGTTATCAATAAAGTGCAGAATATATTCTGAAAGAAACATATTGCATTAAATTTATTTAAAGAAGAAAAGTTTAAGTATAAAAAAAAGATATTCATAAGCAGACATGATATGAAAAATTGCTTTGGGAAAGTTATACAAAAGTTTATACAGAAATTAATATACGTTTACTAATTGCTTACTTCGAATACTTTGGAAAATTCATTACAATACTTTAAGAGTTTGAGAAAACTTTTTAAGCAAACCTTTTTAGGTTAAGCTTTTCATGTTGTGCTTTTTTAATATCAAAAATGTCAAAACTTTATTATAGGATGATGGATATGAATTGAATTTTTTAAAGAAATTTCGAAAAAGATAAATTATGTTTATTAAAGCTAATCAAGTTTCATTTTTTTTCTCTTCAAAGACTTATAATTAAATTTGGAAAATAATTTTATGATGTTATTGTAAGTACTATAATATTTTTATTGATACAAGAAAAAATGATTAAAAATAAAAATAGGTAAGTTAACCGTTTAAATATCTTGCTTTGGATAATTTATGATTTCATATATATAGATATTACTTCAAGCAACTTCTGTAGAATTGCATCGTATGCAATAAACATATCAACATTTTATATTTACCGTATATACTCGCGTATAAGTCGACCCCCTAACTTTCGAATGCAAATTCTGTAGAAAATCAAAAACCCGCGTATAAGTCCACCCCCTAACTTTTTACTTCAATTTTGCACAAAATCAAACCAAAGGTTTCACTTGCCAATGCAAAAAGGTAGTAAGTAAACAAAAACAAATTATTAATTTTTTTAAATGATAAATTATTATTATTTGTGTATTTTATATATTATTTTTTTTATTCATACACATAAAAGCCATAATTTTGCAGTATTCGAAGATTATGTTTTTGCTTTTTTAACTGACTCGCGTATGAGTGGACCCCCCAAATTTGCTTACCGATAATTGTCAGAAATTTCTCGAGTTATACGCTAGTATGTACGGTATCTTTTTTTAAAACAATTAATTATGTTACTTTTCTTTTCATAACGCTAAAATAACAATTTCAGTAATGTTTGAATCTGGAAATATGAGTTTTGAGTCATTTTATTGAGTCATAGTAAACAATTATTCTCATTATTATATAAGCATATATACATTCAACTATACTCGACGCATGCATAGTCGACAGGAAACAAAGGTCAGTTTGTCTATTCCAGCAATTTCTAATATGAAAAAAGTGTGCAGAAAAATGAAAATAATACCTATAACGACACCACAAATTTATCAGATTCCATTATAATCTTTAAAAGTTGTTAGTTATATTCGAAGTCAATCATACATTTATTTGAGCTGGAACAAGCTGAAATCAAAGTTAGTGATGGTTACAACTTCTTGCAACATCTATTTCTAAAATTTTGTAAAACAGCTGTGCCACATTTCAAAGAATTTAATTTTTTTTTCTCTCACAAGATTCAAACTATATTAATTTTATATTTTAGAGACACGACTCAGTAAGGGTTCCCAGGACCCATTGGTAATGCATGTGCCCTAATTCAACACAAAAGAAACGAAAATAAAATTAACCAGTTTAAAGTATGTGCCTACCTTCTGGGCACTCTTTCTTGAAAAATATGAAATTATTACACATGTGTTTGTAGTTAAAACGGGAAATAAAACTATGAATTCATATAAATTTTTAAGGAAGTTTTAATTAACTTTTCAAATTTAGTCAATATTTTGTCAAATTTTAGTAAAGAATTGCGTTTATGCCAAACCTTCTGTCAAGAAATCTTTTCAATATATTTCTCTTTTGTAATGACTAGAATGGATGAGTCGTGTGTGGCCTTTTCTGGATAATTGGCCTTTTATGGACTTAACACACTTTATTTTTAACAAGAAGGTTGTCACTTGAACAAAAATTAGCACAAACAGTAAATAAATAATACAAACAAATATAAAGAATTCTTAAATCCTTAATAATAAGTCTTAAACTGCTAGAGCAAACAAGGCATGCGTGAACGTCACACCTCCCCCTTTGGAAGTTTTGATTTTGTATGTAGCAAGGAGGACGTCATCACTAGGATGTCCATCAAAATCTAGTGGACATCTATAAACAGTTAGTAAAAAACACTATTAATAAGAATCAAAATTACAATACTTACGTAACATAAACATAACTGAAAAGCATAACCATAATACTATGCAATATAACACTTTAATACTAACAATAATGCTTTAAAGTTCTAGGGTAAATATTTTGATGTTCAATAAAATAATATTCAGTAAAATATTGAAGGTAACACAGGATCATTAAATAAAATAAATCATAGTGTTCATGTGAGTTTGTAAGGCAAAGTTTCTTTTTTTTAAGTCCAGTGTACCGCATATGATATGCTCTAGGAATATGCATTACTATGGAGTTTTCCACGTCTGTAGAATATCTGGGCTTGAAATCGCGGCAATGCTAGAGCCCATCTTTGAAGGCGCGCACTTTGAAATGCCTGTCTTTCTGAAATTTCAAGAGGTTTTGGTAGCACAAAACGGTCACTTGCGAACCATAAATATAATGCTTGTTGGTTGGTATCACTTTTTTAAAAGGAGCTACCTTTACATAAATAATTATAAAAATGCTTTAATTAAACACAGCAAATAGTACTTTTCTCTTTTACTGGTGCCAGAAACAAATTTTGTAAGCTCCTTATGAAAGTACTTATATGCACCTATGATCCCGATTGGGTTCAGACACCTGTTTTTTTTTCGACTACAGTCTACAGAAAAAGTGTCGATAAAGTACAGTCTTTACGTAACTACATATAAACACATGATGCAACGAAGCCAATTATACATCCTCTTTTTTGGAGTAGTTTTCTAAACATTCCTTGCAAAGAACGTCTGCGTTATGCGTAATCCCATTTTTCATTATTATCATCTTGACTTGCATCTTTCTTGCCCTTCGTACTTTTTATTTTCCCCTTTTTCTCCTTTGGTTTTAGCAAACTTGATAACATGCCTAACATGGTTAGTCTGTGCAAAAAGAAAATGAAAAGTTAATAAAACTTAATCATCCCGTACAAAAGAAACTGCGGCATGTATCCCATTTTGCATAGTGCAGAAGTCGGCCATCAAGTTACCTGCCATCGCTAAAGGGAATGGCATAACCAAGCACACAGTACTCTATATAAACACTACACTTAGTTTTGACATCGAAATCATGTATGCATTTAGTGATTAGTGTATGAAAAGTATTTAAACATAACTTGCTTAAAAGTTTGGACAGTGAAATCATGCACTTTCGTCAAATTAAGGATTGTACTTCTACAAGTAAACATCGAAATGGGATTCACGCTTTACATTGGTTAAAATAATCTCATTGCGCACCTATACTTTGCTTTTGGCGACCATCTGTGGATAATTACAAGAAATACAAGGGGTGCGGCATCTATCCCATATGCGGCGCCTCTCCCGGAGTTACCCTATATTTAATCGGAGTAAGAGCCATTATAATCAATAACAATAATTTTGCCAATGAGGAACGAACTCAGGAAATCCTGTGAGATAATAATCTGGATTTTTGGAGGCAAGAAACTCTCGGAAAGCATTTCCGACATCATCTTGATTGTTGAAAAACATCTCCCTAAAGGCTATCTTTAGGTGTTTAAAAAAAGTGGTAGTCAATTGGCGAGACGTCCGATGAGAACGGCTGGTATGAAAGTGCTTCATGGGCCGACGTTTGTAACTTTTGAAGTCCCAATTGCGCTACGTTGTCTTTCAACTCATGTGGCACGCACTTATATTGTTTTTCCAACTTGTAAATTTTCTCTAAGTGACGAACAATACACGAATGGTCAACTTTAAATTCATTCGCAATTTCTCGAGTTGTTTTAGTTGGGACTACTTCCACTACTGCCTTCTGTTGATCATCGTGAACAACACTGTGCTTTCATTAATCCTTCGCTCGCCCGAAACTTTGTTCGTGTTTCGAGAGGTTTATGCTGAACTGCGACCGAGTTTAACCTCGTAAAATTAAATTTCATAAAAATCTTGTTTTGTCATCTCAGGTTTTGAAATCAATTACTTTTCCTAAAAAAATAAAAGAAGAATAAACAATTAAATTGAAAATAAAGAACTTAAATTAAGCTATGAAATAATATATAATACATACCACTCGGTTTAAATTCTGTATGCAAAATGCTTATAATACATTTTACATTGTAAAATCATGCACCAATTATTTTGCACGAAAGTATATTTGTTTATGAAATTGGTCATCACATCAAATTAGATAGCAGTCAGCTTAACGTGCATGAAGTTGTTTGGAGAGAAATAGAATATATCCCGGAAAGAAAACTCTTGCAAGAATGATCAGCGAAAATGCCGCTTTATAAAAGTAACATACGTTGTACTAATACATTAGCTGAAGTGGTTTTGCGCATATTAAGTGCACCTGCTACACAAATTTAATTAAAATTACCTTTTTAATAAAATTCTTCTGGGTAAAGAGATTGAGTTTTTTACTTTCTTCGTTATACTTTAAAGAACACAGTTAAATTTAATATTTAAATGCAAAATGTTTTGTTTCTTTTAAATTTAACAGTCTTAAGAAATTTTATTTTCTAAATTCTCTATTTTTCAATAATCCATTATAACTAATAACAATATAAGTTTTTTTGACAGCTATATTTAATTGAAGAATTAATACCCTGGTAAATATCCATAATCCATAATGGGTATTTAGACATTAGAATTCTTACATAAATGTGATGAAAACAATGGTATTTCTAATGTGTTAAAAAACTGTTATGATAAAATTAAAAATTATATACATATGTATACACAATTAAATGGCTTCTGCTTATAAAATTATAAAGTATAAATGTGAGCTTATACACTGTAAAAAAGCAAATGGTTGGATTGATAGCACAAAAACAATCTCTAGTTGGAGATGGAAAACTGATTAAAACATAATAAAAACTAATTGCCATCATTTTCTAGAATTAGTGGGAGTAAACTGTGTTTTTATTAATTCATCTTTAAATCTCGAAAATATATTGGTTTCAAAGTTTCTAAAAATAACAAACCCTTAAAAAGAAACACTTTCGTATTTCAAATGACTGGCATAGAGTCGTCAGTAATTTTAGAATAGTTAATTACAAAACATTAAGTGTTTTATGTATTGCCCTATGTGTTTTCTTTTTAATTGCCTAGCTAGGTGTGCTCCATAACTATACTAACTTGAATTCCGTGTACTGTTCGTTTTCGAAAGACGCGCCTAGCACTGTGGAACTATTCTACTATTTTAAGGGATGTACGCTGAGATGGGCATTTTCCGAAGTCCTACTCCAGCGTTCTCGTCTGCGTTGTCACTAAGATCAGGCCCGGACTGGCCAGGTCGGCTAGTCGGCGATTGCCGAGGGCCCCCGGCACAAGGGGGCCCCGGAGTGGCCTCCGAAAATGGATATACTAGTTCATAACTAGTTACATTAGAATAATGTGACTGTTTCCTCATAAGTTTCCCGTAATCTTACGCATTTACAATCAATTTTAAGCAGTTAGCAGTTGTTTTTTGTGTATGGTAGCCTATGTAAGGGGGCCCCAGAGGGACCTCTATAAATGGATATACTACTTTATAACTAGTTATATCAGAATAATTTGACTGTTTCCCTGTAATTTCCAAATAGATTTACACATTTACAATCAATTTTAAGCAGTTGCCAGTTGGTTTATATTTATGGTAGCCTATAAGGAGGCCCCGGAGGGGCTTCCAAAAATTGATATACCATTTCATATCTAGTTACATCAGAATAGTTTGTCTGTTTTCCCGTAATCTTACGCATTTACAATTAATTTTAAGCAGTTGTCAGTTGGTTTCGGTTAATGGTAGCTGGTAGCCTATGTAAGTAGCGCCGGTAGTGGCGTCGTGTCGCTGGCGAAACGAAGGAGTGGTGCTGACTTGCTCATCGCGCTCTCTGCAGTGCTCATAGGCTCAGGTTCAGAGAACATCGCGACACTGGCTGATCGAAACAGCGAATCCTCTCTACTGAGATTTACTGCACATGCTCAATTTCTACTGAAAATAGTAACCAGGATTGGGAAGACAGCTGAAAAAAATTGCCAAAAGTTTTTTGTAATTCCTTCAGTTCGCATTACTCTGCTACATTTCGCAGGAATCTGCTTTTTAAAAAAGGCTTTTATTCTGAATATGAAAAGTAATTTGCCCTATTTTAAGTTGTACAACGGCAACCTCCTAAAGTTTTCTTATCTACCACGTTGTTGTTATCCTCGTGCTTAAGAAACGAGATGTAGTTCACGCTAATATTCCTAACTTAATATGTAACCTTTGCTTATTAAACTAATATTTAACTTTAAATTGTATCAGATAGTACTCCAAAATGCAGCTGTTATGGGCCGGCTGCAATTTGCGTCGGCTATGTCGTTCAGGTAAAGATATATGAAAGATTTTTAGAAATAACAGTAGTCGATAATTCATGTGGATTGACTTTGTACGAACTTATAAGATCAAAATTAGCCAAGTGTGATATTGCTACATCAATTACTATTTCTTGTTCATTTGACGGAGCAACAAATATGAAAGGCTGCTATAATGGTGTACAAATTTAGTTTAAAAAAGAAAACAAAGATTTTATTTATACTCACTGTATAGGACACGTACTGAACTTGGCAATAGCTGATTCAACAGTAACGTTGCTCCTAGCAGAAAAGTTATTTAGGTTGGTGTAAGAATCTGTCGTTTTTCTAAGCTCATCTCAAAAAAAGAATATGGGGGGAGGAAAACAAAAAGAAAACATATTACACATGATGAACTTTACAGGTTGCAAAAAATAGGAGCAACAAGATGGAGGAGCAAATATAAAGCTCTTTCTTCGATTATCGATGAGGGAATTTTAAGATGTGAGGAAAGTGTAAACACAGGGAAACAATTCCATTTTATTACCGTTTTAAAAGAAATATCAAATAGAAGTTTTGAATGCAAATCTAAATTCATGGCAAAAAATTTGATTACTAAATAGTCTAAATTTTAAAACCTATTTATGTATATTGTTTTATTAGATTTATTTCTTGTTACATCTCCTAATGTAAATTATTTGCAAAGTAAAACTATTATAAGGTAAGGGATAAAAGGTAGCGGTACAAAGTAAGGGATAAAATACTATAAGATAAGAAGACTATTCTACAACTTGGAACTTGGTACAGATACAGAAGCTGCTTCAAGTAAAGGATTAAAGGAATGATAAACACTTTCAGGTTCAGTATTCAAAAACAAAATATTATGCAAGTAGAAGTAATAGCAAATTTGAAAATACAGTCGGCCCCGCTTAATTGCATACAGTTGGTTCCACTGAATTGTATGCATTTAAGCGAGGACAGAAATTAATGTTATCAGTATACGTTATCATTTGATTACATACCACAGATATGATAAATATTAATGGACAATAATTATTTACCTAATAAATTAAAAACTATTGTATTAATAAATTTAATAAATAATTTATTATTACTCTATATATAACAATATATGTAATAAAGTATAAGGTATTATAACACTTTTTACGGTACATGCTTTAATTTTTCATTATAATTTATATGAAAATTAAAATGAAAGTTAAATAAAAAATTTTTGCTTTTAAAACATATCTTTGAAAATAAAAGTTTCTGCATAAATTCTTTGTATTTTTCAATTATTTGCCAATTTATCTCTCTTTTTTTTTTTCGCCTACGCAAAAAATCCTTTGGATTTTTTTGTTTTTCTTTCATATCCCGACATTGCTTTTCTCCACTTCCAGCGCTAAATATTGGTCTTTTATTCTCTTGACCCTCTCGATTCTATTTTCCCCCAATTCCAGAATTTTTCAAAAAGTACCCCAGCGCCTTTAGTCACTGTATGTACGGCAAGCTTTAAAAGAAAAACACAATTGTCCAAATTCAACACTCTCATAAGTTTCCAGAATTAAGATAAGTCATCTTTCACGACGATTTCTGCTCTTCGATTGTAAATAAAAAAAGTTCTTTCTCCCCCCCCCCCCCATTTATCACTATAATTGGAATTCATAAAATCCGGATTACTACTAATAGATTGGAGATATTTATGCAATTAACCGGGGATTGTTATGCGATAAAACGAGTATATTTAACATTAGCCTTATGGGGAACGTTTCTGTTCTACGGCATTCTATACATATAAGCGGGGTATGCAATTATCCGTTACCCGATTAAGTGGGGCCGACTGTAACAATATTTATGTAGAAGTAGGGGAATGCCTGTTGAAAAATCAATAGACGAAGCTCCTTAAATCTCAACTGCTCAAAAGTATAAATTGGCTTTTTCAGTGTTTTAGATTATTCCAGGACAAGTATCGAAGGAAGATTTAGTCGATTGATTCCAAGTTAGAACCAAGGAAAATTAATGAAATCATAATGCTTTATATAGTTTTCCAACGGAAGTCCTTTGTAGTATTTCTAAACTTTGTAAAGTTAAAAGAAATCAATTATTGATAGAGCTGATATAGTTTGTAGATCAGTGTGAAATTTTTACAATAACTGAAAAAAACTAACATTGAAAGAAAACAAGACAATCTTTAAATGGAGCTGAAGAAATCTGTGAATATGACTATGTAGAATCTGAATTTGAAGAATACAAGAATTTTAATGGTTATTCCTCTGGCAAGGAACAATGTTTTCTGTGCTTTTCTGTTCTTTTTGAACTCGTCACACAATATTGAATGTTTACCAACTTGTATGTAGCTTACAAGTTTGTACTAACCGTACCTTGTGGGAAAAGTCACCTGTGAAAGGGTGTTTTCTAAACTTAAATAGTTAAGAATCGACGTAGGTCTACTTTAAGCCAAGACCTTATGTCTAATCTTCTTTTCATGAATGTAGAAAGAGACTTATAATTTGGATAAAGATGTTATTATAGATGACGTAGCCAGGATCAGTGAAGAACTGACTAAAAAGCTGTTAGGTTAGTAAACAGACATTCACGATCACATAACCTTTCTTAGTTCGCTGTATCTATACCAAGGTATAGTAGAGTCATTTTTCTCTTTGTTATAAAATCTATTTTACAATTTGTAACAATTAAATCAAAATTAAAGAAGGCATTATTTTTTTTAATACGCTTGTTTTTTTATTACCTCTGTGTCCCTTTTAACACTTTCCAAGGATATTGAAATTTATGTATAACACTGAGGTGTACTACAAAGCTCTTATTGTAGAATCTGGTGTGCATTTTATTGTTCATTTACAGGGAAACACAAAAATATTTGGTTACAGTACTGAATATGAAGAATAATTGCTGTAAGTGTGTTTTCAGTTTAGGTACGCGATTTAAAATGTAACTTTTTTTTTTTTTTTTTTTGCATATTACTTGGTGAATATTTGTTCTATAAATCATATACAGGGCTACACAAAAGGTCTCGAGTACATTTCCATTTATTGGCGGACACTGCTGGCTAGAAATTTTTAACTGCACTATGCATTTAATTTAATTGACTTTTAGCATACAACGTAATATACATACAAATTTATAGATCATATAGAGGAATGAACAAAAATTCTGATGTTTTTTAGATTATTGATCGTAATTTCAGTAATTGTAGAACAACTGTGCTATGCATTTTCTAAATTGTTCATTTAGACATCTTTCACCTTAATAAATTGCAAAGTTTTATTATAATTGCTGAATGTGTTGGAAAAATATTCATAATCTTTGCAGGACGCATGATTTTTCGCTCTTGTTAATATTTACTTTGGTATTACAGTAGGATTTAGATTATTATGGCTTCAAAACAGCGATTTGGTTGACTAAAACTAAAGGCATTTTTCCCACTCATTGTTTAAGTTACAAACAACTCCTAATTAGTATATATATATATATTTTTTAATATGGAACTAGTTTAGATACTGTATATAAAATAATATAAATATTTATTATGTCAGTAATCAAACTACAACAGAAGCAGATTATTTTTTAAATCAAGTGTTAGGGTGTATCAACAGAGCTGTATAATATATACGCACGCACGCCGTTCGCGGAAAATTTTCCGCAAAATTCGGAACTTTGCGGAAAATTTTTTAGAAAAAAAAAAAAAAAAAACAAAAAAAAAAACGTAAATTTTATTCTTGTAATTTTTTTTTAATGCCGAAAAATTAAAAATATTCCTCCATTTTATGTACGATTTATTGATTGTTTGCCAGAGGTGATTCTGTTCCGAATTTTCCGAAAATAGGCATTCGGTTCTGAAAATTAAAAAAAAATCGGCCTTCAGTTCGAAAATTCAGACATAAAAAATTATCATTGAAAAATATTGCAAATATCAACAAATGGTCGCCGAAAAAAAAAAAAAAAAAAAAAAATCCGTCAATCGTTCGCAAAAAAACCCACCAATTTCGTCAAAACATCGCGGATTTCGTCAAAGGAGTGCGGAAAAAGCGTGAATTTTGTCAAAGAATCGCAAAAAATCCGAATTTCGTAAAAAGATCGCAGAAAAAACGCGAATTTCGTCAAAGGATGGCGAAAAAAGATAATTTCGTCAAAGAATCGCAGAAAAAACGGAAATTTCATCAAAACAGATCAGGGAAAAAAACGAATTTCTTAAAAGCATAGAGGAAAAAGCCCGAATTTTGTCAAAAGATCTCTAAACAAAATGAAGATTTCGTAAAAGATTCGCGGAAAAAACTAATTTTGTCCAATAATCGCAAAAAAACACAAAATTCGTTTAAAGATTGCAGAAACATGCGAATTTCGTTAAAGGATCGCGGAAAAAACGGGAATTTCGTCTAAGGGCCGCGGAAAAAACGTGAATTTCGTCAAAGAGCCGCGGTAAAAAATGTGATTCAGTTGTTTGAGAAGCTACGTCACATTATTTCTGTGTACAGAGTGGCTGGCATTTTGTGCAAAGAGGTCACAATATTAAGGTTTGCGCTGTTTCTAAATTCATTGACAAAATAGTTGATGAGAATTCACTTTCTTATCATGGATTTTTAGCTTTATTTTTTTAACCAAAATAATCTTTCTTTAATTAAAATTAATTTTTAATTTAAATGTTTATTATTTTAAAACTACTGTTTTTAATTCATATCGTTAAAATAATATAACACGTTATTTTATTAAACGTTAAATTAATTTGCAGAAAGTTTTTGACCCATTATTTATGTGCGCAGAAAGTTTTTGGTTTTATCCAAGTCTGTTTATCAAAAGTATTTTCGTTTTTAGGATACCTCTATATCTATACGAAAGGCTATAGATGGCACTACCTTATAATTAATGATCAGTGCAAAATGTTATACTAAAGAGTATATGTTCCTTCAAATTATATTACGCTAATATCTATTCTTTTATCTATTTATAGGTTACATAATGGTTGATACAAATATTGAAATATTATCCATCTTAAGACATTATTTTAAAATTGCTCATAAAGTTGCTGAAGCATCTCGTAAAAATCGAGAAGTTGAAGGGGGTGATACGATCAGCAAACATACGGCTCAAAACTGGTTCAAACTTTTTAAGGGAGATAACTTATCACTTAAAATGAAACTCAGAAGTGAGAGGTTAATCTGGAAGGTTTGAAGCAAAGAACGGACATTAAACCAACGACAAGCACACGGAAACTTTCAGAGGAGATAGGATTGTCTAAGAACACGATATGCCAAACTTTACATAAACTACAGAAAACATACAAGAACTCTAGGGAAGTCCTTTATGAACTGACTATGCAGCAAGCAAATCACAGAGTGGAAATGTACAAAACTCTTCTGGAAAACTTACAGGATTTGCGGTTTTTCAAACACAAAGTGACATATGATGAGAAATGGATGTATCTACAGAACCCAGATAATCGAGAAATAATTGTTTGATGTTGGACAATCAGTCCAACATGTTACGAAACAAGCGCGGTTTGAAAAGAAGTTCATGATCAACGTCTATTGGAATTTTGAGCATGTAATTCATTTTGAAATCATTCCACATGGTCGATCGGTCAACTCTGAAATTGAACTTTACTGTGAACAGGTGGACACGATGTATGCTTCTTTGAAAAGCAAATGGTCTGCATTAGTCAACAGAGAGAGACATCTTCTCCAACAAGACAATGCAAGACTGCACACGTCTCGCAATAAAGTAGAAGAGCTTGACGGAATTTACCTCATCTCCCACATAGTCCGGACCTTGCTCCTTCGGTCTGCCACGTGTTCCATTCTCTGGCATCATTTTTTTTTTGGGGGGGGGGGGCAGGTGCTTGTGTAATATTGACGATCTGCAACGGGGCTTTCTAGGCTTTTTTGCTTCCAAATCCAAAGATTGGTATCAAAATAATGGCATTGTTTAACTTTCAGGAAGATGGAAACAAGCCATAGAATTTCATGGTTTATATACTGATTTGTGATGTGTTTATTTTACGATGAAATATTGCAACAAAGATTTCATTGCGAAAACGAAATTACATTTGATACAACCTAATATTTTACAAGCAACAAAATAGCTAAATGTGGTTTTTAGGCACGTAAGCCTAATTTTCAAAAAAATAAATATTCTAATATTGTATTACCTGTAAATTTCTCGGTAAGGGGCCCCTTTTCAATCTGTACCCGAGGGCCCCCAAAGGCGCCAATCCGGGCCTGACTAAGATTAGCGCTTTCGTGTTTGTACTTCCGTGTTTGTTTATTTTTTACTTATAAATAAGTGATCAAATGGCTAATTCGATAAAGTTCGATAGTTCGACAGTTTGAACAAAAATAAATCTTTCAGGATTGGTAGTAAGAAAATGATATATAATGTCATTCAAATTTGTGATGAAGTGGCAGAAAAGGAGAAAAAATCGTTCTGATAGCTCATTCTACAAAACGAGCCAGACAAATTGCCGGGGTTTCTAGTAGTACTATTCAAAAGATTCACCGAGAAGCAAGATATGAGCGTAATCCTGTTTTTTGTTCACCTAAAACAATAAGTTAAAAAGAATGTCTTTGAAAAAACAGGCATAGATAAATTTTAGCAGATGAGAAGGATAACATTTAAAAGTATATTTTAACAAATAAGCTTTTTTAATATCATTTGCAAAAGAAAAAAAAATGTTTCGCGGAAAGCAAAAATGTTGTACATGTTTTTAAATTTTTTAAGCGTTTTCGCTTTTCATAATTATTAACTACAAAAACGTTTTCACTTAAATCTATATTATTTATCAAAAGCGAATTCTTAAAAGATGCAGCTAAAGAATCTCCGCTCACCACTATTATGATAAAGTCAAAGCAGACCTGAGGCATGCACAATAGCGCGGATGGTTTTGCTATCCGAAAACAAACAGTACTCATGCATTTTTTGTTCAAATTTAAATTTAAATTCACGACGGCACACACTATGACACTATGACTATTCTTATTTATTTATTTTTTTTAATTTATTTCAGACATTAAAAAATGTGTACCAGTTGATTAAAAATCACGGAAATACTTATTACTTTTACAGAAAGTCTGGCTTTTATGCTTAGTTAATAAATCAGAAAGTTTAGTTATTTTTAAACAAAGAAGTATCACTGTTTTAAATGAAGTTGGTTCAGAAGCATGTTTTTCTTTTTCGCGGACTTTTTGTCAATTAGACACAACTAACTGCCAAAGTTACCCTTGGACACGTTATACCAACGTTTCTGACTACTCAAAAGTCCACTGAAGAGAGATATGCTAATACCAGCGATTTGGCATGATATAGCGGCATCTTAATAGTACTAGATGGAAAACAGTGAATAACTATATACAAGTATCCAAACACAATTAATGAAAAAAAAATTAGGTTCATAATATGTTCACGAGAGGAAAAAGTATAACAAGCTACAATATAATAATTTGTACACTTAGATACATATTTGTTTTCAGCAATTAATCATTTTCAGTTTATACTTGTGTTTTTTATTATTATTATTTACTTTATTTCCTTCTAGCTCGTAGTATGTAAGTGGGAAAATAATGTTCCTCGTGCTGTTGTACTTATAGAATAGTCTGTAATAGATAATTAACCTTAAGAAAATACATAAAAGTTTCATCTACGTCGTGTAAATTCTTCTTTTTGTAGAACGTGCGACGTTCTTCCTAGCATTACGCTGCTACAAATGCTAAAATATATCTTGTTGCGAAACAACGCGTGTATTTTATAGGGAAGGGCGACTAAGCAATATTAAATATATCTCAATCGAAATATTTAAAAAATATATTTAGAAAAAGTTTAGAAAAAAATGACTAATACAATAAATTGTGTAATGGAAAGTAAAAATTAATAAAAACACTTTCACACACACCCGAATTAAAGTTGCATCTATAGATGCAACTTACTAAAAACTCTTTACATTCGATGTTGAACACCATCCAGATTTAGCCATTCCACTATTGTATCAATAAATCAAAATGTCCACTATCGATAAATCAAAACTTTTTGCAAAGTATTTCTATATATCAGTGGTAATTAAAAAAAATAACTCCAATATCGTCCCTAAGCTGTATAACTTTATGTTTAAAGAATTAGCAGTTTCATAGCAATACTAGAAGTTAGGAAAGGATTTTTGTGTTAACTTCATAACTTTGCAATTCCTTTATAAGACTTTTGAACATGGATCCTTCGGAATCTCCAAACCTCCACTTCCAAAGAAGACTAAACTTCCAACGGTACTACCCTTGATAAAGTCCAATTAACTGCTGAGTATGTTTCGTAATTAAAGTAAGTTCCGTAGTAATAAGTAACCAGGTTGAACAATTTTCAAAAATATTCACAATCCGGAATATAGGTTTAGAATATGCTATCAGTTCTTGTATTAAACATTTTTAGCTGTGTAATTGAATTTATACGTGCAAGACTACCAAACTAATATTAATTTTAATGTTAATGTTAAAGCTGTTAATACATCATGTCTGTCTGTAAAACAATTTTCTTTATCGTGAAAATGTTTACTTGAGAATTGATAGTTTCCGATAAACCTGTATTCCAGGTTGACGAAAGTGAGTAATACATTATAACAATGTACAATATACAAAATACACTTAACACAAATATAAAAATACTTATATAAAAAGTGTTGTGTCTTTACATGATATATTATCTATTCTTAATTAAAAATTTCCAGCTGCGTAATTGAATTTATATAAGCAAGACTAACAAAATAAAATAAATTTTAATGTTAATGTTAATGCTGCTAATTTATCATGTTTGTCTGTAAAACATGTTTCTTTATCGTGCAAATATTTATTTGAGAATTGATAGTTTCCGATAAACCTATATTCCAGGTTGATGAAAGTGAGTAATACATTATAACAATGTACAATGTACAAAATACACTTAACACAAATATAAAAATACCTATATAAAATGTGGTGTGTCTTTACATGATATATTATCTTTTCTTAATTAAAAATTTCCAGCTAGTAATTGAATTTATATAAGCAAGACTAACAAAGTAATATTGATTTTAATGTTAATATTAATGCTGTTAATACATCATGTCTGTCTGTAAAACATGTTTCTTTATCGTGAAAATGTTTACTTGAGAAATGATAGTTTCCGATAAACCTGTATTCCAGGTTGATGAAAGTGAGTAATACATTATAACAATGTACAATGTACAAAATACACTTAACACAAATATAAAGATACTTATATAAAATGTGTTGTGTCTTTGCATGATATATTATCTATTCTTAATTAAAAATTTCCAGCTGCGTAATTGAATTTATATAAGCTAGACTAACAAAATAATATAAATTTTAATGTTAATGTTAATGCTGCTAATTTATCATGTTTGTCTGTGAAACATGTTTCTTTATCGTGAAAATGTTTTCTTGAGAACTGATAGTTTCCGATAAACCTATATTCCTGGTCGATAAAATTAAGTAATGCACTCTAACAATGTACAATGTACAAAATACACGTAACAAAAATATAAGAATACTAATTTAAAATGTGTTGTGTGTCTTTTTAAGTTTTATTATTTTTTTCATTCTATATTTATACAGTTTTTCATTGAAATCTTCTATCTAGTTCATGGATATGTATGACAAGTAAAAAGATCTAAGTCTGAAGGTTGTGGCCAATTTTGTGAAATTTATTTTTAATTAGTTTTGCATAGAACATACAATGGCGTGTAAAACGTATAAAAAGTATTTGATATAAGGAATAATTATTTATGTGAATTACGTAATGGCGCAAAATGCATGTGGAATAATCTTTTGTGAATGCAATATTTTTCATTCTGATGTGATTTAGAAATGCAATAATTTGAAAATTATAGAAAAACAAAATATTTTGCCTTTAGTTTATAATTTTATTTAAGTTAATGATGTATTCTACTGTGAAATATAAAACATATATTTAATTTTTATGAAAATATTGGAAATTCAATTTAAGTAAGGCTTTTTAATATTGATAAAATTTCTGGATTTCTTGAAAAACGCTGTTAAGCAAACATGTAAAAATATGCAAATTTCACTTTATTCTTATTTTCTAAAATATTATACTAATTTTAATTAAGAGTTTTTGTGATCTTTTGTGATTAGTACACGTTAGTGTACAAGAATTTTGAAAAAGTTTTTACTAAAAAAATAAGAATTTAACAGCACAGTCTAAAGGAAATTAATAAAATATGGGATTTTGTAATTTAATATTAATTAATAATTAATAAAATATGGGATTTTGTAAATTAGCATTAATTAACATATCTTACAATTTTTTTTCTAATCTTGATCATCTTCTTTCATTAAGTACGTACGTACCAAAAAACCATACAAAGTTTCATATTTTGTATCGTTACGATATTTTTAAATAACTTTGAAGAGAAAAAATAATGCTGAAAAAGAGAGATAATTATTCAAGTTTGTCACAAACCGAAATTCATCATTTTTCTTCTTCCAAATGTGACAATTTTATACACGTTTAATGGATTTTGTAACATCCGATAATTGCGTGGCATTTCAGTATTGTGAGTGTTATTTAAGCTTCTTTTCAGAAAATTAAAAATAATGAAAAATGAACGAAATTGCTTATTTCCGGGTTTTTTAAATGTTATGAAAAATGGAAACGTTTTCTTTCTTCTCCGCTTTATTTGCATTTCCTTTTTCAAACTGTTTGGTTTTTCGGCTGACAGGAAGATATGATTTATCTTCCTTATCAGAAATGAATAATTATATGAGAATCGAGTTGCTAGGTTATAAGAAATATGTATCCGTAAAGTGAAAAAATGATTTTGCATGAAAAATGATTTTGTCCTATAAAATCGAAGTCAAAATTTGCAATTTCTTTATATATGCTTTATAGTATTTTTAGTTATAGAACCTATTTAGAGATTTAAGTAATAGATTTGGTATGTTAGTAATAAAATAGCTTGCTATATTTCTATCAAGGGATTCTTAAAGAAATAGTACAGTTTTGCAGTTTCTGTTTTACGCTGTTATATAATTATTGAGGTGTACTACATCATCTGCACTAAATCAGCAACGTATAGTCGTTTATTAATTGACAACACAAAACCCTCAGATTTTTCCAGCATCTCTTTCGATTAAACATTATTACTCCACTTATACAAGTAATATTCTTTTAAATAAATTGGTGTATTTTTCTTACTTTGATCGCTGATAATCAAATATGTAAGCTGATCTAACATGATTGTGCTTTGGACAATATTGTGATTTTTGATGAAAAGCAAGTAATAGACTAGATTATTCACGTAGTCAACGTAAGTAATTTCAATAAGAGCTTTTGGAAGAGCTCGTAATATTCGTTATAGCTTCTAATTTACGCGCTCTTAGTTAATTTATTTCATAGCTGAGAAATCCTAAAGGTATATTTTTTAGAAATATGACCATCTTTTGTTTCGAAAAGTACCATGCGCATATTTATATCTTCATTCATGTCGAACTTCTGAATTAAGTTTCGAAATTATTTATTCGACTTTCTGAAATTTTTAATGCTCTTTCATTTTTGCGAATTCAACCTCATTCTTCAGATTTCATATTTTAGTTGCATTTAGCCTTTTCCCCCCGCTTCATTTAGTGCAACCTTTCTCGTTGCTTCTTTTAATGAATCTTTCTTCCAATCTTCCTGCAGTTTTTCTTTTCTCTTCGCTTCTTCTTTTGTTTCTATTCTCTTATCTCACCTTCTCTTTCTTATTATTGAGTACTTCCTTTCATATGTCTATGCTCATGTTCTTTATAACATTGTTCTCATAAACATTGTAGTTTTCGACAATGTTCTTGAAATGTAAAAATTTTGTTATTTACCAATACGTCTATTCTTAAATCATCGGCCAAGATTATGAAGTATTTTTTATGCACCTTAGTCAAATATGTATTTCAATGTTGTTTTATAACAATTAAATTTTAAAACTCTCTAAAAATAGATTTATATTAATATCAATTATGAGAAATCAAAATTGGATTTCATAAAGTTTTAACTAAAAATACATTTTAAGTACTTAAAAAATTATAAACACTCAAATAATATGTACGTTAGCTCCAAATTAAATAAAAATAATGAAATGTAAAACACAAATAATTCAAGATTGTCACTTAAATTTCATAAGAAACGCAAAATAAATAAATTTCAGAAGTTAAATAACATAAATAAATAAAAGCCTGATAGATAAATCTAGTAAGAAGAATGAAAACCGAATTAAGTTTCATGATGTGGGAAAAAGGCCAATTTCCATGAAAACAAAAAATAAATTCAAAATGTGAGTGTACTCAACCGTAATGCAGCAAAAATAGATGATTTTTTTTTCAGCGTAACTCAACTATGGAAATATTATATTTTCAGAATGCCATGATGAACACAATCACCAAAAGGCATAATTTACTAAAATTGATAACTGATTAAAATTTGCATATAATTATTCTATATGCATCTCATATTCTTACGTAATAAATAAAAACTTAAACTGAGATTAAACCTGTTACTCAGACTCAGAGAAACACATTAGTAGAAGTGTTTCCATATTTTAGTAAGATAAGATGTTACTTTAGCAACATATGCTGTTGAACCAAATAAACATGTAGAACAAATCCCATATACGGAATCCTAACCAATTTGCCACATTTATTTAAATTAATCTAATATAATGTATATTATAATAATATATTCTTCAGTTATTAAACAGAAAATGTAATTTAAATATTTTTTCACGTATAGTTAACTACTTTAAAAATGAAGCATTAAAAAATAAAATCAAAAAATGCTTATCTTTATATTTTAAAGTGAAAATTCGACGAAAATCTATTGATATTTCTTGTACTATTTCCTATTGAGAACACACACACACACATAAATGTATTTGATCTTTTTGGGGTACTATGGCTCCACCAATGTCTGTACAAAATGAAAATACAGTAGTGAAATACCTCACTAAATAATAACCGTAAAAACTTTACCTTTGGGTAGTATCGTCGCTTTAAATTAACTGTCGAGACTAACTGTAGAAATTTTAACACTGGCTTGAGAGTACTAAGAAGAAATCCGAAAAAGGGAGAGTCACATTGAGGGGATTTAGAACAGGGGAGCTTCTTGCACAACAATGAAACCCAACGATTATATACTGTACATCACAGACCGAAGCTCTGAGAATATCTCCAGAATAAGATCGGTTCTTAGAATCGACAACAAAAGCCAGCGGATGAATATAAAAAAAAATACTTCATTAGCACGCAGTTCAAAATTCTGTTATTTTAATTATATCCGCTAAGACACCAAATGTTACTTATGTCTAATGGTACTTTTACGTCAAGTGCAAATTACATTTTGGAAGAAAAGGTATCTCTCATTAAAGATTTAGATGGAACAATCACAATAACAATAATGAAATCGTAAGTATTGACGAAAATGTCTATAACAATATCTAGAAGTGTAAATATCAATGAGAAAGAAACTTAAATAACTAGAGGTAAGCTGAAAAGATTGTTCCAATGATAACAGATGATGTTTTACTAGCTATTAGATATATGGAATAGGTGAAGATGGAATCGCGATTGAGCTTATCAAAGAAACGTGATAAAAACTTGAGAAAATGCCATCTATACGATTTGAAAATATCTGGAGATGGCAGATGTACTAGAAGTTTAAACAAATATTACAATAGAGCTGTTGTGCTTGGAAACGAACGCGAAAAACATTAAAAACTACCTTTAGATTGGCATGCTATTAGTATTTATTTAATGTTTATCAATGTTTAAATGGCAAGACTTGAATCATCGTTCGACTCAACTCGCAGAATAAGCAGGATTCGAAAGTAGATTTATCACAATGATTTATATTTTTAAATTGGAACTCATTGAAAAAAAATAAACAATATGATTTACCTCTGTCCCTCAACTTTATTCATTCTGTAAATGGATTTGATTGTGTCTACATATCACTAGAAGTAAAATCTTTAGAAGGTATCCCTATTGTCTAACTCTACACCAATATTATAAAGAGGATTTAAATGAAATCAGCTATAACCATCCGTTTGGACAGAGAAAAATAAAAATCCAGCTTGGAAAAAGAGTTAGACAAGAAGTCTCATTTTTTGCTAAACTTTTTACTTTTGTACAAAATGTTTTCGAGAAATTGAATTAAGAAATAGAGGAATTAGAATAAATGTATAAAGGTTTAATCATCACCGGTTTGCTAATCACTGTTTAACTTTGAATATTTCTCTGTTGATTTGGATATATTTTATAGGATTTGATTATCTTGAGAAAAAAAATATTTTTTTAGAAATAACTGATGTGTTGTTCATATTATTTGTTGGAATCTGCGGATATCTAAATCAATCTTTTGGGTATAAACGCTCCATTATTTTATTTGTTTGTAAAATATGTCTAGTGAGATATGCAACCTTTTTACGTCGTATTTTTGTGTGAACTATATTATTCAAGAATCTTCCCCCAAAACAAACTTGGACATGCAACACGATCAATAGTATGTTCGATTCGTGATAGATGGCAGCACCAGAACCTTACCTTAAAATGGATCATAGAACAGAGCTCAGCTACCTAAGTCTCCACCAGATAGCAGCACTAAACAGAACTAAGTATTAGACCATTCTTTTGCGTACTGAACTGTAAAGTAGGGGTGCACAACCTTTTTGAGAGAAGGGCCACTTACAAAAATATTTGGGTTGACGAGGGCCACATCAGTAACACAGACAGATTTCTATATCGGGGAGGTTGGGAAGGGGGGTGGGGGGGGGGTAGGTAATAACTCATTATTCTTGGAGAATAGTGATTTTTGCATGTATAAAAATAATAAGCAAATGGAAATAAATAATTGTATGCAGGGCTTATTCAGATCTGTATGAATAACCATACAACCCTTTGTGAAGACTAACTGTGCCTTCTTGATAAATGGGAAATTTTGACAAAATTCACGAGTTTTTTCCACGAGCGATTGAAGAATTTCGTGATATTTTTGCGACCAATAGACAAAATTTGTAATTTTTTCCATCAATTGTCGAAATTCGTAATTTTTCCTCTGCCGATTACTGAAACTTGAGTTTTTTCTGCGCTTGAAAAATGTGACGAAATTTGTAATTTTTTCCCGCGGAAACTTCACAAAATTCGCGATTTCTTCTCGCGATAAACTGACGAAACTCACGATTTTTCCGCAGTCGATCAACGGAATTTGCAATTTTTTCGCACCTCATCGACAAAATTCGTGATTTTTCTGTCGATTAACAAAATTGGAGATTTTTCCCACCGAATCGACAAAATTTGCGATTTTTCCGCACTTTATCAATGAAATTCACGATTTTCCACACCTCGATCAACGAAATTCGCAATTTTTCGGAACTCGATCAACGAAATTCGAGATTTTCTACGCCCGATCAACGAAATTCACGATTCTTAACTGACTATGACGAAATTTGCGTTTTTTTCCTCGCGATAAATTGACGAAACTCGCGATTTTTCCGCAGCCGGTTAAAAAAATTCGAGATTTTTTTCGCGCATGATCGAGAAAATTCGCGATTTTGCCAAACCTGATTAACGATATTCATGATTCTTAACTGACTGACGAATTTTGTACTTTTTTCCCACGGAAAATTGACGAAATTCGCGATTTTTTTCTCTCGATAAACTGACGGAATTCGCAATTTCTCCACAACTGATCAACGAAATTTGCACTTTTTTAGCAGCTGATCGGAAAAATTCGCGAGTTTTTCGCGCCCTCGATCAGCGAAAATTGCTATTTTTCCACTCCCGATCGACGAAATTCGCGATTCATAACCGACTATGACGAAATTTGTAATATTTCCCGCGGTAAATTGACGAAATTAGCGATTTTCTCTGATTAAACTGACGAAACTAGCGATCTTTCCGCAGCCGATAAAGGAAATTCGAAATTTTTCCGCGCATGATCGACAAAATTCGCGGTGTTTCCAAATCCGATCAACGAAATTCGTGATTCTTAACTGACTGACGAAATTTATAATTTTTTCCTGGCGAAATTTGACGAATTTAGCGATTTTTTTCTCGCGAGAAACTGACGAAACTCGCGATTTTCCCACAGTCTGTCAACAAAATGAGGGTTTTGGGCACTCATGAGCACGAAACTAGCGATTTTTCCGCAGACCATAAACGAAATTCTTAATTCTTAACTGACTGAAGAAATTTGTAAAATTAGCGATTTTTTTTCTCGCGCTAAACCGACGAAACTCGCGATTTTCCCACAGTCTGTCAACAAAATGAGGGTTTTAGGCACTCATGAGCACGAAACTAGCGATTTTTCCGTAGCCGATAAACGAAATTTGAGATTTTTCCGCACATGATCGACAAATATCGCGATTTTTCTGAACCCGATCAACGAAATTCGTGATTCTTAACGGACTGACAAGATTTGTAATTTTTTCACGCGGAAAATTGACGAAATTCGAGATTATTTTCGCAATAAACTGACGAAACTCGCAATTTTTCCGCAGCTGATCAAAGAAAGTTGGAAGTTTTCAACACCTCATCGACAAAATTCGCGATTTTTCTGTGCACAATTAACGAAATTTGAGATTTTCATGCACCGAATCGACAAAATTCGCGATTTTTCCTCAGTCGATTAACGAAATTCGCTATTTTTTCGCGCCGGATTAACAAAATTCGCGATTCCTAACTGATTCTGACTAAATTTGTAATTTTGTTCCGCGGCAAATTGACGAAATTAGCGATTTTTTCTCGCGATAAACTGGAGCAACTCGCGTTTTTTTTTTTTTTTTCTTTTTTTTTTTTTTTCATCAGATCAACGAAATTTGAGATTTTTCCGCACATGATCGACAAAATTCGCGATCTTTCCGAACCCGATCAACAAAATTTTCAATTTTTTCCAGCGACAAATTTACGAAATTCCCGATTTTTTCAAGCGACATGTCGACAAAAATTGCGATTTTTCACAGTTATATATTGATGAAGTTCGAGGTCCACAAGTTAACCCATCACTAACCACTTTTGGCCCGCGGGCCACAGGTTGTGCATCCCTACTGTAAAAGGTTAACCCGTGTTAGAAATCGGACAAGTAAGACTTCTTAGCCCTATTTTATGCATACATATTTTTGTATGAAATGCGAAAAATTATTAGCTGAAAAAAAGAATTTTAAAAAATGTTTTGTTTATTCAATGAAGTAAAAGTTAGCTGTTATTATGTGTTTAACACTAGAACCGGCGTAGCGGTCATTTTTTCAGGTACCAAATGAAAAAACTTCGATTCGAACCAGAAATATCTTTCTAAAATAATTTAAATATGTACCACGGAGAAATAAGTTAAATAAATAAGTTAGATAGTTTTTAATAAAAATTCTCGTGTAAAATATTTTTATAACAATTGAGTAAAATTTCCGGCGGTTCTAGTGTTAAAAAAAGACATTGTTTAACAAAAATGGCAAAAGCAGATATTATTGCCATTATAAATGTTATAACGAAATGCTCGTTTGTAACTTAAATATGAAATTTATGAAGGGTTGAATAAAGACATTTTGAAGAGAATATTTTTTTTTGTGTGTGTGTGTGTGAAATTTTGTATTTGAATGTTTAGTGTGAATTATACCAAATATTTTAAAAGTCATATTCCTAACTATTGAACATCTGCTTCAGTGTTCCTTAGACGCAGTTAGTTTCCTAAAAATTAAAATAAGATCGTTGAATGTATAGTTAGAATGTCATATTTAAACAACTAATTCGTGAAGTTACCTAAGTTACGAAGAAAATTCAGGTTCAGTTTAAGACAAGATATTTTTGATGGTTTAAGTGAATTTAAATAATGACATGCAAAATACACTAATGTGCAAAACTTCAGCTACAAACATATACGCTAATTTTCAAAAATGTGATTACTCAAGTGAAAATATTATGAACATCAGGTTTAGCAAATCGATTTTATTCCTAGAGCACTGCAAACTGAGGTAACATTTCCTCAATGTTACATATGGTCACAAGTATCGCAGCCACTACAGCGAAACAAAATATGTGATATTTCATTCGTCTCAATATTACTCCCAAATGTTCTTATAAGGGACTCGACTTAAAAGTTAATGTAACTGTTGCTTTGTTATATGTCACCAGGTGACATTACAATGAAGTCATATCGGGATTCTCACGTAACTGTCTTTTGAAGATTCCGTTTTGAAATCATCGTGTGCATTGCATTTTGATAAAGCACCAAAATGTCACAAAGAAATCGCAGGGTGACTTGCACTCAGCGGTGAAGTTCCCATTGTGCTCATTTGTGAAAAGTCACCAGATGATTTCATTTTCTGTCACTTGGGAACTCGTTAGAAAATAGCTATCATGATGATTTTACAATGGGATCATCCAATGATTGTCACATGAGAGTCAGAAGGTCACTTCATTCTTAAATCACCCGATGTCTCATCACAAAGCTGCAGTCATAGTGACATGCAATAGTTTCAGTGGAAATATCAAATGAAAGTAAGAGTGAAACGAATGAAAGATGTCCCATATCAGTTCATAGTAATGACACTTACGCTTGTACCATTTGCGACGTCAAGGAAACTTCACATTGATTGGCTGTACTGTTAAGTAGTACTTGTGTTCTACACCTGCTGATTATCGAATTTCGTTTTGAGTACTCGCATTTTCAGAAATTATATTTTGTGTTTGTTGCTCAAGTTTTGCACACTAGTGTAAATTTTTCTTCGCCAATACTAAAACATTTTGAAGTTTTAACCAGTTTTATATTACATGCTATATTCACGAGGGCAAATCAAACAATAAGTTACAATGACCCACCACGAGAGCTCTCTGTGTGTCGTGACCATGGAAAAAGCGGGAAAAGGACAGTAACCGCTAAAAATAGAAAGGTTGGTGTGGTTTCCCGTCCTATTGTGTGTGCAGAGCGGGCTAGGACCAATGGCGCGTCAACTGGATGTTCACTCCAAATTAAAGGTGCGTGCAACGATCAGATTTCTACGGGCAAAACGGTTTAATTTCACGGACATTCAAGTTACTGCTGTATATGGAGAGCGTGCAGTTTCTCGGTCAGGTACATTAAAGTAGTGTCAGCAATTTGATGCCGGACGAATATCGAGAAGGCAGGCCCGCAATGTTCAGTATCGTTGCAAATGTTGACTGTGAGGATTCGATCATTAGGGAGAATCGGCGCGTAATACTACAGAAAATTGCCAGCATGTTGAACATTTCGTACGGCAGTGTGTTCTTTATTGTGTAAGAGCACCTTGGATTTCGCTGTCTCCGAATGGTTACATAGCGCTGGAGGAGATTTCTGCGCATCTGGAATCGAAAAGTTGGTTGACCGTTCCGATAAATGTTTACAGTCTCTTGGGGACTATGTGGAACAGTGAACTTACATATCGCTCACCCACAAGAAAAGTGACACATATCGCAAAAATTCCTTTTGCGTTTTATTCCATAAAAAGGTCTGTCATAGGTGTGCCTTGCTACACAAACAGTTTCATAAATGTAGTTATACGAAAAATCCCTTTATTACGCTATATGTCCATTTGTGACCACAGAAGAGGGGTGAATTGTGTGGGGAAGTAAAATTACCCAAACCTCCAAATCTCATCCAATGATTCATTCTTAATTGTTTTATGATTTCAGGCACTTTTTTATTCCTGCATGCAGAGCTAAGTGCTACAATTCCATCTTCCTCTAAAATTATGCAAATTTTCTTTTGTCTCTCCTGTGAAATTTACTTTTGTCGAGATGTGTCACTTTTCTTGCGGGTGAGCGATATGTTGTCAGAGCCGTGTTGCCTAGGTATACATGATTTAATAAATGGCCATAACTTTGAAGTGTAACTATTTTTTTGATTTTCCTTAGTATTTATCACATCAAATGTTTAATTGATAAAAGACTATCTAGTCTAAATAATTTTCTATTTTTTAAGAATTCATTTATCAATTTTAGATTTAGTTAAAACTCTCGTACGGAATTTATAAACTTCAATATGTATAATTCTAAAATATGTGGCAGGAATATTTACTAAGTTTATAAGTTTTTTTTTTCTTTTTTTTTTACACAAATCATGTTATAATTATTTAAAATGTTTTCTAAAGTGGATGCAGATTAAAAAAAAAAAAAAAAAAAAAAAAAAAAAAAAAGATATATCTTTCGGGAAAAGAAGATAGTTTTCTTAATTTTATTTTTCCTTTGTAGTGACTTGAAAAATAGAGTTATCATCTATGAAACTTTCATTTCTTTAATTGTTCTTGTAAGAGAATTAAAAATATATTTATTCGTTTTACTAATAACGTAGCTAGAACATAAATCACAATAGTATTTACTGTGAGATTTATAATCTAACTTTTCATTAGTACAAGAGAAAAAGCCACAGGACTTACCAATAATCCCTCTCTATCATATTTGTGGACACAAAAAGAAAAACCACTTTATAACTTAAGAAAGCTCACGCATACAAGGCTATTTAAAAAAGACAAACGATTTTTTAGAAGGACAGATGTTTTCCTACATAATAAAAAAATAAGTAACTATGTAGGACGCAATAATATTTTTAGGATAAATAATTACCTTTTAAGAAGAGATTATTTACTTTTTTTTGTTTGGAGACTTATTAATTATCGTAATCTAAAAACGAAAATAAAACATGTGATACAGCTAAGCATTGTATCATGTTACTTTATTCATAATTTAATTTACTTAGACTCCCTAAAATATAATCCCTTAAGCTAATATTACTTTTTGTTGCATTAAAATATGTCAATTTATTCATTTTCTGTAAGAAAGTAAACACTATAGGTTTACAGTGGAAGTCTATGGGAATTTGGGAGAAATATTAGAGATACCGCCAATTTGGCTTCACTTTTGGCGTCTAAATTTGATCGCCAAAATTGGCGATATATCGCTAAGTTGGCGACAAACTTGGCGGCATTTGGCGACAGCACAGGATCCCCCTTACGGTAATCCCCCACTTATAGGTATGGAGATGCATTAAATGGATTAAATGCATTAGATGCATTTACGATAAGCCATTATTGGCATCTAATCTTATAGTTTGGCGAGAGTTTTTTGGTTGGCCGGATAATCGTGTAGAACCGAATTGCGTAAAAGAAGCATCCTTATAGCTCGAAAAATTATAATAATATTAACTAACAGTTTACTGCGTCGGATTAACCGTCTCATTTCCAATTAAAATATATATTTGAATTGAAATTTGAATGAAACACAGGGTCATGAAAAATCGAAGAGTGTGAAAAGTAGAATTACAAATATCGCGACAACTAATTATTCAATCGAATACATTCATGATGCAAAATTTATGGGTTTTTTTATTGTATTTTATATTTACTCCTTCAAATAAACAATTTCGAAAATTTTTCTATACCTTTTATCAGAACGAATATTTCGAGAGTCCGAAAATATAGTTCCGGATAATCGAGGTTACTTATATTCAATAGACTTCTTCCCATTGTTACTTCTTAAGAACACACCGAATTTCAAGACTCTATCTCAATTTGTTCGGGAGATACAGACGGATGGCAATTTTTTTTTTTCTAAAAATATGTTTTTCGGAATCTCCAGTGTCTGAAACGTGTAAATCCGTCAAATTTTTTTTTTCGATTTTTAAAACGATTACAAGACTAACCCTATACTACGTATGATGGGTAAGTAAAAATTACTTAGCCTACTACTAGAGTTAATCACTTGTATATTAACTTTTTTTTTTTAAATCATTCGATGTGTTTTCTTTATTTTATATTAAGTAAGCCATTTAAAAAAAAAAGAAAAAAATATATAATTTTCATAAAAAACTATGTGTAAGATTCTTGCATTTGCTGAAATATGAAAATACCTATTAAGAAACAATTTCAAGCTTTTAAGTGACTTCAACTTGAATGAACTTATTTAAATACAATAAATTTACGAGGAAAATATTATTAGAATGACACTAAAATTAAAAGTCCCTTTTTGAATATTTTAAACTAGTAGTATTGTACTCTTTTTTCAGATGATCGAAGGAGAAAAAAATATTTATCATCTATGAAGATAGGAAGACACAACATTTATATCAACGAGAACGACGTGTATAAAAGTATATGAGCAATTTGTATGCATAAAATTTAAATATATTACAATGATTGTGTAAAGTAGATGGGTCATTTTCAAAATATGCATACATATGCTGTCCCACAGTAAAAAAGAATTGTACTCATAATATATTATTTAAAACTGACTATAAATATTATATTTATTTAATTGCACTACACAACATATTTCTAAAACATAAAAATAATCACTTTCATATTTTTTCCCCCTAAAGATGCAGATTTTTGCATCTAGTAGAAGAAAAAAATAGCTGTCCCTCTTCTGTATTTTATAATTCTGTAATACTTTTTCACTTCATTTTTCACTTTAAAAGGAAAGTAATTGGGATATTTAATGAGATAAATCATCATTATTTTAAATTTCTGACATTACTCCAGCAAAAAAAAAAAAAAAAAAAAAAAAATTAAGAAAATCTACAAAACATTTTGTCCCTCATATTTTGTCAAGTCTGTTACCAAGCTACAATTTCATGAAATAAAGGTTGACAATTTCACCAAGAGATAGCAGCACATTTGCAATAAAAACACTTATACTAGTTAAATATTTACTTGTAGCCATTTTCTTTTGCAGTTGAAAAACAACAGTGTAGTGGAGTAAAGAATTTTTTATAAAGGTGAGTATTTTTATTCAATGTCAAGTCTGTTACCTAATTTTTTATGTTAAAAATATAAGTTTAGTACTTTCTTTTGCTTGAATATTATTATCTAGTTAATATATAAAAGATTTTATTTTGTTTCTTAGTGTTAATGATTAGCATGTAGGTTTTGGAAGATATTTTGCTGTTAATGTCAAGTCTGTTACCAGTCAAGTCTGTTACCATGTTACTGGTAAATAGTGTATAAAATATAGTAAAATAGTGTATAAAAATTATACCAAAAGCTAAAGTGCTTAATTAATTATATTTACAGACACATCTAACTTATACATTATCACTCATTTCATTTTTAATGTGAAATTTAAAAGTAATTTTTTTAAATGTTTTTCTGAATTTTCTGAATTTATTGAAAATGACCCAGATGCACTTTGCACTTTCCTTTTCGAATTAGATGAAGAATAAAGAAACATATCACAAGAATAAAGTGAAAAGGAAACATTAATTTACGCTTCTTTATAATTAAATAATCTATAGAACTTGATGAACATAAAAGATCCACGTCTCTTTATTTTAAGAAATTTTGCTTCAGTTTAAAAAAATTTAATATCAGAAGGAACATAAATTGGTAGAAGACATTTTAGAATTTTACATTTTTATTAGATATCAGATTTCATAATCTACAGCGAAGATAACTGGCTGAGAGCAGACAACAAATTAATCAATAAAGTATTATTTTTGGCACATTGGTGTAATGATAAGTACAATTATTTAAACAAATTCTAGACATATGTTTCTTGTAAAATGGAAATTCTTTGCTAACCTATCATATTAAGAAATTATTAAATAAAAATCTAACTGTGGTAGTGTAAATTTAATTTAAACTTTTTAATATTTTGATAAAGTGAAATAGGGGACAGTAGCCATATTTGGACCGCCTCTTTAAATGAACCGCTGGAATTCTGCCGTTAATTACAAAAAGTGCTGTCATTTACTGCTAAAATTCAACTCATCAGAGTGGCGGCATTTATGATTAGAAGCCTACAACGTGCTATTTTCAAACAATTTAAAAAAACCTAAAATTAACTGTTTTGATTAATTATTTCCTTCTAAACGTAATAGAGTACTTTAAAACTAAGGTAAGTTGTTATGTTTTCATATACATATCTGAATTATTGTGTTTCTTGCGCATATTTTTCAGACGGATTTGTTTGATTTCGATTTCGTTCTTAGTCTTGAGATTATCTGTTTAAACAAATTGCGCAGTTGCCTTAATTGGACCAGGTATACGATCATAAACTTTAAAAGCTATCGCTTATAACAGAGCAGCAACAGTTGGAATGACCGCACAATGCGACGTTTCTAGGTGGCATCTAGTTGGATAAAATCCATTTTCCCGATTACCTCAAAATTTGACAAAATCGCGTGTACTGGTAGCTGAATGTCTGTATTTTAGAGATCCGTAACAGTTTTGGCGTAAAAAATCAGAGGTGTCGATTAATTGTGACCGTAAAGTGGACATTTGCCTGTTGGTTTGAGGGAGTTTCAAAAGTTGCCCTAGCTTCCTCTAAGTCTGATAGCACGTCATGACTATTCCGTTTTATTTGAAAGCATCAGTTTGCTGATCGAATGTCGCAACATTGTCAAGATCAGATTTAATCCATTTTTGTTGAAAATAACCGATATTAACCCTCCGTCTACCAGACGGGTCCATTGGACCCGACAGGTACATACAAAATATTCATTCAAACCAGAAATTTCTTTAAAATAAACTAAGTATATAAACCAGACAAAAATAAGGTAAATAAATAAGTTAAATAGTTTTAAATAAAAATTCTGGTGTAGAACGTTTTATTAAAACTTGAATAAAATTCCCGGTAGATCTAGGGTTAAACCCTCTTTTCTACATTTTTAAAAGGCTGAAATTCTGGATGATTCTTGATGTTGTTTACAAATTTCATCTTGACATTAAAAAAATTATTCAGCATTATTCAGCAATAAGAATTTTCTGTAAATCAAAGTGCCATTCCTAAAGCATTGAAAATTTAAACGAACTATTGCAGATAGCTGCAGATCAGTAAGTTTTTATTAATAAACAAACATCATAATTACTTCCAGTGCATGTATGTATGTTTAGTTCAAATCTTGCAAGTCAAATTTACATCACTTTTAATTATCCTATTGAGACGAAACAAGGAATACATGTGTAGTTTGAATGACAATAAAATATTATTATGATTTAAAGAATGTGGAAGTTTGTTTAGAATACTGTTTCTACAGGGCTTCACAAAAATTTATATTAAAAGCTGCAAGTTAATTTTAAACCAATTTTAATTATTCGATTGAGCTGAAACTTTGCTCAGGATATGTAATTCTGATGCAATTCAGTATTGTTATAATTTATGGAAGGTAGTAGTTACGCTTTTTTTCAGGGCAACATAAATGATTAGTTCATATATTGCAAGAGAATTTTAAACCACTTTCAATTATCTGATTGTGCTGAAATTTTGCTTATATGGGTTCTTCCGATGACAATTCTATTAAAGTACAATTTGACGAACGTAGAAATTATGCATTTTTTACAGAGCCACACAAAAAATCGCGGAAAGATTGTTGCTAAAAAGCAGAAATTTTAAATAAATTTCTGCAAAACTAATATAGGTTATTGAGATACACAATACCATTTTTGTAAATTAAAAACAAAGTGTGTAGCTGTTATATTTCTGTTACAGGGACACACAGAAAATTCGAATACATTACCGTCTATATGAAGAAATTTTATTTCAAATTGAATAAAATTTATATCGGTTATTTATTCACTCAGCATCATTTTTTTTCAATCGAAGATTATTTTGGTAGCATTTATATATCTTACAAGGTACCACAAAACATAAATTGTTTTTCTAATAGTATTTTATTTAAAAATTTTTATTTTTCAGGATGAGTAGATAAATTTCTAGAGAAATTCTTAGTAGACAAAAATACATAAAATAAATTAATATTAACTTACATGTGTGCATTTAATTGCTTTTTATTTCATTGTAAAATAAGTATGTTTAACGCATTATTTGTAATGCGTTACACAGGGTGTCCGCTAAAGTCCTTCCAACGCTCTTAATTGCAGAACGCTTGCAGCTATACTCATAAAAGTGGTGTCTAGGTATAGTAAAGTGGTTATGCTCTACCAGATGACACCTCTTCCAGCGTCACCTGGTGCAAAACAGATGAGTTTGTATTCCTATCTCGAAAACGAGATTCATGCTCAGAACGAGATTCTTTTACGCTTCATTCATGTTCACAAGGTGACCTTTCGAAGTAAATCGATGATGTTCTACAAATTTGTCATTCACTTTTATCCCATATTTAGAACCGCTTTCGCTTTAGGAACGCTAATGCCGCCATTTTGCTCCAAGTGGCGCTGTAAGCGATCTCATCAAGTAGCGCATAGCCTCTTTATTATACCTAGACACCACATTTATAAATATAGATGCAATCTTTCGGCAGTTAAGAGGGTGGGAACGGACTTTAGTTTACACCCTGTATTTTTATTTTAAGACATAGTTATTAAATAACAAATATTTTTCACTGTTATTAGTGATGCATTAAAAATACAGCAAAAACTAATTAAACTTCAGCGATTGTCCACCTAGATCATCAAAACGTCCTACTGTGTGCCATCCATGCTTTTAAAGAAAGCGGCATTTGGCCTCCTAACATGCATATTTTTAAAAATCATCATTTTGCAGCTGCTTCTGCACTTATTCCTGGCGATGATGTAAGCACTGGAGATAGATCCGTTGATTCTCCTGATAGTGAGATTTCAGAGTCAGAGTCCGTAATCATGAAACCTACTAAAACTAGGAGAGTAAATATATATATATATATATATAAATGACAGAGACACACAGTCTAAAAAACATCAGTGATAGTAACCTTGAAAAGAAAAAAAAAGAAATCACAAAAAGGAAAACATTCAAAGCACAAAAATAATTCGAACATCAAGCTTTAAAAAATAGGTGCAATTTAATTGTAAAGAAAATTACGGAAGGGAAAAATTACAGACATGAGGTAAAGAAAACTTCAGATGGAAAAAAAAGGCTAAAGATTCAGAATCTAAAATGAAAAGTGAAGACAGTGATGATTGTGTTTTCCTAATTTGTGAGTAAAATAAAATGGTAGAAACGATTCAGTGTTCAAATTGCCAAATATTGTTGCGTGCGCTGGAATAAAAAATAAACAAAAGAAATTCATGTGTAGGTCTTACATCAATTTTTATATAACATTCAAGTAACTGACAATTAATACCATAATTTGTATTCTTAATTACTTATAACTTTGATTTATATTTTGGAAACATTTTGATTTAAAAAGTTACTCTTACTTTCAGACATTTGATTTCATTATATTTTATTGCTGTTGTTTTGTTTGATTGTTTTATTAATCCCAAAATTTGATTTTGTTAAAATTAGTTATATTCGCTACTCGTTAAAACAGCCTAATATTGTTTGGTAAAAATTAGGAAACTGGCGGTCAAACTTACGACTACATTTCACTTTTGATTTGGACCACTTTGGAAAATTTTTTCAAATTAAAATGAAACTTAAGATTTTTAAAAGAAAATTGTTCTAAAGATTTATTTAGTTAGTAGATGAATAGATTGACGACGTGTTGTTATATTTTGCAGATATTCCAAAAATGAAGTAAGTTACACCTGAAAATATGTGAAGTGTTCCAAATTCGGCTACTCTCCCCTATACATGACAAGATTACATAATTACATTTTACATTATGTTTCATATGAGATTTATATGTGTTCATATAGCTTAGTTATATTCAGAATTTAAGTAATAATAAAGAACTTTTTTCTTAAATAAAAAATTCTTTTATTATTGAAGTGCTCTTTTGTGAAGGAAAGAATAATAAAATGTATGGCTTTAGAAATTTCCCTCTTCTTTTATTTACCGCGTTTTGTTTCTCATCGTGTATATTAAGACAATACAAAACAGTTTTACAAAAAAGAAAATTTCTAAAAACTTTGCGTTAATTAAACATTTATAAGTGTGTATAACACGGTAATCCACTTGGAAAAATGATTTCGGAAACAAAAGCTAACATTAAGCTAATGTAAATTGGTGACGCAATAAAATGCAACTTGAAGTATTTTTTATTATGTTCATTGAAATTCCCTATATTTATTTTCATTGAAAAGTGAAAAGAGATGTTGAAAAAAAGACAGGGATACAAGAAAAATGATTGATTTTTTTTTTTTTTATATCTTTTCATTTAGTATATTCTATATCCAAATATGACATCGTAAAAATACCTTTGAAAGTTCAATCGCTGTGTACTTCTTTTTGATTCTAAAAATTATTTTAGATAACACACCTAATTCCTTTGGTTTAAAAAATTAATATTCAAACAAAATTTGAAACGAAGTTAACATTTTCTAAAAGACTTAAAAGGCAAATACATACCTTTATTTATTCAGATCGACCTGTTTCATTATTCTGACGGAAACCTTTTCAAGTTCGATAGTAATAAAAATATTTTCGAAATTTGTTTAAATGAAAACTGGTACACAAAAATCACGCAAACTATGCAATAAGGAAATTAACTGCAATATTAAAAATGAATATTAGTGAACGTCAATTATTTAACACGTTGAGTGCTACGGTGATTGACGCTGAAGCTGAAAAATTTACAATGTTTTAATTTTTCAGAAAGTATAATCCTTTAATAAAAAAAAAAGGTACGTAATTCTTTGAATAAATTTTCAGTAATTATTTAAAACAATATATCTATATATATATATATATATATAGCTTTATATCATATTTCAGACCGTCAGTCAACCGTGAATAATGCGTTCTAAACTGAAAGTTCAGTGTCAGTCACCGGTGACTCTTAACGTGTAATACTATAATACGTGTTAATACGTGACTTAACGTGTTAATACTATTGTTCCATTATTATACATAGCATCTCTTTCCAAATTTTAACAATAATGAAAATAATGAAACAATAGTATAAAACAATTTTCGTTCACTCATGTCCATTTTTAGGTGAGTTCGTAAATATATAAATACGTAGCACCTATAGTCGTCGTTCTGTCCGTCTGTCCGTCCGTCCGCATATAACAGGGCAAAAACTACCCTACCGAATCTTTTGAAATTTAAAATATATAATTGCTGCATAATTTTATAGAGTCATTTCAAATTTTATGAAATTCGGATGTATAGTTTAATTACAGGGACAGTCAAAATTTCTCGTTACATTACGGCCAATGGGAAAAATTATTTCAAGTGCATTTTAATGATGTTACAGCCTTTCGAATGGTCTGAAATTTTGAATGTATAATTGTTGCAAAATTTTGTCAAATCATTTCAAATTTTATGAAAATCGGATGCATAGTTTAATTACAGGGACAGTCAAAAGTTTTCCGTTACATTACGACCAATGGGGAAAATTATTTCAAGTGCATTTTAATTTTATTACAGCCTTTCGAATAGAATGAAATTGACATGCACTTATGAAGTACACTAAAATATACATTCAGTACAATATGCGGTGCAAAAAATATTTATAAAATTAGTTATAGTACGAACGCACCTCATTTGACACGTTTGACGTGCAATATCCAACTTGTTAATGTTATAGTTAATTTCATTATGTATAACTTCAAGTGATTATTTTGTTTACCAGTTTTCAATAAAAAAATGTTTTGTAAAAATTATTTGTATATTATCGATTTTTAAAATGTCACCGTCAGAGCAAGGAAACATGTCGACTTGAATAAATAAAGTATTTATTTGCCTTTTAAGTGTATTTTTTTTCACTTGTAGAAAATGTTATGTTAGTTTGATGTATCAGTGATTTTAATATATAGTTTTACAAAATTTGAAATTTAACAGAAACAAGTTTGGTCACATTATGGAACGTATTATAGCATTCAAATTATACCCAAAAATTATATCATATATGCATTCTTTCTAACATAATTGCAAACTAACAAGGTAGTGAACAATCGTCGGTGTAATTTGAAGACCGTATTCATTTGTATAGTACGAATTAACGAAATTATTTAATTACATGCATTATTTTCAGTTTAATATAATATAATTACATATTTTTCAAAGTATTATATTTTAAATTAACAACATCTTGGAAAACACGTCAATTTGAAAGTGGAGTTGTGATTAGAGTCACATATTCTTCAACCTCTTAACAAACACTGACTGTATAGTTACATGGCGCATTCTCACAATATTTTGACTTTCGGGAATAAAAATCTGGTGAAATTAAACTTGCTAAAATAACATTTTTAATCTGATAGACGAATGTCTTAATGATTCGAAGTAAAGAAAAAATGGTCAGCAGCGGAAATTTTTTTATTTAACGGAGGTTTAAGTTAAACTTGCGAGTTTAATTTTCCTTACCATTTTACTACTATACCTTTTTATTTCCTCTATATTTTTACTTATAATGAATTTGCATAGTACCCACAGAACATTCAAATAAAAATAATAAAAATGTAGTACTTTTAATATAGAATTTTTGCATAACATTGTCTTAAAGGGGTGTTAAGAAGGGACAGTAAGGGAAAAAAAATGTGGGAGGTGTAGGAAATGGGAAAAAAGGGACGGTAAGGAAAATTACCACCTATTTTTAGGAAAATCATGTTAAGACTAAGTGATAGCCACAATATTCATTAACTTTTAGAAACAGTTGAAATTAAAAATAAAATAAAATTTTATTTTTAATTTACCTCGAAAAGTGCAGGAATAAACCTTGAGGACTGTAAGACTACCAAAAAAGCCACGATGCTTGAAATTGATATTTAAATGCTGATTTCAATTTTGCAGTAAATTTCCTGTCAAATAATTTTAGACATTATTTCTCTAGCATACTTGTGCATGAGAAAAAACTTGAAAAAAATTCACTGAAGTGATCTGAAGCCATCTTCTGTAATTTTAGCAAGAGGGACGATAAGGATGAAAGACCCAGGGACAGAGTTTAAAAAATAATATCAACCATAAAAAAGTGTGCAGGTTACTTTTCTGCTACATATTTATATAAAACAATTGTCTCTGTTTCGAAAAAAATTACATCGAATTACTTTTATTGAAACAATTTTATACAGACAGCTTCAAACTTAAAAATCAGCATCGGGGTCATGGGATGGTATAGGAGTTTTCCTGGTATTTGGACCCCCGACATCGTCCAAAACATATTTATCTAGTTAATATTGTTATCAGGGATGTAGTGCAGGGTATACTGGGGTATACGCCGTATACCCTCTGGATTGTTTTAAGAAACACCAATATAACCTCTGTTTCTCAAGAAAGCTATAGTATATATACACTAGGGTATACCCTCTGTCTTGAGCGTATACCCTCTGCTTAGAACATATACCCTCTGTTTGTTTTTACGACTACACCACTGATTGTTATGCTATCATGCAATGGGATGTTTCCCAGTATATGAAATAAAAAAAAAACACAAAAATGCATTAAAATAAAAATTATCATTCAGGGACATAAAAGTCAAAAGATTGTGAGAATGCCTCACATACACTATATGGTCAAAGGAGACCGGTCACTTGCGATTTTAAACGTTTTCTTAAATATCTAGAAAAATACATGAGGAATTATCTTGAAACTCCAGATGTGTAAACAGAATTTTACAGGTCATATGTTTCTGTGAAGATTTTTTCCCGAAACCCCATAGGGACCTTCAACAAATTGAAAAAGAACGAATATCTTTTGAATAACCCTGTAAAAACTAACGTAGCAAAAACGTTCAGCACAATAGATTATAATTAATTTTCATATTGCAATAAACTGTGTTTATTTATTTATTTTTTTTTTTTAGAATAGCATATATATTTGCATGCTATATTATTTGCATGCATAATAGCATGTAAATTAAAATTTTTATAAAAAGAATCTCAAATTTTGCCAAGTTTTTTGCTTATAATTTGTCGAGTTCTTAATATAAAAAAAGTTCTTTTCAGAAAATATGACGAACAACATTGTACACAATACCCTGCTATCACAATTAAAAAATAGTAAAAAATGGATGAAACATAAGCAGGTTTACTAAAAAATGTTTCACTTCGTATGCGCGAATGCAGTCAAAATACGTATAATGTGAATAATGTATTAGCTAAGTGTATAGAGCAACTTTTGTAAAAGTCTCAAAAACATAGCTTGAAAATTCTGAAAATGATCGTTGATAGAATAAGCTCGAAATCCATTGTTCCCAAAATTAAGGGAAAATATGAGGGTCTTTATCCAAATACAGTAGTAAGTGCAATATTGTGTGTGCTATAATGACACTAATTAATGGATATATAGATACAACCCCTCACATTTTTGCTTCATTTTGGGAACAACGGATTTCGAGCTTACTCTATCAACGATCATTTTCTTAAGTTTCAAGCTATGTTTTTTAAACTTTCACAAAAATTGCTCCATACACTTAGATAATACATTATGCACATTATATATTGATTGCATTCGCGCATGCGCAGTGAAACATTTTTTAGTCCACTTACTCATTTTTCATCCAACTTTTATTATTTTTTAATTCTGATTGCAGGGGTTTGTTTACAATGCTGTTTGTCATATTTTGTGAAAATACCTTTTTTTATATTAAAAACTCTAGAAATTATAAGCAAAAAAAAATGCCAAAATTTGCGACTTTTTTTATAAAAACTTTAATTTCTCGACGAATATACATGCTATTCTCATAAAAATGAACATAGTTTATTGCAATAAGGAACTTAATCATAATCTCGAGTTTAAACTCTTTTGCTACGTTAGTTTTTATAGGGTTATCCAAAAAATATTTGTTCTTTTTCAATTTGTTGACGGTTCCTTATGAGGTTTCTGGAAAAAATCTTCACGGAAATATCTGACCTGTACTATTCTGTTTACACACCTGGAGTTTCAAGATAATTCATCATGTATTTTTCTAGATATTTAAGAAAACGTCTAAAATCGCAAGTGACCGGTCACCTTTGGCTATATAGTGTATAACGAATATGCCAATTCACAGAAGTAAATGTAGAAATCGAAATTCCAAAAAGCAATAATGATAGCATTTAATTTTTGTCATTTCTTTGTTCTTGTTTATTTCGTGTTCACACTTTAAGACTATATCAGCCACGTGTCGTTATTAGTAAGTTAATGTTAAATGATTGGAAATTTCTTGTTTGCATTTCAAGGATTTTGAATGATTTTTTTAACTAAATATTTCCGGTTGGCGTGTAACGTTTCACTTTTAAGCTTCTTTAGAATTTGTTTGCAGTTTTAATCTGAGAACACTTCCAATTTTGGAACAAGCCAACCAATTTTTTCCGAAATTGAAAATCTTTTCAGAATGAAATTGCAACCAAAATCAAAAAACACAAAGTGCAGCTTTAGACTTTGACTTCCAATATTATATGCAAAATAAGACATATTTTGCAGCGATTCGTTCGGTTTAATATTAGCTTGCGTTGGTCGTCGCATTACTGGTATAGACTCTAAATGACTACTGCATGTATCTAACTGAAGCTTTTATTATTTTTAATTGAAGTAAGGGCGCACTCACGCATACGAACACGCACAATTTGTGCATATATATATATATATATATCAGGATAATCTTTTAAAATTTAAAAATAAAATTAAAATCGCCAATATATTTTTACTAACTTTACTTCAAAACCCGTTTTGCCCTGGTAACTTTGTTTCCCGAATCCACATTTATTACTTCCTCACTTCAATTTCTGACGATTTTTAAGATAAAAACTGCCGAGTTTGTCGTCTTGCAGGTGTTTGTGGTTACTGATGCACCCGTGTCTTGGTCCAGCCAAGTTTTATTATAAAGCTCCCAACATCAATCAAAAGCTAATTAAACAATAAAGTTAAATTATTCTCCCATATTGGCATCTTCGCCCTTTCCTCTAAAATATCCTAAATTCTTAACAAAAGCAAGGAATAGTTTTTTAGAGATTTAAGCTTCCTTTAATATTCTCAGAATGCTATTTAGTGATAAATATGACTTGTGGGTCTCTCCGAGACTGCCTGTATCGTCGAACTGAAAGTAAACGAAGTTTTAATTCAAAGATTGAGGCAACGTGTCAAATTATTTTAATACTTTTGCTTCAACAAATGGAATTTACTCAATACACCCCAATTTTTGACAGAAAGTACCCCAGAATCCGGCGGTATTTCTAGTATACATGTATACATTTCCAATCATTAACATAATAACGTATGCATAAAAACATGTTACTTTTTTTTACATACAAGAGTGCACATTTAACACTACCACCTGCACCTTCTAGATCAATAAAACAAGATAGAACCTTAATTTTTTACAATTGTTTCATGTATTCCTATAATATAAAACTCAATATTGTTGAATAAATTAATGATATTTCCTTATGTTTTGTCATAATACATCCAAATTCTGGTTTACATCACAGCATTACAAGCTGATTTACAAATAATTTAAATGTATTTCAAAATATTAAACATACAAGAATTATAAATAGATGTCTTTTTTTATGACTCGCTTGAATTAAATCGCAAAATTCAGAAGGTAGAAATGCATTTTGCAAAAAATATTTCAATGTACAAGAATTTTAAATAGATGTATTTTTTATGATTCGCTTGAGTTGAATCGCAAAATTCAGAAGGTAGAAATGCATTTTGCAAAAAATATTTCAATATACAAGAATTTTAAATAGATGTCTTTTTTATGACTCGCCTGAGTTAACCCATTAATTCCTGAATTTTTTTTTTCAACTCAATATTGTGCTTAATTGTAGTAAATGGTGTAAAATAAACGTAAAAAATAATAAAAAAAATCCCTTTGAAAAAATATTTATTTAACATATAAAAATCTAAACGTCCCAATTTTGGGACACTAGGCACGAAAGGGTAAGGGTATTCTCCGTTACCGTCTAAGCATTATATCTATATTTTATGCCATTTAATTTGTTTCAAAAAGGTTATATATCATTCGGGTTATTATTTGACTATAAAAATTTCTTTATTATAAATTTATTATATCTTTATCTTTACTATAAGAGGGGGGGGGGAGGGCTGGGCTCGGCTCAAGAACAAGAGCCCCCTTCCTTCTCACCATTAGTTATTGGCATAGTAAAAATTCATAATAATCAATAATTACTAATAGAGTATATATACCGTATATACTCACATATACGCGACCCACTAACTTTTAAATGCAAATTCTGCAAAAAATTAAAAACTCGCGTTTGTCGACCCCTAACTTTTTACTTCAATTTCGCACAAAATCAAACCAAAGATTTCACTTACTAATGCGAAATATTAGTATGTAAACAAAAACAAATCATTGAATTTTTTTTAATAATAAATGACTATTATTTGTATATTTTATATATTATTTTATTATTTATATACATAAAAAATCAGACTTTTGCAGTATTCGAAGGTTTTTTTTTTCTTTTTTTTGTGGCTTTTGTAATTGACTCGCGTGTAAGTCTATCCCCCAGTTTACTTGCAGGAAACTGTAAAAAATTCTTCGTTTTACACACGAGTATATATAGTACAGTAGAACTTCTATTATCCGACCCTCGCTTAACCGGAACTCTCCGTAAACCAATGTTAATATCCTGAATTTTTTCAAACGGATTTTTTTTTTTTTTTTACTTTCATGATCCTTGTGTATAAAAGCGTTCCTTTCGAAACCACGAGTAGATATAAGCATTTTGGTTCCCCTTTCTTCGATTTCCATTGAAATTATCTCTAGCTCCCGCAAGATCCAATCCCGGTATAATTGTACTCTCCCCCCCCCCTGTGTATACGTCCCTGTTCTAAACAAATAAAATTATTTTCATGCATAATTTAAATTTAGATATTTATTAATCAGTTTAAATAGTCCTAATAGCAGTTCGATGACGATGCTACATATTAAACTAGATGATAATTGATAAATTTCCGATTATCCGGAAATTTCGATTATTCGCTGTCGGTTCGATCCCAATTACGTCGATAATCGAGGTTCTACTGTATATATTTTAGTAACCTCAGGATGTCAAATACTAAACTAGTACAAAACAGAACGGTACGATATAAATTTTTACTAAGACAATAGCCAAGCGTGGGGAAAGTTGAGCGTCTTGTTCTTGCCCAGCCCCTACCCCCCCCCCCCCGCCCCCATAGTAATAACAAAGCCAAATAATAATCCGAATAATAATTTATAGTCAAATAATAATAATACGAATGGTACGTAACCATTTTGTAACAAAATAAATGGCGTAAAACATATATTTAATGCATAGACAGTAACGAAGAAAACCCCTACCTATTCGTGCCTGGCGTCCCAATATTGGGACGATATATAAAGGCTCAAATTTGAACAAAAAAATAGAAATCTGAAGAAATGCAAAAATACGTATTGTAAAATATTGTTTCTTCTTATAAATAATACCACTTATGAAATGATTGATAAAAAAATAAAAGAAATATCTTACCTTTTCTTACGCGCCATTTTATTTCAAGAAAATCCAACATGTGTCCATCCAGATGTCTTTTTTATAATTCGCTTGAGTTAATTCAGAAGGTAGAAATGCATTTTGCAAAAAATATTTCAATATACAAGAATTTTAAATAGATGCCCTTTTTATGTTAATATAAAAGTACTTCTTCCAATAGGGAATATTTAAACTAAATTCAATAAAAAAATAAATTTATAGTGAATCTGAATAATTTTATGAAATACATTTTAATCTAAAATCTCAAACTTGTTAAAAAAACATATAGTAAAAAATTTACCGCTGTATCCCGCATTGCGTATTATCCTATCATAAAATACATAAAAATATATCTTCGAAAGTTCTTTTGATATGCTAAATTTAATTCAATCAAATAGTCAGAAAATAGGACCGATAGATGCAAAAATTCTGCTAGAAGATTTTATGTTTTTAAAGTGTTTATGGGGATTCTAATAACAGGAATTAATTGTTTTCCAAGAAAATATATGGAGGCTAAATTTTGAGTAGCCAAAAAACCATGAAATTTTCGGACGTTTTTCAGTTTTTTGCCTATAACTCGAAAATTATAAAACAATTGTGTGCTATAATTAATGACAAATGAAAGAGCATTAAAAATTCTCTACACATTTCATAACAAAAACGTTATTCTATATCTAATACTAAGCGCGCAACTGCTTTTTGATAAGAACTCCTTTTTACAACTTCACAGAAAGGGACCTAATTTTTGTCTCCCATCGCACAAAAATTTCTTTCCATCACTAACTGTGGAAATCAAATGTCCTATTGATGAATTAGTGAGGAGAAAAAATTTCATGAAGGGCGGGTAGAAGGTAGGGTTGCCAAATTGTACGTTTTCCCCATAAGTTGTACAATTTTTAGTGCTTTTTAGGTATTAGGTGTACGTTTAAATGTGCCCGTGTGGCGATTTCTTCCGTTTCTCTACCACAACTGACTTTTGATAGTTTAAAAAGAAATATTTTCAAATTTGCTTTAAAATTTCACCTTTTGCCGAAAATAAGTTATACACATAAGCATCAAATGTAAAAACGACTTGTTTCAGATCAGTGATGCGAAAATCTTGGGAAAGTTGCGAAATCTTAATTGCGCATTTTCTTTAGCATTAGATCATGTGAACTTGATATTATTACAGATTATAAGTATATACATAAAATTTTTATTTTAATTGAGTATAACTGTATCTTAAGTTTCGATATATTGTTTGATTTATTATCATCCTTTATGATTAACCCCTAATCGTCGAGCCCGATATAATTACGGGGAATTTGTTCAGGAATATATCGGACGTAATGATTACAGGGTTAAGTAAAAATACTTGTTTTTGTAGGGTGTCCATTGCTAAAATTTCCATGATCATCATTGAATTGTAGGATGGTCTGATTTATCTTTATTATTATAATTTAATTAACTTTTCATTCATAATCAGATATGACTGCAAAATTAGTTATACTGCAAAATTGTTAACATAATAATGCGGTACAAATATAGTTGTATAATAATGATTAAATCCATTAATTAATAATAACCACTTTTTATACAAATTTGTTAGGGGCTGTCTATAAATGACGTCACACTTTTTTGCAGTATTTTTGGCCACCTCACCCCTTTTGTCACAAAGTGTCACACTTCACCATGCCCTCCGACCCCCTCTAGTCACGTGCCACGCTATATTACATAAATATATACTTGTAGTTCAGAAATAAAGCACTGCGTTATAGAATTTTAAATTTTATTTTTAAATTTTAACTACGCGTTTTGAGGACATTTGTGAACATAACAATAAAAATGACCCTTGTACTTATTTTGTATAAAATACGATTAAGGTTTACAATAAAAACATAATTAATATGAAATAGTAATAAGTTATTAATATGAATGAGCAATTGAAAACAGTAGTATTTTGGAATTTGAAATGGAATTTAATATATTTGGATTTAAATCTTATCTTTTCTTTATGTACTCAAAATCACTTCAAAATTTAATCTGCTGATTTTAAATACTTTTATTTTAACCAAAATGTGTGATGTCACATTTCTCCTTAACCCCTCCCACCCCCTTGTCACTAATTGTCACAATTTCACGAACACTCCTCCCCTCCTCCAAGCGTGGCATCATTTGTGAACGGCCCCTTAACGAAAATATTACTTACATATTCGACATAGTTTAGCATAGTACGAAAAAAGACGATAGCGCGATAAAACAAAAACAAACTAAAATCTTCCATCACGAGAAAATTCTAGCCAAAGACAGAAACAAAAATCGCTTCATTTCACTGCTTAAAACAAACTTCAAGCATTCAGAAGAAAACACTGGTCATAATTGTTACCTCAGCCATTTCGAGAGCCAAAACCTTTGAAAATGTAGTATTGTCGGATGAGACATGGATTTTCTCGTGATCATGACAAGCTGTGATCATGACAAGCGTGATCATGACGTGATCACGCTTGAGTTAATTCAGAAGGTAGAAATGCATTTTGCAAAAAATATTTCAATATACAAGAATTTTAAATAGATGCCCTTTTTATGTTAATATAAAAGTACTTCTTCCAATAGGGAATATTTAAACTAAATTCAATAAAAAAATAAATTTATAGTGAATCTGAATAATTTTATGAAATACATTTTAATCTAAAATCTCAAACTTGTTAAAAAAACATATAGTAAAAAATTTACCGCTGTATCCCGCATTGCGTATTATCTATTATATATATATAATCCAAACGGAAATTTCGTTCCGAACGCCGAGATTTCGAGTTCTACCGCATGGATTTTTACGAAACTTATACCGTTAGATAGGTATCGTTCCAGCGAAGGTTTTAAGCTATAACACATCATTCTACCTAGATTGGTTATAGAATTGGTACGGAAAATTCTATTATTTTGGACTTTGTTACTTCATATTTCCTTAAATATCTGGGCTCCTATTGGTCGTAGAGCTTAGATCTCGCGCCAAAAGTTGCTCCGAAGCACCCAAGCAAACTTTTCCCCGCGATTATTTTGCCGTCTTCCGATTTCCTCTAACTCTATTAGGGGCCCGTGTAGAACCCCTTTAAAATATTTTTCGTAGTAATTTCAGCAATTATCTTAAATTATTGGTTAAGACCGCCACCCTCCCGATTCATGTATCTACGGAAAGGTTGGATGAAGGAGTTTCGTTCAGATACGCTTTCGTTAATAATAGAGTGCGCTCCCTGGTGGTGGAATGTGGAACTAACATAACGCGATATTGTTAAAATTAGGAAATGTAACAATGCGATCTGTTTTAAACTTTGAGATAGTTCATAACACATAATCTATTATCTATTCTATTATATATATATATATATAATCTATTATCTATTCTATTACATATTATATATATAAAATCCAAACGGAAATTTCGTTCCGAACGACTAGATTTCGAGCTCTACTGCATGGATTTTTACGGAACCTATACCGTTAGATAGGTATTGTTTCAGGGAAGGATTTCTCTATAACACATTATTCTACCTATATTAGTTTTAGAATTATGACGGAAAATTCTGTTAGTTTGGGCGATAAGGTTACCATTTTATTTCTTGGCAAAATTTATCGTTGATAAAAAAAAATTGAAACGGCTATTAAACCTCGAAAAATAAAAGAAAAACTGTTACTAATTTTATTTAAATGAAAAAAAAAAGAAAAAAAGAAGAAGAAAATCCGTTTTAATGAGTGATAATATTAAAAAACGGAAACATTTAATCAAAACCTGAAAGAAATATTTGTAATGCTTAAAAATTAATTTAATAAGAAATATTACACTTGATACGCAATATTTGGCTCTTTATCGCTTGCGTTAGATATGGAAACGAATCTGAAAATTTGATTAGATGAAATTTTAACGACTTTTTCTTTCTGTTCTGTTCTTTTCTTTTTTTTTATATCTAATTGTCCCATCACGTGACTTATAGAAGAAACAAGCAGATGTAATTGTGAGTCACATGTGAAATTACTATCAGGGCCTGATTACCAACGGGGCACACTTACACCAATAAATTTTAAAAGAAAAGTTCGACTTATCTAAACGTCGTATTCATGTAAAATTTCTGCCATGAATGAGGCAAAATTTTCTGTTTATTTTTAGTGGTAGGAATTTGCCCCGTGGGTAATCAGGCTCTGATTACTATTTGTTTCTTTACAATTTTTTATTTTTCTTTTGTCGCCAAACAATGTGATTTTAAGCCAAAAATGCATAAGCGTGACATTAGCTTGAGGATGTTCTCACAAATGGTGTTTTTTTAGGTGAAAGAGATCATTTTTTGAGTACATTTCCATATTCAATTGTAACTTATACAGATATCAGTTAATATTTTAAAAATGGAATCGAATACTTAAATTTCAGTGTGAATTTCTGCCACACATACATATTGTAAAATAATTTCATACTTTTTAAAATGTTTTTCGCCGTAATTCCGAAACCATGTGATATTTATAAACTCGAACTCAGATCAACGAATATTACCCATTTTATTTAAGCAAATATTATCTATTTTCTCAAGTCATATCGCCAATTTCATTTATAGGAAAATTCACAGATTCGAAATCTAGGAAATAAAGATAATTTTTAAGGAAATTTATGTTTTAATACGTTATTACTATGGAAAAATTCAACATTTTGAAAAAAAAAATTACAAGTCTTTTGTAATTCGTCTTTTCTTCTTCGTCTTTCTTCGTACTTTCTCCTCTGTTATGTAATATTTCAAATGATATTGGACTAATTTTCGATCATCGATTCACCGCAAAATCGCATATCTAATATAGTATATAAAATAAAGTCTGGATTAGGGGACTAATTAACGCACAGCGCAAACTACTGAACCTAAAATCTTGAAAATCGTGGTAAAAATACTTCTTATGACATAAACTTCTGCTAAGAAAGGATTTTCTAAAGTGTCACCCCTAATGGTTTTTGCACGGGGAGGGGGAAAAAAATCGAATATCAAAATTATGCGTCAAATGATAGCATATTTTAATGTAGTTTTGTATGCTGAATCGAATGCTACCAAATAAATTTTTATAAGTCCAACAGTTCATGACACTTTTCATATTTTTCTAATTTGGCGGTGTCTTTGGCATCTAAACCTCAAAATATCTATCATTACATCCGTTACTCTAGCAACTAAAATTCAAATCAACCCTTTTGGCTAAAAAATAAAAACGGCTCTATGAGTTTGAAATAAAAATGCAAGCATGTTAATTTTTTTTAAAAATAGTGATTTTATGTAAAATAAAAGGGAAAAAATTACTGAGAATTTAGCGTTATAAAACAAAAATGGAAAAGGTACTACTTAGATATTCCGTCGACCAAAAATCAATCGTCAAACTATAAGATTAAATGCCAATAATGGTTGATCGTAAATATCAAATTCACTTGAATTTAAACAAACTACACGTGTTTACGTCATCAAGTGATTTTAATTTCGACGTTTTATTTGTATTTTTATTAATGTTATACTAATTTATTTGTTATTTCGTTATTTAAAATAAAGATTATGTCAATTTATATAATTTGGCGAATAGTTTGGCGATTTATATAATTTGGCGAAATTGGTCGACGGGATAACAAGTAGTACCAATGAAAATATTTAAGTATGAAAGCAATATTTGTAACGACTTAAAAATTATTTTCATATATATAAACTCAGTTTATGGCGTCAGATGCCGTCATCCGAAGAATCTACAAGAGTCTTTTTCCATTTTTTCCGGTCATAGGTTCCTCAATGAAAGAAATTGGAATTGGAATAATATTGTGCGATTTATAAATTGCTCCTCGATAAGAAGAAAAAATGGGTACATTTATAACAACCCTGCGCACATCTCGCTGATAGCATTTTTAAAATTCCCAGTAGCAGTAGTTACATTTTGCGTATGTAAATTAAAAATATTTTTTTGCTTTTAATTATGGCATTATTTCCTGTTATTGTTTATCTTTTCAGTTTTTTAAATGAAATTAGTATAAGGCATGCATTTTAAATGAAATGAGTGAAAGGTTTGTGTTTTAAATGAAAATAATAAAATAAGAATATGCTATGAAAACAATCTTTATTGATTTATTACCTGCGCCCGGCTGACATAAAAGTATCACAAAAGCCACATATTCACTTTTCTTTGAGTAGTTGCTCATGAGAATTCAAGTTAACCTTCCGTAATCGGATACTTCACATATTGGTGTATTAGCTTTAATGTTGAAAGCATCGTTTTTGTTTGAAGCGAAAACTTTACTATGAATTCTATTACACAAAATCGCAAAACATATTGTTCAAGGGTACTTAGTTATAGAACAACAGTAAAAGTTCAAAAATTAAGTGAACCTGATTATGAAAGTTTAGCCTTTTTTAAAAAATCTACAGAACATATTTTGTTACAAGTGGCCCTGTTGCATGACTTTTAGGAATGGTGTTAGTATATACGATTTCATTATATGTTGATTAGTTACAGAGGTATTAATTCCTGTTGTCATAACGGTCTCATTACCCGACCATAAGTGCGCTGTTTATAATCAACTAAAACAATTACTTTTTAATTGCTAAATTTTGTCCAACGCTTAAGATAACATTATATCGCAATGACGTTCGCATCGTTTTCAGTAATGTGCAAGGTCAAGCTGAAGATCCATATTGTTTAAAATACAAGTTCAAATTCACCATTTAGTTTAATCCAAGGTTCATTTGGAAATATTGACCAGCGCAGCGGGCATAGCCTGCTAGTCCTATCATAAAATACATAAAAATATATCTTCGAAAGTTCTTTTGATATGCTAAATTTAATTCAATCAAATAGTCAGAAAATAGGACCGATAGATGCAAAAATTCTGCTAGAAGATTTTATGTTTTTAAAGTGTTTATGGGGATTCTAATAACAGGAATTAATTGTTTTCCAAGAAAATATATGGAGACTAAATTTTGAGTAGCCAAAAAACCATGAAATTTTCGGACGTTTTTCAGTTTTTTGCCTATAACTCGAAAATTATAAAACAATTGTGTGCTATAATTAATTACAAATGAAAGAGCATTAAAAATTCTCTACACATTTCATAACAAAAACGTTATTCTATATCTAATACTAAGCGCGCAACTGCTTTTTGATAAGAACTCCTTTTTACAACTTCACAGAAAGGGACCTAATTTTTGTCTCCCATCGCACAAAAATTTCTTTCCATCACTAACTGTGGAAATCAAATGTCCTATTGATGAATTAGTGAGGAGAAAAAATTTCATGAAGGGCGGGTAGAAGGTAGGGTTGCCAAATTGTACGTTTTCCCCATAAGTTGTACAATTTTTAGTGCTTTTTAGGTATTAGGTGTACGTTTAAATGTGCCCGTGTGACGATTTCTTCCGTTTCTCTACCACAACTGACTTTTGATAGTTTAAAAAGAAATATTTTCAAATTTGCTTTAAAATTTCACCTTTTGCCGAAAATAAGTTATACACATAAGCATCAAATGTAAAAACGACTTGTTTCAGATCAGTGATGCGAAAATCTTGGGAAAGTTGCGAAATCTTAATTGCGCATTTTCTTTAGCATTAGATCATGTGAACTTGATATTATTACAGATTATAAGTATATACATAAAATTTTTATTTTAATTGAGTATAACTGTATCTTAAGTTTCGATATATTGTTTGATTTATTATCATCCTTTATGATTAACCCCTAATCGTCGAGCCCGATATAATTACGGGGAATTTGTTCAGGAATATATCGGACGTAATGATTACAGGGTTAAGTAAAAATATTTGTTTTTGTAGGGTGTCCATTGCTAAAATTTCCATGATCATCATTGAATTGTAGGATGGTCTGATTTATCTTTATTATTATAATTTAATTAACTTTTCATTCATAATCAGATATGACTGCAAAATTAGTTATACTGCAAAATTGTTAACATAATAATGCGGTACAAATATAGTTGTATAATAATGATTAAATCCATTAATTAATAATAACCACTTTTTATACAAATTTGTTAGGGGCTGTCTATAAATGACGTCACACTTTTTTGCAGTATTTTTGGCCACCTCCCCCCTTTTGTCACAAAGTGTCACACTTCACCATGCCCTCCGACCCCCTCTAGTCACGTGCCACGCTATATTACATAAATATATACTTGTAGTTCAGAAATAAAGCACTGCGTTATAGAATTTTAAATTTTATTTTTAAATTTTAACTACGCGTTTTGAGGACATTTGTGAACATAACAATAAAAATGACCCTTGTACTTATTTTGTATAAAATACGATTAAGGTTTACAATAAAAACATAATTAATATGAAATAGTAATAAATTATTAATATGAATGAGCAATTGAAAACAGTAGTATTTTGGAATTTGAAATGGAATTTAATATATTTGGATTTAAATCTTATCTTTTCTTTATGTACTCAAAATCACTTCAAAATTTAATCTGCTGATTTTAAATACTTTTATTTTAACCAAAATGTGTGATGTCACATTTCTCCTTAACCCCTCCCACCCCCTTGTCACTAATTGTCACAATTTCACGAACACTCCTCCCCTCCTCCAAGCGTGGCATCATTTGTGAACGGCCCCTTAACGAAAATATTACTTACATATTCGACATAGTTTAGCATAGTACGAAAAAAGACGATAGCGCGATAAAACAAAAACAAACTAAAATCTTCCATCACGAGAAAATTCTAGCCAAAGACAGAAACAAAAATCGCTTCATTTCACTGCTTAAAACAAACTTCAAGCATTCAGAAGAAAACACTGGTCATAATTGTTACCTCAGCCATTTCGAGAGCCAAAACCTTTGAAAATGTAGTATTGTCGGATGAGACATGGATTTTCTCGTGATCATGACAAGCTTGGGATATCACCACAAAAATCTCTTTTTCCAAAAACCAAGAGGAGGTCACATCGAAACCAAGTGTTTTTCAACCACGACATACAACTACAATTACAACAATATCCTTTTCACTCACGCAATCAGGGGATACAATACACCACCGCTCATTTTGTCATTGAAAGTCAAAGTTTTGTAATACTTTAGAAAAACATGACCAACTTAAGGAAATAGCCTGTGTATTCAATAAGCTACAGCCAAACTGTCAGGAAATCATCAAGGCTGGAGACAAATTCATTATTGCACTATACAGTGCATGCATAGACACTACACAGACATTGAACACCTTGAGATTCCAGTTATTTGCTAAATCTGCTACTAGAAGTAAACTTCATCTTGCAAGGCTATCACCAACGCAAGAGACTACGCAACATCATTTCCGATGATGTTATCATTAGGTACAAGCTTGGCTAGGAACCAACATCCTCCCAAAGAATGGGATTCGGTTCGCAGGTCTCACTCTCTTTCTAGCAGTTTAAATGTGCCAAAATCAGTACCCGAATCCTTGCAGCATCTTGTCTTATGTAGCTGTATAAAAAGGTGCAGCAAGGTCCAAATATCAGGACTCAAATACTCGGCAAATTTCAAAAACTGTAACGGGGTAAACTGTGAAAATGTGGACGACATTATTTACCCAGAAGAAGAGGAGGATGATGAAACTTTGCCTAGGAAACTATCGAAAAAAAAAACACAAACGACGATGACTTTGAGAACCATGTTGATGATGTCGCAACAAGCTCAAAGAAGATCAAAGCTGTATAAAAACAAGTTACCTGCTCCTTTGCTCTCAAGCGGAGATTGGGGGACAAAACCCATCAACCTGCAAGTGCTCCAGAAGTTATTAAATATGTTAAAAATGTTACCGAAAGTCTTTTACCGTAACGCTTACTTACATTCATGGAAATACCTACTATTAATGTTCTCCCCATAAGTTCTCAATGCAAAAAAAAGTTGTCATTTTTTTTACAATGTTACCTTTCTAATTAACCGTTATTGCTATCATGTAAATACCTGTAATATAAAAGAGGATAAAATGAATAAAAAATGGTGTAAAAAGTTGGTTTTTGCAATGTTCCACAAAATTAGAAAAAAGTATCTTTCAAAAAGCTGTAGCGCACTTAATAATAGGTTTAGAAAAACGTTTTTATTATGAAATTGGTAGCGAATTTAATGCTCTTTCTTTTTACAATTAAGTGTGATACACAAAAAATTAAAATGTTTAAATTAACGCAAAAAACTGAAAAATGTTCGAAAATTTCGTGGTTTTTTTGTCTCCACAAAGATTAGCCTCGAGATATTTCGTTGGAAAACAATTAATTCCTGTTATTATCATCCCCATAAACACTTTTAAAACATAAAATTTTCTAGCAGAATTTTTGCATCTATTTCTGACAGTTTGACTGGACTAATTAGTAATATTAACAGTTTAATCACAAAAGAAAATGACAGTTAGTCAATATAGGTAAAATGATACGTTTCATCAAAATAGTAACATTTCATGTAATTGTCACGCGTTTTATTCACTGTTAAAGAATAATTTCTTTCTTGGCAGGATATAAGATTTTTTACACCTCATTCGGATTTTAAAATTGTTTAACATAGTTCTAATATATTGAAGAAAATAGTTATAACTGGAGAAAATATTAATTTTTTTTTATACTGTGCATTTTTGAATATTCTATAGAAATAAACTATGTTGAAAATAGCATGAAGTATTTTAAATAATACTTTTTTAGAAAATACCTACTTTACGAGTCATTTGGGAATAATGTAATTCTTGAAAATTAAAATATGAAATGCATAAAATGTAAAGAGAAAATTCTTCTTTAACTATGGATTTTTTTAATAGCAAAAAAGAAATCAAATTATACTGAGAAGAAGTGTATTCATTAAATAAAATTCATAAGAAGAAAAATAAATTTCGAAACAGACGACAAATAATTATTTTCAATATAATAATTTTCCAAAATAATTTCACAGGTATTATTAATTGAAGATGTATTTTTTGTTGGTTGAATTATTTTGAGAGTTCGTAGTAATGATAAGAAAACATCTAAACTAAAGATACTAAAATAGAAGTTTTGAAGGTGTTTTTGGATGTCATTTGTGAGGATGCTGTACATAAAAAAAAAATTAAATCAACTATTTAAAGATAATTAAATAATGAAACTTCGTACCGATCAACATAAAATAAAAAGAACACACTGACACGTTTCGGTCTGGAAACTTTAACACCCCGTCATCAGCCAATGTAATCACGTGTCTGTCTTGTTCCCTTACGGACACGTGTTTGCATTTTCTGGTGAGGGCTGTTAGAATTCCCACCCGAAACGCGTCTGCGTGTTGTTTTGATTTTACGGCGATTTATACAAAGTTTCGAGTTTCACCTGTGACTTTGTCCATTTGCGGACAAGTGCTTACATTGTTTGGTGATGGGCTGTTAAAATTTCCAACGAGTCTGTGTGTTCCTTTAATTTTATGGTGAATCACAAAAATAGTTTTATTATTTTATTGTGATTTATGTCCAGTTTTTCGGTATTCTTCACCAGTTAAAGATAAATCATTATTATTTTTTAAATTTCTTCATATCTTCTATTTAAGTATCTTTCCTGCCTGTAGTTTTTTTAAGTTTAATGATCAGCAGTAAAATGCCTTTTTTATTTTCTGTATACATAGGCACTTTTGATTTTCTGAGACTTCTTATTGAATCCTTTCTTAATGATTTCTGATAATAAGGGAAATTTTCCTGGATTCGGGATACACTCAGCAATATAACGAAATTATGTTGAATTTTTATATATGCGTATTTGTAATGCGTAACTTTCTACTAATTTTGAAATCATTTCAGTATTTTTTACATTATGGAAATACACGACATTAAGTCGTGTAAATTTTTTATTAACTTCACGTTGGTGAAGTTGTATTAATACCCGGAACTTTTCAAATAGGCGATAATTAAATGCTATTGAAATATTAGATAGAGAATGCACAATTAAGCTTGTGTCCTAATCATTAGCTTTTTTCATTGTCTTAATGTTTTTCGTTTAGTATAATTTTTAAGGATTTCTAACTTGAAAACTAACTGATGTGTTTAATAAAGATTTCACCATGGAAAAAAATTACAATATTATAATATTAAAAGATTTCTGCGAATTAGAGAAGTTTTGATTACTACAAATATTCACAAAAATATAATAAACATAACAATTAAATATTAAAGCGTTTAAATTGTATACTTCCGTAGCATTTTTTTGTAAGTATGAATTTGTGTAATGTAATATTTAAGCAGAGAATTTTTTCTTAGGGAATATAAACATATATAAGTACATTTTATATCTTTATTTTAAAAGAAAAAATCTTTCAGTTTCAGTTAATTATCTCTCTAAAAGTAAAATGCAAACATTCACACATACATCTTTAAGAATAAATATAAGAATAACATAATATAATGAAACAACAAAAGAAATAATTGAGTTTCATAATTATCAAAATATTGATTGTTTTCTTATTGGTGAATAATGTAGTGATATAAGTCAAATTGATGTCAGTTTTAAATAAAGATTCAATTTTAAGAACGAATTTAGATTCAAAATTACCAAAATATTGATTGTTTTCTTATGGGTGAAATACATAGAAATGAAAATTAAATGTATATTAGTTTCAAATACACATTCAAACAAACCCACCTTCATCTTTAAGAATGAATTGAATTTCAAAGTTATCATAATATTTATTGTTGAAATATGGAGAATTTATGGGCGAAAAATATAGTGATAAAATTAATGGATTAAATATCAAATACACAACAATAAAGCTATTTTTATTCTTCAAAATTTCACAAGAAGAATCTGAATTTCCATAAGAACATCACAGTATTTCAATGGTTTAAACTTTATACTTAAATAAATAAACTATATGATTCAATTCCAATTTTATCTCAACCTGAGACGTTAAGCGGGACATATATTTTTATTTAATAATTTCACAGATCTTCTGAAGCAAAAAACGCTGAATATCAGAGATATAAATAAAATAAATAGGACTTGAAATGCGTATATATTACACTTAAATTAATAGTATTCCTGCGATAAAAAGAAAGTTTAATGGGGTTCATAGTGACAACCTATATGATTTTATGTTTTGATATATGTATTGTATAAGTTTAAGAAAAATATAAACGAAAAACTAATAAATATATTTTTTTTAATCGAAGAATTCTTTTTTATGCGTTTTATGATGCACAAAATCTATCAAATTACTTCATAGGATAAATTTCGCAGTTTAAGAAGATTTGTATCGTACATGGGATTTGCACAACTTAGGGATTAAGGGATTTGCATAACTTTACATTACTTTCAAAATATGACATAAAGCCGCTTCTTATATATGTTACGACGTTTTGAAAGTTGGTTGTAAAATGTAAAAAGTTTTTCAAAGTGGCACACACTCAGAAATGAATACTCAGATTTCACGAAATTTTCTTTGTTTTTGACGATACCGTTTCGTGGGAAATGCTCCGAGCGAATATTTCATCAAATTGAGGAAATTAATTTCCTCTCTTCCTTGACGGTATAAATTTCGTCAAAAGTGGTCTGGTAGGACCATCTATCGAAAAGTTTGGAAGTTCCGGTATTTATTGACAAAGGGAAGAAAAAATTCATTTCTCGTTTCCCTAGGAGTGATTCAAACCGACTGCCTTTGGCGCGCAAATCCGTTGCTCTTCCGACCTCGCTATTGGTGATTCGTAGAGATGCGGTTTTAGATCGATCTAAAGAATTCTGCTGCGTGTTTATATTTTCATAAGGTAGATTGTAATTTTATCGGTGCTGCTATAATTTCTGAAAGTTTCAAGTAAGGCTAATTTATTATTAAGGTTTTCACATGGTCAATGAATAATTAGAATATGGCTTGATTAAATAATTTATTAGTGAAATTTTCTTTGCTCAATGAATGATTAAAATATAGTCTGGTTAATTTGTTGCTCACAAATAACGAATTCTGAAGTGCAAATTGCGCGAGATTTCATCGCTGTGTAGGTGGATAACATTTTAACATTTTGCTGTTTATAAAGGGGAGAGGGATCAATAATGTTATTTTTAATTTGATTGAAAACAGAATATACTTCTTAAACGAATTTTAAAAAAGATATCCTGGAAGTTTGAAATTTTATTGACCAAATTTTCTTTTTGAATGGTTTTGAAGAACACAGGAAATTTATTCTTTTCGAATTAAAACATAATGAACAACAACATATAAATAAATAAATAAATAAAATAATAAGCATTCCTAAAATTTTTAACAGCTAAAAAAATAACTAATGAAAAAACAAAAATTGCCCATATTTCAGTATTTTCTGAAAAGCGCTAAATAGTGCTGTTTTAAAATAAATTATTACAGAACTAACATAAACAAGCAAATGTCTGCTTGTTAAAATCGCAAGATTTGAGGAGGTACAGCAACAGTTTCCTTAAAATGCATTGAGTCTGACCGTGATTGAGGTAAAACTTTCGTCAAATATTTGACAGTTTACGTTTTGTAAAAACTCACGTGATGTTGATAGGAAATGATCGTCAAAAACGACGAAATGCGCAAGGATTGCTCAATTTTCAAAAATGAGAGTTTTATTTCTGAGAGTGTACAAATAAATATATATTTATCTTTTTTCATTCAAAGTCTTCCGTGATACTTCAGTTATAAACAAATAAAGACTAGAATCGCAGATCATATACTTTAAACTACTTTTTTCCTTACTCTTTAGAGATAAAATAATATTTCCTATATGGCTGTTCTTAAACAAATGCTAATATTTGAAGTAAATGAAGTTAACAGTTTTTAAAATCCAATGTATAATAGAAACATGTTTTTATTTTCTCTATTATTTCTTTGTTGGTCAGAAGTACTTTTTTTCACTTTCCATTAGTATTCAATATTACTGACAATAGATAAAAAAAAAAGGACTTACATACAAAAGGAGCCATTGGTCACTATTAACGACAAAGACATAAAACAAGCTTGAAAGAATAATACTAATAATAAAAACATACAATCGCAAAGAAAATGGAAATTCATGAACTTGTATCTTTTACAGTTTAACACTTTTACTTAAAAAATGCACGGATATTTTAAAAAGATCCCAGTTATCATTAAAATTGTGTATAATTGAATTACACAAAATAGCATGACTTTGTTATGCATCTCTTTGTCTTGTTTCACTTATTTTGAAAAATATTTCCGACATATTTGAATAACGTAAAATATAAATGAATAATCTATGAAATTAATTACATCTATTAAAAAATACATAAATATAATAATATAAATAATATAAATACTCCAAATAATAATCCATATAAGTAAATTTTGTATAAAATTAATCTATAAAAATATTGCTCTTCAAAATAATTTTATTTTTTTTAAATCAATGTCTCAGAGCAAAAAGTTTGTTACATAAATACAAAAAATCACTCATTTCTTCTAATCTCATAAAATGTTTTTAATTAGCTATTAATATTATGGAAAGTTAGGTATATAACATTCATATTCTCTATATTTATCACTACGTAATATACCGTATACTACCCAACGATAACTTCCGGATACGGTACAAATCCCATCAGTTGACATTCTATAAGTTAATTTAAAAACTTTGTAAATTTATTTTGATTTTATCAAAACTTATAAATGAAATATCTAAAGTAATCCTGAAAATTTATAAATTTTATGATGTATTTGTAATATATTTTACGACTTAAATTCACATACATTAATAAAAGACTAAAAGAAAAAAAAATAAATTAAATTAAATTAAACATTAACATAATTACACACTTCATATTGTAATTTTAATTTAAAAATCGTACAGTCTAAATTAAGAAAATAATTTAATTTGTTAGTTTGTATTTTATATCTCTTTTTTATCACGTTAAAATTATTTCCTTTGAAATGTTTTATTTTTTGTAGTCAATATTAGCGGTATTTAGTATTACTAGTATTTACGGTTATTCCGTACTCTATTTTACATGCACATTTATAAAAAATAATTTCCTGTGAGTTAAAAGAAAAATGTATTACACAACTCAAAATACCTTTGACTTTGCTTACTTATGCTGCTAGGAACTTTCATATCTTTCATTAAATCACAAACAACATAAAAAAAATTGAAATCTATAATTAGGTAGTTAATTGGAACAGTCCAAGAATCATTAGTTCGTTGAATTATTCGTTTCTGAGTGCCTTAAGCCAGGGTTCGTACGGGTCCTTGAATTTCCAGACTAAGAAATTATTCGGTACCAGTATTTTCTTATAGAAAACCTCTGCTTAAATAAAGCAAAATTTCGCGCATTTAAACTAGATTTATTTTTCGATAAAAAAGTACTGATACTTGGCCTTGAAAATAATGGTACACGTACGAACCCTGCTTTAAGCTTATTTATTTTTTTAAATAATTATCTATAAATCTCCTGGTGAATAATATTATATTACGTTTATCATTAGAAAAATAATAAACTATTTACAATATTCAAATATGCAGTTGGGGACGTAAAAATATACAGCTATATACATTTTTTCCTCAAAACTTTTAGTTCAGTAAATTAAAAATTTAGAAATTTTATTTTCAGTGAATGATTAGTGGGTTTTAGACAATATTCTGTATTTAAATCATCAAGTGTAGTTGTACTTTGCTAGTAGAAACATAATGTAATAAATTTAAAATAAAAATCATAATAGAACGTAATAATCATGTTATTCATAAAGGTTCTGTCTAATTTGCAATACACTAATAAAATTGCTTTACATACAGTAGATTCTCTATAGTATTTAAAAGAAGAAAGAAAAATCATGTGTCCTGCATAGACTACGAAACATATTGAAAATTGTCCAAAATAATGCAAGGAATCTCCATTTATAAGATGAAGTATGGTGTAATTGAACCATTTGAAAAGCATAACACATTTAAAAACCCAATTTCATCTGTTCTCATCTATAGTCAGAAAATTATCCAAATTTTTTGAGCAGTCCTGTATATGATATGCAATTTGTATTTATTCTCTACATGCATGGGAAAATTTAGTTAAGCTAGGAAATACTTATCACAATTAAAATTACCCTTAAGCAATTCCTTCTACTAAGTAGAATGATACGTGAATTCTTTAGTGCAGCCCTGCATGCAAGGTATAGAATTTTTACACAACGGGTAACATGCAAAAAATAAATTTAATTTAAAAACGTATACCGGAACTGAAAACCCACGTCCAGTAATTATTGCTCTAAGACAGTGCTGCAATTGATTTGTTTAGTATGACACTGTAAATTAAAGATCAACACTATAAACGCCATATTCTATAGTAATAATCTTGTAGTGAAATACAGTGTTTTACATCAATTTCAATAGATTTTAAAAAGCGTTATGCCATTAAAATACCCTGCGAACGATTTTTCACCATTAGCCATAATGTTACGTAATTGTTTTGAGTGCCCCTGTAAATGAAATAGTAATGCTACACACTTTATATTCAATACTGAACATTCCATGGTAAACATCTTTAATCAATTGCATAAAAATCCGAGCATATTTTGGAAAGTGATAAAAAGAGCTGTAAACAAAGTTTTTGAAATTTTGGTAATATTTTGGAGAAGTCTTAATAGATGCATAGATAAGTAGTAATTGTGGATTCCAAGAAATGCACGATTTGGTTTTCGCTTTTCAAAGATATTTTGATTGCTTTAATATACAAGTATTATCAGCGGGGAAGACGGAGGAAACGAGTACTCTCGATTAAAATTAGATTTGTGTTCACCTCGATAAAACAATAAATTCTGTATTTTTGCTATAAACCATTTTATTTTATTAGGAAATACATTTACAGGACCGGCAATATAAAAACTAATAACATATTTATAACTTTTACATTACTTACGTATTTACAAGGAAATGGCGTCCTTTCAAACTACATTTTTAGTTGGGCTCTGATTGGTTGAATCATGTATATTTTCTCCTATTGGGAATTTCTAGAAAATTCCTTCAGGCTCTGAAATCCATTTTTTTAAATCATGCAAATGTCGGAAATAATTCGCCAAATATCTCTAACTTTTAACGAAATAATGCTAATGTTGCGACTTATCGTTTACTGCCAACTATTCAACATCTTAATAATCGATTCAATCTTCTTACCCGCTGAAATATATTGAGCCGTAGTGACCCCAAAATGACCACTAATCGAATTATCTAGAACATGTGATCCATTCCAGTTGAATTTTCGTACCTCTGAAACGCTAAAATATAAAATTTAGTCAAAATCTATTAAGCCGTTAATAGATAACAGCCGCATCTATTATTTAGATAAAATTTGCATGTGTTCTACAATCTATGGTTCTACATGGTTCTACAATCTATGGTTCACAATGGTTCTACAATCTATGTAGGATTTTGACCTCCCTCAATATACTTCTCTAGACCTTCCGAGGTCTGGCCTTTACTTTATAATTTATAATTTGGTTTTCTGCAAGATCGTTCTCTATCTCTTTTATCCAACTCTTCCTGGGTCTACCAATACTTGTTTTCCCAGTTAAATTACCACTATAAATCTTCTTTGTGCTTCGCTCATCCCTCATTCTGAGATTAGATGGCCTAACCATTGCATTCTTCTTATTTTTATAGCATTTATTATATCTTTTTCATTATATAACTGTTCTAACTCCATATTTGTCCTTATACGCCATGTATTGTCTTCTTTAATAGGTCTAAAAATTTGCCTTAGGATCTACCTTTCCCAAGTGATAAGTAGCTTTTCATCTCTTTGTGTAGTGATCCAGGTCTCACTACTATAAATTACTATTCGTTTTATAACAGTTTTATAAATTTTACGTTTGGATATTCGAGATATTAGAGATGATTTTAGAATATTTCGAAGAGAAAAATAGCGTCTATTTCCTGCTGCAAGTCGGGTTTTAATCTCAGCTTCTTCCATATTGCATGTATATATATATATATATATATATATATATATATATATATATATATATATATTAAATCTTTAACTAACTTCATTTTTTATAATAATTATATCTTGCAAGATAACACATTATATTTACAACACATCGATATACCACAAGGTGGTGAACATCCAGTTTATTATCAGACTTATATTTATATCACTATGAACGTACTTTTACTAATAATAATCTACATTTATATCGTTATATTGATGACAGAATTTTAATTTCCACTGATCAAACTAAAATGTCTCAATTTCCAGTAGATTATCCCACTAATTTGGAATTAACGGAAAACTTCTTATACAATCAACTTCTTAGATCTTAAAATTACAATAAAATACAACAAAACAAAAACAGATCTATATAATAAACGTAAAGAATTTAAATTCAAAGTTGATACATTTGCAAATTTTAAATCTAGTCTTCATAATTATGTATATCGAAATATAATACTTAACCATTTATATAGAATAAAATGTTTATGTTCTTCTCCTCTAAATAATAATAATATTAAAAAACTAATTTATGATGCATTAAATCATGGTTTAAAAAAAAATCATATATTCTTTAATATATAATTAGTACTTACATGATCTTTTTAAAAAACAAATTAACACATGCGTAAACAAAATTACAAAACAACTTATAAAATAAGAAAATATTTATAAAAAAATAAAAAAATGTAAAATAATAATAAAAAAAATATTATAGGACGGTTGGGTGGGTAGATGTTAGAGTACGGAGGAGGGTGGTGTTGTCTGGATAATACGCAATGATTAATTTCTTTAAAAAAATTGATAGGGAATTTTAATTATAACTACTCTGCTAATACACATTTTATATGGAGGTTGATTCGATATTATGTATATATGATGACGTTATATTAATATTTCAATTCGTATTAAATTTATTTAGCTTAATTAATATTTAATCAAGTTAACAATTAACTTGTTTTTAATTTTTAGTATTCTCGAGACAATATCATATTAATTTCTAATAGTATACCATCTATATGGAGAATAATATGCATAATAAATTTATTTGATATAACTAATGTTATTACAGTTTGTATTAAAATTGGGTTATTAGTTTTTTATTAGTCCTCTATACTTTTAAATATTGTTTAATTTTGAACTTAGTATTAAATGATTAATTATCGGTTTTATGTGAATATTAATCCCAAATTCATATTCTTTAGTTTTTTATGGTTAATATGAAAATAAACCACACAATTCATTTGTTATTATTAGGCAATTGGGAACTGAAGATTCTGACAAAATTCTATAAACATCCATTTTTTTTCCTTTCAGTTCATTTTATTAATTAATTATTTTTTATATTTAAAAGTATTTCTTATATTTTTTTATATTTTTATTATATATAATTTTTTATGTATAATTTATTTAGTGTTATAGCATATTGCTATATTATATTATCTAATTTATAAAATTATTTAAATAGATTAATTGGGTATGGTACTAGAATATATTGTAATCATTCTATTAACATTTGTATTTATTTACTATTTATATGAATAATGACATATAATATGGTATTTTTATATTAGGATTTCGTGGGGTAAGTTGGCAGTCGGCAGTAGGCAGTTGGTATATTTTGAAAGAATTAGCTTTTAATAGCTTAATCTTATGACTTTTTGTTCATAATAGTTTCAAGTTATTATACTAGATGGCAGCACCAAAATTTAATTTGAATTCTGTCTGTTGCTTTGATTAGAGTAATAATTTCAATTTTTAACACATGGTGGTGCTTAATGCTAGTTATCTGCGATATTGTAAACTAATAGTTTTGGTATTTTTTACTTTTTTTAAGCAATATAAAACTTTAAAACTGTTAATAGGTATTTTAAGAATTTATTATGTAATTATTTTCTATTTATATCATTTTAATTGCATTTATCACGGTATTTCAAAATAGATAAACTGTATCCATTAGGTTTTAAAATCTGTGTTAACTTAACTGTAAAAGTAACCTTAAACTTATCGAGCTTTTGGATACCATGTGAAGGAGTGTATTTCGATAAAAAAAAAAAAAACTGGGATTTTATTAGGTATGTTGTGTAATATTACTATTTTTCCTTGCTATAAATTAAATATTTAAAAGGTTTTATTGATTTTTACATTTCATAACATTTAATATTGTTCTGTTTTCATCTTGAAAATATTCTCTTGGTTATTTTAGTCGTTTGAGTACAGGGAAAAAAAATCAGCTTTTAGCTTTTTTTCTCACAGAAAACAACTAATTTGCTTATATAATTGAATTTTGTACTCTTGATAACGTAATTCAATATATAAGCTTTTCAATTATTTTTATCAAAATCCATATTCTTCTTTTTTTCTTCCATATTAATTCTTGTTATATAGTACAAGGGAATTTATTTTACACATAGCAGCTTGTATATTATGTTTTTGGTATCCATTCAGTGTGTTTGGGGAAACTGTATTGTTTTCAATTCATTCATACTAACACAATTTTTGTTGGTGGTTGGTAATGTTTAATTAATAGTTATATATATAATTATCCTGTGATCAAAAAATGAGTATACATTTGAAAAATTGATAATTCACGGAATAATGTAGGTAGAGAGGTAAAAATAGATACACATGCTTGGAATAACATGGAGTTTTATTGTAACCACAAAAAAAATGGAAAAATTACCAACAGATGGCACTGTACAGCAAAACGCTAGTGTCGCTGCCTGAGAATCGTGTATAAAAGGAGCTGTAATGAGAGAGAGAATCAGATGCACTAGAATTTGCAGCATGTTGACGTTACAAGAAAAGGCAATGTTAGTGTAGCTCTACTATCAAAATGGGGAATCTGCTACTGCAGCCTTACGATTCTATCGCCACAGGACGGGTATTCGAACGGGTAAATGTCCTATGACAATTGCAGCTGTGAAGAGAATGATTTCAAAGTTCGAAGCCACGGGTTGTTTAGACGATGGACCCCGTAGTTCCCGAACGAACACAAGTGCTAATGTTGTTCAGATTGTTCAGAAAGAAATGGAGATTATAGCGGGTTCGTCTACGCACGGGGAATTGAGCGCTTGTGAAGGCGCACGTCGCACTGGTGTTCCATACACTACTGTTTGGGTAGCACTAAGGCGTACACACCTATGTTATCCGTACAAATCCAGCGTCATTATGAACTGTTACCTAGCGATTTTGTGAAGCAGAGAGTACTTGCGGTGTGGGCGTTTCAAAAGATGACCGAAGATGACGATTGGTTGTCTAACGTGTTCTGGACGAACGAAGCCCATTTCACACTCCAATTGCCTGTGAAGACCCACAACTGCGGAATTTTGGCTACCGAAAATCCTAGAACTTTCGTGCAAACTCCATTGCACAACGAGAAAGTCACGGTGTGGTGTGGATTTACCAAATGTACTGTTATCGGGTCTTTTTTCTTCCAGGGAATACGTGATTCTGGTTTTGTAACTGTTAGTGTGGCTGGTGAGAAGAACGCTGATATGTTACAGAATCACATCATCCCTAGCCTGGGTGATAAACACCTGCTGGAAAGTACGATTTTTATGCAGGATGGCGCTCCAACCCATACTGCTAGACATGTGAAAGACCTCTTGCGTACGTCGTTGTGTGATGATTGTGTGCGGAGCCGCCATTTTGCTCATGCTTGGCTTCCCAGGTCACCAGATCTCAGCCCGTTGTCTGTGGGATTACATGAAGTCGCAATCTACCGCGATCGACCGACATCAATAGGGATGCTAAAAGACAACATCCAGCTCCAATTTCTCACCGTAAATACAGATATAGTGCACAGTGCTGTGCAAAACATTGTGCCTCGAGTACTACAGCTATTGTTGAGGGATAGCTGTGGACATGTTAAGTTTAAACTTTTTATATGATTACAACAAAACCCCATGTCATTCGAAGCATGTTTGTGAATTAGTTCCTCTCTATCTACATTATTTCCTGAATTATTAATTTTTCAAATGTATACTTATTTTCTGATCATCCTGTATCTCTATATATATACGTACACAGAGATGCAAGATTTGCTCGTACTATGATGTGTGATTAAAGTTTATTATAATTAAAGTTACTGTTTTTCTCATTGAATTTAGTTTGAAGATTTATAAATGTGTTACACATTGTAAAAATAGCAAATGTCCCTTAATCCACAAAAATGTATTATAACCACGTACGAAAATCTGCAATAACTTCTTCCGAGTTACCCAGGATTGGGAAATATTTTTTTTTTTTTTTATTAGAAACCTCTGTTGCGATAACTTCCAGATTTAAAGATTCATTTATAAAAACGATATTTATTTAGTAGCTACAAAAAAGCCTATTGAAAGAAAAGAGAGAAGACATATTGCCATATACAAGTAAAATGCAATTTCACGTACAAATTTTTAAGTGCGGTAAAACACACTACAAAAATAAATAAATAAATAAAACGTGGAAATAAATATCACAAATCAGTTAATAAACCTAAAATAGAGGGTGTCTCACTTCAAAACAACTTCGAACATTGATTCATATATTTAAGAAAAATAAAAGGATTTTTGAATTATTTTCAAATTTACCATTTTTATGTGAAATGTAACAACATTATGAAAATTTGGTAGGAGAGGGCAGAATCCACTTAATGCTGCACTAGATGTTTTATACCATTAATGTAATTGACAGAACATCGAAATATTGTCGAAAGCTCTTCAGTATCGTTTCATGATGTCATTTATTTTACATAAAACAACTTACATCTGTCGAGTTTTTTTTCCACTCATTAACGTTACTAAGTGTAAATTAAAAAAAAAACATCCTTAATAATGAATTTGTCTATGGTTATACAATATTTTTATTAGAATTAAAAACTTCATAAACTGAGAACTTTTTAAAAAATTAAATAAAGGAAACATGTTATAATATTTACTATGTATTGTTTATGTCATTAAATTAAGTTATATTTCACATGCACCCGAGTTAGACAACAAAAACTACATAAAATATCCTTCAATCTGAGCAATTATTGATTAAAAAGGAGAAAAAAACAACGTTTAAAAATGCACGGCTGAGCAAAATGCTCAGCCTTGCTTTTTCTAGCACACTGTACCTTTTTCCTTATATTGCACTGAAGAAGAATCTCCCTAGTAGATTCGAAACAGCTGTTTGCTGCTTTTCATGTATTATTTGTGAATTTTTAAATGTTGTTTTTTCTGCTTTTTAATATTGTTGCAAAAAGGCTTTTGCAATTTTTATACAATTATTGATTGTGTGTACAAACACACAGATTTCCAGAGAGTCAAACACATAAAAAGAAATTACGAGATCTTTTAAAGAAATTTCAAAACCGAATAGACATAAAGTTCAATTAGTTCATTAACTAATTTCTTTATAATTTAAATGAATATATTTTCCTAATTTATTTATCAAATGCATCTGAAAAAGGTTGGTTGTAAAAACATAACTTCTCAGGAAACTTTATTTATAAAAATATTCAGAATTAAAAAATAAAACACTTAGAAAAGCATATAACAAGACAAAAACTTTCCAAAAATTTGAAATTTAATATTTTCTCCAAAAATCAATTTAGTTTTACAAAAGCGAAGACAACATTTCTTTAGACAGCGAACTAGCAAAGTCAATTTAGTTTCTGAAGTTATTTCATTTATTTTTTTCGTTTACCAGTCAGGTGAGTTATGTAATTTTCGTATCCGCGATAAATAAAACTTGTTGGAGAACTGCACAAAGCTGAATAGTTTTTTAAATATATATATATTTAAAATTACAATTTTGAATTATGTCATGTTTTCTAAACAATCTGTAATATCGAGACGTTGTTTGAGAGAATTTTAGAACTGTGATAAATTTCAAGACTATATGGTGATTTATTTTTTAATTTTCAAAATGGGAAGAATTCAATTTATCAAGTAAGTCATTAGAATTTGTATTTTTTTATATCAAAATTAATATGCTTTGTTTTAGTTAACAATTTCATGCCTTTAGATAATGTCTACGATTAAGAAGATTAATATAAATATTTTCGATAGAAACCGCGTTTTTTTATTTGCATGAAAGTTAATTATGCTGGATTTTGTGTATAGTTTAATATATATCAAATGAGTCATTACTTTTTTTAGGCGTATTATTGTGCTATAGGCCAGTTTCTCTCAACCGTTGTTTCGTGGGAAACTTATGTATCGAGAGATGGCCGTAGGTGTACCGCTAAAATTCTCATTCAGGATTCCTTGAGATTTTACGTAGTAATTGAAGTATACTTACTTAGAACATGCAATTCATATCATACAAATTATATTAAAGTTTAGGGGCATACAATCGAATTTCTTGGAAGTTTGTTACAGCGTCTACATACTCTATATAAGAATGTGTGGATTAATTTTAAAAAAGGATTGCACGTCTTCATATAAATTTATATATTCGAAGGAAATTATGCGTCTGAATGCAGTGTCGACACAGTAGCTGAAGTCGGTAGAAATTCAGCTTCCGAAAATTTTTAGCTGTAGTTTTATTTTTGTATAAAATAAAAAAAAGACATAAAAACAATATTTTTACATTATTGATCCTGTCATTTAAATTAATGTAGTAACTAATAATAGGATTAGTTATTTAATGTAGGATAAAGTTAGGTAATTCATACTTTAGATGATATATATTGAGAGTTAAGGTCATGAAAACAAATAAACAATTCTTTATAAATATCATAATCCCACCCACTCCAATTTACTCCAAATCACGTAGTAATGCTGAAAACCTCCGATCAATGTGTGAGCTCTATTAAATACAGTTTTTTTTTACTGGTTAACAGTTCGGCAGAAGTTTCAACAAAACCTGAAAAAGTATTTTCGCAAAAACATAGATTTTGCAATGAAACCTCTTTAAAAAGTTCACAAATTTAGAAAATATATATCCAAGTCTTTATTTTGGAAATGTTCAGAATTAGATGGAATAAAAATATTACGCTTTTAATGTTCTTTTTAAATAAATATCATCGTAAATGCAAACAAAAACCTTCTTAAACGTAACACAAATGAAACAATATTATAGGTTTCAAAACCAGTTTTCAAGACCAACAATTTATATTAATAAAATAAAGTTTATGTCCGCGCGTGTGTGTGTTTCTTTATTTTATAAATATGGTATGCAAATCCATCGGATTTAGAGGTTTGAAAATTTGGTTAGAGATGGACAAATACACTCATGTCCAAAATTAAAGTCACAAACATAAAATCTGTGAAAATTGATGAACTATTCCCTTTGTTGCCACGAAATTTGTCACAGAGGTATATTACAATGGGAGAAAGAATATAGCAACATAACAATATGGAAAATATTTTAATTGTGAGTGAAGAAAAGGGGTATATCAAAAAGTGTTATAAATCATAAATTATACAACTTTTATCTCGGAAAAAAGTCTGTCTAATATGGAGTGTGACCACCGTGAACTGCTATACAAGCTTCACAACGAGCTCTCATATTATTTATGAGGGTGCCAATAAATGTTTGTGGCAACAAAGCTCATTCTTCCAAAAGCGCGGCTTTTACCTCTTGGAGGGTGCTGTGAGGTGGGTTACGCTGTGAAATGTCTCTTCCTAGACCATTACAAACATGTTCAATAGGATTGAGGTCCTGAGACCTCGAGGGCCAATTCATTCGGCGACTATCTTCTTCTCCAAGTAAATCATCAACAATTTGAGATCTGTGCGGCTTCGCATTATCGTCCATAAACATGACATCCGGGCGTTCAGTACCACGAACAGCTTCACATAGGCTTCAAGGACCTTATGCCTATAGAGATGTATCCGCATCGCAGACGTGTACTATTGCCCAACATTTTGCAGCCCCAGACAAGGATTCCGTTGCCACGAAATCTGTCAATTTATTTTACGTAGGACAGATGATAGCGAGCTCCACGTTCTCTCCAGATTAAGATTCGACGAGAATCACTCTGCGTGGTGAATTTCAACTCATCACTAAAAAGAACACGCCGATATTCTTGTAGTGTCCAAGACGGATGTCTTCGGCTCCGCAACAACCAGCTCTCCTGTTGGTTTCATTGAAAAGGACACACGACTGGCCGCCGGCCGTTAGGGATCAGGTCCTTGAAGCCTATGTGAGGTTGATCCGGGGTGCTGTAGTCCCGGACTTTATGTTTATGGTTGATAATACGAAGCCACACAGAGCTCACATTGCTGATGATATTCTTGAAGAAGAAAATATTGGCTGTTTGAATTAGCCCTCTAGGTCTCCGGACCTAAATCCTACTGAACATGTTTAGGATGGTCTAAGAAGAGCCACTGGACTGCGTAACCCTCATCCCAGGACCCGCCAGGAGTTGAAAGTCGCGCTTTTGGAAGAATGGTCTTTGTTGCCACAAACATTTATTGACACCCTCATAAACAGTAGTGAAGTATAAGAGCACGTTGTGATGTTTGTATAGCTATGCATGTGCATAAAGGTCACACCCAATATTAGACAGACTTTTCGCGCGATAAATGCTTTATATCTTTTTGATATATCCTGTTTCTTCATTCACAATTAAAATATTTTTCATATTGTTATGTTGCTATATTATTTCTCCCATTGCAATATATCTCTGTTCCAAATTTCTTAGCAGCACAGTGAATAGTTCATCAGATTTCACAGATTTTATGTTTGTGACCTTAATTTTGGAAATGAGTGTAGTTTCCTGAAACTCAGATTTTTTTTTTTTTTTTTTTTTTTTTTTTTTTTTAAGGTACACTCTACAAAATACGGACTAAAATACAGAAATTGTACTGGCAATCGAGACGCCAGTACTATTTCCGTATATTAACAAACAAATTCCCCCGTAAATTCCAGAAAAAAACTGATTTTTTTCTGAATCTGTATTTTTTAGCACTGAATCTGAAAATGACCTTCATTTTTTACCATCACGGTAGAATTTTTTGCAAATCGTAAATGTCAAAGGTAAAATATAGTGAAAATCTGACCCTATAAAACAGATATAAAACTCATTTTGTTTTATTTAATTTCATTTAGTTAAATAATTTATTCAATAATTTGGTTTATACTGGAATTCTTACACAGCTGAGGGATCCAATGAGGTGGGGGAGGAGGTTCAATTTTTATTTTGAACTTTTTAACTTTGAAATTTACAATTTTTGAAAAATCGTGACTTGATGGTTAAAAATGAAAGTCATTTTTGGGTTCAGTGGTAAAAAATACATAAAAATCAATTATCAGCAATTGAAAAGACAACAATCACATACATTTTATAGTATCAAATTTTCGTTATTCTTTTTTCTTTTTTTAATTTTAAAATTTACGCAAACAATCTTTACGTGATGGTAAAAAATGAAGGTCAATTCCGGATTCAGCAGTGCAGAATACATAAGAATCAATTATCAAAAGCTAAAAAACATGACATAACCCAACTTTTGCAGACTAGGGTAGTAGCATATTAAATTATGTATAATTTCGTAATAATTGAAGCTGTTACTTTTCATAATTTTTATTTTTTAAAAAAAATCTGTTTATTTTTCTTCTTATATGTTTATTAAAAACTGCATATTTAGCATTAATATTTCAGAATGATTAAAGATTTCAAATTTATATTGCAATGTTAGTTTTACTCTCAACGATTTTTTTTTTTTGTCTGACGAAATTATATCTCTAGTAAATTTGCGAATGGCTCCTAATTTGCAGCAAAAAATACACTACAACTTTAAACAGCTCTTACTCGGTCAATTTTAATCGTAGAATAACGGGACTTTTTTTTGTCTTACTTGTCAATGTTACAGGGAAATTTTACTAAATGTAACATATAGGACCGGGAACCGCATAAAAATTTAAATTTCGTAATTCTTTAAGAAATGTTTTATTGACACAAATTGCTTTTACTGTACTTCTTTACCTTATTTAAAACATTTTTGTAATTGGAACTATATGTCTATGACAAACGGTTTAAGGATTACCCATTGGGAACCTTTGAGAGGGGGCACCCTGTATAACTAGTCGAGAATCAGCCATATAGTCTACAATAAAATATACACACACAAAAATTTTTACTAACAACAAGAGTTCACCATCTCTGGTTGAACATGCTTTTTCCAGTATCCATGTTATATAAAATTTGCGTTTTCTCATTCTTTTGAAGTTTTACCTTTGTGATTGTTTCTTGTTTTTGTTTTTTTTTGCTGAATGTATGTTTTTTATGTTTTTTATCAATTCGCTTGAAAAACTAAACGAAAAAAACACCTTGCAGTTCTTCGGTTAAATAATAAATTTCGAAATTTTTTCAAGAAATTGAAATAGATAGAAAGTATACTATTTACATAAGGAATCTGAAGTTAAACATGGCACTAATATAAATATATTTATTATTTCTTTTTAGTTACACATTGTTAAACAGTAACCAAACATTTCAAAGATGCACATGCACGTATGCTTCATTTTGACAAATGTTGCATTATTACATTATGCTTAACGCATACCAACTATTTCATAAATGCTAATATGTTTCATTATTTCAAAAAAAAATTATTTATAAATACACATTTCCTTTAATGAAATATAAAACATTCATACAGAATAGTTGAGGAAAGTGGAAATGTTATTTATAATTCAAAATATGACTACTATCTTTCAAAAATTTCTGAAATAGAAAGAAAATTTTAATAATTTATCCAAATCAATTTCCAAGTAAATACGCAAAATTAATATTTTGAATTTAATGCTCACCCTTTTCTCCAACAAGAGACTTTTCTTTCTCTGTAAATAACAGCATTTTTCATTAAGTTTAAAACAAAAGAGCTTGCATTTTAACTTAAATCTAATAGTTAGTGTGTCACTGCACTGCAAAAAAAAAATCCGACCAGTTTTCCTGTAGGAATCGGAAAAATAGTTGTCCTTGTCGTACCGGAAAATTTTCTGACCCAGCTCGGAATATAATCCGTAAAAAAAGGAAATAGTCGATAAAACGGTATTTTACTGATTTTACGGATTTTATTCCGAACTGGGTCGGGAAAGTTTCTAGTACGATAAGGGCAACTATTTTTCCAATTCCTACAGGAAAACTGGTCGTATTAGTATGGGATTTTAAGGTTCTACCAATGTTCTACCAATATTATTTTTATCTTCTAGGAAAACTTCACCAAACACATTTTAGTATTTGTTATTCTGGGAGTAGGCAATTATCTCAATATAACATTCACACTTGTGTCATTTAAAAAACATTATACACTGTAAAAAAAAAAAAAAATAATAATAATAATGCCAGTTTTCCGGTAGGAGTCGGAAAAATAGTTGCCCTTATCATACCGGAATAATTTCCAACCCAGCTCGGAATAAAATCCGTAAAATACCGTTTTACTGACTATTTCCTTATTTTTACGGATTTTATTCCGAGCTGGGTCGGAAATTATTCCGGCACGATAAGGGCAACTATTTTTCCGACTCCTACCGGAAAACTGGCAGTATTTTTTTTACAGTGTAGTCTGTGTAACTTTTAATCATTGGTACACTTTTAAAAACGGAATAGAACGATTGTTGGTATTTTTAGAAAACATAAAATTGGAACAGAGTTAAATGTAATAAATAAGTTATATTAGCAGATTTTCAAAATAGATGATATGCCTCTTGGGAAGTATGGCTTACGTCCATTTTATCCGTAGTCAAAATAAGATTACCACTGGCTTTTATTGCATTGATTGTTGCTATTTTTAGAAAACATAAAATGAGAACAGAGCTAAATGTAATAAATAAGTTATATTAGCAGATTTTCAAAATATATGATATGATTGGGAAGTATGGCTTACGTCCATTTTATTCGTAGTCGAAAGAAGATTATCATTGGCTTGTATTGCATTGATCCATACAAAAATATCCTTACAAAACTAGATGAATGTCAGCAACCATATTGTCATCAACTGGAGTAAATGATATAAATTCTTTAAAAGACAGATGGTTTAACATTGTCTTTGATATTTTGTAGTATATCACTCGGTGATACGCTGCCGTCTACAGACGGCGTGCCGAAAGCAAACATTTAGAAACAACTCACGAAAAGAACAATAAAAAAGAACAAAATACCATGCGTCAGGCAAAGATTATAAAACATTTGCCAACACATTCAGAATACTTTAACAAGATTATACACTTTACTGAAATATGATGTCTAAATAAGCAATATATAAAACGCATAATATATTTGAAAACCCAATTTCTGCAATTACCATCAATAGTCGGAAAATATCCGATTTGTTTTCGGCAGCCCTGTATAGTGTCTATAGATTTGTATGTATACTACCTAGTATGCTAAAGTTAGTTCAATTAAGTGCATAGCACAGCTGAAAATACCTATTCAGCAATTTCCGTCAATAAGCGGAAATGTTCTTGGGATTTGGTGTGCAGCCCTGTATATGATCTATTGAATTTATACACACTATGTAATAAGCAAAATACTAGTTAAGTTTTGAAAAGCGTACCACAAATTAAAATGTACTTCCAGCAATAATTGTGCTTATGCAACACTGTAGTCACATTATTTTGTGTGTCCCTGTAAATGAACGGCAAAATATATGCACTCCAGATTCTACAGGAAGGGCCTTGTAGTACGCGTCAGTGATATATATATATATATATATATATATATATATATATAATTTCAATATGTTTAAAACCTTGTAATAACTTTAAAATACAAGGCAAACGGTTTTTCCACATAGACTGTAATGTAACAGAATTCGTTTGAATTCCGATATAAATGAACCGTAGATTCTAAAGACATCATTTTCAGCACTGAAGATGATATAGTAAACTCCAATGATATATTTCAATTTCATTATAATTTAATAATATTTACACGAGTTAGGGCCCACGAACAGAAGTCAGACAGATACACAGACAGAATTAACTCAATAACGTTCTTAAAGTATGTTGAAAGTGTATAAAGCATGAAATTATCTAATTTGAAAATCGTAATTAATTACATCGTCATAGCAATATATTTTCCCGTCAACATACTAACTTAACATTTTTACTTTCAGTACATTTAGCTTAAAAACATGCAAAATGTTTCTGTAGTTAATAACAATTTTACAAAATGGGAACAGATTTTTAAACCATAAAAAATATTTTAATATTTATTTTATATTAATTTGAAATTGATATTTATATCTGTTTTACTCACTGCAAGTTGAAATTCTTATACATCTTCCTTGAATATAGTCAAATTATCTAAAAAAAAATCGTTTCATGTACTATTCACTATTATCGCAAAAAATGGATTTTTTTAATACGAATATGATAATCTTTTAAAAAAATAAATACATTATAATATATATATATATTTATATTCGTGTTGTTCATTTATGTAGCTATTTCTAAAATGATAGCTATAAAACACATGCAAAACTATATACTGATTAAGGAAATGGATCTTAATAGTATACATAACGTGTCTTAAAAAAACAGATTATATTTTATATTAGCATGATATTTTATCAATATGGTCAATCAACGTTAATATTTTAAAGTTTACTGCAACAATTTAAATTTACATACTGGAATTAAAACTATCAATGTTAGATTTGTGCACTTCAAAAAACAGATCCTTAAAATACTTTCTCATTTTATTAAAACGCATTAATTTCGTTTTATTTGTGCTAAATTATCTACATATTTTTATTACATAATCAAATTCATTTGACAAAAATTATATGGTACACTTTTCTTTAAATGCATTTTCCGACTATCATGCTACGTGTAGCAAGAATTAAATAAAACTAAATTTTGTTTTAAAATGACCTGTTGGAATATTGTTGAAAGACTTTTGAATAAAAAATAAAGATAAATATTTTTTTTCACATCTCTATAATGATAGCCAAAGTCATGTGACTGTCATGAACAATTCCGGGCTAACCACTTCGTTTTTTATATGCCAGACGGACATTTTGGTATTTAATGTTAGCCAGACGCAGTTGGTAGTTCGCCAAATATTGTTTTATCGCCTTCATTTCATCTATAATATAATAGCCCTAGTCTTGAGACTATTATAAAGAATTATGGGCTGGCTCCTTCGCTTTTCATATGTAAGATTTCCCCTTTCATTAACCCCCCCCCCCTTTTTTTTTAACGAAAACTACATAAAAGTTGCCACGATCGCAAATAATTCATGGTATTTTTGTGTTATCCGTGCGCAAATCTTGCCAATAGCATTTTTTAACTCGCCTCGTCATTTAACATTTTTTATTTTTCTCGTGGTAAATTAAAACGATCATTTTATGTTTAAATTAAATATAATGGTTTATGCAATTATTGAAAGTTTTTTTTTTCCTTTTCTTTTTCTTAAAGAAATAAGTGAAAGCCATAAAGTTTTAAATTAAAGTTTCGTATTGATTTATTTGGTATATTAATTAAAGTTTTCGTAAAATGAGTGAAAGCATTATATTTTAAATGAAATTAATGAAATACGAAAAAATGCGACAGGAACAATGTTTTGCGATTTATCACCTGTGCCCGCGGCTAACATAAAAGCACCGGGTTCTTGATTTATCTATCAGAGTCTTTCATTTGCGGAAGGATTGAAAAAGTAATTTAAATTATGAATAAAAGTAATATGCTACGATGTTTACCATACATTTAAGGGAGGCTAAACCGATCGCAAGGACGGCTAGTTTAAGGCTAATGCCAGAGGAACGTCTTTTTGCACGGTTTTTAGCTTAGGTATTATCAATTCGCAATGCTAAAGCACTGTAAATGTATAATACGTAAGTAAAAAAGCGTGCAAAAAGACATCCGTCTGACATTGGCCTTAGAATAATCAGCATTTTAAAAAATATAATTAATATTAAAATTGTGTTATAAAACATTTAATAGAGATAAAATGGAAGAGTTTGACCACATATTTCGCTCAAATGTAGTCAAGAAACAAATAAATATAAAATAATACATGAATAATAATAAAATTTTTAAGTAAATTTAATAATAAATAATTATTTTATCACGTAATACTTTAACTACTCTATAATTATTTCAGGTTAACACGTTATAATTTATTTAATATTACAGTATACATTAAAATTAACTTAAAATTAACTACACGCATTAATGCACTATTAACTAGAAAGTATTCCTTCAAGCTGCATAAACTCGGCAGATCGAGATGCTGTCATTAAAGCGCATAAAATTACTTAAAAAACTCTAATAACAAAAATATTCTGTTGTAATTAAGGGTAGGAGTTCTATTCGAGACACAAGGAATGCAATTATAACATAAAAATGACAACATGTTTACATAATATCATACTCAGAATGATCCTAATAGCTGAGCAAGTTGATGTGACTAAGCATGTAAATGATGCAGCATATAAAATGGATAACAAGCAAAATTGAATTTTAATTAAAATATATTTCTTAATTTTATTTAAAATATAATTTCAATATTTTCAAATATTTTTTTAACTTGAACTCTCTTTATTTTACAGTTGTAGAAAGGCCGTCTTTTCACTATGTAAACGAAATAAATAAATTACTCAAATACATATTTTAAATTATTAAAATATATTATGATCTTTTATCAGTCCATCATTCTATCTTCAAGAAACGATATCTTCTGATTGTAAAAAATATACATTGGTGTAAATTCAAGTAAATTAAGTAAAATATGAAAAGTAATGTTATTTTATCAAAAAATAAATGTTAAAGTGTATAAATTTTGTTTTATTTCTGTAGCCTTATTTCCCATATAAATATATCAATTGAAGAGATAATAAACATTAAACAATACGATAATTTCATTATCTTAACTTTTGTTTAGAATATTTATAATATATTTGCTTAAAAATATAATTAATTTATTAAATTGTGTCTTTTTATTTTTTCAGTACGCATTTTAATTATGCCGTAATTCTTTTTTTTTTAGAATTACTTCTTTATCCACACACGGTAAACATGATTATCAGAATGTTATGTATTTTGCTTTGCATATATTGTTACAGAAATTAATTCCCTTTTAATTATAGGGGGAAATTATATTACTGTAAATCTTATTAAATTTGCTAGTCCCGCTTTTAGCATCTTTAATCCCTTTGATTAAATAAAAAAAAGCATTAAATTCTGTAATTGGATAGTAAATAGAAAACAAAATGGCTTACTAATTGGAGGAAACTATTTTGGTAATTACATAAAAGTTATTAAAAATTCAAAATAATATACCAGTAAATTATGTGGTATTTTGTATATAATGATAAAAGAATTAATTAATTCTTACTCAAAAAATCAAGTTTAAAAACTGTTCGAAAAATGAAACAATTTAGAAATGTATCAATATGTAACATGATATGTTTGATAAAATTAATTTTAGTGATTTTAAATACATGCACAACTTGGAGTGCATTTTGAATACAAGACCAAAACTATTTACAGTGATTTAGAAGAATTTAAGGATAAAGTAAAGAAATGAAACTGAATTGTTTTACAAATGGACAATTGTAGAAGATGGATTTATGTTAGCAATTGTTGTGTTTAGCTTAATATTTGTAACTTCAGCATATTTTTGAAGCTCGGTTCTACAAATTGAAAACGACAGACCAAATACAGCTATAAGTAACAATATAAATTATAAACCATTGAAGGCAGGCCACACATCGAGGCTACAAGCCGGAAATCTCGTAAGTGAGGAAGATAATTCTGAAAATCGAACCTTTTCGAAACCGTTCTTTCATCGTATTTCAATCCTGTTTCTTCTTTTGACTTACTCTTTTGGATTAATACATATACTTTTGCCATTTGTTACTTTCTGATACCATGCTAGTGTGTTTTAAGAAGATAATAAAATTGTAGAACATTTATGTAAAATAACATAAGTAACAACATATTGGAACTCGCCTGTGTACAAACATTCTTTAGGGTATTTTTAAAGGATACTGGTTAGTTTCTCTATAAGTTTACTTTATTTCAAGATGCAAAAGAATTCTTCACAATGCAGATCAGCGTGTCAGCATGTCTGGTCGAGAAAATAACATTACAGGAGCATTAGTGGTTAGAATTCATCGGTATGGTAAATTCGTTCCAGTCTCAATTCGAATGGTATGGCGTCAAGCTCATAGAACAATTGCTCTAGCATTCCACGTAAAATATACACGAGTTCATGGCGGTTCAGTTATGCCCTAAGGGGATTAGACATGAAAATCATTAAGAACTTAATATTTAGACAAAGCACCGTTACTACATCTAACTGCACATACACACAGACAAAAAAAAAATTTAAAAAAAATAAAAAATAAATAAAAAAATAAAATAAACCTTTACTTTTATGTTTAAACCTCACTCGGATCGAAATGGAGTACTAAAAAGAATAACTATACTTTCAGAAGTCTTACTGAAAATCCCTTATTTCGAGAATAATTCAGCGTAAGTTTTTTTGCTGAACTGATCATCGTTAAGATCATATTAAAATCCCATTTATCATCATTTGATCTAGAATATACCATCCCACAGAAATATCTTTAAATGATTAATGGAAATTTCTAGCGCATGATTATCACAGTATACCGTGGAATCACTTCTGAAGCATCCCTAGTCATGTATCAGATGGTATGAAGATTAGAGGATGAGAAAAGCATTACTTAACAGGTATGTTTAATTCAGTGGCACTTCAGTAATGCAATGATAGGGAACGAATGACAAATAATATGAATAGAAAATATTATCTTAAAAAAAATGAATGTTTTTCTCTTTGTGCTATGCAAGGTATTTACAATGGGATAAAATTCCTTAATAATCCCGTTAAAAATATTTAATCTAGTTGTTATTATTTTTTATACATTCACTCAATTTGTTAATGTTTCTTACTTTATTTTCATTATTAAACAGGATGGGGAAATAAACAGCATTTCTCAATTAAGTCAATGTTTAAAAGACAAATAAAAATTTAGAAGAAATAAACTCTTTAAACGTCCTGGAGAATTTTCCATTCATGTTTAACGATTCGTAAAATAGTTGCTATGAATAATATTGGTATGAAAACATTTATCTGTTAATCTTTCATATTTATTTGTCTTATTCACTTAAAAAAATTAGCTTTGATATCAATTATGTGCTAAATTAGCCTTCGGTTCCAAAAGTTACGTGACGGAAAAACACAGTTAGGACGCTTAAAGGGGTAATATAAAATGTAATTATTTAAGAATATATATTATCAAGTTTTGCCTATTCAAATAATATTTTCCATATACATTCCAATTTCATAAAGTATATTCATTGCTAAACTTGAAATTTGTCACCTTTTAGTAAGTGACTTACATTATTAAAGCAGTTATTTGTGGATATCAAAATGAAAATCGAAAAAAATTATATATCTTAATTTATACAAATATATATATAAAAAAAATCAATATTACATAAGTTCCAAGTTACACATTTTAGCTATACACATTTTAGCTATACACATTTTAGCTATACACATTTTAGCTATAGAGTATTTATTGAAATTTAAGTATTGCGCGGTAGCGCAATACTTATTTATTTCCAGTGTCACTTCTCAATGTTAATTTAACATAGAAATGCCTATGGAGATCATAACTTTTTCATTTTTTCTTCCCACCTTTTTGTCCCTGATGCCACTCATTTTTAATTCTTTGCTAATTCTAATAATATTATAAATTCAAAGTGAAAAACATTTGCCAGACGTCAGGATCAAAACGGATCATAAAATGCCTTTGCATATAGGTGGATTATAATCTAGAGAGTAACATGGGCTAATTTTTATTTACATTATTCAAATATTTTTCTTAATAATTCCAAATTTCGCTTTTTTCATTGAGAATCAACGGACATTTTCTAATAAAATTTAACATTTTCCCTTCATTGTTGTAAATAATTCAAAAGCCGTAATAATAATTTGCCTATTTTTAGTTGAATGATTTTCACGTGAAACATGAAACTAAAGAAACTGAATTTTTTTTTTTTTTTTTTTTTTTTTTTTTTTTTTTTTTTTTTTAGAATTAAACAGAAGATGAATATGACGTCATAGTGGAAATAAATGACATTTTCAAGCAGATTTTTTAAGTTCCGATTGTAATTTTTTGACCAGATTACAACAACCTGCATTACTGCATTGGTGAAACATTTTGAATTATACATAGGTAAATTGCATCACAAATAGTGATGCGATATCGCACAAATCAAAGCCTGATGATGACACCCTCCATTAATTTTGAAATGTGTTTGTCTGAATGCAGTAGTTGTTAAAAAACTCAAGATATTAAACAAAAACCTAATTTTCAGAACAAATGAAAAAAACAATTTATTTCCTAAATTGTTTAAGCCCGAGAAGGGGCAGATATTAAGATATTTCATTCAATTCGTTCTACATTTAATGTTAAATTTTTGTAACAAATAAGCTAAACCAATTGAACATTAAAAAATAAAAATGAAATTCATACAATATAATGCTTTAAACACCTATATACTTAGATTCCGTTCAAATGAAATCGAAATAAATCTTAGACCTTTTTCCATTTTTAAGTTGTAAATATTTGTACTGCAGATTTTGCATTATGTTTATGACGATTGTACATTATATGATAAGGTACATGCAAAATACAAAACTTTAAAAAAAGTCTAAGATTTATTTCGATTTCATTTGAACGGCATCTAAGTATATAGGTGTTTAAAGCATTATATTGTATGAATTTCATTTTTATTTTTTAATGTTCAGTTGGTTTAGCTTATTTGTTACAAAATTTTAACATTAAATGTAGAACGAATTGAATGAAATATCTTAATATCTGCCCCTTCTCGGGCTTAAACAATTTAGGAAATAAATTTTGTTTTTTTAATTTGTTCTGCAAATTAGGTTTTTGTTTAATAGTTATATTGATATAAACAATATACTAGATCAGAAAAGTTTATTAATTAAAAAATATATATTTTCTAAGTCATATTATTTCTTTTGTAAAAAACCTAAAATATAAATACATCTTTTAATTTGAAATTTTAACAAGAATAGCTATATTCATACTCTGGAATATACCCTTATCTGCAAAATTACACTATTTCTTCAGGTTTCAAACGAATACTTTTAAACGTTTTCGATTTATCCGTATTCATATTATTTTATTTTGTTTTTATAATTTTTAAATTGAAACAATTAGATACAATTTTTATATATTAAAGAATATAAATATTTTTTTGCTTTAAAAACGGAACTGAAATAAGCATAAATCAAAACCTTAAATGGGTTATTTAACGTCAATAGAAATGAAAGAAAATAAGTTGGAACTGGTGTGAATGAATATGAACTAAAATATCTTCTTAAAACGCCATCAAAAGCATATAAATGCGCTAGGCCTTTCGAAAGATCTGAGTCTTTCTTCGTTAGGCGCAAAGAAGACGTGCTTCTACTATGAAAGTAGCAGCAAGACTGGGATAAGAGATAAGGGAAGGGAAACAGGTTGCAGAAACAGTCAATAATAAATTAGAAATCAAGAGCGAATAGGAAAACAGAAGACAACAGCCAATCAAAAAAGAGTATAATCAAAACAAAAGAATACAGAGATGAAGGGAAATAAGGAAGCAAATTGGTAAAAAGTAGATGAAAAAAAAAAAGAATTATAATAAAATGAAAACACGCACATATATTAAAATATGGGAACAGGTGAAATTAAAAAATAAATAAATGAATAAAATATGAAAAAGAGGCTAATATTAATTAATACAAAAGATAAATTAAATGGTAGTACTGGAAAGGTTTCATCAAGCTGTAGAGAGCATTGAGGAATCAGATTTATCATTAACAATGACTTCAATATTAAGATAAATAGCTAAATTTTTGAGAAAGTCCAATTCAGAGATACTATTGGCATTATCCATTTCAGGGGCAAGACATTTTCAATGCTAAAGTGTTGAAATAAATTATTGCCACCGGAATTAGCTAAAAAATTTATTTGTAAATAAGAAAAAAGGCAATTTTTCACATACTTAATAAATTGAAAGTATTTTACTCTAATTCTGGTGCCATTGTAGAGTTTGGGAATTAAAATTAATTTTTTTCCCAAATATGGTTTTTCCCAAATATGGTGGTTTCATAAACATACCACCGCCCCTGAAAGGGTTATAGATAATTTTAGCATTTTGAAAATTAAAACTATTGCGAGAATTTCAAAAATGCTTGGCGATAGAAGATTTAGAAATTTCTTTATTAATTACATAACGAGAGTGTTTTTTAAACGGATTTCAAGATTTCTTTTAGTTTGACCAATATAACATAAATCACAGCCGTTACAAGGAACATTATAAATTCCACATTTACGAAGATCAGAATGTGGAATTTATAATGTATTTAAAAAATAATAATAACATACAATAATGCAATTATAATTTTATTCCCATTACGTAAACACGTAAACTATTAACAAATTAAGAAAAAAATATTGTTGCAACAAAGGGAGTAAACGATTTCATTTTACTGTTCTGAGAAGAAAAAAAATTAAATAACATCTGGGTTTACTACTGAACATTTACAAAAGAAAAGATTATACTAACTGATTTATTTTATAATGACTCCAAAAAAGGGTAAGTTCATTCAGAAAAATGTTTTAGATTCAGAAAAAGAAGGGAATTTTGGTTTTTAATACAAAAATACACAGAACTGAAAATCCATTATTTCTAGTTAAATTTAAAAATTTTCCATTTCTTGGAAACATTTTTTTCTATTAACATCTATGCCTTATTGTGTGTCGACTACGATATTAAAAGGAATAATACTTAACAAAAGTCTTTACACCATTATGGTTATAGGCACAGAAAATATTTATTACTTAATATGCTTCAGTTAGAATAATGATGTTTAAAAAATATAAGTATTTTCTTATCAAAAAAGACTTTTTATTTCAGAAAAATTTGAAGAAACAAATCATCAATCTTTGATTGCATATAAGTATGTATGATTTAAAAGTAATAATAACAAGTTACACTAATACAATTCTAATTTTATTTTAATTACGTAAGCACGTAAACTATTTACAAACTAGTAGATATGCAGATCAGGAGCTTCAACGTCAGATCTTAAAGTGATTGCCTTTTAATCTTACATTGCATAATATTCATCATCCTATAATCCGCATTTTACTTTTTTTTAATCTAAATATTTAGAAACGTATAAAATTCTTGCAATGTTTCGAAAATTAGAAGCATTAAATTATACACGGTGTGACAATAATGTTCTAAAATTTTGATGAATTTCTTATTCTGGTAATTTTTTAGATTAAAAAAGCATTTCTTCAACTAACGTAATTAATTTTTGACAAAAAACTATATTGCACACCAAATTATTAAAGATTAACGAGCTTTTTATTTCCTTTAACTGATTATTTTTTCGTAATCAGGATTATGTATATTATTTTTGTTTATCGGTTATAAAATGCAGTTGCTATTGGCAACTGACAAAAAAAAATGAAATATGTATCATGTCAAATAAGTAAAATGATAGAACAAAATGTTTTATATTGTTGTAAAACATGTATAACGCTCCACAAAAATTCATACACCTAATTTAAAAAAATTCGACAAATATACTGGCAAAATCCCAAAATAATAGAAATAATTTAAAACGCTTATTTGGTAATTTCAGCATCCATAATTTACCATTTAAATGCATTAATCAAATGCGCCATTTTCTTTCAATAAATGGAAATTTGAAAATCGTCTTAACTGCCTTAGAAAAGAACTATGGCCCAAAATAAAAAGTCCTATACATTTCCAACGAATGTGCCAAATTTAACCAAAAACAATCAAGCTAAATCCGGGGTCTTTACCAACATACCTAATTAATTTCATGCTGATCGGATGCTTTTTACTGCAGTTATCACGGGACAGACGAACTAACTAACTAACAGACGGAAACCAAAAACTTTTCAGGTCTCCACAATAAGTCTTTACTGACGTTTCGGCAATTGAGAAAACATTTGTGTTATAACAAAGTCAGTAAACTACTGGGTTTTTTTTTCTATTCCCATAAATAAAAGTTTAAATAGCATGTGTGTTTACTACTGAACATTACAAAAAGAAAATAATATACTAACTGGATTATTTTATAATGACTGGAAAAAGGGGATAAGTTTATTTAGAAAAATATTTTAGATTCCGAAAAAGAAATGAATTTTACTTTTTAGTTCAAAAATACACAGAGCAGAAATCCATTATTTCTAGTTAAATTCAAACATTTTCCATTTCTTTAAACAGAATTTCTTCAAAGGAGTAGTAAAATGATACTGTTTAAAAATCTATATTATTAGCGAAACTTTCAAGAAACAACATTCTTTACGTTACTTTTTATAATTATGTAAATTCCAAGAATTTTATGTTATTAAAATATGGCGTAACAACCCGATGTTTTGCATTTGCATTTTATGAGATCTTTTTATCTCCAAGGAACAAAATAAATCTTATTTTATTCTACATTTAAAAAACGATTTATCATTAATTTTATAAATTATTTATTGTTAGAAGAATTATGTATACAATATAAATTAACTGAAAATTACATTTCGCAAATTATGCGACAACTTCGCTTTTTTTTTTCAAAAATACGTGGAACTGAAAGTCCATTTTTTCCAGTATTTAAAGATTTGCCGATTTTTTGAAATATAATTTTGTTTAAAAGACTAGTAAAAAGAGGATGTTTGATAATCGGAATTAATAGGGAACGCTTCAGAAAATGACTTCTTTACAAAGATGTTTTAAATTTATAACTATTAAAGGACGAATATTTTATGTTATTACTAGTTAGCTTAGCAACCCATTGTGATACATTTGCATTATATGAGATCTTTTGATTTTAGAAGGAAAAAATAAATATTATTTTATTCTACATTTATTATTTAAAAAAGATTTATCACTAATTTTACTAGATTTCTTAGTATAAGAAGAGTTATATTTATAACGTAAATTAACCGAAAATCTCATTTTGAAAGTTACGTGATTTTGGTGGTATTATAGTAGAATGTCTTGGTAAGGAAATGGTGGCATACGGTCAAAATTAAAGTAATACAATTAAAAAAGATATGTTCCAAGTTTGATCCATTTATCTTCAACGGTTCTTGACTTATAACGATTTAAATACGAGAAATGGTGAAATAAGCCATCATGATGAAAAACGCATTTCCACAACAAATCGTTTTCATGACATTCATTGCTTGAAAGCTAGATTTTGAAAACAAATCAAAACGAAAATTTTATTATTCTCAGTTCTAATTAAGGTTGAAACATGATTTAAATGTCATTTTAAGCAGAAAAATATGGAGAAAGTTTTAATGCAATAAAAGTTATTCAGAAAATTTACAGACTTTTGTGTCCCGGACCCCTTTAAACTGTTTGGTGTTAATTTTCCTAAATGCCAAAATAAGACAGGTGAATATTCTTCATATTACGTATGTGGTGGCTGGATGATAAAAGGTGAAGAATATTATCATACAGTTTTTTTTTCATGATGAAATAATATTAATATTCCAATAATTAAAATCTCGTGATCATTAAGCAAAATATAGTATAGCGTTCACCGAATTATGCCCACAAAAGTCTACGCCGACATGACAAACGTTATTAAAAATGATTCATTAAATAAATACTTGATAATCAAGAACAAAGAAAATAAAAGCAAAAGCATTGCATGAAGTGACCTAAAAACAAAAAGTGGTGGATGTATTAACGACAGGAAATGCACTAAAAATTCAGCTTGTAAAATCTTTATTTAAAAAAGAATTGTTCTTGAAAAACACATATTCAAAACGGATAACTCTTATTACTAGATCCATTTTTTATGAATAGTATACGATCATATTTTTTAGTATACACTTGTCATGAAAATAATAAAAATTTCTCCTGGGGACTAAGGAGGCTCATATCATAAAAATCAAATCACTCATCAGCAATGACAAAAGAAACAAAACAATCCCGCCACACAGAATCAGCAGGCTCTATCAATTTAGCACCATTAACGATTAAAATCTGTCATAAAATTCGAATCATTTATATGATTTAGCAGCAATTCAAAAGATATAACATAGCACCAGTCGAATGAAACAAAATAACTTTTGCCATAAGTAGAAGAAAATCCTGCAGCTCATCAAACATCTCAATTTCTTTTTTTAATTTCTTTCATTTTTCTGCTTTCGCTGCATCCACATGATTCTTCGCAGAAGGCAAAGTCACAACCTTTCGCGCTTGTAATCAAAACCCGAGTAAAAAACGCACAGACTCTGCGTTGCAAGAGGGAGAGGGGGTTTGCCGTAATAATTAAAAATCGCTAATTGGCAGGGATAATAATACTTGAATCTGGCGTTGGTATAAATTGTAATATTATAGAATATGAAAACTGCTTTATTTAGAGGAAATTTTACAAAGTTCTTTAATATAAGATGCGAATTAGCAGTAAAGTGTTACATTTTTTGAAATTATGTATTAAACTGATTTGAATTTGATTGGCTAAAAGGGGGCTACAAGGGGAAGTGACATCCCATTTAGAAAGTTGTAGAATGTTTCATAGGATTCTTTTCCCGGAAATACAGATTTCAAAACTATGTTTATCATTTTAAAATAAAACGAAATGTTACGTATGAAAGAAAAACTTACATGGGCATCTTTAAAATGAAAAGAATTAAAATAATTTTGGAATGCGAATTTTAATATTAAATGAATAAAGATTAATAAAATATTTCTTAAATTAAATTAAATTAAAATATGGCAGTAGTTGTAAGTAACCACAGCAAAATATATTAAAAAAAATGTAAACTGAAAACCTTTAAAGCTGTTTCTGTAAAACATTATTATAGCAGATATAATAATAGATATTTGGATAGCAGGCGTTATTAAAATATTTCACTTTCTCTTTACCTTTTTTTTACAAGAATGAATTAATTTAGTTTCCATCATTATGGAAACATCATTAAAATTTATAGAAAAAATATAATTATCTTAAAAACGCAAATTCAGATTTTAAATTTCTGAGAGCTTACATGATACTCTTGGATCCATAAAATAACTGGTAAAAAATTTCATCCATACTTCAGGAGTATTAGTTGTGATATACAAACAGACATTGACTTTGATGTAATAAAAGTTAAAAAAAAAAAAAAAAAAAACCATTCTGCATAAGACCATAAAATTAAAAATTGCGATTTGAAAGAACTGTGTCTTTCTTCTTCAGGCACAAAGAATGCGTGCTACCATTTTAAAGTTTGGATCAAGACAAAAAAAGAAATGGAAGTGAAAGGCACGAGATTTTCAGTCTGGTTCCTGCCTTCAAACTGATAGTACACCTTTTTTGCGCCCGAAGAAGAAAAACAAAGTTCTTTTGAAAACCCTAGTACAGTCTTCATTTTATGGTATTTTTTGGGCTTTATTGTATCACACAAGTTGTTCAAAATTTAGTTTAACATACTAGATGCACAGTGTTGGCAATTCTGGATATCTTAATTAAACAAACGAGAGCACATATAAAGATATATGTTTAATACGTTACGGCACAAGACAGAAATAACATAGGAAATAAAATAACATTGAATACTATCAAAATATGACGCCACTTTAGGAATATACTACAGGGACCCAATGGTCTTTAAGATATCATTAACATAATATTGAATAAAAATACATATTTTCGTATTACGGAGTGTTCTCGTTGAATTTCCTGTAGAAACCAACTAGAATTCCTGTACAATTTCAAACTAGAAAAGCTACTGCAAACTTACTTAACTACATTTAACAGTCACATTTTTAAAGAATTTTTTTTATTGCGCTTTATCTACATTATTCCTAACCACCTACCTTATCTTTAATTGTTTAGACATATTTGGATATACAGTGTGGTGCGGGAAACCTTAAACACTCTGCACCATCAATAAGGCGTATAGTAGATAGCCCTCTAGTAATGAAATCAATTCGATTATCTCCTAACCTACAGTAAAGTCAACAATTTGCATCTATTTTTCCCGAACTTTCATAACTATATTAGCAATAATTAGTTTCCCACATATCACACATAATTTGATCCACTACAAAATTATATCCCAATCTGCACATTGCACCTTTTTACCTATCAGATTATGAAAATTACTACACATGTTATTTACAGTTCGAGCGCCGATCACAATCGTCATTAATTCCAAATCTGAGCATCTTACCAGGAGAAATTTCATTTTTCGACGCAATTAACAGACTTATATTACAGCAATTAAAGAAATAAAATAGCAAAGATAAAGAAAATAAGCAATAACTCCATAAGCAATTGGCTAAGCGTACAAAAAATATAAAATTTAATACTAACAAATCTTAATCTAACATATCTTCATAAACCATTCTCTTTTATTTTTATTTCCTGTAATACTTATACTTCCAAACATCTTGTTATCCATTATTATTTTAGAACATTAGGCGACTCTTGGTCTAAATTAAATCCTTATTTCCAAAATTTCTTAAAATAAAATACACACTAGATTCGCACAATAAAAGAAGTGACAACTCCAAAGCCATTTTCAACATAACTCGTTTTGTAATTTTTTATTTATTATAAAATATTTGTAAAGGATTTAACGTCTAATCATAAAACATTTTTCTCAGCGTTACAGTTCAAACATATTAACTTAAAATGAGTTTTGCTAACATTATTTAACATTATTTTATGGCCATGTACTTTTCTTAATCGTAGGAATTCAACCTTTTTTTTTTTAAATTGAAAACACCTTCCTAGGAGACTTAAACTGCATCATGATCTACATTATATGTGTAGCCTGCACTTTCAGCCTTGGAAATAAAACGGCGACGTATAAAGTTGTATTTAACATATGTACTGAAATAGGTTTATCGATTTCATATAATCTTATGTGATTTTTGATCGTCTTCATTAGAAAAAAATAAAATTTTACACCCGAGTGGTAATATATTCATGACCATAACTTTATATTCGATCTCATTATTTTGGTGTGCCAAATTGTTTAATAAATTTCTACAAAAATTAATTCTATGTAAATAAAGAAGACATTAATTGACTAAAATTAACTTTGTTATAGTCATGCTGTTCTATTGTTCTATATCACTTAATAATTAAAAAAAAAACAATAACTTGTATTATTGGATAGTTAGTTGAAAAAGTCTCGAGATATCAATTCATAGGAAATATATATTTAATGTCGTAAATGTTTTTAGTAGATCAAAACAATATATTGGGAAAGACATATGCAATATCTTTTTTATAATCACAAAGAAAATGTATTAATCCTTAAAGAGAAAAACATACTAAAAATTTCTGCAAATTGCGCCAATAAAGATTTGTATCTTTATTGATTTTGATATTTCTGATAGGTTTACTTTTAATATTGACAATAGTAATAACATACTTCTACCATTCACATTCAATTTGGATAAAAAATAAGGGACACTATTAAAAGTGATTTGTCCGATTAACGCACAAGAGTTTCAAAACGCAGCGTTTCGTATGTAAGGTGTTGTATTTGCGAAATACAAAATGCACAGTGACTTTGAAATAATTTATTCTGAGCAACGTAATTTATTTTCATTTACAGAAGATATTCTAGGAATACATTTTATTTGTTGTCATTGATGCTAACTTCAGCTAAGAGCAGGATTACGAAAAATGAACACTTTATATTTAGTATTTCGGTTTTAAAAGGAATATGTTGAAAGCTTAAAATCTGATCGGAATAAAAATATTATTGATTATTTATTTTATATAATTGAGTCCACTTCCAAATGGCATATTTAAAGGTGAGTGTATTGGCGCAAAATTAAATAACTTTTTTGAATCAGCTTTAGTTTTTTATAAGGCAAACATTTAATGGCTTTTTAGGTGATCATTTATGAGCTCAAAATTAATTCCTATCTGCGCTATGGATTGATATTGGATCGATATAAATCTATTATCAGTATAGATCATTCCGAATCGGGAAAATAACCATTAAAGGTATTTTAGTTAGCGTTGTTTGGCTCAAAATTAAGGTCATTGTCGCTTGCGGTTTCTTTTGTATTAAGGAAACAATCAATAGTATCCTATTTGAAAATTTCTGTACTTGACATAGAAAGAAAATGTAAAATATTAGATGTTTATGCTTAAAATTCTAGTTTTTTATTTTAAGTGCATTTGTTATAAGCTAAAAAGCAGTCCAACATCTACTTATTATCTCAATTTATAAAGTTATGTATAAATGAATATATAATAAGTAAATGTATATAAATTTTCAGATACTTATGCGTGTTATTTTATTTCTTTTTATGCTTGTCTGTCTAATAGATTAAGAAAAAAACATTTCCAACTTCATTGGACTATTTAGATTATGTAAAGTACAATACAAATGACACTTAATGTTTTCTGTCTCCCTTCTTGCCGGAAAATAGGTTTAGAAATGGTTACATAACTAACACTGACCCCATCCCGACAAGTTTTGTGTAATACTCTTTTTTATATCTAAAATATTTTTTGAAAAACGGAAAAAAACCCATCCTACACTCATAAACTCGATAACTGATTAACCCACATGATAAATTATATGGCAATTGAAACATCTAATTCAGACTTTTAAATGATAATAATTATTTTACCTTGTGACATATACATTAGGGTGGAGTGAAGAAAACGAAAATCGGAAAATTTAAATGTAATACCGCGTAAAAGTTGTGTATGGTCCTCAGTAATAAAACTGCGCAGTATTTTCTAAATCAAGTTTTATCTTCCGGTGAATCAGGGCCTCTCAATTTTCTCCAAACTCATCAAAAATGCCTTGTGCAAGTTATAAAACGAAATAAAAATTTTTGGAAAATAAAAATGTCATACAGCAGAAAAGTTGTGTGGTACGTAGTAATATGCCCGCACAGTTTTTTCGAAATCAAGTTTCATATTCCTGTGCCCACGGTCCCACCCATTTTTTGCGAAATACGTCAAAAATGCCTTCTACAACTTTCAAATCGAAATAAATATAAAGTTGGAAAATATAAATATTGTACCACGAAAAAGTAGCGCATGGTAGTAGTAATACACGATATGGCCAAAGGTGAGCAATCACTTGCGATTTTAGACGTTTTGTTAAATATCTAGAAAAATACACGAGGAATTAACCTGAAACTGCAGGTGTCTAAACAGTATAGTATAGGTCATATATTTCCGTGAAGATTTTTTCCCAAAACCCCATAGGAGACAGTCAACAAATTGAAAAAAAAAACGATTATCTTTTAGATAACCCTGTGAAGACTAATGTAGCAAAAGCGTTCAAACTCGAGATTGTTAAAAAGTGGCTTATTGTAATATACTGTGTTCATTTTTATGAGGATAGCATGTATACTCGTTAAGACATTAAGGTTTTTATAAAAACAGTCCAAAATTTTGCCAAGTTTTTTGCTTATAATTTGCAGAGTTCTTAATATATATAAAAAGTTCTTTTCAGAGAATATGACAAACCACATTGTACACAATGCTCTGCAATCAGAATTAAAAATTAGTAAAAAAAATGGATGAAAAATGAACAGGTTTACTGAAAAGCGTTTCACTGCGCATGCGCGAATGCAATCAAAATAGAATGTGCATAATGTATTAGCTAAGTATATAGAGCAACATTTTTGAAAGTTTCAAAATCATAGCTTGAAAATTCTTAAAATTATCGTCGATAGAATAAGCTTGAAATCCGTTGTTCTAAAAAGGAAGCAGAAAGATCAGGGATTGTATCCAAATATAGTAGTACGTGCAATATTGTGTACACTATCTTGGCACTAATCACAAGATACTTGATACAACTCCTCATCTTTTTGCTTCTTTTTGGGAACAACGGAATCGAGCTTATTCTATCGACGATAATTTTAAGAATTTTCAAGCTATGATTTTGAGACTGTCACAGAAGTTGCTCTATATACATAGCTAATACATTATACATATTATATTTCAATTGTATTCGCGCATGCGCAGTGAAACATTTTTTATTACACCTGCTCATTTTTCATCCAATTTTTATTATTTTGTAATTCTCATTGCAGACTATTATGTACAATGTTGTTTGTTATATATTCCGAAAAGAACTTTTTTGCATAGTAAGAACTCTGAAAATTATAAGCAAAAAACTTGGCCAAATTTGGGACTGTTTTTATAAAAACCTTAATTTCTCTACGGGTATACATGCTATCCTCATAAAAATGAACACATTATATTACAATAAGCAAATTATTAATAATCTAGAGTTCGAACGCTTTTGCTACATTAGTCTTTAAAGGGTTATCCAAAAGATATTCGTTATTTTTCAATTTGTTGACGGTCCCCTATAGGGTTTCAGGAAAAAATCTTCGCGGAAATATTTGACCTATACCATACTCTTTACACACCTGCAGTTTTCGGTTAATTCCTCGTGTATTTTTCTAGATATTTAACAAAATGTCTAAAATCGCAAGTCACCGATCACCTTTGGCCATATAGTGTATGTCTACACATTACGTCCAAATTACGTAATATCTTCCAGGGACCGGTCATTCGAAATTTCAAAAAAGTTTGCCATAAAATCCCTTTCATCTGTTGTACATGTATAATAAAATGTATCACATAAGAAGCAAGAGTGCGATACACACATTTTATCTGTAAAAAGTACATAAACAATTAATGTTCAAGAATGAAAACAAAACTTTAAATCTGTTAAAGTTAAATTAAATCAGTTCGTGCTCTTCAAAATCAAAAAGAATGTTTCGGCTTGGTGTTTATTGTTGGTGCTGTTGGATTTTGTAACCTTAAAGAATGACTTGGTTTCAAAATATTCCATAGTGGATCTTATGAATCCTATAAGTTTAAAAAACTTCTATTCCTAGTGTTTAAAAAACTTAAAGTTCTATTAAATCAGTTCGTTCTAGACGCATACAGCAGGGGATAATAGAGCTATAGTGGGCCCATTAGTAAAATGCTGGACAGGTGTGAATCCCTTCCCATCGTTTCTTTACAGCCTCAAACATTTATTAGAACCTGCAACAGTTAGTGGCGATCTCAGTACCGATCAAAATACACGAAGGAAATGGTCCTATCTATTAAAAAAGGAAGTTGTTCGGAAAACCTTGCAAATAGATTTCCTGGTAAACTTTCACATAGCAGATGGGTTACTATCGCCAACAGAATTTTGTGATTATATGTGGGAATTCCGGATCCAACGTTAAATCTGAAGATATTGACGGACCTTGCAGTCAAGGTGTACGCAGTGTATGGTTTGCAATTAAGTGCAGGCCACCTTTGGGAAATTGTTTATTTTTCGGGGAATATGCCTCAGACAGTTAAACTTGTAATTAACCAAGTAATCCAGCACAATGTAATTTTTGCCCATCCAGAAAATCTGCTGATTGGCATAGTAACTGATGATCTCGAGCTAGGATTTCGTAGAATCCTTAAAGCGTGAAGTGCAAACACTAGTGGAGAAGATAGGCAGTTCTGAGTTCCTGCAATCAATTTTACCGCATCAGATTATATTGATTTGATTCAGTGGGATAGGGCAGTGTGACAGAGATCTATCACATATCCTTATTTCTTCAAAATTAATTTAATTCATTCATTTTGGCTTATGAAACATGTTGGTTTTTTCCCTTCGCTATGTAAAATTTATTATTTAACTCGACGCTTAAAATCCATTTCCAATCTTATCTGTTCGTTTTTTCTTTCTTTCTTTTATTATTCTCTAATGTAATGCAGTAAGTTTAACTTCATGAGTTATAATCGCTTTCTGAATAACATCGGAGGCCGTTAAGATAAAATAAAATATAAACAGAAGAAACAGATGCACCTGCTGTTGATTTCAATGAATGTGATTTTGTTTTTCTTTTGCATCGCCCACGCGAGATATATTTATCTCTCATTCTTTTTAGTAAAAGTGACCGTTGAAATAATATATTAATAATGTAAAATGAATGTTTATTAATGCGGTCTTTAAATCACTTTTCATGTACGGTAATTGATTTGTCAGTTGTGTTAAAACATAACTTTCTCAGTATTTCGCGATTTTAAGTTGCAATCAACGAACATAATCATTTGTTTTGATAGTTTATGGCCGGCTTAGTGGCGTCTGTAACATATACATATGTAGAACCGTTTTTCTGGCAACCTTTCTGCATCACGCGATTTTATTGTTTTTTTGTTGGGATGCTAGATTCTGGGCGTGTAAATATGACCTTTTGTCTGCTTTTCGTACACTTTTCTAATACTGAAATCTGGCGATGTTGTTGCGCCAAGTCTTATATGTTTCTTATGAAATCACCCACTTCAACTTCTGCTCTCAACATGTACAGATGTAAAAAGACCTTGTGGTCTGAGGGTACGCTCAGGCGTACCCCTTACTTGTGAATTTCCTCTCCCTGCCCTTTAATAATTTTAAGTTATTTTACCTTTTATTACTATAGTTAAAAATGTTAATAACGTTTTCTAGTTCCTGTATTTTGGTATGGTTGGAGTTTTTCTTATGGACTTTTACGAACCAATCACTTAACTGAACCACCCCACTTCTACACCATAAACTTTGGCACATCAGCCGGATTTTCTCCAACCTTAAAAAAAGGCATAGAGAGAGAACGAAATTCACCCCCCCCCCCCTGTGATTTTTAAAAATTATTTATGACTTTTCTGTTGTTAAAGAGTCATACCAGAAGAGCTCAGTTCCTGCATTTTTTTCTGTTCTGTTGGATTGGAAGTCACCTCCCTTCCGCAACTACGGATCAAGAATCACCTACAGGCGGTCGGCGCCCCGTACGATGGAATGAGAAATGTGCGCGCCCGCTCTCGCTGGTCTTCTGGTTCGGACCTGTCAGCCTGTCTTTGGTCGGTGATGTCCTTCTGATCCCTCATCTTACTCAGAGTACTTTGAATGCTGGACTGTGAATAGAATCTTTAAAACATCTATTGCCTCGTCCTGACATTCCCTGATTTGTGATATCTACTGTCTCCTGTTTGTGAAATCGTCTAAGTGTTGTGAATCTGATGGCTGTGCTCACCTGCAAAAATTACTCCTACTTGATCATGGTGTATGTGCTGATACAATTAATTAGTGCAATTTTAAGTAAATCAGTGAGATATGCGACTACACCGGCTCAGTTTTACCATGTATGTGCTTCACTCCATTTTTTTTTTTTTTTTGCCTCTTACTCGAAGTGAATCTCCTGCTTGTCATTATTTTTTTATTTTGTGGTGCCAAAATTTGTGTCAAAAATTATCTGCCAGGAGTAAAAAAAAAAAAAAAAAAGCGAAGTAAAAAGAAAAAAAAAAGCGAAGTGTTCTGCTGTAAAGTGCTGTGTAATAATTATGCTCACCTTTTCTGATGTAAAGTTCTTCAAAAACTACTTGCAAAAAAGATTACCAAAGAAGACAGCAACAACACACAAAAAAATAAAATTACTTTATTTTGGAAACTTTTAACTTTTCAAAAATTTCAGCATATTACTTGTTATTATTTTCAGTTTACATGCTATAAAGTAAATTCTTCCTTTTTCATGATGCTGGTTTGTTTAAAAAAAAAGAAAGATAACAAATGCTTATTTTTATTTGTTAGATTTGTTTGGATGGAAGAAGAGGATTGTTTTTATTAGCTAAATTGAAATTTTTAATTTTCAAAATTTTAACTGCATTCATATTTGTTATTTCCTCTTTTCACGCTTTACTTTGAAAGGTTAGTTTTTTTAATTTGTTCCAGTACACGTTTATTTTAAGTGTGTTTAAATATTTTTTTTCTCATGCATGACAAGGAATTTCTTGATTTAATATTTATCTTTAATGATACTAGTCTGACATTCCTTGTCGCTCTTTGACAAGAACAAAAAAACCTTTTTAAATTTTATCTATGCTTGTCTCTGGCACATTTTTACTTGCAGTTATGAATGACATATTTTTAAGGAAAAGTGTCTTTAATTTTAATTTCATTTCTATTTTGATTGAAAAGAAATGTATATGAGATTATCTCAGTTAGGAATTTAATATGTTAGTTAATATTCTTCTGCTTAAAAAAACTTTCAAATTAACGAACAGAAATTAAATATTTGGCAGAGAATAAGCTATTCGAAACATATTTCACCTTAAACCGATGTTTCCATTTCAACGACGAGATTAAACATGTTTTAAAAACATGTAAAATGAAAGAAATAACGATGATATTTGGTAATTAGATTTATTTGAGTAAAAATTAATGATGTTGGAACTCATGTTTTTATATAGGTCAAAGTTTATTAAATTTATTACTATTTCTCGTTAATAAAATATATACCTCGCATACCACGATTTGTAGCATCAACAAGAGTTTTTTTATACTATTAATTGCTAGTTTATATTATCAAAAATAAACTTGAATAAATACTTATCAATCATAATTATTGAAAACTTCATTTTAACATATGAATAGTATATAATTGTGAAATATTCGACGTGAATGTTTTGAAAGTTTATAAAAATTTTACTCATTTCAAGTCATTTAACAATAGATTTTGTAATAATTTTCTTCTTTCATTTCTTGTTATTTTCTGCTTTTTTAGTATTATATATGGAGTTATGAAATAAATTATTATCATTTTTAAACTTTTGCAATTTTTAAAATTCTTGGCTGAAACAAATCTACTCTAATGTACGATTTACATTAACATATATTAAAAATCTTTGTCACATAATGAACATTTATTTTTTTATTCTTCCTATTCAAGGCTTCAATTTATATATCTGTCGAGTTATGTAGTTTTTGTCCTTTCATTTTCTTCACTTGTTTGCATCAATATTGATCGTTTCCGAAAGGCGGTCGGATTTCTGGTTTCATACCTCCCACTCATCAACTAATCGCATAACGAGGGAATTCTATATACGACTCACATTGATTGCATATCTGTGGAACATACATAGAAGCCATCAGAGCGCAGTGTTCCCCTGCGATTTCCGCCGATCAACTATTACACATATTTTATCGAATTTTAGAGATAATTTTCCATATTTACAGTTTATGCCATTGGTTGAAGTCACACATGTTGCGAGAGTAAGGTTTACGGCTTTGCATATATCTGTAAAATGTAAGGAACAAAAAGTATATGTAATCATCCTAACTAAAATTTGGAATATAAATTCATCCCCAGTTATAGAAATGCAGTTATTTTTAAGCTGCATCATGATAGATAGCAAGCACCTGTTTGATATTAACTCTGATTATTAAATAATTCCAATAAAATAAAAATGAGAATTTTGCTAAATCATTCTGTTATCATTAATTTGGCTTTAACATTATAATAATTTTTGCAACATATCTGGCAATTTCGCCGTGTTTCACCAAATGTGGGAGAAATCTAAGTGTACACACTTGTGCACATGTATGCATATACATGTACATGCATATCACATAAGTATAATCTATAATAAAAAAGCTAATATAATGATTTGTTTTCCCCTTATATCTAATATCAACCATGAAGAAACACCATGATATCACACTCGATATTTCAGTTATCTAAGCATTAATTATACAAATTTGGTACATGTATGTATTTGCATTTTAAAAATATGGAATATTATTGTGTAACATATGTAAATTCATATATTTTAATTACTAAATGTAAATAAACATACTATTTATATTTATGAAACTCCATAAATAATTATCAAAGTGCCCTTTCGTATAATTCATTCTTGCTTTGTAAATTGGGATCTTATAAAATAAAAACATTTTTTTCAAAATGCTTTACCTTATATACTAGATACATGCTTTCTAAAACTAAAACCCTTTTTTTTATTGACAAACACTTCTTTTATACTGTGAAAGTTTAAAGAATGTAAATGTCTTTTATTGTGAGAATCGCGAAAAAAAATGTGCCAATGGAATTTTTTAACATCTTGTGTAACATGTTTCTGCACTTAAAAAATCGATTATCAGAACAAAAGCTTCCATTTTAATGTAAATTAAATGGCCACTTACATGAAACATCGAGTATGACACTTTCTTGAAACAACTTTCATACTCTTATCTCCCCCCATTTATATTTTTATGCATTTTTATTCTACTATAGATAAGAAAGGCACGTTAAACAAAAAGCAGTAAAAGAGAGATAAGAAATTAATTATTTAGATTTTTTTTTCCTAATACGTCTTTTACACATTTTCGAAGCAAGATTATTTTTATAATAAACATATTAACTGTAGATTAACTGTATATTTCTAATAAATTCATGAACTCACTTTAAACCATACACGAAAATTTATTAAATGTTAAAGTTAAAACAGACACATTCAAAACATAAAGTATATCTTTTTGTAAAAATATAGACATAATTATACATGCTAATCTGCACTGTATTTCAACATAACGTGTATCGCAAATCTAATTTGGTACTAAACTAAAATCTAAAAAAATTTAGAACATTTGTTGACATTTTAATGCTATCTTATTTATAAAATTCAACAATTAAATTTAAAAAACAAAAAACCCGACTGCGCGAACTAATTAATTATTTTTATCAATGTGAAACTGTATTTTTCAATTCCTACTATTACTTACCCTCTCGCTACACAGGGTGTCCGGTCTCAACGGTGTCCAATGGCTAATTCCTAAACCGTTAGTCATAGACATATAGTTCCAATTACAAAAATGTTTTAAATCAGATAAAGAAATATTTTAAAAGCGATTTGGGTAAATAAAAACATTTCTTAAAAAATTACGAAATTTAAATTTTTATACGGTCCCCCGGTCCTATAAGTTATATTTAATAAAATTTTCCTTTTACACTGACAAGTAATAGAAAAAAAGTCCAGTTGTTCTATGATTAAAATTGACCGAGTAATACTTGTTTAAAGTTGGAGCATATTTTTTGCTGCAAATTGGGGGTCATTCACAAATGTAGTCGAAATACGATTTCGTCAGATATATTAAAAAATGGTTGAGAGTAAAATTAACATTGCAATATAAATTTGAAATCTTTAATCATTCTGACATATTAATGCAAAATATACAATTTGTAATAAACATTTAAGAAGAAAGGAAAAAAAAAAACAGAATTTTTGTTAAATAAAATGATGCTAAATTAACAGCCTCAATTCTTTACAAAATGATGCGTATTTTAAAATATTATTAGATTACACTACCCTGCAAAAGTTGGGTTATTTCATGTTTTTTTAGCTTTTGATAATTGATTCTTATGTATTCTGTACCGCTGAATCCGGAATTGACCTTCATTTTTAGCCATCACATCAGGATTTTTCGCAAATTGTAAATTTCAAAGTTCAGAAGTTCAAAGTTAAAATTTAATCTCCTCCCCCATCTCATCACACCACCCAGCTGTAAGAATCACAAGATAAGCAAAAATATCGAATAAATTATTGAATAAAATAAAATAAAATAAGTTTTACATGTTTTATAGTATGAGATTTTCGCTATATTTTAACTTACACATTTCCAAAAAAAAAAAATTCTAACGTGACGGTTAAAAATGAAAGTCATTTTCAGATTTAGCGCTAAAAAGTACGTAAAAATCAATTATCAAAAGTAAAAAAATGCAACCATCTCCTCTACTTTATAGTATCCGATTTTTGTTATTCTTTAAATTCGACAATTTGTGATTTGCGAAATATCCTGACATGATGGTTAAAAATTAAGGCAATTTTCAGATTTAGTGCTAAAAAATGCATAAAAGTTAAAAACCCCAAAAATCTCCGTCTTGTATTATCTAATCTAAAACTTTTTCTTAAACTTCTTGACGGTAATCTATCCGAAATTTTTTGTGTTATCCTGTAAAATAAGTATAAATGGTAACCATCGAAAATCATAATAATATTAGATTGTTATCGGATTTGCGCCAGTATATAATATTGTGATCTCGATCGGATATTTGAAAGTGGGTTAAAGTTCGAATACAAATTTTGAACTGAAAAAACATACATAAAATCGTTGAAGTAACATAAAAACTTATTAAAATAATATAATTTTAGTAAAAGAAATCATAAAAGAAATAGTCTCAAATCCTGACAAAATTAAACACATGTTATTTCAGCCAATCTGAAACTTAATAAATGTTAACTTAATCGTAATACTTGTACGATTTTTTTCAAAGCGCCAGATACGCATGAAATGAGATCTTCGAATACTTTAAGCACATGGAATGTGACCCCTGAAAGCCAAGCCGAACTCATTTGTTTTCAGAGCAGAAAAGTGGCATAAGTCATGCATTTTTAAAGTTTCATAACTCGCACAATTTTAGTGTTATATGAATGGGACTTTTTTTTGTCTTACTTGTCAGTGTAATAGGAAAATTTTACTAAATGTAAATTATAGGATCGGGAGACCGTATAAAAATTTAAATTTCGTAATTTTTTAAGAAATGTTTTTATTGACCCAAATCGCTTTTAATATATTATTTTACCTGATTTAAAGCATTTTTCTAATTTGAACTATATGTCTATGACTAACGGTTTAGGAATTAGTCATTGGATACCGTTGAGACCGGACACTCTGTATATATCTTGTTCAAATTTTCAATCGTTAATAATATATTATTCATCCAATCAAGCTCAAATAATTTTTTTAAAACTTGTAGTGGATGACACTTGATGTTAATCCATTTTTTTTCAAATATTAATTCATTAATTAAAGTAAATTTATTAATTTTCAATAATCGAGAAAGCCCTCTTCTTGATCAAGGCATTTTAAAAGCGAGAGAGCCCTCTTCTTGATCAAGGCATATTAAACGCCACTCAAGAGAAAAGAAGAATGGGAGAAGAAAAATTATCTTATTGACCTAAGTAGGAATTGACTTAAAATATTTTTTATATTACTTGTTTGTATTATTTACTTATTTTTTTTTACTTACTTGTATTGATGACTTTTAAGTTGTGTTTAATTGTTAGTTCCTATCTATGAACACTGTTTTGATGAGGTCTATAGATGTCTATGATGGTTGGAGTTGCAGTAAAACTAGAGATCCTACTTACACAACTTCCAGGTTGTACAATATTTTAACGGAGATTCTGGCTGTAAAATCGTCAACGAAACATCGTCTTCATTTTGAAAGACCTATCCAATGATATGCCACTCAATAGGGTGTGTAACTTTTTTTTCGTCTCTACCGCCATTTTGTATTTTACGGCCGCCATTTTTAATTTATAAAAACAAAACCTAACCTATAACCATCGGGTCGTTAAGACGAATTGATAGAGAACTCATTCATCAAAATCCATCCATCCAGCCGTTGGGATGTTTCGAAGATATAAAGAAATCCACATACACAGATACGCGTGAAACACATAACCGTTCTTTTCAGTCGGGTAAAAAAGCACTATTTTAGTTTTAGAGATCTCCTCTCTTCCCAGGTAGTACGCCAATATATGAAAAAAATTCACGAGTACCACTGATTTTTCTTCAAAAATTAACGCTAAAAAATTATCATAAAATTTTATGCACAACTCTTCCTTTTCCTTTTTGTAGTTAATAGTTTTTAATACAGTTTTTTTTTTTTTTTTTTTTTTTTTTACTTGGCATTTATTGAATGCGTGTTATGTCAAAGTATAATTATCATGTTAATTCCTATTTGTATAGCCGTAAAATAATATAATAAAAGCTTTAGCATAGCGATTTATTAATTCCATTTTAAATGTTAAAATTACGTTTTTCTTTTTATGTTGTATTACGAAATTATTATATTCTATATAATGGTACAGTCGTGGAAAAAGAAAAAGTAATCACCCCTACTAACTTTACAACAAATTACTGTAGAAGAAAGTTACTGGTACCAAACGATTGGAAATAAAATTTACTTTTAAATGATGTATATGTCGTGGTCTAATTGAGAAATCCGGCTCTTTGCAAAGAGCCGGGCTAATTGGAGAATCCATCTCCCTATTTCCAATTAGCCTAATATTTTTCAGGCTTATTGCAAAGAGCCTAGAAAGCGTTAGGCTAATTGAAAAATGACCGCTTATTATCCGATCAGGGTGATATTTTTAGCTAACAGGCTATCAAAGCCTGAGAGCTTATGTTTCCACCGATTCTGTATGTACGTGTGTACGTACGCATGTATGTAACGCGATAACTCTTGATAGAAACATCCGATTTGCTTCAAATTTTTTTTCTAGGTTCATTCTGATGAGGTGCTTCCCTGATTAGTTTTTGAGGCTCATTGGTTAGGGATAAAGGGGTAAAAGCGGAGCTAGTCCCACCCCCCTTAATTTATATAAATGGGTTTTTCATCCAGAAATATTCGATTTGCTCCAAATGTGGTATACCGGTTTATTCTGTTAAGGAGCTTCCCTGATAAGATTTGGAAGCTCATTATTTTAGTATAAAGGGGGGAAAGGGGGCTACCCCCTTTAATTTAGATAAATCGGTTTTTCATGATGTATTATTCGATATGCTCCAAATTTGGTAAACCGGTTTATTAAATTAAAAAGCTGCCTTGATTAGATTTGGAGGTTCATTACGTTACATATAAAGGGAGGAAAGGGGGGGGGATCCCTCCCCGTAATTTAGATAAATGGGTTTTTTATGCAGAAATATGCGATTTGCAATACATTTGGTATACCGGTTAATTATGTTAAGCAGCTTCCCTGATTACATTTGGAAGATCATTATTATGTATAAAGGGGGGAAATGGGGCAATTGCCTCTCCCCTTAATTTAGATAAATGCGTTTTTCATGTAGAATTATTCGATTAGCTCAAATTTGGTATACTGATTTATTATGTTAAGGAGATGGCTTGATTAGATTTCGAGGGTTATTAGCTAAGTATAAAGGGAGGAAAGGAGGGCTACACCCCCCCCCCCTTCCCCTTAATTTAGATATATGTGTTTTTCATGCAGAGTTATTCGATTTGCTCCAAATTTCATATACCGGTTTATTATGATGAGGAGCTTCCCTGATTAGATTTGGAGGTTCATTAGCTAAGTATAAAGGGAGGAAAGGGGGGCTAGACCCCCCCTTAATTTAGATAAATAGGTTTTTCATGCAGAGTTATTCGATCTGCTCCAAATTTCGTATACCGGTTTATTATGTTAAGGAGCTGCCTTGATTAGATTTGGAGATTTATTGGTTAAGTAAAAAGGAGGGACAGGTGCTAGTGTTCCCGTAATTTAATGAATGGGTTTTTCATAAGGAATTATTCGATTTGCTTCAAATTTGATATACCAGTTTATTACGATATGGCTTCCTTCATTTGATTTGGAGTTTCATTGGTTAAGTATAAAAGGGGTGAAAGGGGGGAAACTGCCCCTCCCCTTAATTTAGATAAATGGGTTTTCATGCAGAATTATCTAATTTAGTATTTTTTTTTTTTTTTCCCAACCGGATCCGAACTTGAATGTTCCATTTGAAGTCAACCCGAAAACCGACCACAACCAGGTTTCCGATTGAGTTCAAGTAGAACTTTCAGGTTTTGATCGGGTTGCCGGTGGACGGAGATTTATTTGTCTAGCTTGCATCGGGTTATAGTTCTTTGGAATATTTTTGCCGGTTAAGATTTGGTTCGGGACGGGTTTCAGGTTGACTTCGAATGGAATTTTTAGGTTCTGGTAGAGTTGCGTGTCCACGGAATCTAATTTGTCTTGTTCGGATCCGGTTATGGACCTTTGGAATATTTTTTTCGGTTATCAGATTTGGTTCTGGATTTCGGGTTTTTTCAAATGGAACTCTCAGGCTCGGGTCGGGTTGCATATAGACTGAAATTATTTTGTCTTGCTCGGTTCGGGGTACGGTCTGATGTAATTTATTTTTCGGGTTTGGTTAGGGTTATGCGTCAATAAACCTAATAAAAAGAAAATTGCAAAGTTAAACAGATGGCATTGAGCTCACAGGCTATTCCCACTATTTGTATATTATACTCTTATTTGAAAGAATAATGCCCCTCGAAAAATAAATGAAGGGATTAGTCCCCGTTGCCCCCCTTTGTACTTAACCAAAGAACCTCCAAATCTAATCAGGGAAGCTACTTAACATAATAAACTGGTATACCAAATTTGAAGCAAATCAGATAATTCTGCATGAAAAAAACATTTCAATAAATTAAGGAGGGGGGAGTATTAGCTCCCCCATTTCTCCCTTTATGCTGAACCAATGAACTTTCAAATCTAATCAGAAATGCGCCTTATTAGAATGAACCTAGAAAAAAAATTAAACTATATTAGATAATTCTGCATGAAAACCAATTTATCTAAATTAAGGGGAGGGACAATTGCCCCCCTTTCCCCCCTTTTATGCTTAACCAATGAACCCCCAAATCAAATGAAGGAAGCCATATCGTAATAAACGGCTATGTCAAATTTGAAGCAAATCGAATAATTCTGTATGAAAAACCCATTTATCTAAATTAAGGGGACACTAGCCCCTGTCCCTCCTTTATACTTAACCAATAAATCTCCAAATCTAATCAAGGCAGCTACTTAACATAATAAACCGGTATACGAAATTTGGAGCAAATTGAATAACTCTGCATGAAAAACCCATTTACCTAAATTAAGGGAGGGGGGTCTTGCCCCCCTTTCCTCCCTTTATACTTAACTAATGAACCTACAAATCTAATCAGGGAAGCTCCTTAACATAATAAACCGGTATACGAAATTTGGAGCAAATCGAATAACTCTGCCGGAAAAATTCATTTATCTAAATTACGTGGGGGGTCTAGCCCCCCTTTTCTCCCATTATACTTAACTAATGAACCTCCAAATCTAATCAGGGAAGCTCCTTAAACCGGTATACCAAATTTGGAGCAAATCGAATAATTTTGCATTAAAAACACATTTACCTAAATTAAGGGGAGAGGCAATTGCCCCCCTTTCCCCCCTTTATACATAATAATGATCTTCCAAATGTAATCAGGGAAGCTGCTTAACACAATTAACCGGTATACCAAATTTATTGCAAATCGCATATTTCTGCATGAAAAACCCATTTATCTAAATTACGGGGGGGGGGGGGCTTTCCTCTCTTTATATGTAACTAATAAACCTCCAAATCTAATCAAGGCAGCTCCTTAATTTAATAAACCGGCATACCAATTTGGAGCAAATCGAATAATTCATCATGAAAAACCGATTTATCTAAATTAAGGGGGGCAGCCCCCCTTTCCCCCCTTTATACTTAAATAATGAGCTTCCTAATCTAATCAGGGAAACTCCTTAACACAATAAACCGGTATACCAAATTTGGAGCAAATCGAATATTTCTGCATGAAAAACCCATTTATATAAATTATGGGGAGACTAGCCCCGTTTCCCCCCTTTATCCTTAACCAATGAACCCCAAAAACTAATCAGGGAAGCACCTTATCAGAATGAACCTAGAAAAAAAATTGAAGCAAATCGGATACTTCTATCAAGACTTATCGCGTTACTTACATACGTACGTACGTACGTACACATACAGAATAGGCGGGCACATAAGCTCTCAGGCTTTGATAGCCTGTGAGCTAAAAATATCACCCTGATCGGATAATAAGTGGTCATTTTTCAATTAGCCTACCGCTTTCTAGGCTCTTTGCAATAAGCCTGAAAAATATCAGGCTAATTGGAAAAAGGGAGATGGATACTCCAATTAGCCCGGCTCTTTGCAAAGAGCCGGATTTCTCAATTAGCCTACGACATATATAAAATTTCCGTATGGGGCCATCTATATATTAAAATCAACTCAAACTTTTTTTTTTTTTTTTTGTCATTAGCAACTTTGACGCCAGAAATCATTTCTGCATCCTTCAATTATCCAAAAATCAAAATTTCTTGAAATTCGTACCATCAGTTTCAGAGAAATTAATAATTTTAAAATAAACCTATTTTAGGGGCTTTATCCAAATTGAAGTTCGGTCGGAAGTTGTTGAAATGCTATAGTATGACTATGCCACTTCTATTAATGTATTATTTTTACCAATATAACCATTTCACTCATTTAATATATTTCATATATTGCACGCACAAAAGTTTTAATAAAATGAGTAAAATATATATATATTTCTTTAATTATGCTGTTCTGTCCATCATAGACGGCCTCTTAAACCACAATTTTGATGTTTTTTAAACATAATTCGAAAACTACTTGATAAAAAAAAGAAATTAAGAGTTCACATAGAGCAGGACATAATGAAATAAGTTTATCAAATAAATTGCAGGTATCAATGCATAATTTTACGAATATTAATTTCATCTATCACAATTCATATTATAAAATGTTCAAAATTTCAAATTCAATGTATTTATGTTTGGGTGTTTTAGAATTATAACAATACAAAAAATTATCACATAAGGATTGTAATTTCAGGAGATTGTAATTTAACATTAGAAGCTCTAAATTTTGAATGTTTATAATTCAAAAATTTATCATAGAAATAACTTGAAATTCCGTTTGTAGTCATAACTTGTACCGAAAATTAAAAATGTATTGCCAAAATTCGGTATTACCATAAAAAAATGGTATGATTTTGATTTGTAGATGGACCCCAAAGCTAATTTATGTACGCCATTTTAAAGCAGACCTTATATGCAAACGTTTGGTACCAGTAACTTTATTTTATTATAATTAGTTACAGAGTTAGTAGGAGGGTTTACTTTTTTTCACATGTCTGTTGCACCAGTCTAATAGTTTGAGCAACATTTTTCTCATTACTGTAAAATAAACCAAGTGAAATTTTAATAAATAATTTCATCTACAAATTAATGAAATCCATGCAGAAAGTATTAACTTAGAAAGAAATGAAATAAATGAAACTTCATTGGCAAATCACACAGGGATTTAGTTAGTACTTTATTTTCATAATTAAGATGAGGAGTGAACGTGATCTGATATATTATTGAAAACAACAACATTTTACTAATAATAGGAAAAAAATCCTCTGTGCTGTTTCAAACACTTATTGTTACTTTCGTCTATCTTTACAAGAAGAAAGTATCTGATTCGTGAAAATTTTCGATTTCATATTTTAGACGGATTTATAAGTTTTGGGGGTCAGAGATCCCTAAAAACATGTTTTTACAAAATGTCTGTCTACGAGTATGTCTGTGAGTCTGTTTCTGTGTGTGACACAAATTTTGTGGGCGCTCTATTTCAAAAACTAATGCACGGAATTTAATAAAAATTTATATTCAATTAGTCCCTGATATAAATAAGTGCAAATCGTTCTACAGCTGGTACTGCTATGCTGCATTTTTTATGATTTCCGCAATGGCTCTATCTCAAGAACTAATGCGTGGATTTCCATCAAATTTCAGATTCAGTTAGTCCTTTATATGAGTTGATGTTTACTACGTTTTGGTGTAAACAGCCCAACAGGTGGCGCTGCTATACATCATTTTTCCTGATTTCTGAAATGTCTCTATCTCAAGAACTAATGCATGGATTTTCATCAAAGTTCCTTGATATGAGTTGGCGATGACTATGTTTTGGTGTAAATCGCCTAGCAGATGACGCTGCTATGCTGCATTTTTCCTGATTCCCGCAAGTGTTTTATCTCAAGATGGGATGCACAGATTTTAATAAAACTTCAAATTCAGTTATGAAGTTGACGTAAGTTGTTATTTATTAGGTTTTGGTATATATCGCCCAACAGGTGGCGCTGCTATGCAGAATTTTCACGATTTCTGCCATAGCTTTACTCAAAAACTAATGCACGGATTTTCACGAAACTTCAGATTCAGTTAGAGGTTGACATAAGTTGTTGCTTATTATATTTTTGTGAAAATCATCTAACCGGCTGCATTTTTCAGGAAGCATTAACATGTATAAGACAGAAGCAAGTTTTGGGATTGCCACATCCAACAAGTTTTTATTATAGAAGTTTTCTTTCTCATTGTCTTAAAATATATTATATATTTGCTCAAAAAATTAAAAACGGCTCATATATTCCATACTAGATTTTGAAAATTTAAAAATCTTTCATATTTTCAGATCACTTTTATCGTGTTTTTATCGTAAATCCATATTTGATATTTACACCGGAAAAAATATCAATTATTGACAATGTATTGGTCATCCATTGTATATTGTTAGTACTGGTATATTGCAGCGACCTTCTTTTCCAACTAATTCTCTAAATGATTTAAATTGTAGAAAGAAAAGCGAAAAATGATTCCTAAATTGTAACCCTATACATTAATTGCAATTAAAAAAATCTGTGTAACTAATTTTATTATAAATATATAAACTCAAAGACGTTTTTAATAAATCAATCATTTTTACTACAATTACTTGCTGGTTTTAATCCGCTTAATTATAAAAATTACGTTCACAGGTTATTGTCTGATAAGAATACAACATATTTTTAGAAGTTAATTATAAATTAATGCATTAATTTTAAAGCCTTTTTAGCGTTAGCCCACCCCTGGTGCTAAATCGTCATATATTTTCTGTAATTCGCTCAGTTTTATATGAACCAACCGTGGAATGAATTAAGGTCGAATGAACGCTTGCCAAAAAATGCGAAATGGATTCGAAACTGCAACAATCAGACAATTTAGAGTCAAAAAAGTTACAGTTAGAGTCAAAATAAATTACAAATGAAACATAAAGAGGTATATAATTTTAAAGAATACGCTTTTGTCATATGATTCTTTAATATTAATAAATTTTCTACGATGAGAAATCCGTTTGGAAATACTCAAAAACTAGTACAAATAATGTTTCAATTTTCCTTTTCCGTTTCCCCATCTTATCCCTCTAGTGCATGATTTTTTTTAATCACCCATCCCCTCCCCCAATAAGTATTAAGTAATAACTGTATATTGAACAAGAAAAATATTAAAAAAGTCACATTTCAACTTTTAACCAAAATTTAGGAGAAAAGCAAAGTGTGTCAAATGCAGCATTATAATCTGAACAACGTATAAATTGAAATTTAGAGTGTTGCTAAATGGCAATACTTTAAAATGACATCGCAGGATTAAAAGAAACAGAAAAAAATCATATATTTTTAAAATAAATTCACTAGATTGCACTTTCTAAGCATAAAAAAACAGTTAATTTTTCATAATCGACTGCAGTGCCTAATTCAAATTAATTTCGGCTAGAAAAATAAATTACAGTACTGAATTTAGGCTAGATTTTTGAGTTGAACATTGGATACTAATAAATGATTGTATTTTTTATGTAAAACTAAACTATTTTTAATTTTATACATATTTTGTACAAAATGAACTCTTGAAAAATATTTTCCGTACTATATATATATTGTATGTATATCTTGTATACATATTTTGTATATATGTAACTAATAATTAATTAATTTTTATGAAGCATTAATTTTTTCCACAGTAACCTTGGTAAAAAATAGATATGTTTAAGGACGACTTCTTATTCTGATTTGTTCTGTTACATCATATATATAAACAACGAAATTAATCTAATAAATGGTAACAATTAAGAATCTTAGCACGACGTAGAACTGTAAATATATATATATATATATATATATATATTTACATAATTATATTTTTCTATAGGGGAGACTAGGGAGGGTTGAACCACTTTTTACAAAATTATTTTTTATTTTTTAAATAATGAACGTTGAATAAAGTTTTATATATCATTTTATTCGTTATACAATCCGTTATCAAAATAAACTTGCTACATAACATATAAGAAATTTGAAAAATGATGGATTTTATTCATGAAAAAATAATAGGTCAAGGCTCCCCACATATGACCCACTATATGAGAGGCTTGACCCACTTTGTTTTATATTGCACTATTTGTGTAGAGAAATAAAATCAGTTCAAAAAAGCAAAATAATTTTATTCCACATACTTTAATCATTATATTTTTTTTTAATATGGGACTTAAACAAACCTGTTAAGACTCAATCCCAAGTCAGAGGAGAAAAATTTTGTATAAGCAGGATTTTGTCTGAGCTAGTATAATTGTACAGCAGGGAAAATGAAATTTTAACATTTAGGGCAGTTTTCTGTTAGAGACAGGTTCTGTTTTCATAGTGTTTCATGTTATTATGCCCGGGTTTAGGAGCAACTTTCCCGCTTTTTTATCTCCTTGTTCTATTTTTTTGTGACCCTCGATCTGACAAATCTAGTTGTCACATAGTTTGGCTTCATCTCACTGTATTCACCCTGATGAAATTTTTCTACATAATTTCCTAAAGTTTTTCGATCGATGCTATGTTCTTTTGAAACCACATGAGCACTTAACTTATCATTAACATGATTTAAACCTTTAAGGGAAAGTACTTTCAGTACTAAAATGTTGAAATAAATGACTGGCACCGGAATTTATGAACAAATGTATTTAGAAATAAGAAAAACAGGCTATATTTCACACACGTGTTAAATGAAAATATTTTAGCAAAATTCTGGTGTCATTGTGATGCTTCGGAATTAAAATTAAGTGGTTTTATAAACATACCACTGCCTCACACAGGATTAAGACTGCTACTTTTATCCTTTCTAGTCGTTCCCACCGTTTCTATATAAATATTGTAAGCAATATTTAAATGGAAAAAAGTTCCTATCAACTTTCCATTTTCAAGCAATTTTTCACATTTTCCTATATCAGTTTTAAAATTTTTTTCCCCATCACACCATTTTACTGAAGCTTCACAGAATAAATGTACATCCTTTTATGTATATACCATTAATTTTTCATTATGCTCAGTGCATAATAAAAAGATTTCCAAAACCACTTAAGGGAGTCTTGAGCATCTGCTCAACCCTCCCTCACATTGACTGGGTCAAACCTCCCTACTTAGACCTTTACTAAAGAATACCACATTGTTATGTTAAGAATAACTTACTGTACAGTCTTTATGCCTGGAATGAATGCTCAATATTTCTCCATTGCTTTATATCTACTTACGTAAATGTATATGATATAATTTATTTGATAAAAGCTTTCAAAATATTTCTAAAAAACACAACTTTTAGGTTGAAAACGCCTCATAACTGATTTTTTGCACACCTATTTGGATTATCTCTATGAAACAATGACTGTTGTTTGAGCATTCCAGTAGCTTTGAATGAGACCTATTGATAAAACTCTGAAATTCTTTTAAATATGGAAATTGATGGGTGGGTCAAGCCTCCCGTATGGTCTACCGTCTCTAGTCTCCCCTACTAGCAATTAATGTTTTTTCTCTGTGAGAGAATAAAAATTATACTTTCATTAGACACTGACAGTTGTCTGAATACACTGGTTATCAAAAATTAAGGAAAAGTCACAAAATGCTAATTTTCAAATACGCGAACACTCAAAAGGAAATAATATAATTCGAGTAATTACTATGTCTACAACACAGCTAGCCCATATAACATGTCATTCATGTCACACATGGTCACAAGTGTGACAGTCACTACGGTGAAGTAAAAAAATAGGAAATTCCATACATCTCAGTATGAGTCTCAAATGATCATTATATGTGACTCCACTGAGACGTCACTGTGACTGCTGCTTTGTGGCGAGTCACCATGTGTAGTTACATTGTGACTCTCATGTGACTGTCATTTGTAGACTAAATTTCAAAGTCATCGTGAACGCTGCATTGTGATAAGTTACCAAATAATGTCACATTAAGGTCACATGATGACTTTCAGGTGACAGAGAGACTACTGTGAAGTCACCATTGTGCTCTTTTGGGAAAAGTCTCCATGTGACTATAATATGATATTATTTGGTGACTTATCATAATGCAACGTTCATGATGACTATGAAATTGAGTCTAAAAATGACAGTCACATGAGAGTCACAATTTAACTACATTGTAAAGTCACCTGGTGAATCTTCACAAAGCAGCAGTCACATTGACTTCTCAGTAGAGTCACATATAGTGATCATTTGAGACTCATAATGAGATGTATGGAATTTCCTATTTTTTTGCTTCACCGTAGTGACTGTGACATTTGTGACCAGGTGTGACATGAATGAGATGTTATATGGGCTAGCTGTGTTGTAGAGATAGTAATTACTCGAATTATATTATTTCCTTTTGAGTGTTCGCGTATTTGAAAATTAGCATTTTGTGACTTTTCCTTGATTTTTGATAACCAGTGTAGTTACAATTAAAAATACTGAAGGTATTTTTTCTAACTATATTGTTAAAGAAATTAATTTTCTGTTTTTCATTTAACTACCGTGTTCCTTAGAAGTCAGTTTAGTTTAACCACTTTAAAATTAAATATACTTCAGGGAATACTATTAAAATAGGATTATTAATAGCATTCCTTAACAGAAAAACCTTTAATGTGTCTTTAGAGAATAATGAAGTTCCTGAACGAGAGAAAAGAGTTGCATAAAGTTTACTAAAATCTGGAAATGCTGGAAAAATTAAACATATTAGGGAAAATACAAATTGATTTAAGGAATTCACAATTTACAAATAATTGAGTAATCATTATGTTTATCAAGATTTAAATACTAAACAAGACTGTGATGTATTTAAACTGTGATTTATATATATATTTTGTATTTGGAATAAAAGCAAAAGGTACTTTATAGGTGGTATGATTAATAGCATTTATTATTGATTATTCATTTGTGCTCTCCGTCATTTTAGCTTAAGATGTCAGGTACCTTTGAATTGTCCTAGAATTGATTGGAACCGATATCTTCTGTCTGCGTTTTTTCACAAAAACTGTTTGGAGAAGGAAGATATTCTTTTCCATGACTGCACACTGCAATATAAGAGAGAAATTTCTTAAACTAGGAAAATATTACATAACTATGAAAGAAAATATACATACTAGAAAACAGGAACACTGCTTTTTCAGAATTTAGTGTAACCTCTGATGAAAAAAATATATGTATGTATTTGTATATAAAAATATAAATAACCTATTTCAGTGTTACGAATTAAAATACACGCTGATATTTTATATAAAATGACGTAATTCGCCTCTTCTGAAGAATTCCTGATTTACGATCCAGTCTTAAATAACATCTACAGTAAAGTATTCATATGACGTCACTATTGCTGAATGATGCACACACACACAAAAAAAAAAGTCACTTAAGAAAGTCGAGAAAACAAAATCGGCAATCTAATGATTCAGATACCTCCAATTGTTTGTGATATAGATAATTAAATCAAATATAGTTTATAATAGCTCATGTTTTATCAAAAATCATTCATTTATATTTTTCTAAAACAGCGCGTATTTTAATTACCTTTTCTCAGTAGTTATGGGAAAATGGCAACAAAAAGATATAATTACTATTTTCCAACTATTGTTTTTTTACTTTCTACAGAAATGAAGTAATTGGGTTGTCAAAATTAAACGGCGCTAAAAACAACAAAACAAAATTTATGTCCCAAAAATAAATTTAGATGCAGTTTTCAAACAAATTGTATTAAAAATTACTTTTATCCCCCAGTACGATGGTATAAAAATTGAAAATGTGCTATGGTTAGGGGTTTAAAAAATTGCAATACACTGTAAAAAAAAAAAAAAAAAGAATGTGATTTTACTAAAAAATACTTAGTATGATTACAGATATTATAGCAGTTACTAGAAAATCACCTGTAACCAATCATTGCTAGTGATATTACAAAGAAAATAGCTTGTAACTGAATGCCTATTGTGTATGCGTCCCTCTCTGTCCTTTCCTTTCCGTAACCGTACAGTGCAGATACCCGAAACACATTTTAATTCAGGAAAAAAAAATTGCAATAAAAATGATTGACTGTATAAAATTTGTGCTTAAAAAGTGAATATTTTTTAATATTTCAAATGTATAGTCTTTTCTGCAAATTATCGGTTTTTTATGCATACAAATAAGTGCATATTTTATGTTTTCAAAAACTGTGCACATTTTTCGCATAAAATAAATGCATATTCGATGTTTGAAAGTATGTGCACATATTTTTGAAAGAAATAAATGCATATTCTATGTTTGCAAAAACCGTGAATTTTATGAACAAAAATGACTGTACAGTAAAACCTCTGAATAACGGACACCTTGGGAGCGCGCAATTTGCCCGCTGTTCTGAGTTGTTTGCTTAGGAGAGCTAAAAATGTACAATCCTATAGATGTTGAGAAAAAAATTGAGGTGTCTGTTATTCAGGAGTTTCCGTTATAAAGGCTTTACTGTATATTTCAATTTTTCAAGATGAAAAAAATAAAGTCTATATTTTTTAATAAACTTCTATTGGGGGGGGGGGGGTAAATTCTGTGAGGGATCTAACTTCTATGGTGGGCTCCTAGGGGGATAGTCCCCCAATCTATAAACGAACATTTTTCTTTCATTATTTTCTTAGTATTTAAATATTATAATTTACTCGAGAAGAAAAACAAATGCAGCATGCCTTTAAAAAATGAAGAAAAAGAAAACTTCGTTCATTAAAATTTAAAATCGGCGGAGACGGATGTTACCGCCACCTGAATTCAAGACTGTCTTAAACCACCCCCTTTAGATTAGTTTTTAACCCCTAAACATCAAAAGAAACATAACTAAAAATTAATTTCCAAAGCGGATTTAGAAGAGTAATCCCCTCCTCCCCACCCAACGGAAAATTTTTGGCCCATCTTCCTCTTAGTGTTAAATTATTTTATCTTACTTGAAAATTATAAATTTACCATGTCTTTAATAATCGGAGAAAAATAAAATTTTGTTTATTAAATTTCGAAAGCCGGAGGGAGGGGGGGGGGGGCGGATGGGAAAAGAGCTGTGGTACTGCCACATGAATTAAACATCGCCCTTTGAACTAGATTGAGGTAATTTGTTAACAAATAAACTTTAAAAATATGGAAAATTAATTTCATCGGTGCATTTAAAGGGAAAAGGAACCAACCTCCCACCAGAAATGGAAGAAAAATCATAGTTGCACTTTCTCTTAGTATTTAATTTTTTTTAAACTACTCGAAAAGATTAAATTAACTGCATTTATTAAAATCAGATAAAAAAAATAGTTTTTTAAATTCCAAATTCTAGGGGTGGTAGATTTCATTTTCGGGCTACTACAACGAAAATTCAAAACTGCCTTCATCCACCCGTTTTAGATAAAACTTTAACACATAAATCTAAATAAAAACTGAAAATTAATTTTCATGAAGGATTTTTTGAGAGAATAAGCACCCCCCCCCCCTCCCACACACACACACTCATCTCCCTTCTTATCGTAAATTTCTCAGGTGTCCATTCTCTTAGTGTTTAATTATTTTAAAATATTATTATTATTTTTTTAAATATAAATCGGTCAAAAAGAAAATATAGTCACTTAAATTTCAAAATTCAAGCAGCACTTTTTCATTTAAGAAATATGTTCATAAAAATCGTTCATAAAATCTTAACCCCCACCTGAAATTTATTTTATCCAAAATACACTTCAAAATTGTCTATTTCTCTGCAACAAATAATTCAGAACATATTCAAACCATTCGTTAAACGAAGAAAATTCCAGTAAGGAATTATAGTATACTAGGCATATTCTAATCATCCATTAACCATGGGAAAACCCTAATATTAAATTAAGTTAATTAATTGAATCTTGGAGGAATTATAATAGCATCAATAATTTTACGCTCAGTTCTATAAAAATATCGACACACAGCAGAATCAGATTCTTCATCCATTACTCGCATTTAAAATCGTTTACAAACACGGCCCCAGGAGCAAGTATGTAGAACGCTTTGTTCCCAAATCCAAGGTTGTGAATTCTGTCCTTCGCAGAGGAAAAAAACCCGACATAAATCTCCATCACTAATAAATATTGTTGCTTTCGAAAATTTCCAAAGATGGCGCCACCAGCATTTTCTTTCACTTTTTATACACAATCCGGTACACAAAATTTCTTAGTGAAGATACAACTCAACTAACTTTTAATTACATTACGTGTAGAGATAAAAAATATCTTCAAATCCAATGTTTTTATTAAATATTTTGCTTATCGTCTTAACTTGAAATATTTAATTCTTAAAAAGCAAAGCGCATTTTCTAGAGAAAAAAAAAAAGCATAAATTATTAATTAATGTGACAAGATTGAAAGAACTGGGATATAAGGCAATTTTCGAGATATGAATTGTATCCGTTAATAATAATCAAATTACTAATTGTTCGATGCATTAGTTACTGGTTCATTTTATTTTGTTAACAATGAAACATGATACATGTGCTTGGTACATTAGAATGATAGTAACATTAATGATAAAACTAATTAAAAATTTAATTACAGATTTTTTTATTACAATAAAGCGGATATAATTTGATTTTGTAAGAATATGAAATGTGTTATAAATTGGCTTATTATGATCATTATTATAAAACACTGTAGACATTTATTAAAAATTTCAGACTTTTCAAAGCAAATATTGAATGTGTCATTTCTAAAACATTTTCGTCGAGAAATTTCACGGTCAGCATTTATTAAAATTTTATGTTAGATAATTTCTAATTTTTTTAAAAGATCACAGCTATCTTATTTTGTAAAAAAATCAAATGGTTCATTCTAAAATAATAATAAGGTTTTGTGTTATTATGTTTCTCTCCTTTACTTTCTTCTATCTTTACAAAAAGGAAAGTATTGGATTCGTGAATAATTCCAACTTCCGGTTTTTAATGGATTTATACGTTTTAGAAGGTCCTGAACACGATTTGACTATTTTTTATAAATGTCTGTTTATGAGTGTGTCTGTCTCTGTGACAAAAATCTTGTGGGAGCTCCATCTCAAGAACTAATGCACGGAATTTAATAAAACTTTAAATTCAGTTAGAACTTGATATAAATTAGTGCTGAATAGTTTCTGGTGCTAAACGCCTAACAAGAAGAGCAATGCTATGTTGCATTTTTCATGATTTTCGCAAAAACACCTTTTGAAGAACTAATTCACGGATTTTCATCAAACTTTAGATTCAGTTACACATTGACATAAGATGAAGTTCATTAGGTTTTTGATGTAAATCGCTCAACAGATGGCTCTGCTGCGTTTTTCACGATTTCCGCTATGTATCTATCTCAAACACTAAAACACGCATTTTCATCCAACTACATATTCTGCTAGATGTTGATATAAGTTGTTGATCATTCGTTTTTTTGTGTACATCGCGTAAAATGTGGCGCTGCAGTGCTGATTTTTTCACGACTGCCGCTATAGAATTACTAAAATTTTACATGTCTACATGTAAGAAATAATGCACAGATCCTCATCAAGTTTTAGGTTCAGTTAGATATTAACGTAAGTTGTTATCGAATAGATTTTGGATGCAGATCGCACAACAGGTGCCGCTGCTATGCTGCATTTTTCAGGATTTACATTATTATAGAGGTATTCATAGCTCAATAACTAATGCATGAAATTTCACCAAACTTCATATACTTTTAGACCTTGTCATAAGTTGGTGCTGATTATGTTTTCATGTAAATCATACAAGAGGCGGCGCTGCTATTCTGCTTTTTCATGCTCTTCGTGATAGTTATATCTGAAAACCTACTACGCGGAATTTAATTAAACTTCCAATTCTGTTACACTTTCATATAACTCTTTCTTTATTAGACTTGGGAGTATACTACCCAACGTGTCTCTTTTATGCTCTTTGTTTTAGAAGTTGCGGTTGCTGGCAATTTACAGTGTGGTTGCCGAAAATCTGTGATTTGTTAGAAAAAATACAATGCTTATTTATCCTTTTAATTTCTCACAATTAAAAGAATTTATATGTTTAGAATCCTCATGGTGGGCATAGATTGTCATATAATTTTGGTTTTGTGATAGCACATTTTGAGATATTAACATTTATCAGGTAGAAGAAAGTTTCGGGATTGAACATCTGACTAGTTTTGCATTGCATTATGCAAAATTATCACTTGCAATAATTTTGTATGTAAATCGTTTTTTTATTCCACTTTTTATCATTAAGCAAAACATTTTATGAAAAACACAGTTTTCTTTAATATCTGTCATTTTTTAATCATACACATTTTTTTTCTGGTATATTTTGTATTTTCAACAAATATGATATGAATGAAAAAAAAAAAACATATTTCCGCATTTTCAGAATACTTCTCCTTTGAAATATAAAAACTTCATGGAATTTTACCTTTTCTTACATCTTTGTTATCATACGTGATTTCTTGGCTGATCCTATTATTTTAGTACATGTGTCTGGATATTGAAAAAGTAATACTAAATTTTGTTCTTATAATTTTTTTTTATGTTTGATGCCTCAGAGAATGAGCTACAGTCAGCAATTTTCTTGCATATTATAAACCACTTTCTTTTTGTGTAATAAGCATTTATTTTCCTAATAAGAAAATATTAATTGAATACATCATTCATCTTACTACCTTATGAGAAATAAATATTGTTTAAATAGCGTGTGATAGAAAATTGAAATGCAATTTCCGGCTATATTTCTAACGTTTAGCTACAGGCTTTTATATGAGTAAATCTCTGATTATTTACGTTATTTCACATGCATTTCTCAAAGAAAATGAAGAATTAAAAAATGAAACAAACACAAATTAATAATAAGGATCTAAAATATTATAATGGCTGCCAAATATTAGAGAAATGTAATTAAATTCTGATACAATTTTTCTCTTAAATAAATCCTCTAAATAATTTGCAGCAGTCGTGCTATTCATTCTTTGTGATCAATGAGTTTAAATAGAAATAATTGAGAATGATGTATATTTATTGATGTCATTTTCTCATTTAATTTTTTAACTATTAATTGAAGGCATAAAAAGTCATGAAAGTCCAAAATATTATTTAAAATAGAGGGCACTTTTTTCAATTTTTATATTTTAATTATTCTCAAAATTCCCTAAAAACAGTGTTTTCAAAAAACTTTTAACGTGTAAAGTAGATTAAAAGCTGTGTTAAATCGTAAAATAAAAGTCTAGAAAGTTTAAGCAAAATAAAAACAAAAATGACTTATTTTGTAACTCTCATTTTTTAATTATATTCTTCTCTACCCGGTATTTTAAATGTAAAAAATCCCTGCCGTCTCGGACTACGGGTAGAGGGAGAGTTCAAAGTAAAGTACTAACTGCACCAACAAAAATTAATTCATGATTAGAGATAAAAAATATTAACATTTTTATCTGGTCGCTTTTGATGAGTGTTTAATTTAATTTTTATAAGAGACATGTTTTTATCAGAATTAGTTTAAGGCAGTATTCAAAACACATTTTTTTCACGCTCAACAACTCGAAAATTTCTGACATATTATCAGATTTATTTTAAAAAGAAAATACAAACCTGCCGACGTGATTTTTGAAGAGATTTATAAACGACCTATGTTTTTATTTTTCGTTCAATTAATTAGAACTTGATTTGTAAACAATTATTTTTTCTGTACGATCATATTTTTCTTTTCCAACACTATCGCTTCAAGAAATTTGGTTCCAAATGTCCACTTTGACATCATTTTTAGGGTTCCGTGCTTAAAAAGTAAAAACGGAACCATTATAAGTTCATTTCTGTGTCTGTCTGTCTATCTGTCACAGCCATTTTGCTAGTAAACTATGGAAAGTGCAAAGTTCAAATTGGGGAAGTAATAAAGACTATTAACCCACATATTTACAGATTAATAAACATTCGAAAATATATTTTAGGAAATATTTGAAGAGCTAATTCAGTTACCTGAAAAAAATCTTTACTTTGAATAGGGTATGGGGTATCGTGTGAAGTATTTCGCAACGCTGAACTCAAAAATATATTTCATTTCATTTTAGGTATTATATTTTCAGAGATATCGTCGAAAATGTAGTGCAAAAATACCCCCCCCCCCTTTATTTCCGAATCTACAGAAACTAAAATTATGAAAAAAATTCAGGTAGTAGACATTAATTTAAACCTTGCAGGAAAATTATAGCGATTACGCAAGGTCAGATAATTTTTGAAAAAAGCGCATTTTTCCATTACACACAAATTTCGATTTGCACGCATTCAGCAAAGACATCGAGGAGCACTTGATATGTCTACCGTATCAGAAGTATAAATGCATTATGGGTAATGATTTTCGAAAAAAATCGTCAGTAATTAGCCGAAATATTAACCCTTACATACACGGACGGTTTGGGCATACATAATAACAGGGCATACTCAAAGTACCATCGGCTTTTAAAGATTAGACAACATCTGTCAGTGATATATTTGTGTAATTCAATGTCTAGTAGCAGTGTAAAAGCAATAAGCGTCAAATTGTTAAAAACAGACTAATTTAATTAGAATTAATCACAAAAATACTATGGGGTTCGCGGGTAATTTCCATTAAGTGGATCTCTTAATACGCCTCCCGTGTCTTTAAAAGTTAATTAAAAACCTATCTGGAAAAATGTGGCACGGACCAAGGCGACGTTGCGAAATTGCGACCTCCTTTTGAAGCGCGCGTAGCACAATGCCAGTTTAAACTTTAAACTAAGGTTTATGTTTACCACACTGTAAAAAGAAAAGAATATTACTACGCTGAATTTATTTTTATGAAATGCCAAATTAAGTTTAAATATGCACTACTTTTATTGTCAGCACCGATTTAAGTTCATAAAAACTGATCAGTATAATATTAAAAAAAATCTCGTCCTAAAGGCAAGGTAGATTTCGAAGTTAAGTACTAATTTCAACAACAAAAACTAAATCAAGATTAGAGATAAGCCCAGTTTAACAATTTTATTCGGCCGCTTTTGACGAATTTTTAGTTTCATTTTTCTGTAAGAGCTGGTTTTATCGGAATCATATTAAGGCGGTATTCAAAAAAATATTTTTCCACGCTCAACAACTCGATACTTTCTGACACATTTTCAGACTCATTTTTAAAAGTAAAACCATGAAACTTGCTGACGTGATTTCTTGAAGAGTTTTATAAGCGACCTGTGTTTTTATTTTTCGTTCAATTAATTAGAACTTGATTTAAAAACAATTATTTTCTCAGTACGACCATTTTTTTTCGTTTCTAGCACTATCGCTTCGAGAAATTTGGTTCAAAATGGCCACTTTGACAGCATTTGAAAAAATATATTCTGCCTTTATCGAAAAATCGAGCGTTTAAGATCAAAAATGAATTTAAAAATGAGTCTGAAAATAAGTTGTTTGGATATGAGTACACACTTAATACGATAATTTTTTCGTTAACCCCTATTTTTGTTTAATTTGGTTTTCTGTAAGAGTTGATCCTATCAAAAACTTGTGAGTATGAAAGTTGTAGATAATATTGAGAAGATTTATAATAAATTTAAGCGGATTGGATATCTTGTGAATTACGAAATTCTGAATATTTTTCTCCTTCAACCTTCCCCCCCCCATTTTTTTTCATTTATATATATATATATATATATATATATTTTGTAGTAAGAGTTTGCCCTATAAAAAATTGTCAGTATAATAGTTGTAGATGATATTAAGAAGATTTATAATAAGTTTAAGTGTATTTGATATCTTCAGAATTGACGAAGTTATGTTTTTTTTTTTTTCACTGAACCGCTATTTTTTGCGCCTCTTGAGCCCATTTTTGATTTTATCAAAAACCTGTGATACATAAATTTTTGGCCCTTTTCCTTGAAGTGATAATAAATTTACATTGATTTTATATGTATTATAATTAAGAAGTTGTGTTTTTTTTTTTTTTTTTTCCTCAAACGTTTCCCTATTTCAACCCCCTTGGTCCGATATTGCCCAATAACGAACTTGACCGAGATTTTCTACCCTTTGATTTTATGTATCAGTTTGGAAGAGATTTGTGCAGAATTATGGAAGTCATCGTGTCCATAAAAAAGGGATATATATAGATTGATAGATAGATAGATATAAAGTTTTGAACTGGGTGTCGTTTTGGGTTGTATTGGTCATGATCTGGATAGTTCCTCAAAAATTTTCGGAAATTCAAACATAGGGGAGATAGCAATAGGTACTATTTCTTACGAAATCTACCTAAAAGAGTTATGCAGAATAGAAATATTTGATATTATTTAGGCTTCACATATCTTTGAACTTTTATGGCACACACATTCGTACTTTTGCAGTATATAGGCCTATACCGAACACTCGTTTTATAGTTTTTTACGAAGTCTTATTATTCTTTAAGCAACGGATTTTTAAATAATACAGTTATTAATTCATATATTTATTGTACGGGATCTTTTGAGCGCGAGTAATGCACGCACTTGACTGTTTATTTGAAATATATTCTGCCTCTATCCAAAAATCGACCAATACGGCACATTATCATATTTTCTGAATAAGAGAACCTGCCAACTGGATGCGTTTGAGAGCAAAAATGAATTTAAAAATGAGTCAGAAAAAATGAAGTTTGGATTTTAGTATATCCTTAATACGATGATTTTTTGTTCAACCACTACGTACATTTAATTTTTTTTTGTATGGATTGTATGAATTGGTCCTATCAAAAACTTGTCAATGTAAAAGTTGTAGATAATAGTAAGAAGATTTATAATAAATTGATGCGGATTTAATATATTGTTAATTGGCGAAGTTATGGATTTTTTCTTCTTCAACTCCCCTTTTGTTTTTGTTTTTATTTATTTATTTATTGTTTTACGAGATGATCCTATCGAAAACTTGTCAATATAAAATTTATAGATAATATTAAGAAGATGCATAATGAATTTAATTGGATTGATATCTTGAGAACTGACAAAGTTATGAATTTTTTTCTCCCTAAAACAATTTTATCAAAACTCTGTTATACATAAGTTGTTGGCCCTTTTCAAAAAGGTAATAATAACTTTAAACTAATTCGATATGTATTAAAATTAAAAAGTTATCGGGTTTTTTCGTTTTTCACGACATCCCTCCCTATTTCTACGCTCTACGTCCGATTTTGCCCATTAATGAACTTCATTTTATGGATCAGTTTGGAAGAGATTTGTGCAGAATTACGGAAATTACTGCGCCCATAAAAAAGTGGTATAGATAGATAGATAGATAGATAGATATTTTTTTTTAACTGAGGATTGAATTTTCGTTCTAGGTTTCATGATCGGTGTAGATTTGTAATTTTTTTTCCAGAAATTCCAACATAAGGCAAAGTGTAATAGGTTGTATTTCTTACGAAATCTCCTTTAAAAAAACATAGTGGTAATTCATAAGAAAAGAAATGTGAAAAATATATTTTCATAATTTATTTTACAGAATGAGCAGATATTAGAAACTTTTATTTTTATTTTTTATCTTTCGATAACGCCATTTTTTACTAGGAAATGGGTTGGTTACTATTTAGTCCACAATGGCCGGATGCGACGTCCATATAATTGCATAATCCATTCCATTATTTTTCTTAATTAAAATATTTTAGTTATAAATTTTATTTTATTACTTTTAAAGTATTACTATACATTACATAAAATAAGAGTAAAATCGAAATTTGATATTTAAGTGTTGCAGTATTATATATAAATTTTTCTATAAAATATGAACTTACTATACCAGTTGTTTATTTTCAAAATTTACATAAAATTTCTTTTCTCCAAAATATGGAATGGTAATTTAGTTTTCTTTTCTTGCACAAGATTGTGTATAAATAAACTTTTTATATATGTCAATGCATTTACCTTTAAAAAAAAACACATTTCACAATTCACAATTCTTCGTATTCGATTCTGCATTTGTAGAGTTAAGGAGTCTGGAACCGTTTGAAAAGCTTTGTATACTTTTTTTTAATGATCAATAATTACTTAATATATACTCATATTAATATAGGTAGTTCTTAGAGAATCTGATTTTGGCAAAGAAAAAATCCTCCTGTAAATGAAAATTGAAAATTTATCATTATTTTTTTTAAATTTAAAGAATTTTAAAGTCTGCTGTTTTTTTATACATTACTGGATTTAAAACACTAAAACTTCTACAAATATCTGTCAGGTTTCTCCAATATTTTTTTGTATCCCAAATGTAATGTACTTAAAAAAATTAGGATTGAATTTTACAATATAATGAAAAAAAAATAAAGTTTGAAGAAATCATGTTTTTTGCTGTGTTCTTCCCTATGTTTATATATTTAATTTTTTCTCTTAAACTATTTCATTAATTGTAAAATTGACCCCTAATTCTATCAAGTACATTATATTGAGGATTCAAAAAAATAATGGAGGGATTTGACAAATATTTGTGGAAGTTTCAGTATTTTGAACCAGTATATCGAAACCAGTATTTCAGTATATGAAAATACAGCAATCTTTAAAATTCTTTAAGAAAAAACATAAAATTCGCAATTTTTAGCCAAAAAATGATTTTTTACTTGTCAATATCAGTTTTTCGAAACATTACCTATAATAATATATATATATATATATAATAAGTAAATATACATCAATAATAATAAAAAAAAATCTTCAAAGTTCTTCAAAGTGTACCGAATCTCCTGAAGTTCGAAAAGCTCCCCAAAGAATCATGTTCTAATCTGTATAAATAATTAAGCAACATAATTCTTTTTATATTACAAATCTTTATCGCAACTCGGAAATATAACTTAACGAAAAACCAAGTTTTCCAACTTTCAAGTGCATATACATGAATCAAAAAGCAAATATCTCGAATCCAGTTAAGGGCAGTCGGAATCCTTATACCTGCCATGTTAAATTAATATACCTTTTAACATAAACTACTTAAGATATGGACTTGAAATTTTTAATGCATAAAATAAACAATTCTTAATAATCTGAAATTAAATTTATAATTAAATAAAGCTTACACATGTTTTTTTTTTTTTTTTTTTTTTTTTTTTTTTTTTTAATCTGAAGTAGAAAACACATTCAAATAATAATAATAATAATAATAAAAAAAAACATGCAATTTTTCCAAAGATAATGATAATAATACAAAAAGTTCCTTTTAAGAGTTAAAACAATTAACCTCAGATTAAACAGGGATATGTATAGAATGTACAAGATACCTCGTAGTAGTAAAAACAACATTTTGAGAAAATGAAGTTTAACGTAAATAAACGCTCTAGTAGTAAAGTAGATAAAAAAACAGAATTACTAAAAATTTTCCTTTATGCCGACACCTATTTGACATTTTACTTGCTTGCACTTTTGGATGAGGTCTCACAGTTTCAGGTGTTATGATAAGTGGCAATGAATTTAAACTGCTACATTGAGGAATGATATTGTCAGTTTGAGCTGCGCCATCCGCTGATGGTTTACCAAAATCAGCTTCATTCAACATCTGTCTGTTATAGTAGCTGCAAGAAATTCGTCATCAGAGCAAACATTATCATTGAAAGGCACAATCACTGTAACCTTAAAATCTTTCATAATATTGTTTGGAACTACGGCATTAGAGTCTGCTACGCCCGCAAGTTCAGCAGTGTTGTAGATTGAAACAGGCTTTCTAACATTTCCTGGAGCAACCATCCAATTACTTACACCTTGATTATAAAAGGCTTTCAAAGGACCATAAACACCCTTACAAAGGGGTTGAATTTTATTGCTAGAACGTGGATGAAACGTCATTATTCACACCACTAGCCTTGCCTAAAACAGTTATTGGTATGGTAATATGAGATTCATGGTTATCAAATAATAAAAATACTGGTCTTTCAGTACTAGGTCTAACATTTTTTCAGAAATGATAAAATAACTGTTGGAATAGGGTCACAATTGACCAGCCTGACGGGTTTGGAGCCCCGATTAATCCAAGAGGTGCTCTGTGAAGCATAAATGGTTTAAAGTTGGCAGGGGAAGAACAAAGAAAGGGGCAATGATGTTTCCGAATGCACTAACAGCAGTAATCATAGTGATAAATGTTCCCCTTTCGGCAGACGTTATCCCTCTAGCTTATTTTTTTCCTTTGAGGGCTATGAGTTTAGGAGGTACATGAACTGTGCTTACCCTAATCTACATATTTTTTTTTATTATTATTTATGGAAAACAGAAGTAAAAAAATATCGTAAACTAATTTCAAGACAGTTGTAGCAAGTAAGTCATAAAAATTTAAATCTTTAGAAAATTTTTAAGAGTGTTGAACCTTTGACCTGGTCAAATCAACAACAACTGATCACGGTCAGAGGTACAACAACATGCTAGTGCGAATTACAACGCATGATATAGTTTTAGGGTTAGGATAATCATTTTCACAAGCCGCACCATATTTATAAAAGTCTATAGCTACCATGTCAAATTATTTCTATCAACAAAGACATAGCACAAAATATATTATTAGGCAAAACATTAACAAATAAATGTTTACATGTTTTATCATGGAAATGGATTACTATTATTCACAGGAATGCCCTTTGACTCTAATAATCCACAGTAGGATACACTAGCCCTCTAGTGAAGGAACCATGCACTAATTACACCAAAATTCATAAAATGCTGCTAGATGGCTCTATAGCCTAGGTGGTCAAAGGAACAATATGGTCAGAGGTACAACACCTTCCCCTACATTAAAACTAAGAAATATTTTTATAGCATTTTCACATTAAGTGATAATACCATAATTCTTAAATGTTATCTATATAAATATAATTGCATATTAATTACATACTAGGTATAAATCTAAATATGTATTATATATAAGTTTATTTATTTTTTATTTTTGTAAATACATATAAAATTTTATATTTAAAAAAAATTGTTTATTTTTCATGTCCTATCTGTGACTTAAAAAATTGATTATGATTGACTGACATAGTTTCTATCCCGAATGTTCAAAAGTCGATAGTTATTTCCGTAATAATACTTTAGAAAGTTAAGTATTAAGCACAATTCTAAATTGATTTTGTTGGTAAATGAAATATTGCTTATTTTCAGAAAATTTCATGTGACAGAAAGAAACATAATTTTTTTTTTTTTTTCATAAAGTGTTATCGTAAATCACAAGTTTCCAAATGTACTTTATCAAAACTTATTAAGCCGTCGATTCCGACTTGTTATATTAAAGAAAATATGTATTTGTTTTTCTTTTTTTGATTTTAGAAATGGGTGAGGATTATATTTTGAACCCTATGGCAATTTCCAAGTCTAATATACCAAAAATAACGTTTGAAACAATTAAAAAAAATAAGGATGATTTATATAAGTTATAACTCATAGTTTCACGTTTTAAAAAAGTGTTCTATCTTCGGAAATTAAAAAGAAATCTTTAAAATGCATATATATATATATATATATATATATATATATATATATCCAAAAACCAAACCAAAAATTCGAAACTACCGAACTGATCCAACAATAAATAAACTAAACCAAATGACAACAACAAAATAACTAAAAACAACTAACTTCAAAAACAACATACTTTAAAAACGGCAAACTTTAAAAACATTCAAACTAAAACCAGAAGAAATTGAATCCATGGAGACAGGCGGCATGCACTTGCGACATGCAATTGCGGTGTTAAAACCAGTTTTTATGTGCACAACGCTCCCCAAACAATATATATATATATACAACTTTGATCATCAGTTGATTTTAATTAAACAACAGTGTGTTTAACTATATCCATATTATATATCTATTCATTTTATAAAGCATAATGTGAAAGTAATCTATAATGCCAGTAACCCCATAACTTTTAAATCTGTGAAGAAACGATTTGATATTAATCTTTAAAGAGTTGTACGCTGAAATAACAAATTTGAAAATGTATTTACACTCTTCCTTTATATATATATATATATATATATATATATATACAAAAAATTTTAAAGACATTTAAATCACGATAATTATAGCTTCTTCCCAAAAGAAACAAAGAAATTAAAACGAGCTAAAATCAAAATAAACTTTTAATAAATAAAATTTCTATGTATCATATTTTTTGATATTTTACCTAGCTGAGCAACATTTTAGGTAGCTTTCATGACAAAAAGGAAAAAAAAACTATCTATAGCAGCCTTTTTCGATAAACTATTTTTACAGATCATGATTTTCAGACCCCGTATGCCGTTTTATGCCAATTTAACATGTCATCTTTGTCATGCTTGTAATCAGTTGTATTTGTGAACCGATTTAGATGTGAATGAGCATGTGTACATGTATTTACCAAGCTTTCGACAGAGTTCGTTATTCAGCTTCGTAAGCCATCTTATTTCAAAATTTGTGTGTGTGTGTCTTAAAAAAAATAAGTGAGATATACAAAATTGAAATTCATTGAAACACTGCAAATAATGGCAAAACATTTACGTATATGACTTCGTAATTTTTTGCGTATGTATAACTTCTTACCGAAAACGTTCTGCGACGTTGAGAAGTGGATCACCACATAAAAACAAAGTGAAATATTCACTTGTGAAGAAAAAATGCTCAGCTGAAAACTCCTGAAAACCGCCATTCTCAAGGGAAATGGGAAGAATCAACCATGTAAAATGTCAATCGTGATCTAACCAGCGATTCTGATGACGGAAGCGACTCTTTCGTTGACATTTCTTATGATGATGATACAAGCGATAATGATGGCGACAATGATGCAGAATGCCCTCTGTGTTAGAAGCGCTTTATTGATGATAAACATGGACAACAATGGGTTCAGTTCCTTCAATGCTGAACTTGGTCACACTTATATGCTCAGGAGATTCAGCGACATTGAGCACTGAATCTCGCATAAAAACAAAGTGAAAGATTCCCAGCCGAAGACGAAGAGCTCAGCTGAAAAAAAGCTTCTGACACCCACCTTTCTCAAGGGAAAGAGGAAGAATCAACCATGCAAATTGTCCAAAAATGACTTACCCAGCGACTCTGATGACGAAAGTGACTCTTCAGTTGACATACCTTATGGTGATAACACAAGTGATAATGATGGCTGCAAAATATAAATATTTTCTGTAGACTCAGACTTCAAGAATTTTTTTTTTCAATATTAGGCCAGATTCCTCTTCCTTAATATTTTTTAAATTTTTCGAAAAAAAAAAATACTTTTTTAACAAAATGAATTCCTAATGTGTCTCTACTTGCATTTCTCTATAAAGTTATATCATTCTTATTTATGTTTTAAAAGAAAAAATATATCTTTAACATTATATCTCGCATTAATTTTTAGTTTGGATTTTTGGAATATGAAAAGAAAAATCATCGATAGTCCATACACTTTTAAAATTATAATACTGAATATTTATCCTTATTTTAAAATCCAAAATAATTGAAAAAATATACATATTTAGCTACTAATATTTTATTTCCATGAATATCATCTACGAAAAATTATGTTAAATACCAAAAAAAAAAAAACAAAAAAAAAACACACTTCTTCAACCGCCTAAAATGTTGTGTTCTTAAGATCTTAGTTTTTGAAAATATACAGAGGAAAAAAAAATATTGAAAGTTAAAAGAAGAAATCTTCCTAAAATACATTTAAAATCATTTGAATCTTTGAATAAAGAAGTGCCATAGAGAGAAACAAAAACATCTTTTAGCTTTCGGTACTTGACCTAGATATAAGGTAGATCTAGAAATTAATTTAAAAGGAATTGCCAAACAGGTTAAAAATGAAAAATAAGAATTCGAAGATTATTTCTTTTGAAGATTAATGATCTTTTCATTTCTAGATATGTCATCTAACTCAAGATTTTTTAAGATCTTTGGACAGTTCGCATGTAATTAATTGAACTACCGCTTTTGACGTATGCATTGTTTCAATTGTTTCAATATCTAAAATATATGTAAGTCACAAAACAAAAATTATCAATTTCATGCAGTCCATCTGTATTTTTTTAAATTATTCATAAAATGCCTACGGTATTCTTCATCATGCTGCGTATTCCATCACACATCAAACGTTAGAGATTTAAACAATTAATTGTAATACACACGGGAAGACATCCAAGGAAATATTAAACAAGACCTTTCATATTAATGTGTTATTTTGTGAAAAAATATATGTGTATTACTTTCATTTTGTAAATGCTATTTATTAAACAAGTGGGTAAGTGTGATCACAGATCGCATAGAGGGTTTCGTTTAATATTCCTTTCAAAACACTTTATCCTTTTGCAAAATCTGTTAGTTCCACATTTCGCAACCAGGAGGCGCACTCTGTTCTACACAAACCGCTATCTGAACGAAACTCCGTTTAACAATCTATCCGTAAATAGATTAGTCGAGAGAATCGGGTCCATAGCACCCGATATAGGTAGGCGCCCCCTGGTTGTAAAAAATGGAACTAAAATGTATGTATATGGGGCATAATATGAAAGAGTGGTCAAAGGGGTGTCGGCAAAAGTTTAAAAATTGCTCCCGGGTGAAAAGGGCGAAGGATAAAAAATGGCTTAAAATGCACAAGTTAGAGTACAGAAGGGTAAATAATAAGACATTTTGAAAATTTTATTATTTTACGTGATCGCAATTGTTCTACTATAAGTATGCAAAAATTCAAGTCTCAAACGTAATTAGGGCCTGAGTTAGAAAAATTGCTTAAAATACACAAGTTAGACCCCGGAGGTTTAAATAATATAAGACTTTTTGAAATTTTTATGATTTTTCATGTGATCGAACGTGTTCTGCTGTAAGTATGCAAAATTTCATGTCTCAAACTTAATTAGGGCCTGAATTAGAAAAATTACTTATAACACACAAGTTAGAGACCGGGGGGTAAATATAAGACTTTTTGAAATTTTTATGATTTGTCGTGTGATCGCAAGTGTTTAGCGATAATTATGCAAATTTTCAGACTTCGACTTGTTTAGGGGCTGAGTCAGAAAAAAAGCTTAAAATACACTAGTTAGAGACCAGAGGGTTAAATATAGGATTTTTTAAAAAAATTTTAATTTGTCGTTTAATCTTACGTGTTTAGCGATAATTATGTGAAATTTTAAGTCTTCAGCTTAATTACGGGCTGAGTTAGAAAAAAAGCTTAAAATACACAAGTGAGCATAGAGGGTTAAATATAAGATTTTTTTGAAATTTTATGATTTGTCGTGTGATTTCCTGTGTTTTGAAAAATATCAATATTTAACTTTACGAATTTTTATTCCTGGATTTACTCTTTTTTTTTTTTTTTATATATGGATATAATAGTATCTACACAAAAATACATACATGTGCAAACACATTTGTCAGGACTTTATTTTTCAAAATATTTCAAAATGTTTGAACAATCATTAAAATATTAGTGCAGTAGAAATCAGATAAAAAACGCATTTAGGTGGAACTAACTGGACAAAAATTATTCTTGTTGTAAATGATATTTAACACGCTCCTAATGAACGTACTCTTCTATATACAGTAGTACTGTTGCGCAAAATGCGTTTTTTTGGCGGCCATCTTGAAAAAAAACGCGAAATATTTTTAAAAATCGCAAAACGCAATGTGGGGTATCAAAATACAGGAAACTTTGCCATGAAAAAGAATATGGTATATACTATATATATTTTGAATATAAGTAAATAAAAAAATTATGGCGAAAAAATGAAGGATTTTGGACTTTTGAAAAACATAATTTTATTTAAAAATTCAAAAATTTTAAATAAGTACACAAGAAAAGGGATTTAATTATATCTATAAAATCATATTTATGTAAACAAATTCAAATCTCTTCTTCATCTTCATCTAAACTAAAACTGTCTCCTGTGTTTGCACAGTCTTTTACTTGACAGTTTTTAGTTTTTACAAACTACTGAACATGGAAATCTATATCGGTGACATGTACAGTCGTGAAAAAAAAAATTAAATACCCCCTACTAACTCCTCAACAAATTATCGTAGAAGAAAGTTATTGGTACCGAACAATTGGGAATAAAGTCTACTTTTAAATGATGTATATAAAATTTGCTTAGGGGGGCCTCTACATATTAAAACGAAACATAACATTGTTTTTCCCAATAGCAGTACACAATTTTGACACCATACATGAACTCTACACTCTTCAATTAGCCTAAAAACAAATTTTTATGCAATCCCTACGATAAGTTTCCGAGAAATTAATTATTTTAAAACGAGCGTATTTTAGGGACTGTATTGGTTCGGTATTGATTGTTGACCGAGAGAGCCTCCTTCTTGATCAAGGCATCTTGAGCGCTACTCAAGCACTCTTTGAAGAATGCTAGATTACAGGTTAGCAGAAGAAATTTCAAAATATCTAGTCACTTCTAGCATAGATGGTCCCTCAAACCATCATTTTGCTGTTTTTTAAGCATAATTCGTACTTGGAAGGAAAATGTGAAACTTTTGATTTCCATAAAGCAGGACTTAATAAATCTAAATCCATCAAAAATATTGTAGGTTGCAATTCATATTTTTTTTCGAATATTAATTTCATAATTCATAAATCATATCATAAAATTATAAATATTGTAAATTCAACGTATTTATGCTTGGGTATATCAGTATTATTGCTACGCAAAAAATTAACACATTAGGAGTATAATTTCAGGAGATATAAATAAAAATATGAAAATGTAATTTAACATTAGACGCATTAAATTTTGAGTGTTTATAATTCGAAAACTTATCATTCAAATGACTTGAAATTTTGTGTCTAGGCATAGTTTGAACCGGAGATTTGAAATATCGTGTTAAAACTGGATATTGCCATTGAAAAAAAATGAAGTTTGAGTTCGTTTTAATATGTAGATGGCACCCTAAGCAAATTTTATATACATCATTTAAAAGTAGACTTTATTTCCAGTCGTTCGGTACCAGTGACTTTCTTCTACGATAATTTGTTGAGGGGTTAGTAGGGATGTTTACTTTTTTTTCCACCCGACTGTACACTTTGTAGTGTTATATGGCTCTTCAACTGCTCTTTGATAAGGCACATTTAATCATATTTATGAGTTTGTCTGGTGCTGGGTTAAAGTCTGTCAAAATCGGTTGAAATCCTCTATCAGCCAACTGACAACCTCATAGTGTAGGATCAGGAGCTGGCATATAAAGATTTTTCCATATGAGCACTGCAAATGCACTCGAAGTAGATGGTATTTTGATGTATTTTTTGTTGGAGGCAAACGCGCTATATCAAATTCTTTTTTAGCTGAAGCTATTTTCCTCATCTATTGTTCATAACAAAGCAAGTTTAGGTCACTTTTTTTAAATGCTGCCTTCATAAAGTGACATAAGAACTTTACAGCCATTTTCAACCAATTCTTTCACAGTAACATCTTTGTGTGATCAATAATGTGAAGACCATTCGCATAGAATTTTCGATTGAACGATTTTTTTTTAAAGCAGAAGATTTACTTTTCCCAAATAATGCACTGGTGGTGCTATATCCAGTTAATGCGTGAACAAAAGGTAAAGTTTTTCGAGCCTTCTCTCCAATAGTTCTTTGCATGGTTTGAATGACACGAACATTATCAGATTGTGTCGTAGACTGCATGAAAATGTTTTTTGAAAAATTCTCAAGCAGTAGAATTATAATATCAGTGTCATCAGCTACTACAGTGACATGTTTTTTCTGGGATAAGTTTAAAGCTTCTCTGAAGATTACCGTGTCTGTATCACATTCTGCATGAATGACAGAATGACACCTTTCTTGGAAATAATTCCCCAGCATATTCGTAAAGCGTTGTTTGTTTGTAGAGTTAGAAAGAAATTTATTTTTCTTGATGATTACGGGTGAACTTTCCTCAAAGAATACTACAACAGACGACTACTGCATGCATAATGTATGCTCCATATCTTTTATATTTGGTTTTCCATATCCAACAAAAACTATGGTAACTTTTCCGTACCTTCTGTTGACATACTATTTGTATTCCTTGTGACATCTCCATATGCTGCAGAACTGGTGGATGAATGCAACACCATCAAGAAGGTAGTAAGTACTTTACTGGGAATTATACCGGTGTATTTCATTGACATTCATGCTACCTAATGAGTGTGCCAATGCTAATTAATCCATTTTTCTCATTTGATGTGTACTATGGTCAAATAATGAAGTTGGAAGAATGGATAACACGTAATTGAAAAACGCTCTTGTAACTTGAGCTCTATAATTCAAGGAGATCCAAGCAAACATCCTCTGTGTTAAAATATGAGAATTACACGGTGAGTCTCACCAGCAATAATAATTCCTTTTTCAATACTTTCATGGTTACTGCTTGGTCTGATTTCAATAAAGTTTCACCTTTAAAACGTTCACTGCTAAGTTTATTTTGAATGCTTCTTCGAATGATGTCAGCATTTTCTGCAGTTAATTTGTTTTTACTATCTGTAATTCCATTAAAAATATTCCATATATCAGTTGAAGTAGCAGTAAATGGATTGTGGTCTATAAAAAATATCATTACCTTTTTCTTATCTATCAGTTAAATCAGTATGTTGTTCACTGCCAATGCGTGAAACATTGGTCAGCAAACGCATTGCACATACTACTTCACTACATCTAGAATGGCTCAAAATCCAAGTTGCACGTTTAATTTCACTCATACTTCCTCCATGAGTTGTACCATAACGACTTTTAGTGCATTTCATGAGCGTTGGCCCAATGCGCATATCGGTCCAAACACCAGACCACTTCCTGCCCTTTCTTCGTACAGTAAAGTGGCCTTCGTTCAGCATTTTGTATAGTTCTCGTTACGTTGTTTTTAGTTCCCGCTTTTGTCGAAGGTATATTCTTGCACATTTAGCATAATTGTTATGACCTGAACTCGCAAAAAGTGGTAGCATATACTCATCCGCCTGTAAGCGCATTTCCAACATTCCTGATCGCTCAATTGAAATAAATGTTTTTACGATATACACCATGTTCAGATACAATAGCCTGAGTTTATCAGTACGGCTTTGTGATTTAAGAAGTTTATTTCTTTCATATATTAGTGTTGAAAGTTTATGAATGTCAGGATTTGAAATAACTTCCTTGATATCAACTTTGGGTACTTTTTGGAAAAGATGAATAAATTTTTCAAGATTAAAATCATCACTTGACTCTACTTCCATTACGCCACCGGTAGTTTATAGACTTTTTGATGCAATCTCGCTAAAATCTGAATCTGTAGTAACTTTAACTGGTAGGTTTTTCTACATGGTCACGTAGGTATCATTTTTCAAAAATTACTCCCTAGTTGATCTTTATAAGCATTTTACTTTTAAAAACCAATATCATACTCTGTTTAAGCTTTAAATTTTCTGTAATTTGATACTCCAAATGATTTTTTTTTTTTTTTTAATTTTTCATATTTTTTCAAGATAGTCGCCAAAAAGCTGATTTTGCGCAACAGTACGAATGCATATTTTAGCATGTTCATTAGTAGCATGTTACCTACCATTTACAACAGCAATAAATTTTGTTCCAATTAGTTCCACCTTTAACGCTATTTATACTCTACTATATGAATGGCCAAGCAATACTTATTTTAGATACCTTCTATGATTATTTTAAAAACGATGTCTTATGATCTTTCTTTCTCTTCTTATGTGAATGATCTTTCTTTTTTGTTAAAATTTGTGTTAAAAGACGCTAAAAACACACCAAAACCTAATTAACATAAAACAATACTGAATCGCGGTTTCATATATAAATATATATATATATATATTTGCATCTAGATTTTTTTCTTGTACTTATTAAAATAATTTATTCCATCTACATGTTTTCTGCTATTCTTAAGGGGTATCAGGACTCTTAAAATTGGAAAAAAAGTAAAAAAAAAGACCATTTTCAACATTTAATATCTTAAAATGTATATGATTATAAATCACAATTTTTATTGGGAGGAAATATATATGTCTGTTCTTAAATTTCATATACTTAAAAAATTGCAAGATGCAGAGTTAACATTTATAGGGAGCTCCAAACTATCAGACATTTGACGAGCAGAAAATTGGTATAATAGCTTGCGAAAAGGATTACAAAATAAATATTTCAACTATAATGGAAATGTTGATGCTTACTCATACTTCAGATTGTAATAAATACCCTGAACCTAAATAAATTTGTGTTTAAAACATTTTTATGTTTTTAATACAAAGTTGCATTTAGCTAATACAATATTTTGAAAATTTCGACAGTATAATTACCTAAAAAATATTTTTTTGAACAATAAAAGAAAATTTAGGTTCAGTTTATACAAACTAACAAGAGACATAAGTTTTGAAAATTTCATTAAAAAATATTCAGATGTTTTTGTGCTATCTTTCGCGGTATTCTCAAAAACGTCATTTGGAGAGAAATGACTTCAAAGTTTCGGAAACGCTGCTTCAGCTATTGTGCGGGAATAATTCTAAAAGCCACAACTTCTGTTATAATGCGAATTTCAAGGAAACAGTTATATCAAAATGTGCAAAAATGACTTTAACATGTAAAAAAAATTATATTTCGAAATTTTGAAGCTTTAAGAGTCCTTAGACCTCTTAGCTTTATATATTCCTAAATGATGTTTGGAATGTTCTTGATTATATGTTCCTAAAAGGCAGCTGTTTTACGAATGGAATTTGATACATCTCTCATTTAAATATATTAAATATTTTTCACGCTGTTATTACAGGAACATTATCTTCAAATTACTGAAAAGAATGATATATTTCATTTTTCTTTAATGAGAGACATTAGTGTATTTTAAAATTAATCAATAGGATACTCATTGTTAGTGCATTAGGTATAATATGGCAAAATTGCTAATTTATGAAAATAATTTGTATATGTTTTTATTTGATATATGTTAATTTCCCTACGGATGTCTGTTTAAAATGTAGCTGATAAAAATACTACTTTATTATATCTTCGTTTTATTATATTTAATTTCTTTTTACAAAGACTTGCAAAAAAAAAAAAAAAATCAATTTTGCATTATTAATTCCACTCATAGCACAATCATGTTTAATCTTCTCTTATAGTTCAAATCAGACAAAATTCTTTTTATTTATTTATGTTAATTTTTATAACAGATAAACGTCATTCATACAATTTTCTCTTTTTAAGAGATTACGTATGCTTTTAATTAAATCTAATCTTGTTTTAAAAAAAGTTCTTACTTTTTCTAAGTACACTGAAATACACGGAACGTCCTTAAAATCAATATAAAAAGCCTTTTCAACACAATTAATAATAACTGTAACTAAATTTTACATGGTGCTTAAGTCACCCAATTTATATGAACAGTTTAAGTGGTCCCTTTGCACTTTCTGCCTAGGAACGCATTATTTTTTTATGACATGGTGCTTGGAAACAAAGTAACAAATATAATTCCAACACCTGCCAAAGCTCCCGTTATAAGAAAATCCCAAAGAAACCTTTCTATTTTTCTTTTAAATGGATCTATTTATTCAGAGTTTGAAATGTATCATTAAGTGAAAAGTTGGCTTTACATCTTCACTGTATTTATAACGTCTGAAGAAATCTTTTTTCTTGAGATTGTCGGAAAACCAAAAATACCCTTAAAAAAAAAAAAAAAAAAAAAAAAAAAATCTGCAAAAATTAGAAAAAATGAAAAATATCATTCTAAAAATATATATATTAGACTCTATATTATTAACTTTCCCATAAAAAATATATTTAAATTATTTTGAGGTACAAAAAAGAATAAATTAAAATATGCTGTTGCCGCAACGTGAGCTTTGGCGTCTAATGTTTTAATAAACAGAGAACTAAAAACATTAGACACTGCATGTTAATCTGCTTTAAAGATTCTTGTAATACTAAAGTTTATTCTAATAAGAATGATCTGTTTAGGCTGTTAATATTCTGTTATTCTAGAAATAATAATAATAAAAATAAACTTTCAAGCTTTAGTGTCTCATTTTAATGAATTTAGAAAGCATGTTATAAACCAAAGTAATTTTTAATTATCCCAGAACATAATCCTTAAACATACAATGCGACCTATTCCTTTGAATAATTTATTTCCCTTTCGTTAATTCCATTTCTAAAGAATTCTTCTTAATTTCCGTCAGCATTCAATATTCTTAAAAGTGAATGATTTTTCCTTTAATAAATGATCGAATAATTTTAATTTCAGATAAAAGAAAATGTATCTTCTCACAGAATACTTTTTAATTACTTTATAATTAAAGTAAATATTTATTTCGTTTCAATAGCAGTGAAAAAAAATATTTTTTTTGTACAAATGCCTATATTATTTTTTTAACATTCAATGAATATCTCTTTCGAATAAATTATACATATGCGGAACAGAAAACATTTTTTTCAGTTTACTTTATTAGCATTCATTAAAAAATGTTATTTTCCATTAGGATAGGTACATGTAAAAAATGAATAAATATATTATTAAAAAAGAATAATAATTGAGCCAACGAATTTTCAAAAAATGCTATTTTGCAGTATAAATCATATTTTCACAATTCACTGAAATGTAAGAAAAAAAAATATCTTGTGAACAAAGCCATTTCCTTTTCTTGTATGTGCCTGTATATACATTGGTGGACAAAACAAGGATAAAGGGTAAATGGAATCTACGTGAGATTGTGGGCAAGAAGCAAACAATAGTATTAATAGATTTACACAAGATTTAATATAAAAATTTTGTTGAAAGGATGCATACAGAGTACTTCAGATGTTCTTTTTCTGAAACGTGAATATTGTCCGACAGGATGACTGTACAAAGAAAGCAAAATATTCACAATTAACAATCGTCAGTCCACTGTAAAAAAATACGACCAGTTTTCCTGTAGGAATCGGAAAAATAGTTGCCCTTATCGTACCGGAAAAATTTCTGACCCAGCTCGGAATAAAATCCGTAAAATCGGCATAACATCCGTAAAATACCGTTTTAGACTATTTTCCTTTTTTACGGATTTAATTCCGAGCTGGGTCGGAAAATTTTCCGGTACGATAAGGGCATATATTTTTCAGATTACACTGTAAAAAAATTTCGTAAAATTTCAGTAGATGTACCGTAAATTTTACGGTACTTGTACCGTCTTCACTCTTTACGGTATGAGTACCGTATTTCTAAGGTATATTAGGCGTAAAAAAACAGTATATGTGCCTTTTCGATTATAGACGGTATTTATACCGTAAAATGGTTATTTTTCAATAAAAACTCGGTATTTATACCGTAAAATAATTATATTGCAGTAAGGAAAAAGCTTGTAGCCCGTCCTCGGTGTACGGCAAACCCTGAAGTGATGCTCTTGCTCCTTAATGCGTGTAGACCTGAGGAGAGGGGAGGTGCAGCCGGCACATAGTTTCGAGGTCGAAGGAGCTCAAAGGGGCGCAGCTCTTACAATTATATATTATATATTTTTAGCTTTTAGGCTATCAAAGCCTGAGAGCTAATTTGCCCGCTAGTTCTCTATGTATGTATGTACGTAACGAGACAACTCGATAGAAATATCAGATTTGCTTCAATTTTTTTTCTAGGTTCATTCTGATAAGGCGCTTCTCTGGGTTCTGGAGGGTTCATTAGTTAAGTATAAATGAGGGAACGGGGCTTATCCCCCTTAATTCAGATAAATGGGGTTTTCATGCAGAATTACACGATTTGCTTCTAATTTGGTATACCGGTTTATTTTGATAAGGCGCTTCGCTGATTAGATTTGGAGGTTCATTGGTTAAATATAAAAGGGCAGGACCGGGGGCTAATCCACCCCCCCCCTTAATATAGATAAATTGGTTTTTCATGCAGAAATATCCGATTTGCTTCAAATTTGCATACTGGTTTAATCTGATAAGGCGCTTCCCAGATTAGATTTGGAGGTTCATCGGTTAAGTATAAAAGGGGAGGAAGGGGGTAATAACCCCTCTTAAATGGGTTTTACATGCAGAGTAATCAGATTTGCTTCAAATTTGGTATACCGGTTACTCTGATAAGGCACTTCCCTGATTAGATTTGGAGGTTCATTGCTTAAGTTTGAAGGGGAGCATCGGTGGGTGTAATCCCCCCTCCATAATATAAACAAATGGGTTTTTCATGCAGAATTATCCGTTTGAATTCAAATTTTCTTTACCGGTTTATTCTGATAAGGCGCTTCCCTGATTAGATTCGGAGGTCCATTGTTTAAACATAAAAGGGGAGGAACGGAGGGCTAATCCCACCCTCTTAAATGGGTTTTTCATGCAGAATTATCCGATTTGCTTCAAATTTGCATATCGGTTTAATCCGATAAGGCGCTTCCCTGATTAGATTTGGAGGTCCATTGGTTAAGTATAAAAGGGGAAGAATGGGGGTAATCCCCCCCCCTTAATTTCGATACATGCGTTTTTCATGCAGAATTATCCGATTTTCTTTCAAATTTGGTATACCAGTTTATTCTCATAAGGAGCTTCCATGATTAGATTTGGGAGATTCATTGATAAGTATAAAAGGGGAGGAACGGTGTGCTCCCCCCCTTAATTTAGAAAAGTGGATTTTTCATGCAGAACTATCCGTTTGAATTCAAATTTGCTATACCGGTTTATTCTGATGAGGCGCTTTTCTGATTAGATTTGGAGGTTCATTGGTTAAGCATAAAAGGGGAGGAACGGAGGGCTAATCCCACCCTCTAAATGGGTTTTTCATGCAGAATTATCCGATTTACTTCCAATTTGCTATACCGGTTTACTCTGATAAGGCACTTCCCTGTAGAGTCCTGCGCGGGTCGGGTTGTACCCGACCCTAACCAGCAAACTCCATTTTAAGTCAAACCGCAACCCGACCCGAGCCTGCAAAAATAATTTTCGGCAACCCGCAACCCGACCCGCACCCGCAGAAATAGTTTCAGGCAACAACCCGACCCGAACCCGCAAACTCCATTTTAAGTCAAACCGCAACCCGACCTGAGCCCGCAAAAATAATTTTCGTCAACCCGCAACCCGACCCGAACTCGACGTATATCGATCAGCACCCGACCTGAACCCGGAATGTAAGGAAGGGAGGCAAATAATGTTTTAATACCATTATGAAAAATAATCTACAATTATATCTCTAATAGAGGTCTGCACCCGGTGCAGCCCGCCGGCCGCGGCGGGGTGGCAAAATTTCAAATTGGACAGGCCGCTTTATTAGGACAGTTTTTTTAACGGGCCGGGCGGCAAAAAAATTGAACGGCCCTGCCACGCCCGGCCGATAACTACAATTAAGCCGGTCTACCGGCGCTATATAAATATTTAGACGAAACCGATAAAATCATAAACGGGCCGTGCCGGGCTAGGGTCGAACTTTTAAGTTTTACACGGGACGAGACGTGACGGGGCGGGCCGTTCTCGGGCCTGGAAATTCCGGCCCGTGCAGACCTCTAATTCTCTAATACCATTTTTTTTGTTTTACATAGAAGAATGAACAAATCTATATTCTTTAATATTGAACCATAGTATAACCTCGACCTGACCCGATGCAAGACTCTAAATAGTACAAAACTAAAAATCTAATCTTTAAATATGCTTTCAAATTAGTTGCAGTTTCAAAAGTCCCACTTATAACGATACACCTTGTTTTACACAAGTGGCCATCTGCCTTTAGTTTACCAGCAGTTATTATTTTGAAAAATTTCCCGTCTATAACATAGTGCATCGCGTATGACCACAATTAAATTATTCCCTTGATACATTAGACAGGAAGTACCATTTACCGTTTTGCTGCGTATTGTATTTTTAAAATACGATAAAAATATAATGCAGTTTCTTATTTCGAAGACTCGTGAAAGGATGACTAAAGACAAAACAGACAGGCGCACATTTTGCTTTTGTGAAACTTTGATCTGCGGTTTATATAGGCTTTTAACGGGAAAAGATATTTTCCACATTCTTTTAAAAAAACGGGTCAATCCGAACCCGACTCGCAAGAGTTTAAAAGCCAACCCGAACCCGAAACAATAACAGCCAACCCGACCGAACCCGATACGCACACAAAAAATTAAAGTCAACCCGACCCGACCCGACCCGCAACTGGAAAATATAGCGCCAACCCTTCCCGACCCGAACCGCGGGTCAGGTCGGGTTCGGGTAAAAGCGGGTAACACGACCCGATGCAGGACTCTACTTCCCTGATTAAAAATGGAGGTTCATTGTTTAAGTATGAAGGGGAGGAACGGGGGGCTAATTCCCCACCTCCCCCCCTCTTAACCCTTTCAGGGGCAAGATACTTCAGCTGCTAAAATCTTAAAATGATTGAATGACACCAGGATATAAAGAAAATTTATATGAAATTAAGTTAATTAAAAGCGTTTCTTTGACTATGTGTAAGGGCCTATGTAAAAGAAGAATTTAGTTTTAGAATTCTGGTGCCAATATGGCATTTGGGAATTAAAATTAAGTGGTATATATAATATACCGGCGCCCTTCAAGGGGTTAAATGGGTTTTTCAGGCAGAATTATCTGATTTACTTTCAAATTTGGTATACCAGTTTAGTCTGATAAGGCGCTTCCCTGATTAGATTTGAAGGTTCATTGATTAAGTCCAAAAGGGGAGGAACGGGGTGCTAACCGCCCCCCCCCCTTAATTTAGATAAATGGGTTTTTCAGGCAGAATTATCGGATTTTCTTTCAAATTTGGTATACCAGTTTAGTCTGATAAGGCGCTTCCCTGATTAGATTTGGAGGTTCATTGATTAAGTATAAAAGGGGAGGAACCGAGTGCTAACCCTCCCCGCTGCATAATTTAGATAAATGGGTTTTTAATACAGAATTATCCGATTTTGTTCAAATTTGCATACCCGTTTATTTTGATGAGGCTCTTCCCTGATTAGATTTGGAGGTTCATTTGTTAAGTATAAAGGAGAGGAACGGGAGTTAATTCCCCCTTAATTTAGATAAATGGATTTTTCATGCAGAATTATCCGACTTTATTCAAATTTGGTATACCGATTCTTATATGGCGCTTCCCTGATTAGATTTGGAGGTTCATTGGTTAAGCATAAAAGAGGAGGAACCGGGTGCTAACCCTCCCCGCTCCTTAATTTAGATAAATGGGTTTTTCATGCAGAATTATCCGATTTGCTTCAAATTTGGTATACCGGTATATTCTGATAACACGCTTCCCTGATTAGATTTGGAGGTTCATTGGTTAAGTATAAAGGAGAGGAACGGGAGTTAATTCCCCCTTAATTTAGATAAATGGATTTTTCATGCAGAATTAGCCGACTTTATTCAAATTTGGTATACCGATTTATTCTTATATGACGCTTCCCTGATTAAATTTGGAGGTTCATTGATTAAGTCTAAAAGGGGAGGAATGGGTTGCCAACCTCCCTCCCCCCTCTTAATTTAGATAAATGCGTTTTTCAGGCAGAATTATCCGATTTTCTTTGAAATTTGGTATACCAATTTAGTCTGATAAGGCGCTTCCCAGATTAGATTTGGAGGTTCATTGGTTAAGCATAAAAGGGGAGGAACAGGGGGCTAATCCCCTTAATTTAGATAAATGGGTTTTTCATGCAGAATTATCCGATTTGCTTCAAATTTGGTATACCGGTATATTCTGATGAGACGCTTCCCTGATTAGATTTGGAGGTTCATTGGTAAAGTATAAAGGGGAGGAACGGGCTAATTCCCAGCGGTTTATTCTGATAAGGCGCTTCCCTGATTATTTAGCGTTTTGCTCAAAAAGAGTGAGTTCTATTCTATGAATAATAGACATAAATAAAAGTATAATATACAAACAGTATGAATAGCCTGAGAGCTCAAAGCTATCAGTTTAACTGGGCACTTTTATGTTTTATTTTTTCTATATTTATTTTCTATGTATGCCATAATTTAAAAGAAAGAAAAAAAATGTCTGTAATTTATTTTACTCTTGTAAAACAGTATAAATGTATAATTATTAGCCTTAAGTACTGGAAAATAAATATAATCAACAGAGACAAACCAAGTGGTCGCCGAAGTCGGCTAGGTATTATTAAAGATTCACATGCTTTTTATGATTCTCGAGAGAGAGTGTGTGTGTGTGTGTGTGGGGGGGGGGGGATGTGTGGTTGACCCTGGGCCCGTCACGACTCTCGTCATCGTTGAATATATGCTGTCTTTCTAGACGGAACTTCCAGTCTAACATGTTGAATTATGTCAAAGCGATCTTTAATCTTTGTTAAAAAATTATGACATTCGTAGAATATTGAAACTCTAAGACTTTAAATTAGTTTAATTAATCAGTTATACAAAGTCATGTAATCGGCATTGTAATATTGTGTACCATTAAATATAAACCTGTGTTGAAAGGATTTTCTCGCCTTTGTGTGCTCTTTGTGTTTTATTCAGTTGGATATTCATACCGGAAGTGCGGGACAAAGAGGTACGTAACATTTTAATTATTTTTAAGTGAAAACAATTATTATGCATCTATTTTTCATACATTTTTAACTTGCATTAGTTCTTAATAAAGTTTTTCTTTAATGTTACATATTTGCCTTGTTAATTTATTTTAGGTTTAAAAAGCATTTTTTTTTTTTTTTTTACGTTTGACAAATAAGAAAAATTTTTTTATCCAGCTAAAAATTACTTGAATTTAAAAATTACTTATAGCTGAACACTACACATCAAATGACAAATAATAAAATTTTGAAAAAGTCTTATATTTACCCCTCTGGGCTCTAACTTGTGTATTTTAAGCATTTTTTTTTTTTTTAACTGAGCTCCTACTTAAGTTAGAGACTTGAAATTTTGCATACTTATAGCTAAACACTTGCGATCACACGATAATTCATAAAATTTTCAAAAAGTCTTTTATTTACCCCTCTGAGCTCTAACTTGTGTATTTTAAGCAATTTTTCTAACCTCCCCCCTTTTCTAACTTTTGCCGACACCCCTTTGACCACTTTTTCATATTATGCACCATAGCCGTACATATTTTAGTTCCACTTTTTACCGCCAGAGGGTGCCTACCTATCTCGGGTGCTATCCCAGACCATAGATTAACATCCAAGATCGGACACTTCCATAGAGCGTAATGGTAATGCGATCGCGATCGTAGCGCCTTTAGTGACAATGGGGAAGAAACTCCCCATCCTTGTAGTATGCTTATTTTTGAGTATCTACCTTATTGTAATCTTTCTTTTTTTAATGTTGCATGTTTACGTTTTCAATAGAATCTTACGCCGATACATGAACATAGAATAGATATTCTATTTTATATATCTAATATCTATTCTATGTTCATGCACGGATATCTTTTTTTTTTTTTTTTTTTTTAATGATGAGTGAACGGTTTAAGTGCAACGAAAAACAAGGTTAAAATTTCGTCTTGAACGCTATATATCAAAAGCAATGGTGTAATATAAAAATATACGAAATATTGCCTCTACAAGCCCCAGAAAATTTCATAATTATTCCCCTTTGATAGGAAAATTTTTAAATACTATATTTTATTAATCTATGAAGTTTAACGTATTAAACAATCGTTACGATAATCTTTTAAAATTAACGAATTTTCACTTCCTTAGAGATAAAATAAAAATATTGTTTTTAATGTAAATAACGTACAATCAATTCAATAAAATTTATAATATTAACATATAAGGAATAATAATAATTATTACAGATAGGGGAAAATTCTTTTAGACAAATTTTTAGAATTGTATAAATCTAAAAGTTAAAAATAATTAGAGGTACTGACATTACACTCAATAAAATTTTATTCGATGTGGATAAATTGACATACCTGAATTTGATTTTTTACAATTTAATTTTATGAACTTACATATTTGCATTTTTAACAGAATTTCTAGCGTTTTGTTTTATATTATTACTCTAATTATCATTTTGTAAGTTAAAGATGAATGATACAGGTACGATAACAAAAAAAAAAAAAAAAAAAAAAAAAAAAAAGGGCAGCTAAATAAATAACACATAAATATATCGTCTGCCTCTCTCGTTGTCTCTGCTGCTTCGTTTTAGGACAGAATAGATGTTCAAAACATAGAGTGTAAACACATTTCTTCAACATAGGTAAATTTCGGAGGCTCGTTAATTCTTCCCCCTTGTCGGTAGTGACGCTAGTACTGTTGCCGTTACAGATTTTGCTGTAAATGTCTCATCTTGTATGTTAATCTATGTCACAGACAACCACAATCATCTTTCGGACGCTCTACAATGATCCTAAAGATCCTGTAGTTGTCATATCCTATAAAACTATCTTCTGAATGTCCCCAGAATACTGAAAATCTGACCCTCCGGCTGTATTGTGCCCAAAACGACGGTAAGATATTCCTTGACGGACGTACATGCGCAGTTTGACTCCATGGTTCTTCCTGTACTCGAATGTGCAGCAACCGACCAACCGACTGACGAGAAATCCGTTTATTTTGATTCCAACGGCCTTGCAACGGCTGTTTGTTGTAATGAGCTCGTGCCGAATTCGAATAAGAAAAAAGTGAATACGGATATTATAAGGTAAGAATTTTCTTTCATTTTTATTTGTAATGCTTTCTTTTATAACTATTCCACCAAAATATTTGTATAATGTCGGATACCTTTTATATAAAAAATAGGCATAGTCATCGCACGAGTAAGAATGTAATGTGTTATGTTCCTAAAAATTAATTTATATATTCAAAGTAAATACATTTTTGCTTTATTAAATATTTTTGTTGAAATGGTTTATTGCGATCTTCATTCAAAATGCACACAACTAGCTCTAATATTTTATTGATTTATAAGTTTTACACGTAAAATTTACGATTATGATGTAGGGTAGATGTGCCAGTAATGGACACCCCTTGATGTTTTTGGTTCATAAAAAAATAACTAATAAATATTTAGCTTTAATTATTTTTTTAATAATCCCCTCTTGGATGTTATATAAAACTGGGTTATTGTTGACACTTTTATTCAAACCAATCAGGAAGCAGAAAATAATGTTTCAAAGTTTCTCTGTTTTTCTCTGAAAATCTTAACGAACAGGCTAAGAGCTGGCTTTGTTTACTTAATTTATATATCATTTATTTTCTTGCAAAATTTTAATGTTTTTGTTTGAGTAGCAATAGAAAGCTTAGAATTTTATATACTAACAGTCATTTACAAAATTTCATTTATTTTTAAGGTTTTAAGAGGGGATGTCCATTACTGGGATGGTTAATTAGTCATTTTCCAGTGATGGACACCCCATGTAGACATTGCTAAAAATGCAATTTCAGTAATGTTTATAGTGCATATAATATTTTGAATTAACTGCAAACGTAAATAATCAAATTTAATTTTTAAATTATGTTTACCAAAATGTAATAACATCAAAACTTTTATAAATGGCTGCTTTTAAGTTATATGATTAATAAAATTTCAGTATTTTATTTATTTATCTTTTTTATGTATATCTTGCATATTTTATAATCTGGCTATCAAACCAGCCAGGAATCAGAAAATATTGTTTAAGGGCACAGTCAAAGAGAGGCTCATAGCAGGGTTGCCGGCTTTTAGCCAGGCCAAAAAAAGCTTTTTTTGGTTCTAACCACTTAAAAAAAGCCAGCTTTTATTTAAAAAAGCCGGTTTTTATTTTTTAAAGTTGTTTTACAGCTAATTCGTTTTAAACTTGGATCAATTAATTTTTAATACACTTATAAATATTTTCTACTAAAAAAATTATAAATTTCCATTAAATTTTGTCAAATAAATAACTTTTTATAACTTCTAAAAGACAACTGTGAAGGCAATTATGTTTGGAAAAAAAATTATAAACATTGAAAAGAATATAAGTTATACTCCAAATTGGTGTTTTAAAATTACATATTACATAGCTCCACATATACTACACATTTTAAAGATTATATTTAATTAAACAATGACAAAATGTAGCACATCAAAATGGAAACATTCTTATGTGTCCATATAGAGAGATTAAGTTATAAATGTTAAAAGAGAAATTAGAAAGGATATAATATTTGAGGAGAGTTTGGTACAATAAGTGTATATAAAAAAAGGTCATTTAAACAAAAGAAAAGAATTACAAAGTCTCTAAATAAAATTTTGAAAAGCTTGTTGCTAAGCATATTCATGCATATGTTATTCATAATGTTTAATAGTGAGAAATGGTGTTTTTATTATATGACTACGTATAATTTTAAATGTTTACTACAAATAAAATAATGACTTGTATATTAATAGCTCTGAAAATTAATTAAGTAATAAAACATGTAACTAAGTAACCATTGTCCTTCTTTAATTTTATAAAGCAGTAAAAATGGAAAAAAAAGGGGGGGGGGGTTAAAAGGTCAGTGTAAACCAGATAAAGCAGTTGGTATGGTCCTTTTAAAGTTTAGCTGACATATTTGCAAATCACTAGCAAAACCATCTAAGTTTTATTCCAGTATTAATGTCTCCATTATTGAGAAATGGGTTACTTATTAAACTCTAAATCAGTTAAATGTCATTAAAACTAATTAAAACCACTTTAAAATGTGTAGTTTATAATTACAATGCTTCATTGTATAAAAGCCAATTATGGCCAAAAAAGGCCGGTTAAAACCAATAAAAGTCACCGGCGTGGCTTTTTTAAAATTTTAGCCGGCTTTTTTGCAACCCTGGCTCATAGGGCTTAATCCCTCTCCGTTTAAATAAAAACAATTAAGTTACAGAAGCTATTAAGAATCTATTTTCTGTCTTAAATGTTTCCTTATTCACCTCTGACAAAATAATAATAATGAAAGTTATTGGTAATATTCATGAAACTAGTAAATCTGCAGATCAGTGGCCTCAAACATCAGTTCAACAGTTTTATTTTATTTTGAAAGTATTTTATTTATTATTTAAAATGTTCAACTCACGATATCATTTCTTTCATATTTGTAATATTAATTATTATAAATGATATATCAAGTAGTCTCTGGAAGATTAATTGTTAAAAATAGTGAGACAAAACTAAACACTAATATTCCAAAACTTTTTTTTTATTACCTTTTAAATCCCCCCACTGTTTCAATAATTTGATAGCTGTAATTGCCTGATATTTAGTATTTTAAACTATCCATCTAAAATAATTAAAACATCGATTTTCTGATAATTACAATAATTGATGCAAACAGTAAATGATTATCACAAATATTTTATTAATTACTGGTATCCTGATTGTTAAATTTATTTGAAAATAACTATTTTGTTTTGATTAGTATGTATTCATTAAATTCTGGTTCTAAATACAGTCATGAAAACAATTATATTTATTACTTTTTATGGGGTGTCCATTACTGGGCCAAAGGGTGTCCATTACTGGGTGCTTTGATATATTTCTGTTATTTAAAATTAAATTTCGATTCATATTGGGAAATGAGACTATAAGAATGGTTAGGTTAATATAATATTGAAAAAACTGGAATGTAATAATTATAACTATTAATTAAAAAAAATACGGTACATTTCGGTTGGCCGGGTGCCAGTGTTATATATACACATTTATATACATGCATAAACGTAAATATACATATACACATATTGTATAATATACACACACACATATATATATATATATATATATATATATATAACCATTAATTAAACATAACCTACCACCGTCAATTATTATGAATTAAAGCTGTAAGTATTTAAAAAAAAAAATATTATAATAATTATTATGGAAGAAAAAGAAAAAAGTGGACACCGACAAAAATTGAAAAGCTTATACATTGAATTACGTTATCAAGGGCACAGAATTCAATATATATATATGTATATATACATACATTTATGTATATAAATATGTATATATAACACTGGCGCCCGGCTAACCGAAAAGTACCAAAAATACTTTTATAAGAAATTACTTAAGGGTGTCCATTACTAGCACATCTATCCTATATTGTAAATTTTATTGCTTAAGTTACTGATAGTTGCCGTTTTATTCAGACAGGCATATCTCTTTTTTTTTTTTTTTTTTTTTTCCTGAGATTCTAATGGGAACATTTTTCCATTTGTTTATTGGCATTATAATTTTATGGAAAGCAGTTGACGGGATAAAGGAGAGGTACCGAGTGCATTTTAAAAATAATTGCATGCTCAGAATAGTAGTACAGAATTTTTGCATTTAGCTATGTGTGTGGAATCGGTTATGCAAAAAATTATTTTACTGATCTTTCTTGTAACATATGGGCATTTCCATGAAAAAGTAGATATGAGGGTTGATATTTCAAACTTTTATTATTACTAGTAATGTATCAAATTAAAGGTAAAAATATGATACATATGAAATTACAGAGAACTAAGCTGCAAAAATTATTCTTTTATAATTTATCTAGGCTCAAAGTTAGAAAAATTTCAAAAACTTACTAGTATGTAAAATAAGATATTTTTATTCCGCCAGATGCAATATTTAAAACAGCAGCATTTTCGCTGTATGTGCATACATTACTATTTGTGACCTTTGTTTACCTTATGAAGCACTGAATTTTTCAAAATAATTTAAAAGACCCGATTTTTAATACAAATATATTTATATTGTATCTCTTTCACATCCGTCACAAAAAAAGATGATCAACTTATTATACCAAATTCATTTTTTCACAAAAATACATGAAACTTTCTGAAAGTCTAATTATTGCAATTCTGAATAAATATGAAATATTAAAAATTCATTAAATTTTTATTTTGTGTGGAATTTTAGTGTGACGGGTGTGACAACATTTTAAATTATTTAGAAATATATTTAAATGTTTCTTAAATGAAGTGTAAGGTTGAATCCTTATTGTTTCTAAACATATTAAGACAAATGTGCCTTAAAAAAGATAAATCATAAAATAGATATACAGTAGAACCTCTTTTATCTGAAACTCTTTTACCAAAACTCTGGGTTAACCGAAATCCATTTTTAAAGATTTAACAAAAAAAAAAAAAAAAAAAAAAAAAAAAAATCGATTAGGAATTAGAATTTAATAAAATACCTGGTTGTGATGGCTGTAATATTTCAGGAATAAACGATTGGCTAAAATGTGACTCATGATCACGGATTTCATATATTGAGCCATTGAGCGATGAAGAAATCATTGGCAATATCTAAGGAACATTTGCTGGTCAAAGCGAAGAAGAGAACAATGATGAGGGCGAAGAAAACGAACAAATTAGCAGATCTGAAGCTTTTGAATTCGTTGCAAAAGGTTTGGCATGGCTGAGCAGCAGAAAGACTGTAATACTGGTAAACTCATAGTAGTAAAAAAACTTTGTGATAGAGCTACAAAACAAAGGCAATAGAAACTGCGGCAAACAAAACTTTGTTTCAAACCCTTGTGAAACGTAAAAGGTACTTAATTTTAAAATTAAAATTTAGGTAAGGGGCTGCGCATATATAACGTTATCATTTTAGAGGGGAGGGGGGGGGGGGTCTGGCACATGATATCGTAAGATATCGCTAGGGGATGGGGGGATTTGTCTTTTCATATCGTTATCATTTTTTGCACAACCAACATTTTCTTTTTTTATTTGTAACTTGGTCTTTACATCAAAATTGCATGTTATCTTTTTTTTTAGCCTGTTATCTATTTTTATGAGAATACAAAGTTATTATTAAAATCTTTGAATGATTATAAAATTATTTAATTACAAAATATGTAACGTTTGCCATTCCTATTCTTCTGTCATATGCTTATGCATATATAATCCACTGTTCAAGAAACCATATGCGAAGTATGTTTCAAATGATACTTTGTGTTTACTGTTAAATAAAGGAGAAAGAATTTTGTCCATCTGTTTTGTTCATAAGAAGTTCTGTTTGCCCCTCCACCCCCCACTCCCCCTGTGTGATCAAGTGCAAGAAGACATTATTACTGTTGAACGCATTATGCAAAAAAAAAGCTATTATTAAATTCTTTTAAATAGTAATCATTTCTAAGTATTATTTGGTATAAAGTTATTTCATATGTAATGTGATATATTTTATTGACTTCTCTTGAATCAATAAAGTATGCGAATAATAATGGAACCATTTTTATATATCACTCCAAACAAAAGAAGAAAAAAATCACATTTTTAGACATTGATAACGATATTATTACCGGGGGGGGGGGGGGTTCGAGGAATGATAACGTATGATATCGTAAGGGGGGGGGTCCGAAATTACCAAAAAGTTGATAACGTTATATTTGCACAGTACCTAATTTATTCTTGTTTTTCTTTTTCTATTGCTTTATTTTTATTAAGCACTTGTTACCATTATAAGAAACAGCGCATTTATTTGTCCTTAATCTAAAAACTGAAGCATTCTCAATTGTCCGAAAATTTCAATTTTCCAAAAGAGGGTCGGTTCCAATTACTTCGGACAATCAAGGTTCTACTGTATTTGAATTATTTTAGTAAATTGTGAGTTGGTGGCAATTTACTTTAACTTTTGATAGATTATCAAGAAAATGAAAATTTATTATTAATATTCTTTATACATAACTGTAACTCAATCCAGTTATTTCGAAGAAGCCAAAAATAATGTGGGAGACACTAAGCAATAATACAAGTGAGCTTTGCTGAGAACTATAGTGCTGCCTCTCAAAATGAGATCCAGAGTGCTAACTGGACTCATCCTCAAATAACCATTTTTACATGCTTTGCATCGTTGAAAGGTAATGTGATTTGCTCTTTTGTAATAATCAACGAATTGCAGCGTGTTAAATAAGTAATGCTGTATGGGCATTTTTAAATGCCATTATATGCTAGTCTGAAACCCCCCCCCCCCCCATTTCAAAAAGGTGAAAAAAAATTCTGATGGCTGTGCAGCCATGTTTAAAAACAAATACAAAATTTCAAACACTTGTGCTTCTTTATCAAAGATTTTAAGCTAACATGTGAATGGAACTTTTTGGCCACTTCTTATGGTAAAGGAGCGGTTGACAGGATTTGGAAATGAAAAGTCAAGAGTGTGGGGTTTGCTTAAATCCAGAAAAGCAATAGTTAAATCTGCTTTGGATTTTTTAAAATGTGCACAGGAGACTGGTGCAATAAGGACATTGTATGTGTCAGCAGAGAAAATACTGGAAACTAAACAAATGTTGACAGAAGGATGGGAAGGCATCAAGTCATATCACCACTTTAAGGTAAGTGCTGATAGTGCCAACTTTTTGATTGGAAAAACTACCGAATCAATACTAAAAGAGGTAAGTCACTGCTATTTGCAAATCTTCCCCCAAGCAAGATTTTGAAAGCATCAGATTTAAATATCGGAGACTATGTTGTGGTTTCCCTGGCTTGTAACAAAAGGCGCAATAGCTTGTATTTTGTACTACGGTAATGGCTTGAATATCAACTTCCATAAGGAAGAAATAAAGCTTGAAATACATGCAAGGCAGTGGACCACACTGGATTTGACCAGAGAAAGGTGACATCTCAATTGAAAACTTTTTTGCCATTGTAAAAAAAGTAGCTACACCATCACTTATAACAAGTAGGGGGCACTACAAATTTTAAACTAACTGCATAAAGATGTTAGTTTTATTAAATTTTGTTTGTATATTAGCTATTGTCAAGTTTTCTGTCAATACTGATCGCTATTTTTTTTGGTAAATAACTTTAAAATTGTATACTTTGCATAATAATGTCACACCCGTCACAATAGAAAAAAATTTCTTATACATTAAAATAATTAAAATTTATTATGAAAATTATGCATTAAGTTTAATCTGAATCTCTTTTATTAGAAATAAATTGTTTTAATAATGAAACATTAAAATATTCAGAGGAATTTTAACGAATATGTATGCTAGTGAAAACTCATGTCCGGAGAAAGTCACACCCGTCACAAGATTTTATTTTATTTATTTTTTTAAATTGAAAGCTATTGAAGTTTCGTGTTTGCACAATTATTAAAGCAAATGCATGGGAAAACATTTTTTAAACACTTTTCAGGGATTTATTATCTAATTTATTGCCCAAAATATAGATGTAACATCTTAAAATTGTGTCTGGATGTCACACCCGTCACAATGGAAAGGCCCAGTATCCTATTGAAGTTAACCTGTATTATTAATGAAAATATTTCTGGTAGATTCTGAAATATTACTCATTTTAGATGTAACATAAAACAAATTTGGAATCAAAACTTTATGGTTATTTATCTGTTTATATCAGTGTTATCATAAAATCGCCCTCAGCTCGCTCAGACCCAAAAGTATTTCAGAAAATTTCAGGCTCATCTGTATTTAGGATTTTAATGTGCAAAGCCTTTATTTTATTTAATAACGTCACTTTATTTGGAAATTTTCCTGTATCGTAATCTTATTAAAAATGTGTAATTTTTTTTTTTTATATAACTTTTCCGTTTTGTTTGAAAATGTTACTTGCAAATTTGCATTATTATCTATGTTATTTTGGAGGTAGGTAAAGGAAAAATAAAGAGGAATTAGATTAATAAAAAATAAATTGATATTTGTATTTCAAATAATACTTAGTATTCCGCTTCTGGGGCATGGTCCACTTTATGAACATAAATATATACAGTAGCCTCCCTTTTAACCGGCCGACTTTTTTTCCCAACATCAGGCAAAATTCAGGGATGACGACCTCGGGAACTCAGCTTACGCTTTCCAGTTGAAGTGCAATCTTGAGAGGAAGGATGCAAAATTCAGAAAGAAGAACGTCATTTCTAAGTGGATATGTGTTGGCCTTCACCGATGTGGCCCTGGGGTGCAGGCATTCCCCCAGGAACAAGGAGAAATGAGATGTCCTCCCCGGAAGATTTGAGATTTTGCGTTTTTAATAGGCAAAAGTGCAATCCCCCCTCCCCACGGAGCTCTGTAATGTCTGATCTATCTTCAAACTGTTTAGTACAAACATTTAAAAAACTTGAGGGATGCGAACAGATCACCGTAAAAGATGTATAAAATTCGTTTAAGTCTGATAAAGATATCAAGCATGAAACATTATTTGATGAGAATATAATTAGGACTGTGACTGATGTTGTTCAATACGAAGACGAATCTCATGATAATCCAGATGAAGTTGATACTGCTAAAATTCCACATACTGGAAGGGGTAAAAGCATTGGAGTTGGTGTTATGCTAGTTGAGCAGCAGCTAACAGCTTCCTCGGTTGAACTTATGATGTTAAAGAAATGGAGAGATTAAGCTGCAAAATATCTGCCATTTTGCCTTCAACATTAGAAGGTCACTCATTTCTTTATTGTTGATTAACTTAAATATACATTATGTAGAACAATTTCAGCTTCTTATAAAGGTGTGTGGCACAATTTTCAACAATTTAATTTGTGTTAAATATTTTTCATTATTTGTTATAAGCGATAATTTTCCTTGCAATTCAATTAATTATAACTATAGTGTTGACTCTAGAACAAAAGGGCCGCCGGGCGGGAATTTTTCAAAAAGGGAACACTATTCTAAAAAAAGGGTATATTTTTCAAAAAGGGGACAAACACTATTCTAAAAAAGGGTGCATTTTTTCAAAAAGGGTACACTTGTACCTTGTTCACAAAAAATATTTTGAACTGGTTTGTTTAGAGTCCCTAGAGTTTGCGATATTTACCCGGGATCAACTAAATTGCCACTGGGATCATAGGAAGTGTTAAAAGGGTAGCGGGGCGTAAAAAAGAAATAAAAAAGGCCGCCGGGCACAAAAAAGGAAATAAAAGGGCCGCCGGGTGCAAAAAAGGAAATAAAAGGGCCGCCGGGTGCAAAAAAGGAAAAAAAAGGGCCGCCGGGTGCAAAAAAGGAAAAAAAAGGGCGCTGCGCCCTGCTAAAGCGGCTTAGAGTCAACGCTATAACTAGTATTCATTTAACAAAATATAGAAAATATGTACTTTTTTAAAAATTTACAAATTGAAAAACTAAATGCAACAAACTAAAATGCAATGGGCTTAATTAATTAAATTACACAGATACTTATTTAATTTTTTTTTTTTACTTCTCTGCTTTAACCGGTTTTCCTCTTAACCGACCAACCCTCAGTCCCGTTTAGGCCGGTTAAGCGGGAGGCTACTGTATTTTTTTTTATGTATTTGAAATTATGTTCTGAAAAAATTCTGAGGCATATGTAAAAATATTTAAGAAAGGTTTTTCATGTGAGTATATGGAAAATATTTTAAGTCTTGACCAGAGCCGATTAATGAAGGGGCGAAGTCCGACCGGTATTTTAAAAGTACTTTTACCCTTTTTAAAACAAAAATTATGCATTTAAAAAAGGTGAAATGTTTTATACTAAATAATGCTCTGAGGTAACTGGGTCCTGGCCTTGACAACCTATCACAGCTTGCACCCATTTGTCAACCAAAAAATGAAACGAAAAAAAAACAAAAACAAAACAGTGGATATGCACATTAATTACTTGTTTCAAGGTCAAACAGAAATGTGTCAGTAGGTTGCAGTGTTGCCAGTTGCATATTTTTTAAAATTCAGATTGCTTGATTGTTACCACATATTTTAAATTGTAATATTTGATTTATTTAATTACAAACTTAATAAATAGACTATTTCAAAACACATGGTACCGATGAAGCAATCTGAATAATAGGAACCCTACTAATTCTAGTACATTAGCCACCCCAGAATCAGTTGGTTTCTTTAAAATTTCAGCAGTCTGAGTTGGTCATTTTCCCCACCGACTCCACAACCCTAAGGGCAGCGGGTATATTTACATCTCAGGATCTGTTAGGTTCCAGAATCTTATTTTAGCCAAATTTGATTGTACTGAAAACTTCCTCAAATCCACATATCATTGCAGTTGCAAACAGCAAAATTTACAGTTAAGTTGAAAAAACAAAATTCAAAATAGCACTGAAATCAGTGACGATAGCAATTTTTTTTTTTCCTTTACTGAATTTTTTGTTAATTGTGTTGTTTTGGCTATTATTGCTGATTAATTACTAAATAAAATTTCATTACTTATGATTTTAATGTAAATTAGTGCATGTAAAGCAAAAATTTGCCATATCGTATCCTGCACAATATGTATACTGTAAAAACACTTATTTTTGCGAGCCGAATTTTTCGAGAAAATGAAGATATTGGTGATTTTGCAAGCTAAAATTTTCGGGAATTTTATATGAACATAACCGAAAGTCGAAAAATCCCGAAATTACCTAAATAGAACCCATTTTGCTTAAGACATTTTAAGAAACTTCCTTTTGTCCCAAAAGTTCGTCCCCCCCGCCCTTCTCTCCAGGGCGGAAACTAGCCTTTTTTGCACTCGGGGCAAACATGGATTTTGACATCCCCCCCCCCCCTCCTCTTCCACAAAGTATATTTACAAAGAGGATGTTACTAACTTTTTAATAGCCGACTTATTTTAAAATTAAAAATATGTAATAACTGAACTACATAATCTGCAATGGTGGATCCAAGAGAGTGGTCACAGGGTTCATGACCCCCCCCCCCCCCACCTCTGAACACCAACAAAAATATTCTAAAGATTATTTTTAAAATGACATATACAGTAGAGCTCGGATAATCCGAGTCCTGCTTAACCGAGTTTCAGCTTTAGCCAAGTTATTTTCTTCTGATGGACTTTGGTTTCCATCATTATGAAACAGCCGTTATAAATGAAGTGTTAGGTGAAGATGAAAGAGCAGCCGTAAAAAGTTAGAACTTTGATTTTCTGGTCAAAAAACGGCCATAATTAAAAAAAAAAGCATTTTTTTTTAAAATTCTGAACAGAAAATCGGAGTTCTAACTTATTACGACTGCTCTTTCATCTTCACCTAACACTTCATTTATAATGGCTACTTCCTAATAATGGAAGCCATAAGTCCATCAGAAGAAAATGATCCATTCCAAAAGTATAATCCTGCATTTGGCGCCCCTTCGTTCTGGCACATGGGGCACATGCCTCCTCTGCCCTGCCTCTCCCCATCGCTCTAAAAACACACGCAGTACTTATCAACTTTGATCTTGGCTTAACATTTAAGTAATCATTAAATTTTGGATAAGTGAAAATTTTCTGATTTTTTATTATTATTTGAGGTGAAAAAAAATATATATATATTTCGCGAGGCTTAAATTTTTGCGATTACGACGGGCTCGTGAAAATAAATGCATTTACAGTATATTTTTTTAATGGAATGTGATTTCAGAAAGTAAACAATACTGCCAAAATTGAATATGTGATTTCTACTTCTGATTCTTTCAGAAAACGAATGGTAATCCAAGAGGTGATTAAACGATGTAACTACTTAGCAAAATATTGAGACCGTTCATCATATGAGTATGAAGAAAGTAATGGAGCTAAAAGCAGCTATTGTTTTTGCCCGCCCACAAAGCATCAAAAGATAGGTAATTATATTCTTTACACATTTAAGTTGCATAGTGTAAATTACACCAGTATTCCAAACAATAAGGCTAATGTCAGACGAACGTCTTTTTACACGCTTTTTCCCTACATATCATCTCTACACACCCTACACAATGCTGCTAGTATTGTGTAGGGATGATACTTATGGGAAAAAAGCATGCAAAAAGATGTTCGTCTGACATTGCTTTTTTCCCTACGTATCATCCCTACACAATGCTAATGCTACTAGCATTGTGTAGGGATGATACGTAGGTAAAAAAGCGTGCAAAAAGACGTTTGTCTGACATTAGTCTAAAACTTCATGGCATATTTTCGTAACATTTGCAATATAAATCTATTAAAAAGATTATTGTTTGGAAAAAATGGTATTAAAAATGTATTCTAAGAGATTCTATAAACTATATACAGTGAACTCTGTGAAATCTGCACACTGAGGAACCGAGAATTTTGTAGATTATACATTTTTGCAGATTATAGATCATCCTTTTTGTTTACATTTTATTTTTTAAAGTCTGACTATAAATTAGGAACAACTGCACAAAAATTACAATTAAAATTGAAAAGAAAAACATATAATGGTTTAATATATTTAATAACTAAGATTAAAGAAAAATTAAATTATATTACAATACAAATTTTACTGATTATTCATTATTTTAAACATTGACACAACACAATAGCAGTTTTGGTATGGTGTCAATATTTTTTTTTTTCTGTAGTCTATGAACATTCATTACTTCTTGCTCCAAGATAAAATTATGTTACTCAAGGAAATTTAAATGTTTATATCCAATTTATATTTAAATATTTATCCATTGGAGCATTGATAACTGGAAAAAAAAAATTAGCTTTATGAGTTTAACTGTTAATGACAATTTCCGTTGTTTACATTCTAACGTGTAGGGTGGATTATACATCAGCAAATTCCACAGAGTTGACTGTAATTTGAACTGCTTTGTTTACAGTCCTCATTTATCGGTAAAATTTCATTATATTTTCCTGTGACCAATTGAAAAATGTTGCCTCCCCCCCCCCCCACACACACACACATCTGGCTAGATTTCATAATTTTTTAGAACCGAATGATGAATTTTGCAATATTTTTGTGATTTTTCCCTTGGTTGACTAACAACTTTCCTGATTTTTTTTTTCCGGGTCAATCAAGGAATTTTGCATTTTTATCCTGCGACTGATTAAAGAATTTTGTGATTTTCTCCTGATCGATGATTTTCGCAATTTTACCCCGATCGAATAATGAATTTCTCAATTTTTCCCATAATTGACTATTTAGCAATATTTTTTTAGATATTTACCTCGATCTACTGATGAATTTCGTGCAACTGATCGACGAACTCGTACCATGACTGACTGAAGAATTTCGTCCATTTTTTTTCTTTCTTTTTTCAGATGATCCACCGACGAATTTGACATTTTTTTTTATCCACGACTGTTCGAATTTTGTGACATTTTCTTTCTACTGATTAGTAAATTTTTCGGCTTTTCCTTGCGACTAATGGGCGATGATTTTTTTTTTCTCTCCATGTCTGATCGACGAATTTCAATATTTTTTCCGACGATTCAGTGACTTTCACTTTTTTTTTTACAGCGATCAACTGGCGAATTTTGCGATATTTTCATTCTATTGCTTTGCAAAAAGTGTGAGTTTTTTTCCTTGCGACAAATCAACGAATTTTGCATTTCTTTCAGAAAATCCGCGGACTAATTTCTCATTCTTTTATTCGCGATATTTTCCTTCTACTGATTGGGAAATTTTGTAGCTTTTTCTATTGACCGATTAGAGAAAATCGTAGATTATTTTCCACAACTGATAGACGATTTTAGTGTTTTTTCTATAATCCACTGACAAATTTCCCCTTTTTTACGACCTATTGCTGAATTTTGAGATTTTTTTTCCGACTTCCATTGACGAGTTTTGTGATTTTAAAATCTGTGATAAATTAAAATTTATCTTCCTTCTATGAATTGCCAAATTTTGACTGTTTTTTGAGACCGATTGGGAGGGAAATTGGGGTTGGATTTTTTTTTTTGGGGGGGGTGGGTGGGGGGGGACTGATCAACGAATTTTGTGACATTTTTTTCCCGACGATCCAGTGACAAATTTCAGATATTTTACTCGCGACCAATTGGCACATTTTGCAATATTTTCTTTCTACTGAAACTGATCAGCAAATTTTGCCTCTATCCCTTGCATTGGCAAAATTCACAGGTATTTTTCGTGATTTTTCTGATGATCCACTTACAAATTTCATTTTTTTGAAATACCTGCGACCAATTGATGATTTTCATGATATTTTCCGTATACCAAATGACAAATTTTGCTGCTGTTTTCTTGCGACCGATTGGTAAAAATCGTGCATTTTTCCCTCGACTTGTTCAACGAATTTCTTATTTTCCACAACCAGCTGAAGATTTTTTTTTTTTTTTTTACACGATCAACTTACGAATTGCATGAGATTTCCTCCGACCAATTGATGAATTTTGAAATCTTTTTAAGTGAACAATTTTTTTTCTCCCGATGATTGACTGACAAATTTCAAGATTTTTCCAATGACTGAATTGTGAATTTCACTGAAAATGAGAATTTGAATCTTCTGCAGAGAAATCTGTTGTTTTGCGACATACGGCATATTCTGCTTTGAAGGAGGGGGGGGGAGGGGGGGGGTTGTGATGGTTATTCTTAGGGGGTGGGAAGTTTTCAGAAAATCTTATCAGCCAGCAAGAAAGAATGTACATTTGAAAATTGTTATGGCAGAATGTACGCAACTGCAAAAATAATTCATGCTTTAAAGAAAAAACAGGATACAAAATGTTAAAAAAAAAAAGTGTGTTACAAAAATTCATCTAGAAGGTATTGCAAAAGTGCCCCCTCCTTCTTTGCAAAAAACTACTTAGTAAGGGGCTGTACTTATATAACATTATCAATTTTCTGGTATTTTTGGATTCCCTCGCCCGTTTATGATATCATACATTATCATACCTCAAACACCCCCCCCCCCCTTTCAAATGAATAGAAATCAATAAAATATCACTTAGTATATGAAATTAACTTTATATCAAATAATACTTAAAAGAAATATTTGCCATTTAAAAGTATTTAATAATAGCTTTTTATTATATAATGCATTCAACAGTAATAATGATTTCTTGCACTTGCCTCAGCACGGCGTTGGGAGGGGGAGAGAGACAGAACTTCTTATCAACAAAACAGATGGACAACATTCTTTCTCATTCATTTACTACTAATAAACATAACAGGTATCATCAATTGGTTTCTCGAACCACAGATGTAACCAATTATGTATGCATAACATGTGACAGAAAAATAGGAATGCTAAACGGGTATTCCATATTTTGGAATTAAATATTTTTATCATTTAAGATTTTAATCATAAGTTTGTATTTCCATAAAAAACAGATAAGGCTATTTTGATGTAAAAAACAAGTTACAAATAAAAAGAGAAAATTTTGGTTGGACCAAAACTGAAAACGATATCAAAAGACAGCCCCCCCTCCCCCTAGCGATATCTTACGAGATCATGTGCCAGGCCCCTCCTTCCCCCCTAAACTGATAACGTTATATATGCACATCCCCTAAGGCAAGTTTGAACATTGATGATCATGAACGTAGTAGAGTTGAGATGTTACTTGGTATATTTTAAAAAGTTGAGCAGCATTCTGGAGAAAATCTGACACATTTTAAAAATTGCATGGTATACTTAAAATATCATAAAGTCATACTTAAAAGTGGGAGAGGCTGAGAACTGAAAAACGATGCTTTTTTTTTTTTTTACTTGAATCAAATATAGGGTGTTAATGGTTTTAATTAGTTTAATCAGCTATTAAATCGTGATTTTTATCAATTGATTAAAAAAAATCATTGATTAAAATCATAATTTTTCTAAATGTTTAAAATCTGAGGTGAACATAATTTGGAAAGTTTTTACAGGTATTTTGACTCATGATTCATGAATACACAAAAAAACTTTAAATAATTGTTTTTAAGCTCAATTCCTGACTATTGTAAAAAGTTCAAGTACAGCAAGCTTGTAAAAAGCTTAGTTTTTATAAATTTCCTTTTAGTAATCAAAATATTCATTTTTTATATAAAATAAGCGCAGCAAATATAATAAATTTCTGCAAGTAAAAGAATAAAATAGCAAGAATTTTATTTTCTCATTCTACTTTTGCAATAATAAATTTATATCAAATACTGGAACTAAAGATGAATGAAGAATGACATCGGCTAAGCCGCTATTGTAAAAGAATGTATAAGAGAAAAGGAACCAATTGGTATAAAATGTTAAGCAGAGAAAGATCTTAAGTAAATGTTGATTTTTTTTTTTTTTTTTTTTTTTAAATACTTGTATACACTAAATAAAAATTGTTAAGGATTAAAAACTCGGCAAAACTGTTTGAAACACAAACTGCTGAGATTTCGCACTGAGTGTTAATAATACTGCTGTTTAATGTTTTGAGGATTACAGATATAACTGGCTATTCCTTATATTTATTCTGTATGTGTGTATGAATAGGTTAAAACATTTTCATATACATATATATATTATTTTTGCCCGGGGGGGGGGGGGGGGGGTAGCATATGCATACATGTGTGTAAGTTTAGATTTAGGTGATTAACAGTACAAATGCAAACTGAGTTGCAAATAATGTTTGATAGCTTTGTTGTTTGTGCTATTAACTAATGAAATAACTTTTTTGCAGTTTTTATAAATTCTATAATTACTGTTTCCTCTAGGTCATTTTTTAAGAGCACCACAACCTGCCCCATTTGAAATTGACAAAAAGCACCCTTAATTATTGAAAAATAATGAAATTCATCTGTAGCTGTAGACTGAGATTTCATGTAAAAAATTTCCGAATTCCACAGTAGTATTTCTAAATATATATGCATAAGGCCTTGCAAAAATGATAGAACTTTATTTCTTTAGAAAAAAAAAATAAAACATGTTATTTAATTGTATTTTTCAATTTGTAATTAATAAAATAAATGACATTTTATTTATTATACTAAGAAGTTATATATTATTTTTTTTTCTTGTATTACTACTAATGTGTTTAGTAATTATATATTTCCTCATGAAATAGTACCCTTTTTTGCAACTAGCATCCTGTCCTTTTTACTTTCTACCATGAATTGTAAATTATTAATTATCATATTATGAATTAATTCATAAAGATGTATGTTATGTCCCTAATTACAGAGTTAATTGTTTAATAATTATTAATTTTAAATAGTGTTAAACAATTTAAGATTAAATGCAGTTATTAATAATTTTAATAAATGTAAATCACTAGTATTTAATTTAGTTTTACATAATTATTACAAAATATCAATGTATATAACATTATTGTATGCTACTAACTAATAAAACTACTAATTTGCAGTTTATAATTTATGTAATTACTAATAATTATAATTTTATTAAAGTGTAAAAACACAGGTTACATTTGCCAGAGTTTCCCCCAGATTTAAAAAAGGGCAGGGTGCTTCTTGTAGGAAAAGGGCACTTTTGGATTCTGAAAGGCACTTTTTAAAAAATTGTTAAAGGTATTCTTTTGATTTTTAAAACTGCTTTTAATATTTAATAGACAGGACGCTATTTAAAAGACAGCAATGAGTCAATTTTTACTATGCAAGTAAATTTTTTAATAAACAAAGGAGTAAAGGCATTTTTTTCAGCTGGGGGCAACAAGGGTGCTAATGTTTTTCATCAGGGGCAAGAGGGGTGCTATTTTGTAAACGTATGGGCAGGTAGGGTGCAGCACTCTCCTGAAACTGTCAAGGGGAATCTCTGCATTTGCAATTAGAGGTTTGTTTTGGAAACCTAAAACTGTTGGTAGCTATTCTGTATTTGAACGATGGGAAAAAAATCACAAAAATATGATTTAAATTAAAAAAAATATGATTTAAATAAAAAAGATCAATTTAAAAAAAAATGATTTTTTTTACACCTTAATCAAATATCACATTTAAAGATTAAAAATTCTAAATTAAAAATAAAGAATGTCAGCTTACACATCACATTGTTACATTGTACACACTGAATACATTCTGAAACATATCAAGTGATTAATGCATATATTTACAAATTGGAAAATATTTAAATCTTATTTGATTTTTAGGTACTTTTCAGTTAGCCGGGCACCAGTGTTATATATAGATGTATGTATAGGTATACACATATGTATATATACATATATTGTATATATTTATATACACACATATATGTATATCATATATTGTATATATATAACACTGGCAGCCGTCTAACTGAAAAGTACTGATTTTTCTTAATGCAAAAAAATGGAGATTTTCTGCAAGGATATGGGAAACTTTAAATAATTAAGTGTAGGTCATTCAAAAGTATTTTTATTCATATTATATAGAGATCTCATTATGTCTTTGTGAACATGTAAATAACAAATTATTAATATAATTTATTTATGGACAGATTTGGAAAATAAGACTTTTCAAAAGTTTCCTTAAATGTTAAAATATGTAGTTTTAAAACCCTGTAAACTTGAATTTTTTTTCAAATTGTATAATTTTTTTTAAATCACTGAGGTGTTAATCATTACTTGCTTCTGTTCTGTTTTTGTCCAATTAAATGTACATAATGACTAGCAATTAGTTCAGTAAAATTTGTTAATATTATTATTACAGGATAATACTGCTGTGAGCAACGCCATTCCAGTTAAAAGCAACCCTCCTTGTCTAATTGCAATTGGAATGTGAAAAACGATATGATGCTGTCCTTGTATATTAATGAGGTAGCAGTTGTTTTCAGAGAAATGCGTTACAAAGCTAGTTTCGTTGTTGCTAGCAACATGTATGTGCTTGTTAAAACAATTTGACTTGTAGTTTTGTTTTAAATAAATGTTCTTTTACTGTATAATTGTTAGTTTTTTTTCATTATATTTAAACGGAACAAAAATACACAACTAAGTATTTATTATTTATATTTATTGTCACATTAGTTATGCTTAAATTTTTGAATTTCAAATATGATGGTGAATATTATTAACGTCATCAACTGATTTTTAAAACTTAAAACCATTGATATTAAAAACATATGTAAAGAAAAGAGAGGTCTTACATTAACTCAGAGATCTTTTGAAAGGATAGCTGTCACAAAAAAAATCACATGAAAATTATCATATTTGTGATCGTTCAATCTCAGGGTTAATGAACATGTCATCTTTCTTTTCTTTACATATGTTTTTAATATCAATGATTTTGAGTTTTTAAGACCAGTTCATTTGTAATGGAATAGTAAATAAATTTTAAGCACTTTTTTTTAGAAAATTGATGATTATTTTAGTTATATTAATGCAGGATGAATGTGGCATTCCGCTCTAAACTCTTTTCGAGTTTTCCTATTTATTATTAACGTCTTCAGTCAGTATTTGAGATCGGGTTGTTTTTGCTAACTTAAAAAAAAAAAAAAAATGCACATACGTATTTACCAACTCTGATTTTTTTTTATTTGCATACTCTTATTTTTTAATTAAGTGACACAGCACTGAGGAATGAAAAAAAAAACTGCCAAAGATTACTTTCTTTGTGATAGATCATGGAAAAATTTTGATTTTTATTTTATTTATTTTTTTTTTTTTACCTGCAACTGGGTTCCAATTGTAACAAAGTGCTTACATTTCCTTATTTTGCTTTTCATTTTTAAGAATCTTTACAAGATTACAAGTACTCTTCACAAGTTCATATTTTCCTTTCAGATTAGAATGCAGTTTTCAAATAGTAAAATTTGCTTCTGATTGTTTAACTGATCCAGTGGTGTTAAAACTGCTTACTTGATATTTGGGGAGAAAAAAAATTATTACTTTTTTCAGTAGTTAATAAATTTTACATTGTTTAAAATCTAAACAGTTTCATTGACAGTATCTGGTCATATAGTCTGGAAATACATTTAAATATTTAAATCAATAATTAAAATTACCTTTCAACTTTAATCTCAATTTAAATTGAATAATTGCTAAGTTAAACCTATTTTTATAGCCTGAAAAATTTTAATAAAGATTTTCATTTAATTTCTGATAAAATAAAAATGCATTTTTAAAGGTTTTTTGTTACTTCATGTGCTGTCTATCAGTGTTTTATCTGGGTTATAAAAAATTCTTGTAAATTTTCAAATTGTTTGGTTTGTAAAAGTTTGTTTCATCAAGCTATTTATTATGATTAAGTTTGTTAAGAAAAGAAATGAGTAAAGAATGTATGATGAACATATTTTTTTTTTTTTTTTTTAACATGTAGATGTTCAGAAGTATTTTTTATCCAATTATGGTAGTAGTTTTGTTTTAAAAAATGTGTAGATATGGTGTATTGTTTCTATATCAACCAGTACTATAAATATTCATTTACTTATTTTACTAAACTTAAAGGAAAATTTTATTTTCCCTTATTTCTCATGTTAAAAACAAATTTTGCAAAGAAAGATCATGTCGAGTCTAACTCGAAATAGCAGTGCATAAATTTATATTGCAGAAGTTATGGGCACTTCCATTAAATAATATCAATGTTTCATTCTCACCAAAAATGCAGAAACAAAAATTAAATACATTTCTAAAACTATTAATTCTTTAAATGATTATTTAAAGTTGAAGTATCCGTACAGAAATCCAAATTATTTATGATATACTCATTATACCTTTCATTTTCCTATAGATTAAATATTATCCAATACATTTTTGACAGTTTTTCTTACAAACTACTTTTTCTAAATATAAAGTAATAATATAAAACAAAAAGGATTGCAGAGAGAAACTTGTTTGTTTTAAAATATACAATGTGTATAAGAAGAGTTTAAAATGACTGTTTTAGAAATGATGATTGGTTAGTGTTGTCCATTGCAAGCAATATTCATTTTAAGACAAATCTGAAATCTATCATCCCCTGACACATCGTGTATTCTGGAAGGTGCTACCTCCGCTTGAATTACTCTTGAGACATAAGACCTACGCTTATTCTGACCCCAAGAGGTTCCCCATTCAGGTGAAAGTAGCAGCTATTCCACAAGACGAGGCGTCGGTGTTGATAGTTTTCAGACATCGTCTTGAATTGTATATTTCTCGCAATGGACAACGCTTACCAGACATCATTTCTGAAAGATAGTCATTTTAAACTCTTGTCATAACTATTGTAAACAAGTTTCTCTCTACAGTCCTTTTTGTTTTATATCCTGTCAAATGTGGGAGCTTTTTTGGGGTCATCCTGTACTTTTATGGTACATATACCATATATTTCATTTACGCTACATATACTGATTACGATACTTTTACAGTATATGTACCACACATTTTATTTACGGTATATATGCTGTATGAATATATTTTACAGTACATATACTGTATATTTAACCCACGGTATATATGCTATATAATTTTTTTTTACGGTACATATACTGTATATTTAACCTATGGTATATGTGCTGTATAAATGTTTTTTACGGTATATATACTGTATATTTAACATACAGTATGTATACTGTACAAATATTTTTTTTACAATACATATACTTTAAATATTTTACGGTACATATACCGTCCAGTTAAATTACGGTACATATACTGGTCACAAAGTTGCCAGTATATGTACCGTATTTTTTGACCAAAATTTTTTACAGTGTACTACAGGAGAACTGGTCGGATTTTTTTTTACAGTGTGCCATATAATAAGGGATGTAGCCACCGTGTAATACGAGACAACTTTCAACACGGCGTGGCATACTCAGAACAACATAATAAATAAGCTGTTGAGGCAAGTTATCCCATTCCTCCTTCACTGCATGGATGAGGATTTCCTTGTTTGTGGGAGCAAATTGTCGAGCAGCAATGTCTCCCCAAGGAATCCACGCATTTTCAATGGCATTCAGGTCAAGGGAACGTGCTGGTCAGTCTATGCGATGGATATCTTCGGGCTCAAGTCAATCTTGTACAGACTGTGTGCGATGAAAAAGTGCGTTATCGCACATAAAACGAAACTTTTCGCCGACAGCACGTCGAAAATGTCGAACATATGGAAGCAAGACGTCTTCTATGTACCGTCTACTGGACATGGACCCTTGGTCGAGCACATATAGATCCCTGCGGCAATTGAGCATTATGCCTGCCGACACAACGATACTTGAAGTCGCATATCGATCTCTTTTTAGAATATTTTCGTCACAATAAGCACTACCAACCTCTCGCCATATCAGTCTAAGTCTATAATCAGACGATAGACTGAATCTACTCTCATCTGAGAAGAGACGGTAGACCAGTCTTCATCAGTCCAATTGCGATGTATACCGCACCACTGTAAATGGGCGCTACTTTGGCGCCTAGAGAGTAGTCACATACAGCTGGTCTTCGGGCGTATAGTCCACCCTTTTTCAAACGTCTTACAAGTTTTCCGCGATATTTTAGTTCCTGTGGCAGCACAAAGTTGATTTGCTAATTGACCAGCTGTGCTGCGTCGGTTCCTTTTTGCCTTTTTATATCTATTATACACTTTATTATTATTATTATTACTCTAAGATAGTTATTTACTTTATTTATTATTTTGATTATTTTTCTTGAGTATATTTTCATTCCTCAATGATATGGAAAAAATGATGAAATACATTATATAGTGAGAATTTATTGATAAGATATTTTATTAGTACTATTTTGAATTTTATTATTTGTTATTGCTGACTTTTATTATTAATATACTAGCTAACTTGCCCGGCGTTGCCCGGGTAAAAAAAAAAAAAAACAGCACGAATTGCCAAAAACCTCTGAAAATCACAATAAGGTATCGCGAAAAAATTTTAAATCGCTGCACAAATTTCGAAAAGAGTAATATATATATATATATTGTGCTCGAAGATTGAAAGTTGATTCAACTTCTATCAAAGTCTTTCACTAATGTGGAAAAATGGTAGAAAATCGCTAAAATACACTAAAAATCACATACAAAATACCCGAAAAATTCAAAAATTGTTATACGAAATCCGAATAAACTTTATTGAAATAAAGATAGAAATTACTTTAGTATTATAGGTCAAAAATGGAATGTCAAAAAATTGCAGCAGATCGCGAAGAAACGTAAATATCGAATTAAAAATCACCTGATGACGTAACAAACACGTGTGAAGTGTTTAATGTCAAGTAAATTTGACATTTACGATCACCCATTATTGGCATTTAATCTTATAGTTTGGCGATATTTTTTTTTTTGTCTACGGGATAATCAGGTAGAGCCACAAATTATTTCTGTTCGTATTTAAAAGTAGATAAATAGCTCTTCTTTATATAAATAAATAAAATAAATATTGAAAAAAAATGCTTATATGTATATAAAAAGCAAATAGTTTGCCAGTAAATATACGTAAAATTCACTTCACTCGCCAAGGCCATTTTCTCTAACTCACCAAAGCCCATATATTAAAACTATACCATATTCTCTTCAATCTGTTGCCTGGTACTAAGTAATCACAATAATGTAAATTACTAATAGGCATAGATACGTACCGGTTTTGGCGCGATTTTTTTTTCACGACAATTTGGTGAAAACATCGTTTTCGAATACCAGTTACATATATATATTTAAATTATTTTCTATTATTTAAGGAAATAACAATAAATAATAAAAAGTCTAATTAATGCCTATAGAACAAATCAGTTTATATAGCTGTAAAAAAGAAAATAAAAGCTTATAAACAATTTATTAATAAATAAACAACAATAGCCGAGTAACCATGTCAGGAAAAATAATGCCACTTTGGAGCCCATTATGTACCATGGAGCGTATATGACATCTGTGTCAACAAAACTTTCAATAATATAGTAAACTAGCAAACCCCGCGGCTTTGCTCGCGTAATATTTGAAATCTGCCAAGTGACATTTATGTGTCTAATTTTTATTAAAAGGTACTAACTAAAGTTTTATTTTATTAAAAGGTAATATTTTATTTTATTAAAAGGTAATATTTTATTTTATTAAAAGGTTTTTTTATTAAAAGGTACTTATTACTTTTAGGAATACTTCAAAAATTACTATTTAAAACACAATTTGATTAAACATCATTATTACACTGCATTAAGCAGAAATGAGACTTAAATTAATAAAACTAAATTAAACTAAATAAATGATAATTTAGAAAATATTTTGAAACTTTTATGCACAATTAATACGCTCATTTCAGCATTCGTTTGAAGTTTTGAATTTTTTAGAAACCTTTTTCTTACATCTTAAAATTAACTATCATGTCAAATTCCAAGTCCTACGACTCCTCTCAACATAAAGGGATATGTTGAAATAGGAACTATCACCATTAATTTGCCAACATTAATTTTGAAATCGGTTTGTTATTTCCTAATATTCCACAGAAACATAATTTAGAAAGCTTTAAAAGGCCTTTTTATAAAACTTCTGTTGTTCCTGTAAACCCCAGGTGGTAGAATCATTGGCATAAAATATAGCCTGTGTACGATCAGAGACTGTTACCATTGATTCGCAACTATTACTTATATAATCGGTTTATATTCCCTGAAATTGCATAGAAATCGTAATTTAGGACCTTTTTAGAAGACTTTTCGCACCTCCCCTTCGCTTCACCCCTTTTTAATTCGAATTTATTTTCAACAGTCATTCGAGGGCATTTATATTTTATAAGTAACTACCATGCCATATTTAAAGTTTCTAGCCTTTTGAGTATCACAGAAATCGCAATTTAAAAAGTTTTTAGTTCCTGGAACCCTCTGGTGGTAGTGGTACTGACATAAAATATAGCTTATGTTTGAGCAGGTTCTATCACCAGCAATTTGTCATCATTATTTTTTAATCGGTTTGGTATTTGATAAGACTGCATAAAAATTGTAATTTATACTTTTCGCTCACTTCATCTTTTTAAATTTGGAATTTTCTTTCGACTGTTCTTAGAAAGCACTTGCATCTTGTACGTAAATACCATGCCATACTTCAAAGTGTTAAGTCCCACAGTTGTGCAAAAAACGCAAATTAGAACATGTTTTGCTTTTGCAACCCTCAAATGATAGGACAGCAACATAAAATACAGCCTATGTTATAGCGGGGAATGTCACCATTGATTTGCAACCATTACTTTTGAAACAGTTTTGGTATTTCCTGAGATTGAGTAGAAATCGCAATTTAAAAAGTTTTTAGAATGCTTTTCGCGCATTTTCACCCCCTTTTTAAATTTGCAATTTTTTCGAAACTGTTCTTAAAGATCATTTATATATAATAAATATGTACCTTGCCTAATTTTAAGTTGCTATCCCCTACCGATCACAAAAATCGAAATTTAGAACGCTTTTTTACTCTTGCAACGTCTAGGTGATAGTGATACCGACATAAAATAGCGTCTATGTTAGAGCAGAGGCTGTCAGCATCAATTTCCTACCATTACTTTTGAAATCAGTTTGATGCTTCCTGAGATATTGCTGACAAATCGGTTTTTAGAACGCTTTTCGCGCATTTTGCTCCTGCATCTCCTCTGGGGCAGTGCAAACAGATATAAAATATAGCCTATCTTGGAGCAAGATCTGTCACCATCATTTTTACACCATTATATTTGAAATCGGTTCAGTACTTCCTGAGATTTCATAGAAATAGCAATTTACAACGTTTTTTACAACGCTTTTTGCGCATTTTGACCCCCTTTCAAATTTCGATTTTTTTAAGAAATGTCCGTAGAGATCATTGATATCTTATAACTAACGACCATTCCAAATTCCAAGATTCTAGGCCCTTCCGTAACGCAAAAACCGCAATTTAGAACGTTTTTCTCCTGCACCCCCTTTGGGGTAGTGGCACCGACATAAAACATAGCCTATGTTGGAGCAAGGGTTGATACCATTATTTTGACGCCATTATTTTTTAAATCGGTTTGGTATTTCCTGAGATTGTGTGGAAACTACCACGAGAATGTTTTTTAAAACGCTTTTTGCTCATTTTCACCCCTTTTAAATTTCGAATTGTTTAAGAACTGTTCTTAGATATCCTTTATATCTAATAAGTAAGTAATATTCCAAAATTTCATATTTCTAGGCCCTTCAGTAACGGAAAAATCGCATTTTTAGAACGTTTTTTGCCCCTGCACCCCTTTCGGGTAGTGGCACCGACATAAAACATAGCCTATGTTGGAGCAAGGGTTGTCACCGTCATTTTGACACCATTATTTTTTAAATCGGTTTGTTATTTTCTGAGATTGTGTAGAAATCACCATTTAGAACGTTTTTTAGAACACTTTTCGCGCATTTTTACCCCTTTTAAATTTCGAATTGTTTAAAAACTGTTCTTAGACATCATGTTTATCTTACAAGTAACTAATATTCCAAATTTCATATTTCTAGGCCATTCAGTAACGCAAAAATCGCATTTTTAGAACGTTTATTGCTCCTGCACCCCATTTTGGCCAGTGACATGGACATAAGATATAGCCTATGTTCTCAGTTGGGCGAACACCATCATTTTGATTCCATTACTTTTGGAATCGGATCCGTAGTTCCAGAGCTTACCTCCTACAAATAAACAATTTTTACCTCTTTATAATATGAGTATACATATGTCATTTGGTGGTGGCTTGATTATCGAAGATTATAAAATATGTATGTATATGGCACATTTTTACACTAAAATTTAAATACTTGACTACATAGTTATAATTTTAACTCCTTTTTATATAATTTACATTTGAATATAAAGATTTACTAGAAAATGTTCTCCTATACTTAAAAAAAAATTATTGCGACCTTCGCCTGGCTTATTTCACGCTTCTGCCTTTGTGGCTTAAAATTACATTGTTTGACGACCAAGGTAATAATTAAATAGCATGTAACTCACAAAAAGTCTTTCTCCTGTAAGACATACGATGGGAAAATTACATAAAAATGATAATTAAATTGAATAAAAAGAAATGACTAAAAGACTGTTACTTAAATTTTATTTCTTCAAGTTTTTTCAGGCACATTTTTATTAACCTGGCGAAGCGAAAAATCGCCAAATAATGTATCAATTGCCTCTTTCATACTAATTTATTGTTTAAGCTTTATAAACATTCTTTTCATATTAAAATTAAATATTTTCATTTTATAAATTTTATGTCGCATTAAAAAGGTTTTTGATTCTTTTTTTTACAATTAAACAAATAATAGTTATTTTCTTTTAATTTGCAAGTTGTTTACATTATTTTCTAACGGATATAGCCATTTCAATTCTTTATCAACTATAATTTTCGCCAAAATGACCACTGGCAACCCTTTCGTCGAAAATATCAATAAAATACAATAATCTAAGCATTGTATCATGTTACTTTTATTCATATTTTAATTTACTTGGATTCCCTTAAATATAATTAATATAATCCCTTAAGTTAATATTAGTTTTTGTTGCATTAAAATAATGCAATTTGTTGATTTTCTGTAAGCAAGTAATCCATATTTGTTTACAATGGAAGTCAATGGGAATTTGGCGAAATATTAGAGATGTCGTCAAGTTGGCGTCACTTTTGGCGACTCATTTTGGTCGCCAAATTTAGCGATATATCGCCAAGTTGGCGACAAACTTGCGGCGTTTGGCGACTAAACTGTGTCCCTATACGGTAACCTCCTTATAGGTATGGTAATGCATTAAATGCTGTTCAATAATTGCATAAAAAATTCGCTAAAAATTCAAAAATCGCTGCACGAATTCCGAATAAACTTTTTTTGAAAAGAGAACAAAATTTACTATATTGGGTTAATAGAAAGAAACCATATTCTTCTCACTTATATGGAAAAATCGCCTCGAAACTTAAAAAAGTGCTAAAAATCGCATAAAAAATTAAATAAAACAACCTAATCAAAAAATCGAAAATCGGGCTTCGAGGTGCAAAACTTCATATATAGACGTACCTTTTCCCCAAATTTTGTAGCTCTACGCGCAGTGGTCTCTTCAGAACACCGTCGACACACACACTCACACACAAACTTCTTTCCTTATTTTTATAGATTGATATTGAGAAAAAAATTATGTTAAGAAAAATGACAAATATAAACATATAACTAGTAAAAAAATATGAATATATTATGATATGGCTATCTAAATACGAGAGTGAATAGTTATTGGAATTAAGAGAATTCTGTTACTATGAACTAACCTGAGCTCAAAATATTGCGATTAAAGTGATCAAGATAATATGATTATTCATAGTTTCCGATCAGTCCACCTCGAAAAAGTCTTTATGGAATAAAATTAATTGAGGACATCAAAAGCCAAGTACAAGCGACAAATTTCGATTTGAAGTAAATTGAGTTCAAATATAATTGACGTTAAAGTTGAACGTCAGTAATAATTGACTGAATTGAAATAGGAGACTGCTGCTTGTTCCACAGTGGTCTTTAAACTCTTATTTCAGCAAATGAGAAAAAAGTACAGTGCAATTTTTTTTAATTTATATTTAATGAATACTGATCATTATTCGGCAAAAGTGGTTCATCTCTAAAACACATCACATAATTAAAAAATCACTTATATTTGTTTACTCAAAATAAGAAAGCATATTTCCAGGTCGTCTGTGAACTTAGTTCATTTTTTTTCAATTTTGTCACTTATACTCTTTGGCTTCTGTGGGTCCTCAATTATTGAATTTGTGAGATAAAAATGCGCACATAGGCTGATGAGGCTTATATTTAGTGACTGTTTTCTCACTGGACATATGTAAGTGAGAATGATAGCGATCAATTCTAATGATCTGAGTTTATTTAGGTTCTCTTTTTTCACATAATTAAGTTTAATATATTATTGTTATTCATAATACTTCAACTTTATATTCGCGCTATTTCTTTATTACTAATTGTTATAGTAAACCAAATAAATACTTACCTTAGTTCACAAAGTATTTATTCTATTTGAATTGTATTTACATTTGTATTTGTAATAATTAAACACTTTCCACAATTTCGCGTATTATCATTTAACGAAATTAATTTTGGCCTTTCTAAATTTAACGGAGTTGATTACTACAAAACAGATACCATTTTAATCCAATCTCACTCTTTATCCTTTTATGAACTTGTAGGTCGTAAGACCTACCAGATTCATTGGTATCTTAGGGGGGGGGGGGTATTATTACCAGAAAAAATATTCCGAATCTTTATTAAAATATTTATCGCAAGTTCATTATTTACCTGTCTCTTAAAAATATCTTATTAATTATTTCTAATTAAACTCTTTTTAGTTTTAAAACGCGTATTATATTATTCTTATTTCAATTTCTAAACTAAAAAGCATTTCCTTTTCATAAAAATATTCATTATAACTATTACGTTTCTGAATACTAAAATTTAGACACTAAAGCACTTGGATTTTTTTTTCTTTTCCATTTTCTTTTTAATTTTTCATTTTATTCTAAACTTCCCGATTTCCGCGCTTTTCCGCAGGGCCACTTGTCCCCACGAAATTGATGTGCTTATAAGTATTAATTCCGGGCGTCTGATTGGATTGTTTGGTGGGCATCGATTACTTATTCGCCAGTGGCCTCTGTATCTCTACGCGCCAAGCTCTTTTACACACACATATATAAATATATATATATATATGCTGGGTTGCATAAAATTCGTACCACACATGTGAAACATTGCTTGTGGATGCATCAAAATTGAGGAATATTAGCAGTTGTTGACAGACTGTGTTACTTTGCAGTTGACAATTCTAATCAACTACATTGATTTGTTGGTAATAGTTCAGATTGGATATAGTCCAGTAAAATTGGACCAAAAAAGGCATCTGCCTGGAAAGTTTTTCCTTTTTCTTCCTTTATGTTTTTGGGGGTGCTGAACACGATTTTCAACTTTGACACCTTGTATCTGGACGGCTTAAAAAGTTATAAGCGAAAAACCATGAAACAATCGGGGTTTTTTCTGGTTTTCTGTTGTAGTCGATAGAGGGTTAAACTTTTTTTGAAAAAAAACTACTGCTCCAAATTAAACTAAAGATAATGTCCTACATTTTACATACCCAAAGTTTTCTTTCTAAGATGAAAACTTTTTGCAATACGAGCAAAAAGTATTTTAGTGATATATTCAAATTCGATCATCGGAGGAAGAAAACACAATACAATCACAATGCATCCATTTCAATCACCTATTTGAAGCTTTTTAGTTAAATGCAGTGGTATTTCGAATATATTAACATTTGCTTACCAAGTTTTAAGCCTTTTGTATATTTATTAACAAAATAACTCGAAATCGGTTATTTAAAATAAAAATATATAACACAAACACTCCAAATAGTTACCAATAGCACCAATTTTTATTTTCCTACCAATCTGATTATAACTATTACATGATTATAACTGTACAATTATATGTATTATAAGTTTAATATAATAATTTATGTGAAAGATTGTAAACAGGAAAAAAAGAGAAATGCAGAGATGTTTTCTCATTAATGTAGTTTTGGTATCTTTGAAAGGTCTGGTTGATGTTCTTCGAAAGGAGTCTCATCGTTATCTTGATTGCTCAGGTTGGATCTCCACTTGACTTACAATATCCTAAAGAATTGACTTGTCAACCTCTATTTCCAAGTCATTTTTGGCGATGAAGGGGCTGAGATTGTCACAATAGCCATCGCAGTTCAAACGAAGGATCGAACAAAACAAACCTGCATTCCTATAGTCACACTTTTCACTGCAGTTTGTTTTACATTTTCAGGATGTTTTTCGCAGAACAGCTTCTGGTGCGTGAGTTTGATAGTTGTTATTGGTGTGGTGCTTCTCTTGGTTTTATTCCATCCCCATTCCTAAGCTTTTTTACAGTTACCTAATCATGGCTGTACTGGTGGTAAACTCTTAGACATGTGTATCGAGTTTGTTGTTTGTTTTTTACACAGTGTTTCTTTCTAAGATGAATAGTTTTGGCAATACGAGTAAAAATGGTTTTAGCTATATATTCAAATTCCATAATCGGATGTCGAAAACGCTTAATGTAAAATATTTGTGAATGCAAAACGAGCGTGTGGATGTCCTTGAAACACTTCCATGGCACCACGCACATGATATTACAAGAAGCACCTCACCTTTCTCCTCTACATCTGAGGATTTTTGGTTCGAGTTGAAATTGAAAGTTTAGCTCTCAGTTTGTTTCTAGATGTCTCGACGGTCGGTTATGCATTTGCTTTAATGTATGTGCAGTGTACATTTAATTAAACATTATGTGTTTTAAAACAATTCTGTGAGACGTGGCATTATGAGGAGTTCATGATGGCTGAGAAACGTTTTATCTGTGACACGAAGTTAATGGGCAGAACGAAAGTAACAGAGTTGAAATCAAAAGGTGTGGATTCCTGCACATTAGCAAGTAAAAAATGAAAATATGGGAAAAGGAATTATTTATTGAACAATGAGACTATAAGGTTCAATAAAATGGCCGTAAACAGTACGCAAACGAAAAACACATTGCTGCAAATTAAAGAAGATTTCTGAAGACGTAGAAAACCAACCATTGAAGATTACAACAGTTTCGTTTCATAGTCGTTACTTTTTGTTTGGAGAAAAAACCCACCATGCATTAAAGCAAAAGAAATTCATAAAGTAATAACAAAACTAAATATATTCTACATTGACAATCTTTTTAAAAAGTTAAACTACTTTCTGAACACCGTGATCATGAGCTGGGGCTTGCCATAAACTACAGACTAGATCATGTGACTGACTTGATTACTGCTGATAGGCATATCCTTTGAATCCTTTGATATCCTTTGAAATGTACGAAAAAGCCCTATCACTCGAAAAACCCATAGAGACGCTGAAAAGTCCATTTGCCTCTGACATAGACTCAGCTATGCAACTCTTTTATCTTATCTGGAGGAAAATGAAGAATAATACCAATTTTCTATAGAAGAATTAACAGACCAGATTATAGCAGGTGAATACTGTCCTTCAGTCAAAACAGTTAAATCACTTCTTCTAAACAAGTATGAAGAAGATTTGTTATATAAACCACTGCAAACAAGGCAAACAAGGTACCTCTTCTTGGCTTCAAGAGCACATGTCATAAGATTTTGAGTGATGTTTGATATCAATAACGAAGGTCATCTCCCCAGGAAGAATGACGGCATATTTTTCAGATTACGGCGAGAATAGCGGCTGAAGATATTCGGTCTCAGGTTTACAAATCTACTCAATATTCTCCTAAAGACGAGTTTTGAAAGAGAATGAGTATATCACTGCAGAAACCATAAAGTTTTTATCGAAACACTTTTTTTAAGAAAAAGAAAAGGGGACCATGAAAATGCTAGAACAGGAGAACTGCACTAGCTCAGAGCATTCTTACTGCAGTGAGACAAAGTATTCTTTTAAGACCGCTGCAAATATAGCGCCGCTTCCTCCAACAGAAGATGCAACTTGATATACATGGTTCAGAGTTTACCACCAGTACAGTTATGACTAGGTAACTGTAAAAAAAATAAGGAAAGGGGCTGGAATAAAACCAAGAGAAGCACCACTCCAATAACAACTGTCAGACGCACACACCACAAGCAGTTCTGCGAGAAAAATCCTGCAAATTCAAAACAAACTGCAGTGGAAAGAGTGGCTGTAGGAATGCTGGTTTGTTTTGTTCGATCCTTTGTTTGAACTGCGATGGCCATTGTGACAATCTCAGCTACTTCATCACCGAAAATGTCTTGGAAATAGAGGTTGATAAACCAATTATCTGGGATATTTTAACCAAGTGAAGACACAAACTGAGCAAAACAGACAACGATGAGCCTCCCTTCGAAGAACATCAAACAGACCTTTCAACGATACCAAAACAACATTAATGGGAGAACAACTCTGCATTTTTCTTTTTTTCCTGTTTACAGTCTTCCACTTTTGTTATTATATTAAACTTCTAATAGTTATAATTGTACAATTATAATCATATAAGAGTCATAATAAGATTGGTAGGAAAATAAAAATAATTGCTCTCATCTGTTCTGAGTGTTTGTGATTTATATTTTTCTTAATTGATTTGAATTTATTTTATTAATAAATATATAAAAGTCTTAAAACTTACTAAGCAAATATTAACATATTCGAAATGCAACTACAATTAACTAAAAACTTCAAATTGGGGATTGAAATGGATGCATTGTGATTGTATTGCGTTTTCGTCCTCCGAGGATGGTATTTTAATATATGCTAAAATTCTTTTTGCTGGTATTGCCCCAAGTATTGATCTTAGAAAAAAAACAGTGTATGAAAAATGTAGGAAATTTTCTCTAATTTATTTTGGTGCAGCAGTTTTTTCAAAAAAGTTTAACACTTTAGCGAGTACAATAGAAAACCCGAACCCCCCCCCCCCCCCCCGATTATTTCATGGTTTTTCGCTTATAACTTTTTAAGCCTTCCAGATACGAGGTGGAAAAGTTGGAAATCGCGTTCAGCACCCCCAAAAACATAAAAAAAGAAATCGAAAAAAACTTCTCCAAAACTTTCCAGGCAGAATCCTAGATTGACTGGGCTACTAAGTCCAAACGAAACTCCAGGATTTATTAAGCAATCGAGTTATATTTCGATCGTCAGGTCATACGAGTAATAAGGCACAAGATTAAGAAATCCGGTGGTTTCATCATTAAAACAAATCCCTGAAACAATATATTTTGAGAGAATAAATGGTTTGTGCCATTCATCTAACATGATTAAATGTCACTTTAATCTCCTCAGACCCGATGTATCCTATATGATACACATCGTTACAATTTTTTTTCACGTATATAAATAATGTAAAAAAAAAAGGAAATTGGTGTGTATGGAGCCTTACAGATAGAAGAACTAAATAAAATAGCAATTTCTTTCTTATAATACTTTTTTAGCGAGATACGTGTTATATCAAAATGGCATGCAAAAAAATTGCACGAAATGTACAAAAACGAAAACGTAAATAGTTTTTCAGTACGTTAAGATACCATTTGTAGAGTCCATTAGAAATAAAAAATTGTTAAATGTATAATTATTTCATGTTTTGCATTGTTTTTTCAATGCAATGCAAAAAAAATAAAAAATCCTAACAAACTGTCAAAAAATGTACTTATTGGGTCCCCATGTATCATCGAATTTTATGTACAAAAAATACATTTTAATTTTTTTCGCTTTTCAATCTTTCTTAGTTATCGGTTTGTTAATATAAATTCATAACTGAAGTAAAAAAAAATAATAATAATAAACCCTCGGGTCTGAAGAGGATAAAACGTTTATTCAGCCGCACATAAAAACATAAACAACTCCCATATTATGAGAGTTTTCTCAGAGCCCTTAGGCTACAGCACGAAACACTACTTCATTCTAAAAAAATCTTAAATCAACAAATTTAGACGATCTACTAGACGGTAAAACACCTGGTACCATAGTTTTAAAACAATCGAACAACACCTAATTCTCATCTCTGAGCTCATGCCCGCCGGTTTTGTTAGCACTTGCGTTGGAAGACAGATTGGAATGTAAACTTCAAGAACGAACCAATCAGTGAATGGCGCACCCTAATTCAGCCAATGCTGAGAGAGAGGGAGAAGCCTTATATGAAAAGAGTTACTATCTTCTCACGGAAGGATTTCGGTGTAAAGCGTTCGGCGCCCGCAAATGCGCGGGAAATTGATTCGTGAAATAAAATTAGAAATGAAAATTGTAAAAATGGTTTTTAAAAACATTCGAAAGTAGAAAGCAAGTTCTCTCAGAGTATTATAGTTTTGGTAGCTGATAAAAATTTATGAAGGGGTCAGCAGTTTTAAATTAAGATTTTGAATAAAATAACTTTTAATACACGCATTTTAGGTTTAAAGAAAATTAACTAGGAATAAATAATAGAGATTATTACGAAATAGCGAAATAATGAATATGCAGGAAATTTAGAATAATTTAAATGGATATTACAAAGTAAAAATTATTAAAACACACACACACACACACACACACACATATATATATATATATATATAAGTTAAATGATTTCATTGCAACAAATTATTTTTGATCTAAACAAATGAAATCTAAATTTTATGTGAAAAATGCTTGTCATTGTTGTAATTTGTTTTAGTCGTATAATTAATACCAAATAATGGGCAGATTTGTTAACAGAAGCAATGGAACTTCACATCTTTATTTTCCTTCAAAACATAGTTTGAATCATAAATTTTCAAGTAGAACTTTTCGACTTTATTACATAATTTTTTAAATAAACAAACTAAAAAATTACATTTGATGCACATTTGTCTATCTTATAAAGATTCCGTAATATAACCAAACGCAGTATATTTTAAAATATTTAGCAGATATTCTGAGAAATCTTCATTTCTGTCTAAATATATTTTTTATGCGAAAATACTACACTTCACAGTTTAAAAAGTCCGATATGTTTCCGAATATAACGATATCGTTAATAAGTATTTAAGTAAACTTCCCAATAAAAATTTTAAACGTTTATGTTTTTCTTCGGAACAAATAGAAATTAATCTTGTTATTGGATGTTATCAGCTATGATATTTTCATTTCTTTTCAATTTAACATGAAGCATAATTTTAAAAGTATATTTTTATTGTAAAAGAGCATTTTAAAAATAAAACTAAATATTATAGGAAAAAGAGATGTTTATAACGCCATTTAACTTATTTGTATAACAAATCGAAATGATTTGAGGTAGAGCAGAATAGATAAATCTAATCTAAACATTTTCATTTATGCTTATAACGACCCATTACAACTTCAGTTTTTTTGGAGTACAATTTTTTAAGTGGAATTTATTTTTATTTTAATATAGCTCCTTTAAGTTCAACAAATAAAACTTTTTTGGTTAATACTAATTAACATTAAAATTAATTTAATAAGTGCTTACTTAATAATTAATTTTAATTATCAGAAATATTTACTCATAAAAGAAAATCATTACAGAAAACATAATGTTACTTTGCTGAATGACTTTAGAACATTTTCCTTTTTCAATTCCTACTATTAGTTCACACTCCACCTATATTTATTTATTTATTTATATGTATATCCATCTTATATATACATCTTCTTCCAATTTTCAATCGTTAATAAAATACTTATTATTCATCCCGTCAAGTTGAAATATTTTTTTAAACATGTACTGAATGACAATTGATGTTAATACAGTTTTTTGAAATATTAATTAATTAATTACATTTTAATTAATCAATTTTAGTTTTACAGGGGTGACAAAATGGCGGTCATTGGTTATTGAATCATTTAATGCATCTTCATATCTATAAGGGGTCACCATAGGGGGGGACCCTATACTGTCGTCAAATACCGCCAACTTTGTCGCCAACTTGGCGACCATAATTAGTCGCCAAAAATGACGACAACTTGGCGATATTTCTCATATTTCGCCAAATTACCACAGAGTTCCATTGTAAACCTACTTGCTTATAGAAAATCAACAAATTGAGATATTTTAATGCAACGAAAACTAATATTAGCATATGGGATTATATTAAATTTTTATTTGATGTACTAAGTAGGAATTGACTTTAAAAACAAAATTTTTATATCACTTGTTCATTAGATACCAGAGGAGAGAAATCTCTCATAAGAAGCATTTGGACACAATTTATATCCCATTGAAGTATATCTTGACACAAAGAATTAATACAAAACCCTTTATTTTAGCATAGCATCTTTAAACTATACAATTAAAAATCGATGTTTGTGATATTCTTTCGAACATATAAAGATTGTATAATTCGACTAAAAGATGTGTTTTTTAGACTTTTGAAAGATTTTCCATTATAATAAATCCTTAAATTCTCAGTTCAAATGTCTATTTAGTTTAAAGATATACATCTATGTAGTTTCTAAATATCCTCTCACTGATGTGATACAAAGTTCGGAGAAGCGCTTGTCAAATATGCAGTTATGTTTATCTGCATTGACTGTTATATCTGAGTTACAATTCGAATGCACAATACAACTTAAGGGTTACATGAAATGACTTATTATGATGCATATATCTCTCTCAAATATTTATATTTGCACAGAAGCAGTAATTATTTTAACAATATATGACAGTAAATATACCAGAATTTTTTCCACCGCAATAATAACTTTAAAGATAATTCATGCATCAATCATAGTTTATGAACACTTTTGAGCACTTCGAGCATATTTTAATAATATTTCTCTAATTAATTAGCTTAGAAAGATGCGTTGTAATCGTTTAGAAAACGCATAACATATTTGAAAAACAAGATTCACCAATTACCGTCCATACTCGGAAAGTATTTCAATTCTTTTGTGGGAAAATTATTGAACTCTTTTGTACAATTTTGTATATTAACTAAAGATATTTAAACAGTAGACGTATTAAGTTAATACTTAATTCAATCAATAAACATGCTTAAAACTACTGAAATCACACTTTTTGAAAATATCATCCATAAGCGGACATTTAACCAATTGTTTATATGGCCCTGTATATGATTTTACTTATATTCCACAAACAGCTTTTAGAATAAAAATTATAGAAAATATTTAACTCAAGTTACTGCCACTTTCAGCAGTTAATGCTCATATGGAATAATGATAACTAATTCCTTTGTTTAGCCTTGTATATGATCTATGCCATTTATGCATGCCACGTAAGCACAAAATTTAGTTATATTATAATTGAAAACGCATTTACAACAATTATTGTTAGTAGACAGTACTTTGGACATCATGCATTCAGATACAATGCATATGAAATATTTCGTGGATGCCTGTAAATGAACAATAAATGATATGCAAATCATATTCTCTAGCAATTATCTGGCTGTAGTAACCAGTAATGTATATCAATTTCAGTACATTTGAAACAGTGTAACATAATTAATATACTCTGCAAATAGTATAATTCATGTAAATAGAATAACAAATAGTAAGAACATTATGCAATGAAATTCATTTGTGTGACTCTATAAATTAACAATAACTGGTTTGCATTCCATAATCTACAGACTGTCATGTGTTAGGGCACTTCATAAATGCATATTAATTTTATTATGTTCGAAATTGTGCAACATCCTCGAAATGCACTTGAAAAGATTTTTTTTTCCATTCACCGTATTGTAACGGAATAATTTTTCCAGTCCCTGTAAATGAACAATAAGTACTACAGTCTTCATCTTTAATAGGGGTCGTGCCATTGTAAATCTCAATAACATATTAAAATTTCAGAGTAAACCGAGCATATTTATCAGAGTTAGAACACGGGCATATGGGCAGAGAAACCGAAATAATAAACTCTTTTCAAATATGTTGGAAAGTGTTAATAATAAAAAATCCCTGCCGGCTCGGGCTTACAGGCGGAGGTAGTTTTCGAAGTTAGGTACAAAATTCACCAACAAAACTTACATCAAGATTAGAGATAAAACGAGTTCTTTCACTAAGAATGATATCTAGGGAGCTAAACATTTTGTAAAAAATCTAATATATGCGAATACACACACGCATGTATATGGAATAGCTTTAAAAATGGCTAAAGCAAATTTAGAGAACCTCAAAGTGTTAAAATATGATAATATTTCCATAGTCTGCTTTTTATCATGTTTTACTACGTTTCTTCAAACTCACATGACGTTACATATTCACCTGCTGAGGTCCATTATATGTCCAATGTGATGCATTTTTTTTTTTTACTCGTCAAACTATTTATTTCATTTGAGTTTTCATGCGGATATCTTGCTCCAGAAAATTTATGACGTAATATTGAATTTATTCGTCAAACTGTTTATTTAATTTAATTTTTCACGTGAAAAATCTTGCAATAGAAAAGCAATCGTTGTGGAGAGAATTTTATTGCTTTTTTTTAATTGTTGGCAACTATAACGAAAAATATTTATTTTTTCCTGTCATTATAGTGTAAGAGCTGGTTTTATCAAAATAGTTAAGACGATATTCAAAAATTTTAACCCTTCCCATTTCCATTCCCTTGGGCCGACTTTGCCTATTTTCAATCCCCGCCGAGGTATTGGACATCTCAAAGTTGTTGGTGAGTTTGAAGACGATCCGTGCATAATTGCGACTTTTATCGTGCGGAAAAAATTTAGTGCATGCACACATATATATATGATATAAAAAACTGGTGGAACCTGAGAGAAAAGTAAAGCTCGATTTAAAAAAGTTACAGTAAAAAATTGTCAAATAGTTTCAGTTTAAAAAAGTAAGTAGTGCGTAGAAAATTAATGGAATCAGATTATCTTGTAAAGCTCATGAAATTACCCAATTTTTTTTTTTTTTTATAGCTGAAAATGTGGACTGAGCTTTACTGGTGCCTTAAAATCATTCAGGGAAGTAAAGGCATTTTTAACTCATTCTGAATTCCAATCATTCATAACGAGTTTAAAAATTTGTACTCATAAGAGTAAGTTAAAGGTTGATTTGTAAATGAGCGAGAACATGAGAGGTATCGAGAACATGAGAGATCGTTCAGTACGAAGTATGAACCAAATTCCATTCCAGGGGTCCATTCCTGGAAGATCAAAGTCCAAAATAAGCCCAAAACCCTAAGCATGTACGATTCAACCATATGCTAACTACTTGTCTGGCATAAGTCCATTGACATAAGGCTACCTTTTCACAGTAATTACATGAAATAAAAATTATTACGCTACATGTGTTATGTCAGAAATGTTAATAACAACAATTCCTCAACAACTTGACTATATTAATGTTATACTTAAAATATTACTTCATGGTTTACATTCTTTCATCTTTGTGGAGCTTAGCTTGACTTGATGCAATCATGTCCACAATTTTGGGCCTGACAGAAATTTTTTTGCACATTCTGATTCATATACCCAGTACTCATTTTGAGTGGATAATATGAATTTGAATGTAAGGCACCAGTAAAGCTCAGTCCACATTTTCAGCTATCAACAAAAATGTCGGTAATTTCATGATCTTTACAGATAATCTGATTCATTACTTTTCTACGCACTACTTACTTTTTTAAAACTGAAACTATTTGACAATTTTCTACTGTAACTTTTTTAGATCGAGCTTTACTTTTCTCTCTGGTTCCACCGGCTTTTTATATCATTTCACATCTTTTTCAGATCCTTTCAGGAACTTAATCAACCAACTTCAACTAACCAAAAAACCGCCCCAATTAACCAACCAATGATCCCAATTAACCGGCCCAACAGATTGTCCCAATCAAAATCTAACAGAAACATTTGTTCACCAGTGTATTTCAAGAGCTCGGATGACCCCATACTTATTTCTAAACCCCATATTGGGATATTGACCTATACTTTACTCAGGACTGACTGCCAGACTAGTCCTTAGACTAAGGTTTATACATAGTGTGATTTCTTGAATTTTTCTGCTATGTACCTACGCTCCTCTGGTTTAAGGGACTATGCATTATCCTAGGCCAACCCCTAAAACACACAAAAAGCTAGGGTAACAAACAGTCATAAGAAATGAATTAAAACTGCTAAAAAAACTATAAAAAAGAAAATTTCTGTCTTTTGAACTTAATGGGAATTTAAAATAAAAAAAAAATATGAAAACGACTGAAAGCAGAAAAACGATCAAAAGTGATTGAAAATATTATACAATACACACAGAAAAAACTGTTTTGTTGAAATATTTTGGTTCATACAACTCCATCCAAATATTTTGGTTGGAATGACCAAATTTTTGGTGGACTAACCAAACGATTTCTTGAATTAACAAAATAATTTGGTTAATCCAAACAAAATTTAATCATTCCAACGAAAATATTTGGATAAAGCTACATGAACAAAAATTTAGTAATTTCAACAAAACATTTTTTTCCGTGCATCTGTAAATAATATCAGAAATATTACTAATATTGGATATTTATAATAATATTTCGGAGGTCAAACTAAAATATCACTATAATGACTAACATATTTACATCTAACTGTAACCATTGATCACAAAAATAAGGAAAATTGGAAAGTATGTGTCCTTTGTAAATATGCATTAATTAAGGAGATAAATTACGTAAACGAGTCTATTGACAATTGGTGTATTTGGTACGGATAAATTATATAATTGAGCCTACAAACAACTGGCGCATGTTATTGGGCATAATTAACTTAACCGTAAGCGCATGCACCTATTTTTATAACGTTAACACGTGCTTGGGATAAATCTCACCTTATTTTGTCTCCCATTATATTTTTGGCTAAATGCACTTCAAAAAGTCTACTACTCTATATTGTAAAATGCATCAGTACTACTTCTTTTTAGGGCAAAATCAAGCGTTTATATTTATTTTCCGCTTTTATAACAGTTTCTGTAAAACTGGCGGTTTTTTTTTCCTTAGAAAATATGCAACGATTTGTTTTACCTCTTAAAACATGAATTATTTTATAAAATTTACAGTAATTACATTTAATACACTTTCACCAACATATGAAGGCAGCTTTTATTTCACTGTTTCAGTAAAATTATTTTAGTGTGTGTTATCCCGTAACGAATGAAAATATCGAAATGTAACGTTTGTACACGCGTGGGATTATTTAATCCCAAAAGCCATATTTCTACTTTTCTAGCCAACAAACTAAAGACATTCCTTCATACAACCATTCTCAACCTTGGCCTTGAAAGGTACAAGGAAGGCCAGAAGTGTTTCTTGACGTAATTTTGAAGTTTTTTCACCTGCATAACTCCTTCTCCCGCAGGTAAACGTCACGTCTCCCGCCAGCCAGACCGTCCGCATACAAACTACACCATAAAACGGAAGCGCATACAGAAAAATTAGCTTTGCTAAAATGACGAATTTTTGAAGTTTTTTCACCGGCATAACCCTTTCTCCCTCAGGTAAACGCAACGTCTCCTGAAAGCCAGACCGTCCGCATACGTACTACACCATAAAATGGAAGACCATGTCGAAACATGAGCCTTGATAAAATGACGTAAATTTGAATTTTTTTTTCATCTGCATAACCCCTTCTCCCGCAGGTATACGTAACGTCTGCCGTCAGCCAGACCGTTCGCATACATACTACACCATAAAACGGAAGAGCATATAGAAAAATGAGCCTTGCTAAAGTCAAGTGACGAAAACGTTGCTAATTTTTAGACCAGGGATGGCGAACTTTTTCACGTCCACGTGCCAAAATTTCCCAAAAATATACTTTATGTGATCATGACCTGCCAACAATAAAAAAAATTTAATGGATTAAATAATAATGAATCAAAACAACTTTAAAAAAATTTTTAGCTTTAAAAAAATACAGGTGATATTTGATGTTATACTGTAGAAATTTATTTAAAATATATTATTTCTGTTGTCTCACATTAAATGCCAAATAATTTATATCCGCTTTGTACTTAGTTATTTTCGATAGAATGCAAGTTTAATTGCACTCACTTGACAAGACGTTTTTAGTTAATTTTTTTTTTTTTTTTTTTTTTTTTTTTTACGAAAAGAATGTCTTGCAGAAAAAATTGTCAAGATAGCAAGCGCCAGAAACTATAGATTTTAGTGTCTGGAATTGAATTCCAAGTTGTTATAATTTTAAAATCAGCATTTTTGCTTATTACACTTTTCATTTTTGTTTACCGATAATCTTCTAATTCTCAAAGTTTTCTGCGCCAATATTGAGCTAGATTCGGATAAATTAAGTTATATTTCAATTTCTTCAATCTGTGTGACAATCACAACCAACCAAACTAATCGGATTCAAGTGACACAGACAACATCTATATTAATTAATGCATTTTGTGAAATTCTACTGTATTTTGATGTAAAAAATAAATCTATGCCGTGCCAAAAATAATCTGCAGCGTGCCACTTATGGCACGCGTGCCATGGGTTCGCCGTCCCATTCTTAGATTATTACTTTCGGTCCAACAATATTAAATTTTTTTTAACTCGCGAAATTGTATTTCCTTTGGCGTTATAATGATGTAATTATACTAAAGTGTTTTAGCTTTTAAAATAAAAATGCATGTTTTCATTAGCGCGGGCAATAGGAGTATACGATTTCCTTGACAATACGATGGAAAATGCAATAAATACAACCAAATGAACTAGCATTTACCGAAAATTTCTTTCGTATGACTTAAAAATAAATCGTTCGTTTTATGGATGATAATAATAAGGATTAATTTCAGAATATCAGGAGTCTCTTTTCAGAATAAAACATTATTACAAAGTTATGTCAGTTAAACAGAAATAGACGTCATACCTAGCAAACGATTTTTTTTATTATTATCTTTTCCTAAATTGTTTTTTTTAATTAAAATCCTGTATTAAAATAGATTTTTAAACATTAAAAACATTCAAATGAAGATACTGCGTCATTTTAACACGTGTTTAGTTAATGTTTTTACACATATATAGGAAACATTTTAATTTTTTGATTAGAATGACGTCGATTTGAAAAATGCAAAAATATAGCGAGAAAATCTGATTTTTATTTAAAACAAAATACGCGTGTTATCACTTTTTTTAAATGATTTTGCCGCTTATTAAGATGTGGCATCAGGAAAGAAAGATTGAAGGAGATATTTCTATATTGTTAAATTATGGAACGCTATGTAAAGTTTAAATGGGTGCGATTCCCTTAATATTGGGTATTTTTTTACCCGACCTTCGAAAGGCACATTGCTGAATTAAGACCTTTCCAAAAAGCCATTATTCATCACTGACCGGTTTCTGGTTTTGATTGTAAATGAGTTGTTGTCTTTTTATCATGTTTCAAAACGTAAAAGATGTGGCTGAGCTCTACTATACAGCACGATCGTGCTGTACGATATATAAACTTGTTAGATGGGGATGGTTTTGGGTTCCTGGGGTCATATAATAAAAAGTTATGAAAGAAATTTTCAAAAGTCGCACCATGGTAACGACTGCTATAGGTGGTATTTCTTACGAAATCTACCTAAAAAAACAATCAAAGCCTTTTGAATAAACTGAATAAACTAAAATAAATATTTGATAGCCCCATTTCTTCCAAGTATTTAGCCATTAAAAAGATTTGTATGATTATTTAAAATTGGTATTTTATCATACAGATTATGCAATTGTGTCGTATATTTGGATTATTGTACGACCTATGAAACTTCCACTCACTCGAGAGCAAAATTTTTTTCGAAAACTGTGTAAACGTGATTCCTAAACTTATTTACTGCATAATGCAGCTGCTGTAGTAACAAGCACAGGGTTCGTACGCTTCAAAGACTTTCAAGCACCTTTTACCTGAATTCTTGTAAAATGATATATGCTTTATTTCATAAAAAAAAAATCTATCTTTAGATATAGCAACCAGTGCATTACGAAATTTCTGGAACTGAAACACTTAAAATCCTCTGAATCCCTTGATGCGTAAGAACACTGAAGCAAGCACAATTAACGCGTGCTTTCGTTGCATTACAGTATATTACAATATAAAATCCCATTTTTTTCAAATAGGGTTATACTGTAGACCATGATACGTAGCGAAAACAACTTATAATCATATTGCGTGAGTTTTTTTTTAACTACCAATCGTTGGTAATCCAGGTTCGCAGATCCTTGAATATTAAAGATATGAACGAAAAGAATAACTCTGCAAATTTGAAGACAGGATAACTTTATTTGACATAGACATGAAGGATGTAAGTGCCAGAGCTTTGAGTTAGCTGTTAACAGTACGATGTACAGAGAAGGAATCCATAAGTTGTCAGATATTATTGCCAATGTGTCGAGCCAAAATCCTGGTATCCTGGACCATTATAATCCCAAAGATATATCACTTAATAGAACTCTGAATTAAAAACTAGACAAAAGGACCGTTGATTGGCGTTTTAACATTTCAACGTACAAATACAAATACCAAAGCTAAATGATGGGAAATATGCATTTAGACTCAGCAATGCAGATGCCGGTCGCCTATTTTAATATAAACAGAGCATATATTTGCGGCCAAAAAGGCATTTGTTGTTGCCTATCAAACTGAAAATTAACACTGAGTGTCTAAATAACTGCTACAACTGGAGCATATGGTCAAAGAATATCTTTTTTTTTATACATTTGTTAACGAAAGGAAAATATGCTTGAACAGTTAATGATTTTCGGATGAGAAAAATATTTGTTTTTGATTTACTTTATTAACGGGTTTGGGTGAACTTGGGAAAACTTAAATAACTGAAAACTAAAGTGCAAAAGAGAAGAAGAAATAGCTATATTCTTTTTAGAATGGAGAGAAAGTTTTGATTCAGTTTATAATTATGAAAAGTGAAATTAAATTTTAAAATGTGGAATTTAATTTTACAAAGGAGATAAATAATAATATGTGATAATAGCATCATTACTTTCTAACATTAAAATTATATTCTTGCATCTAATTAAATACACTATGTTGTACAAATTACAGACTCATTAGTGTTGCATTTATAGTAACAGATACGTAATATAAATTGCTTGCTCATAAAAAAAGTTTTAATGTATAGATAAAAGCTTGTTTAAAAACTGTATTTTTTTTAGCGTCTCATTTGCAATGTCTTGCGCAAATGTGTAAATCTTTATTCAGTTTATAGAATCACTGTCATCAGTATACAATGGAATCTGAGACAGGGAGAGTCGAAGTAGAGCAATTTGCATATGATGTTTACACATTTTATAACTCACTGGTATTTTTTATAGTCCCAAAATATGTAGATTGCTTCAAAGAAACACGAATTACAAATCCCTATGAAAGAGTACAATACTATGGTGGCGAAAAACATTCTGTGAAGTTTTATAGGAAGTAAACAGTATTGCATTAGATATTTTTAAGACGCATTATGTTTTCTATATTTTATCAACGGTATGTTTTCGCAGGCAATTCTATTAACAAATTTTTCTTATATATTTTAAATATTTGCTTGTCATAAATGCAGCAACAAGTGCGAACGGCAAAATTATTTCAGAAAAATAAAAAAGAAAAAACGTTTGCGATGGTTAAAGAATTAGCACAGTTTCATAACTTTTTTCAATAGATACTTGGGATTTAATTAAACATATACTTTACGGAAGAGATTTTTACACAACTGAATTAAATTACATATCATCTACAGTAATATTATGTTTGGTAAAGTTTCAGCTGCTTCAAAACTAATCCGTAACATTTTACAAAAAAATCGAAATAATTTTTTGCATCTTTATTTTAATATTAATACGACTGTTATAGTATAAAAATATATTATTTTTATTTAGATTATGTGTTTACACTAATACACTGTCTGAAAAAATCCAGTAAAGGTTAATAAATTATGCTAGACAATCCAGTTGACAATGTACGAGTTGCGCATTTATACGGAATTTATTTTGTTTATGAAAATGATAGTTTAACGAGAATTTAGTGGTCTTATATGACAAGGTTATTCTCAAATCATAATTCAGTACTTTCTCACAAAAAACATTTTCATCGGAAAGAACATTTTCCAAACATGGAAATTGTTCTAGCAATATAAGTGCTAAAACAGTATCGGCAATTTTAATTAATATTTTAAAAAATATAAATGCGAAACCTTATGATAAACAAATTTAAATGACTCTCCTACCAGTTACATAGCGTTATTAGTGTAAAATAATGTATTCAGAAAATTATTTGACATTAAAATATTTATGGTAAAAAAAGCTCAATTTGTATAATTTAATCATGTAATTGTTTAAATGTGAAGCAATTTTCCAAAGCTTTTCAAAAAATACTACATCTTCTGAAAGAAAGAGAACTATATTCTTTATTATTTATTACTCAAAGAAAAAATTGTATCAAAATGTTTATTATATTCTTCTAATTTAATTAAATGTATATTTGTATATTTTATTTTTAGAGATCACATTTACATTGTTAAAGAAAATTAATTGAGAATATGATTTAAAAACAATTATAAACGAATGTATCATCGACGAAAACATAACATGCTGAAGTTGATATAATCAAACATACTTCAAAATTACTTGTTACATATTAATATCTAAAGCGGTCAATAGGTAATTAAATAATATAATTATTTTATTTGGTCCCGAATTGCTATTTTATATATTTACTTATGTAAAGTGCAATTCAATCAATTTAAATAAAATTCATTTAATATCATTCAATAAAATGTCACTTTTCTGAGCTGTAGTTAAATTTTTCTGTTTTACTCATCTTTATCTTTAATCCCTATTCTTCATAAATGTCCTTTAATTTACGAATAATGTATGTCGCATTTTCTTCATCTTCTGCAATGATGAGTTGATCATATGAAAAGAATGAATGATAGATATATTTATCGTCAATCAGTTTCAGACTCATTTTATGACATTTCTTCATCCATTCTCTGAGCAGGTAACAATGTATATTTTGAATAACGTTGGCGAAGGATAACAACCTTGCAAAAGACCTTTAGTAGTGATGAAAGGTTCAGACAATGTTTTTCCAAGTTTAGCTCTATCACCGTTACCATAATGGACTGCTTTAATGATATTGATCAGTTCTACATTAACGTTAGCTACTTTTAGTAATTTCTAAAGTGAACTTTGTGGTACGCTGTCATAAGCTTTTTCAAGATCCACAAACATAAGTTCTGTAGTTTTTCCCTTATATCTCTTTTTTCAAGACTGTAACAGACAAAAAATGTGGTCAACGTAAGATTACCCGCTGAAAAGTCACTTTGTTCTTCAATTCCTTCATATTCTTCTTCCCGTCTATTTCTTAAAATTCTTCCGCATATTTTTATAATTGGGCTTGTAACACATATTCCTCTATAACTGCTGCATAGTTTCTTCTCCACTTTCTTAAAAATTGGTATTAAATATCCTTTTTTAGTTCTTGCGGTATTGGATCGCCTGTGAAGATCCTATTGTACAGTTGGGTTAATATCTTTACAATACCATTTCCACCATTTTTAGCAGCTCAAGATTTACTCCATCAGGTCCATGTGATCTACCATTTTCCTCCTCTCTAAGTGTTTTTTCAACATCTTTGTTAGTGATTTGAAATCAGACATTTAGGTGTTCGAACACTTCTGTTTCTTTAAAATCATCTCTATTCTCCCTGAGAAGTTCCTCAAAATATGTCCTCCAAGCATCAATCTTAATCATTTCTAGCTCCGTTTTATGATGAGTATCAGATGTCAATCCTTTTAAAATCTTCTAAGCTTCAGAGGATTTTTAAATCGTAGTTGGCAATTTAAGTGAGCACATGCTATTTCCAAAGTCTCATTTTTGTATCGTCTAATTTCTTTGAATAACTTTATTTTCTTACTTTTATATGCATCTAAACTATCATCATCTTTTTTATTTAACCAGTTTAAGAATACTTCTTTCTTTTATTGAATTCCTTTAATAATTTCTTCATTTAGCCAGCTTTTATTGTTGTGTTCATTACTGCACCTTATTCCCAAAATTTCTAGAGCAACAGCGCAAATATTTTCCTTAAGCTGGTTATACAGTAGGGTGAGTCGAAAAAAAGAATTTTTTTATTTTAGGAACGCTTTAGTGCGGAAAAGTTGCCTATTGCAATAAGAAGAAAAACTGCATATATTTTTTTAAATCGGTTAACATCTTCTATTCGCGCATCGTACTTAAAATTGATGAAAAATTGAAAAAATCGCGCTTTTTTCTAATTTTTTTAAGTTAATTAAAACTTTAAAAATAAACCAGCTTTAGCTTTTTATGCTTGTTTCATAGCTTAAATAACCGAAATAAATTAAATTTCGATCAATAATCCAATTTTATTTGCTCGCGCAAGAATACAAGAAGCTTGGAAAAAGAATACATTTACCAATATTTCCCAATTTTCACCGTGCAACACTTAGTTCGCTTTGCTAAAACAAAACGACACAGAACTCACCTCGTGGTGGTGGTGGTTGTACGTTGCGTTCCACCCACATCCTACCCAACCAACCGTCCAATTGTTGGGTGTGGTATGTATATTATATTAAAAAGACCATATGCATGTCAATGTGTAATTCTAGTTAAATGCTTATGTAAAAAAAACCAAGAAAATTCGTGTCTTTGAGTTGAGGCTCATGATTCTTCAAAGCAGAGTTTGGCAAATTTTTAATTGCAATTACTTGCATTGTAATTACAGTTTAATTGTATGTAATTAATTATAGTTAGAATTACATGCAATAAAAATTCTTGCAGCACTGTTGCCAAAACAACCACCTATCCCATTATTTGACGAAATTTCTGTTCATGAATATTTATAACTATAATCAATTACATACAATTAAATTGTAATTATGGTGCAGATAATTGGAATTACAAATGTGCTTAACTCATCTTCAAAGGAATTACAATTTGGGTGAAAATCGGATGTATTTGCAAAACCGTTACAAAAAAGATAAATGTGAAGGCCGAGCGGAAAGCTCGTGATCTTCAGCAAGCCCTGAGTGTTTCCTCAAATAGTTTTAAATTTCCTAAAGTGGCAGTGTACTATGAAATTGATGAACTCAAACACACTTCTTTTGAATACTCAAAGTATGAGGAAGATAAATACAAACCGAGTACATCGACTAAAAGTTCAAATGGCAGATGAGAATTAAAATTATCCCAACAGCAATCGTTTCGGAGTTTCTGATCGGCCAAAAGCTGTCATAGCGTCAAGTGGTCTGGATAACCGACACAGATTCTTCTGATGTGGTTGATAAGTGTAAAATAAAAAGTATCAAGAGTCGTTTTACGACGGATTTGAAAAACCGAGGAATGTTCGGGTCTTTTTTTGAAGGACAGAAATTAGATATTTTGTGCGTCGAAAATTTAATGCCAAGTAATTTCACAGGAATGTGAAATTAAAACACTATTCTCTTCCAGGAATCGAGGTATCTGGATCAACTTATATTGGACATGTATCTCCTTCATCGAGTTCATCAAATGATATAAATCAAAACATTACTTCTTGTTTGTCTGAACTATCAATATCACTAGAAAAACTAGAAATAGTAGGGTGTGATGGTACTGTAACAAACACCGGATGGAATAACGATGCTTTCCACCGAATGGAAAATCATAAAATTTCGAGCATACGCATCCGGCATTTTAATGAGTTTTCTTTTCGCCAAATTGTCCAACATATTCACGGTCAAACTGAAGGGCCTAAATCTCTTAGTGCGCCAATTGGGTAGTAGATCACTTGCGTTGAAAAAGCTCCTGTGGTCGATTGTGAACCCGCAGATTGTTCGATTCCTGATATAGACAGGACGTTATTGAGCGAAGAACAACAGCATTTTTGGGACATTTTAAATGCGATCACCTTGGGACATTGTGAAGAAGACTTGGCGAATTGGGACCCTGGTACTTTGTCCGATTCCAGATGACTGACTGCGATCAACCGAGTCCATAGATTGTATCAGATTTATCTGAAAAGTTAAAAGAAATAGTTGGCTTCATCATAAAATCATAAATGCCTGTGTAATTTGCCATAAAATAAACAAACATTTTACTGACGGACCAAAACATGTATTTCAAGCAATCCAAACATCACGCTATTTATCCGACGAATTACTACAAGTTGTCTATCCAGTAATAGAACAAAATGCGTTTTTTGCGCACACAGAGAATGTTCTTTTGGCAATGATTGTCGATTAAAGAAAACATATTTATGATATTGGTTGCAGAAGGATCGTAAAAACAAGATAAACTGTCCCAAAGAAGAAGACTGTTAGAAATGTTCCAGAAAATGTTAAGAGAATGTTAAAATGTTAGAAAAGCTCTCGATTACATAGAAATTATTAATTGGAATTCTTGTGCGGTGTACGCTTCCTCAATGCCGCGGAACCTAAGTGAAGATGATGTTAAATCGTTCACCACTTCTGACACTACTCTCATCAGAGAAATACAAATGTTTCCCTGTCACACAGAGACTGTTAAAATATGCGTGAAACTCTTGACAGAGACCTCGAATAAAGTACATGGACATGAAGCTAGATAGGGCTATATCAGAACAACACGGAAGTCTAAATCGGTTATGCCTCATATCTAAAAAAAATCTTTAAATGTGTAGTAGATATAAAAAAGAAAACATAAAAAACACAGTAAGCCAAAGAATGCTACCTTTGTAAAACCTTTGTAAATAGTTGCAAATATAATGTAAATGCCACAAATAACAATTGACTGTTTGGTTGGGTAGGGTGGAGGTGGAAATCTACGTGCAACCACCTCCATGTGGTGCATTATGGGTCGTTTTGTTCTAGCAAAACGAGAGGAAAGTTGCACGGTGAAAATTGTGAAAAATTGCTAAATTTATGTTTCTTTCTAAGATGTTGCGCGAACGGAAAAATTAGATTATTGATTATAATTTAATTTATTTAGGTTATGTAAACGTGAAACAAGCATAAAAAGCTAAAGTGTATTTATTTTTTAAGTTTTAATTAACTTAAAAAATTAGAGAAAAGGCGCGATTTTTGCAATTTTTCATCAAATTTAAGTACGATGCGCGAATGGAAGATGTCAGCCGATTTTAAAAAATTTTATGCCATTTTTCTTCTTATTACAATAGTCAACTTTTCCACCCTAAAGCGTTCCGAAAATAAAAAAATTCTTCTTTTCGACCCACCCTATTATACAGATCTTCTGCCGTACCTTCAAAATCTATGAGCAACCTATCGTTCATCCTTTTCTCACATATGCCTTTAAAGCTGACATCTTGTAGCCATTCTACTTTAAAAGTTGGGTTACCATATTTCCCTTCTTTTTGTTCACAAGAAATTTTAGCTTTACTCTTTAACCAAATTCATCCAATTTTTGCTTTTACTAAATAATGATCTGAACCACAATCTCTGTCTCAGAAAACTCTAACATTCTTCATTATGGATGAAGTATTCTGAATAGTTATGATCAAATCAACAATCGATTGCTGATTTTTCTGTTCTTTTTGCCATGTATAGCTATCGATATCTTATGCTGGAAAAACGTACTCTGTATTTTAAGGTCTGATTGCTCACAAATGTCAATCAACCGTTTTCCATTGTCATTGCAATGGATTTTGATTGCCTCTCCGAATCTTCCAATTACATTATTTTCCGGTCTTTTACCTGCTCTTGCATTAAGGTCTCCTAATTGAAAGATCTCGTATCTGTTTGGTGTACTTTCGATGATATACCTTAATTCATCAAATATTTATCTTTTTATTCCTCACTGGCATCATTTGTTGGTGCTTAAGTTCCTATATTATAGATTTCACTTCCAAAAAGTCATATACACTGTCAGAATCCTTTCATTATGATAATTACAATTAGTTATATTATTGCGGAGCTGTTGTTTTTCAATCATGACCCGTTGCAGAAACCCCCAACCAGGAGGACCCTCCAACCTGCAGGACCAGGGTGTCTCTCTTCGTCAGGACACTCATCTTGATCATGTTTGGCTTGGGTGGCCTTAACAGGAGCTATGCTCCTGCCAGTATAGCCTCAAGGATCTTTGTGTCACGCAAGCCCACACCCCCTCAACAAGGTGGAAACATCATTGAGGGGGTGGGTGCTATATACAAAGTTTTTTTTTTTTACATTGAAATCTGTTTTTAAGGGATCTCAAGACTCTTAGAGCTTCAAATTTCAGAAATTTTTATTTTTCGAGATGCTAAACTCCTAACATTTTGATATAATTATTTCTTTTAAATTCCCATTAGAACATAAGTTACAGCTTTTAGAATTATCCTTCTCAATAAATGAATCTCTATAATGAAGTGGAATTTCCGAAACTTAAAGTCATTTTACTCCTAATAACGTTTTTAGGCATAACGCGCAGGATATATATAAGAAAAAAATCTAAATATTTTTTTCATGAAATTTTCAAAACTTATGTTTCATGTTAGTCTGAATAAACTGTACCTAAAATTTCATTTTTGTTGTTCTAAAAAATACTTTTTAGGTGATTATATTATTAATTTTTTTAAAGCAAATGTGTTAACTAAATACAACATTGTATAAAAAATATAAAAATGTTGTAAATGCAAATTTATTTAGGTTAAGGGTAATTATTATAGTCTGAATTATAATTAGGCACAAAAGAATTAAGTTTAGTTTCAAAATTTATTTTGTAATCCTGCGCGTAAACTGTTATACGAATTTTCTGCTCGACAAATGTCGCACAGTTTGGAACTCCCTATAATGCTAATTCAGCATCTTGCAACTTTTTAAATACACGAAATGACAGAACATACTTATATCTTTATTCCTAGTTACAATTGTGTTTTTAAATTATATACATTTTAAGATATTAAATGTTGAAAATGGTCTTTTTTACAAGTGTTACGGCGTAAATGCCCTCAAATTTATTTGTTTATAATTTAACTCTGTTTATCTTTCATATTGCGAAATATAATTATAAAACTGATTTCTTTTGACAGAAAAAAATCTAATCTGTTTATCTAAATTGTTTATAACCCTGAATCAATATTTATGAGTAACATTATGATTTCAAGGTCATGTAATATAGATTTATTTACTTTATAATAATTTTGAATTGATGGTGATTTATTAGTTTTATAATTACTTGGATGTCATTTAAATGAATATTATAGCTATTTAGAAGATTTATAACTGCATATTGTAATTTTTATTTTGATGTTTATTTTATATAATATGTATCATTTTTAAAATGGTCAGTCTTGACTCTGTAACCAAGCAGAGAACATGTAACATGTCCTGACTCTGTAATCAGAGATGCCAATTGTTAAATCATGGCTCTGTTTAATACAGAGTGTATAGTGGAAGTCCTGACTCTGCAACCAAGCAGAGAACACATTTTTTTTTGTATTGGCTCTGTTAAATACGGAGAATTACTATTATGGAACAATTATTAACTTCTAATGATGAATAGAATTTACATACTATTTCAGTTTTATTTAATAAACTATTTAACCTAATTGCTCTCCCATCTCACTTGGATTTTGAAAATTTATTTGTCAGATGAATTTCGGCGCCAACATTTATTTTTGGTGCCGAGTAACCCGCGAAACATTTTTTGGAAATAATAGTGAGCTATTGTGAAAGAGATTTGTGATTAACAACTGTGATTTATTTTTCAACATGTGATTAGTGTGTGATTTATATTTCAACCTGTGATTAGTGTGGAATTATTATTGTGCCATTTGGATTACGACATGCCATCTACATTACCTGGAATTAACAGGTAAGAAAATATTTTTTTTCATTTTCTATGAATGGTTAATATTTTAAAATAAGAATTATTCTTTATTTAAAATGGAAAATCTTGAAAAGCTGAAAGCAAAACGTTCTGTTGAACGAACGAGTTTCACGAAATTAATTACAAAATTAGAAACATTATTAAATGATGACATTGATAATACGAAAACCGATGAATTATTAGAGCTTCAAGAAATATTTCTCTTAAAAGAAACGGCTTTCCAAAGTTTGAATCGTGATATTGAAGCTCAAATATCCGACTTAAAAGAATATGAAAAGGACATTGCTAATAGTGAAAAGTACACTGACCAATTGATCAGTGCTAAATTTAAAATTAAAAATAGATTAAGAAAATGTAAAAAGGATAATGTTTCTATGATAGCAACTAGTCGTGTAAATTCATTGAATGGTTCTGCTAGTGGAACAGAAACGAGTTCTGCCATGAAATTGCCTAAATTAAATGTTCCAAAATTTTCTGGTGAAATCGAAGAATGGGTCGAATTTTTTAACTGTTTTGAAACATCGATACACCAGAATAAATCACTATCTAAGATAGAAAAATTCGCTTATCTAAAATCCTTGTTATGTAATCGGGCCTATAATGTGGTAGAAGGGTTTCCTTTGACAGAACAAAATTATGATACTTGTATTGATTTATTAAAGGACCGTTTTGGTAAGGTTGATGTTATTATTAATAAACACATGACTAATTTATTAAATATGGAACCAGTTAAAAATTGTTCAAATTTAAATGCATTAAGAAGATTGCATGACATGTGCGAAGTTAATATTAGAAGTTTAAGAAATTTGGGGGTAACATCCAGTTCTTATGGACAATTGCTAAATCCTATTTTGCTAAAGCTATTGCCCCATGAATTAGTGATTGAATATCATAGAAAACGTGATACTAGTAAAGAGTCAGATGTAACCGATCTAATTGCCTTTCTGAAATGTGAAATAGAATGTAGAGAAAAGGCTTTGTCAATGACAAGTTCTAAAAATGATGCATCCTCTTCTTTTGTACATAAAAATAAAACTGAATTTCGTGAAAAGAAAACATCAAATAAATATCAACATGCTAATACCTTAAATGCCACTATTAAAGTTTTTTGTGTATTTTGCAAAGGTAATGATCATTTATCTTCCGAGTGTAAAAATTTAGCTGATGATAAGAAAAGATTAATGTTACGTAAGGAGGGTAGATGTTACAAATGCTTTTTGAAATCGCATTTATCTTCGCAATGCCGCATAAAATTAAAGCCATGTCTAAATTGTAAAAGCACTGAACATAACAAATTATTTTGCTTTAAGAAAAGTTTGAAACCGGAAATTAATGAAAATCAAAATCAAACAGTTGTATCTAATTCTCATTGTAATTTTAGAAATTCTAAGCATGCTGTTTTATTGCAAACATGTTGTGTAACTGCTCAAGGTAATTCTAAATCAAAGGTAGTTCGATTATTACTTGATTCTGCAAGCGAAAAAAGCTTCATAACAAAAGCATTAGCTCGTGAATTAAATTTGACAGTTTTAAGAAAAGAACATTTAACTGTATTCGCTTTTGGCATGGATCAAGGTCGCGAAGAAGAATATGATGTTTTTAAAATTAAATTGCGAAGTAAAATGAATTATCATCGTTTTATAGATGTTGAGGTGCTAGCTACCGATTTGATAAGTGCAACAACATTGAAGGTTCCCAATTCTGACCCTCTAGTTATAAAATACATTGAAAGTAAAAGATGGAGGTTAGCCGACACTACGCCCGAGGAATCCGAAGTACAAATTTTACTTGGAGCTGATTATTTCTGGAATGTTCAGAGAGGTGTCGTTGAAGAAATTAATGACCATTTATATGTAGCTAATACACTTTTTGGGTACACAATAGTGGGAAAAATAAACTCTAAAGGTAACGAAACAGTTAATGCTCATCTTGTATCTGTTAATGAAATAGAAAATTTTGATTTGCAAAAGTTTTGGAAACTAGAGTCTTTGGGTATTTGTGATAGTAAAAATGAATTATTTTCACAAAAGGATTTAGATGCTCTTGATTTATTTAATGATAATTTAAATTTTGTAAATGGAAGATATGAAACTAAACTTTTGTGGAAAGTAAATAAAAATGAATTGGAATCCAATTTTGATGTAGCTAAACATAGACTTTGGGGATTAAAATCAAAATTGTGCAAAAATGAATGGTTACTTAAGGAATATGAGAAAATATTAAATGAACAATGTGGTTTGGGTATAATTGAAGAATGTGAGTTTAATAAAGATGAAATAAACACGTATTACATGCCTCACAGACCAGTAATAAGGGAAGATAAATCGACAACTAAAGTAAGAATTGTTTTTGATGCGTCATCCAAAGATAAGGGGGCAAAATCGTTAAACGAGTGCTTATTTCCTGGGCCCAATCTAAATCCTAACACATTGGACATTATTTTAAAATTCCGTCTCCACAAAATTGCTTTCTTGGCCGATATAGAAAAGGCATTCTTGCAAATCCAGATACAACAAGAAGATAGAAATTTTTTGAGGTTCCTGTGGTTTGACAATATCACTAGTAACAATCCCATTTTGAAGGTTTTTCGCATGACCCGTGTAACTTTTGGTGTAACAACTTCACCCTTTTTCCTTTCTGCAACCATCAAACATCACATTGAGGGGTGTAAAGATTTGTTTGGAAAAATAGTTAATATGCTGGATACTTCCTTATACGTTGATGACCTGTTTCATGGAGCTGATTCAGTAAATGAAGCTTTTGTTTTATCAAACGGTGCAGAGAAGATATTGAGTGAGGCCAATATGAAACTCAGAAAATTTAAAACCAATTCTTCCGATTTAAAATTTTTATGGAAGGAACATGGAATAAACTTTGAGGAAGACACTCTTGAACAAAATCTTTCGAAGGTATTGGGAATTATATGGATAACAGAAAGTGACACCTTGAAAATAGACATACAACCACTTTTGGTAGAATTTGACCATAAAATTATTACCAAACGTATTGTTTTACAAACTGTGGCAAAAATTTATGATCCTATTGGACTCATTTCCCCTTTCGTGATAAGAATTAAATTTTTAATGCAAGAACTCTGGGAACATGGAATTGACTGGGATTCTACATTACCAGATTCTTTAAGTGGAAAATTCAGAAAATGGCATAATGAAATAAAAGACTTGGTAAATTTTGAAATTCTTAGAAAATATTTTGTAACTATCCCAAAATTAAATCCTGAAACCGCTCAACTTTTCATATTTTCTGATGCTAGTTTAAAGGGGTATGGGTCAGTGGCTTATTTACGTGATTCTTCTTCTTGTGAAACTTCATTTGTAATAGCAAAGTCGAGAGTAGCGCCTCTCAAGAAAATTACATTGCCGCGCATCGAACTTCTTGGAGCACTTACGGCTGCAAGATTAGCGAATTATTTAAAGGAAATATTTAAAATTGTGAATGAAAATATATTTTGTCTAAGTGACTCCCAAATTACCTTGCACTGGATTAAAGGAAGTGCTAACAACTGGAAGCCCTTTGTGGCAAACCGCGTACGCGAAATTCAGGAACTTGTTGCTCCTGTACAATGGAAATTTTGTAAAGGAAAGGAAAATCCTGCAGATGTTCTCTCTCGTGGTTGCTCTGCATCTGAATTGATTAATAACGAGGTATGGTTACATGGTCCTAGCTGGCTGAAGGAAGAATCGTTACCAGTATTTCCCCCTGAAACTCAACCTAATCTACCTGATGAAGAGGTCTTGCAAGAACAACGTAAAACGCTTGTTTGCTCCATATCCCAAAATATTCCAGAATTTGAGCTTTTATTTAAATTTTCATCCTGGTCTAAATTAAAACGAATTACGGCTTGGTGCCTCAGATTCATCAAAAATAGTACATGCCCATCTGAACGAGTCTATGGTTTTTTGACTGTTCCAGAACTTGAAAGGGCAACAAATGCTATTGTGAAATTAATTCAAAACCATGAATTCGGAGACGAACTGAAAATTCTAAAATCCAGAAAGATCCTAAATTCTAAAAGCAAACTCCTTCCTTTACATCCATTTCTTGACGAAAATGATATTCTTCGTGTTGGAGGTAGGCTAAAAAATGCAAACTTGTCTGAATATCAAAAACATCAAATCATTCTCCCTAAAAGGCATCATGTTACAGACTTGATAATAAAGTATTTTCATGAGAAACATCTTCATAGCGGGACTCAATTGACAATTTCAGCAATTCGACAAAAATTTTGGATAATTAATGCTAAAGAAGCTGTGAAAAGAGAAATAAGGAAATGTATGAAATGTTTCCGAAATTCATCACACCTTTCATCTCAGTTGATGGGAAATCTGCCATCAGCACGCGTGACACAAGCTCGAGTATTTTCAAGAGTAGGAGTCGACTTAGCCGGCCTCTTTTTGATCAAACCTCGTAAGGGACGTGGTGTGAAACCCTTTAAACATTATGTTTGTCTGTATGTTTGTTTCGTAACAAAAGCTATCCATCTTGAGTTAGTCACTGATCTTACAACTGAAACCTTTCTAGCCTCATTGAAAAGATCCGTGGCTCGACGTGGAAAACCTCTAGAAATATTTTCCGACAGAGGTACAAATTTTGTAGGGGCAGACCGCGAAATAAAGAGAATGATGTCTCTAATTGCTTCTGATGAAAAATTGCACAAGTATCTTACTGACGAAATGATAGTATGGAAATTCAACCCACATTCCGCCCCTCACTTTGGAGGCCTTTGGGAAGCGGGAATAAAACAAATGAAAAATCATTTGAAGAGAACAATTGGTGATCAGATTTTAACTTATGAAGAATTTTTGACCTTAATTGCACAAATTGAGTCATGCTTAAATTCAAGACCGCTTGTCGCTGAGTCTTCTGATCCAAATGACTTTACGGCTCTGACGCCAGGACATTTTATTATAGGAGCACCCTTGACCTCCTTACCTGAGCCTGATATCTCCTCTACCTATGTAACTCCTTTGGAACGTTGGAAATTGCTACAAAAGATTTTCCAAAGTTTTTGGAAAAGGTGGTCGTCAGACTATCTCTCACAATTGCAGCAACGTACAAAGTGGTTTAGAAGCAACCCGAACTTAAAAATCAATGACTTGGTGTTGATAAAGGAAGAAAACCAGCCCCCATTAAGGTGGAAATTGGGCAGAATAATTGAACTATTTCCTGGGGATGATAATATTGTTCGTGTTGTCAAATTAAAGACTTCTACTGGTGAACTGAAACGCCCTATCACAAAATTGTCTCCTCTACCGATGGACATTTAATATAATAGAATTTTACTTTATTTTAACTAACTTTATTATTATTATTTTTTTCTATGTCTAATTTTTGTAACTTTCTGAACTATTTTGTATATTAATGTCTTTTTCTATTTTTAGTTGTTCCAGAAACTGTTTTTTATAGAAGTAGTAGGATTTAATTGCATTTCATTTTAGTTATACTTAACATTTAAGGTAATATTTTAAATTTGTATTTAATATTTGATTATTTAGTATGTGATAGTGGAAATTTGGTAAGTTATAATTGTTCGATGAACTCCGTTCATGGAGGAGGAGGATGTTACGGCGTAAATGCCCTCAAATTTATTTGTTTATAATTTAACTCTGTTTATCTTTCATATTGCGAAATATAATTATAAAACTGATTTCTTTTGACAGAAACAAATCTAATCTGTTTATCTAAATTGTTTATAACCCTGAATCAATATTTATGAGTAACATTATGATTTCAAGGTCATGTAATATAGATTTATTTACTTTATAATAATTTTGAATTGATGGTGATTTATTAGTTTTATAATTACTTGGATGTCATTTAAATGAATATTATAGCTATTTAGAAGATTTATAACTGCATATTGTAATTTTTATTTTGATGTTTATTTTATATAATATGTATCATTTTTAAAATGGTCAGTCTTGACTCTGTAACCAAGCAGAGAACATGTAACATGTCCTGACTCTGTAATCAGAGATGCCAATTGTTAAATCATGGCTCTGTTTAATACAGAGTGTATAGTGGAAGTCCTGACTCTGCAACCAAGCAGAGAACACATTTTTTTTGTATTGGCTCTGTTAAATACGGAGAATTACTATTATGGAACAATTATTAACTTCTAATGATGAATAGAATTTACATACTATTTCAGTTTTATTTAATAAACTATTTAACCTAATTGCTCTCCCATCTCACTTGGATTTTGAAAATTTATTTGTCAGATGAATTTCGGCGCCAACAACAAGATTTGCAGTTTTAATAGTCCTGAAACCCGTTATGCACTCGAATGAACGTCTTGGAATTCAAAAATCAAAGTCTACACACACAATGGCCTCATTTGTACTGACTTTCCACTTTTGACCGAGTTGGGTCATTCCACACAAAATGAGCAAAAATATAAAAAAAAGTCTTAGCTGCATAGCAACCGATTTTAATAAAATTTGATACACAGATTCAATTAATATTCAAATAGAGCACTGCAAAATATTTCGACAAAAAAAAAAAAAAAAAAAAAAAAAAAAAAAAAATTGGAAGTTCTGGACATTTAAAAAACTTGTGACATAGAATGACATGTGTACAATCGTTCAAAGTTGCAAGTTTGAAGTTCAGTATCTTGAAAACTAATTAACATAAATTAAACCTTTTTATAATATTGTAATCTCTGGAAAATTATCTTCATATTTATTTAATAATAATAATTTGGTAACGTCATGATTAATCTTAAATTTGTTGTAAAAATTGAAAATTTGTCAATTTTGAGAAAATTAAAAACGTTATAAAAATTAAAGGAATTCAAAAACATCTGTGAAATTGATGCCTGATGTAGTGTTACATATTAAGATCGAATTGTTAAAGTTTTTAAGTTACCATGTATTTCCTTCACCTTTAAAAAAAAGTTAGAAACATAAAAAAAATGACAAAACTGTATTTTTTTTCTCCTATTGATAGGCAAAAAAAAAATATTGAAGGAAAGGTCAGACATTATAGTTATTGCACAGACATAAATATCAATAAGTCCATGATATGCTAAAAATTCAAGATTGCCTTTTGATTCCTAATGTCACAAAATTTGGTTAAAAAAGTAATATTTGTTGCATTCCAAGAGCTTTACTCTTTGAATAAGCGCGCGTTTTTCTTTACAATATTGCACGATTTCAAAGGGAAAAAAGATGCAGTACTGCCATCTATGTATTTAGAGAATAAATATATAATCTTTTTTGTTCAAAGTAACTTTTTTTTTTACTGTAGTTTAAAATAAATATATTAACAGCCAAAAATAAACTGAAAGCAAAAATTAAAGTTTCTATATTTAAAATATGCACTTTTATCTATAGTATGAAATAATTTAAAAGTTTAATAAAGCTTTTTTCACTTAAAAAGAAGTGATACAAATATTGCATGTTACCCTAAACATTTTTTACTGTTTATTTTTTCTCATTAAGGAATAAAAAGGCAAGAATGAATCTTTCGATATTAAAATATATGCATTTAGCTATAACGCCACATAAAGTAAAATTGTCAAAGCTGTCCTTCATGCTTAAATGAGTAGTAGAAATATTGCATTTTTACTTCAAAATTTTTGAAAAATAATTTTTTTTCTCATTACGGAATAAAAATACAATTACTAACTTACGCCAATTTGTTACTTATTATTCATTCCTAATTATAAATAATTTTGAATATAGTCTTTCCATTCCTAAGGCTAATAATCAGAGTTGAAATTTTAAGCATGTAGACAATACCTCGATTTTGAATTAACTTTTAATGTATATTTTAATACTTAAACAAACAATCGTGAAATCTATTATTTTACATTTACTCATAAATAGATATGAACTACTTATAGACTGATTTTCATTAAAATCTGTGACATGTCTGCCACAGCCGATTTGCTCATTTTGCATGGAATGACCCAGTTAAGACAAAGGACCATACATATAAATATATCCTCTATAAGCTATTGATTTTTCGCGTATTGTAACTTTCACTTTGAAAGTTATTTATTGAAAGTTCACTTATTGAAGAAAAAAAAGGTAAAAGATTTTGTTGCTGAAAACTTCCTTTAATAAACATTCAATGTCATCTTGAAAATACAGACATTTTTTAGCTCACAGGCTATCAAAGCCTGAGAGCTAATGTGCCCGCCCGTTCTGTATGTATGTATGTATGTATGTACGTACGTACGTATGTATGTATGTATGTATGTATGTATGTACGTAACGCGATAACTCTAGATAGAAACATCCGATTTGCTTCAAAATTTTTTCCTAGGTTCATTGTGATAAGGCGCTTCCCTGATTAGTTTTGGGAGTTCATCGGTTAAGGATAAAGGGGGAAAAACGGGGTTAGTCCACCACCCTTAATTCAGAAAAATGTATTTTTCATGCAGAATCATTCGATTTGCTCCGAATTTGGTACACCTGTTTATTATGTTAAGGAACATCCCTGATTAGTTTTGGGGGTTCGTTGGTTAAGGATAAAGGGGGAAAACGGGGTTAGTCCACACCCCCCCCCCCCCTTCATTCAGAAAAATGTGTATTTCATGCAGAATCATTCGATTTGTTCCGAATTTGGTATACCGTTTTATTATGTTAAGGAACATCCCTGATTAGTTTTGGGGGTTCATTGGTTAAGGATAAAGGGGGAAAAGGGGGGTTAGTCCAAACCCTTAATTCAGATAAATGGGTTTTTCATGCAGAATCATTCAATTTGCTCCGAATTTGGTATACCGGTTTATTATGTTAAGGAACTTCCCTGATTAGTTTTGGGGGTTCATTGGTTAGGGATAAAGGGGGAAAAGGGGGGTTAGTCCACCCCCTTAATTCATATAAATGGGTTTTTCATGCAGAATCATTCGATTTGCTCCGAATTTGGTATACCGGTTTATTATGTTAAGGAACTTCCCTGATTAGTTTTGGGAGTTCATTGGTTAAGGACAAATGTGGAAAAACGGGGTTAGTCCACACCCCCTTAATTCAGATAAATGGGTTTTTCATGCAGAATGATTCGATTTGCTCCGAAGTTGGTATACCGGTTTATTATGTTAAGGAATTTCCTTGATTAGTTTTGGGGGTTTATTGGTTAAAGATAAAGGGGGAAGGGGGGGCTAGGCCAACCCCCTTAATTTATATAAACGGGTTTTTCATGCAGAATTATTCGCTTTGCTCCAAATTTTGTATACTGGTTTATTATGTTAAGGAGCTTCCCTGATTCGTTTTAGCGATTCATTGGTTAAAGATAAAGGGGGGCTAGTCCACCTCCTTAATTTAGATAAATGTTTTTTTTTTTTTTTTTTTGCAGGATTATTCGATTTGCTCCAAATTTGTTATACCGGTTTATTATGATAAGGGGCTTCCCTCATTAGATTTGGAGGTTCACTGGTTAAGTATAAAGGGGGAAACGGGGGCTAATTCCCCTTCACTTATTTTTTTGAGGGGCATTATTCTTTAAAATAAGTGTATAATATACAATTAGTGTGAATAGCCTGTGAGCTCAATGCCATCAGTTTAGCTGGGCACTTTTCTTTTTTTTTATTTTAAATTCCAATACATATTTTCCCCGAAAAATATGCGTTAAAACCAGTGATGCGGAGTCGGTTGGAAAATGGACGACTCCGAATCTTTCGCCCCAAAATAGGTGGACTCCGACTTCAACAATGAAGACCTGCTTGTAAAATGGACGACTCCGACTCCAACAATGAAGACCTGCTTGTAAAATGGACGACTCCGACTCCGGGAACTTTAACAGATCTGAATCCAACTCCGACTCTTTCACTCAAAAATAGGCCCGACTCCGACAGCAACTCCACAGCCCTGGTTAAAACACATTAATGTGGCCTGCACAATGACCTCGATAATGCAAAATTCACTGTTATTCTTATTTTTATTTACTTTTTTTTAGGCTTGATTGTTCAATCAAATGAATTTATTAATAAATATAGGTTTTTTGCTCCGCTTATTTTCCAAGAAAGGGAACCGGAAACAAAAAATAAAGCATTATTTAAATTATCTTTTTAGTCTCTTAAATTGATTTCTCATCGGATAATCGTAACGATATTGATATTTAATTATCAATTGATAAAAGTGTATTTTTTAATTTTTTTTTTAATCTTCCTTTAATTTATAGTTTATTTTATACTTTTAAGTCTTTAAAATGTTTCACTGCTGCAGTTCCCCAGAATTTTGGCATATTTTGGAAAGCATTTATCAGCTCATAAATAAATCTATTGTTTTATAAACTCCAGTACAGTTGTATGGGTTACCGATAATATTTGTCGATTGTTCACCTGTGGCCGCATAATTGAAAAATACCTTAAAATTATGTAATGCATTAATTTATAATTAAGTTAAAAAATATAAAAATATTGCATTGTCATCGAAAACACACCTTTGCACATATTAATAATTTATATAATTCCAGCCTATATGGAATTGGATTAAAAATCGATTGCAACATTTAATCTTTGCATACAAAAAACAGGTTGAGTTAGATAAAACAGTGTAAAAATAAATAAATACTACTGAAAAAAGTAACCAGCGAGGCTCGGTCTACCAGGTACCAACTTTAAACCTATAATAGTGTCTTCAAGAAAACGCGTCCCATTCCCCTTTCTCTCTCTAATAAAAGAAGAAAAAATAACAAAACTATAATATATTATTCTGACACAAAGATTTTGTTCACCGTTATGTTATCGGGCCATGTAAGGAATTTAAGGTTATGGTGTAGGTCATGTCGGAGTAAGTAGTTTTGAAATAATTTAAATATTACCTATTTTTATGGTTCAAAATATGTGATAAAAAAGACTACATATCCATATCTCTCAAAACAATACCTCTTGTAATAGGAATACTTACCTATGTTCACTCCAAAACATCCAAATTCCAAGTTCAAAAACCGAAACATTTATAAAAAGCATCATGTGGTCTTATTTAGACCAATCAGTATTCAGAAATATCCAAAATCCAGTCAAACTTCGCTCACTGAACCCACAAACATTCTGTGGATGAATTAATAACGTAATTGCCCTTTTAAAGTTCATGATTCACTTGTATAGGTTGGCTGATTTAACCAGTTTTAACAGCTCGATCTGATTTCTAAAATTTTTCATATGTTTAATATGCTAAAATGATTTTTAAAACTTCATATTTATAAATAACCTTGTATAACAAATTATATAGCAGCGAGTATGATTTACATATTAGCCGACGTAAAAGTTTATGAGTGTTATAAAAATATCTTTATTGTTGTACAAAATAATGAATATTATAAAATAAAGTTTAATTTGTTTTAACGAATGCATCATTCCTTTGCGAATGCATTTTTTATTTATCTAATTAAGAGAAGGCTTGGGAATTGGCTCATCAATTTACCTAACACAATGTATTTATAATTGAAGAAGAAAAATATAAATGTTTTATCGCACCATATGTTGAGCAGAACACTGCTAAACACTTCAAAACAAACGTTTTACAAAATTTCTTGTAATATCTGTAAAGTAGCCTTAACAATAACTGTTCATTTCTCCTTTTTTAACTTATCAAACAGTCTAATCTTCCATCGCAAATAATATGTAAAAATACTATGCATGATTCATGCATAGTATTTTTACATATTATTTTTAGGTATTATTATAGATATTTATTTAATGAACTTAGAAAGTTTTTAATATTGTGTATGCAGATTTTAGTTCTTTTTACTAAGGTTTTATGCGACGGGGTGCAGGTGGTTCAGAGATGCAATTATCTCGGTTCCACCAATTTTAGGATTCACGATTGAGAGCCCAGAATTCTGGACACGTACAATGGTCATGACAGTTTATGTCAAGGCTAGTTTATGGCCTTATTTATCGGGGCTATAATTTGGAAGTCACATGATGAAAGGTTCCTGAGGTAATTGCGAGAGCTCCCTGCAAATAGTAGGCGGAGTTCCTTGCTTTCCGGACACCCGTTTTCTCCAATGAAAGAAAAGCAGTAAAGTGCCTATTTGAATATCACTCGGTATTTGCCGTGGTTGCATAAGAGTATTCAGGGTCCTCCCTTCCATTATTTAACATAATATTTTTTTTATATATATATGAAAGAAGAAAGAGTCTCTCGCAGTCACTACCTAAGTTACTATCTATGTAGCAGCGAAAGTAGCAGTAGAACTTATCAGTCCGTTCAGCTCAACAGTTCAGTGTAGATGTCTAGCAGTAGCATACTCACGGACTCTGCTTAGGGTCCGGTGTTTATTTCTGACTTGATTTGGAGTTAGAGATCATTAATGACGACTCGACTGAAAGTCAAGAACCGGTAGGACTCGATACAGTGCAAAGTTAGTCTTGGATTTATTATGAGTGAGTGGTTTATAAGATGATAAAAATCAAATATGAATTAAGTGCTCCTGGACTCGGTGTAATACACCGATATTTGGATGCGCTTCTTGTTCATCACCTTAACAGGGATTTTAAAAGGTACCTGTAGTTTTATCACATTGTTCCTATATAAGTTAAGTGTAAATAGTACGAAATGTACTTTAGGTAGCTACATTTCCAATTGGGGTAATTAACACTAAATGGTCAAAATTGAATAGTAAAGGAATTAACTAATTTATGAATTAATATAATTTTTTAATAATTTCGTAGGAAAGAGTGTTAGGGATAATGTTTTATTTCTTAAATTGTAAATATGTGTTAATAAATAAATATTTGTTAATTAAATTATGAGTTCTTTTACTTGCATCATGAGTCATTTCTATAATTTAATTATGCTGTTTTATTTCAGAAATCAATAGTAGCTTTATAAATTGTAATGCAATCAATCTTTTATTATGCCTATAAGTTTGTTCGGAGTCTAACGCTCGTATTCACGATTAACTTCGACCCCGAGTTACGGGCGAAACCCAGGTTGAACACTCAAACGGTATTCACCATCTACCTGGCTTGATCAAGTTGAAGCTGAAAACTAATGCTGGGTTCGGTAACCTGACATTCGTCTATCCGAGGTCGAAGTCGAGGTTATCTTATCTGAGCATGCGCAGTTAAAGGAAAACAATAGCAGAGCCTCGAGCAGAGCAAGTCTGGGAGATCGTTAAAATTTAATGGCGTTTTGCTGAGTTTTCTCTGAAGGATATAAGAATTTGTAGAAAATTTAATCAATTGATTGTTTATCAGAAACAGAAGTATCTAGGTATGTATGTGATATTTATCTACAGCATTTTTGTCTGGTTTGTTTTTATTTATATGTAAATCTTCTATATGTTGAATTGTATAAATATTTCCGATCATGAAGAATTTATTTGCTTTAAAACAGTCAGCATTACCTATAAGTCCGAGAAATTTGAAATTACGAAGATTCAGATAGATATCTGTATCATTTTTGGTAGTTTATTTTTGGCCTTAAAATGACTATCATACTAGCATAAATAAAATGAATTGTTTTTGTGAAACTTGAAACATTAGACAGCATTTCTTATGTATCAGAGTAAAAAAGTTCTCGGATTCGGATATTTTATGTGTATCAATTGGTTCTTATAGATTTGTGACCTTGGTACTTAATTTCTTTGAAAATTAAATTTGGAATATGACGTATTTTCGATACAGATACGGGCATAAACATACCAGTATTGGATACCTGTTTAAAAATTATTTTTGAATTAATAGTTAAAAATCACTTTTTAATTGCTACAATTATTATATTCCAAATTTTTATATTGTAGTATTATATTATTAATTTATCAACAATATTTAACCAATCTCATAGTCGCATTTCTCAGTGTGAATCAAAATATAATTGTAATTACAGAAATAAACACCTAAATTCCATTAATGCATACCCACTGTTCCACTAATGGCCCACCTTACAAAAAGTAATAACTGATTGTTTTTTTTTTCATTGTATTTAGAGAAATAAATACAAAATTTAATAATAGTACTAATAAAGCATACTAATGAAACAAAATAGCCATTTTCAATTAAATCTAAGAATTTTGATATCAATAATTAATAAAATATTTGGGATAATTAATTGTATAGACAGAGCCGTCCTTAGGGATGTACAACAGGTGTGGTTGCATAGGTCCTCGTGTCTGAAAAGAAAGAAATATTTAATACAAAGTGGCCAAATATTTATTATTCATTTTATTTGAGTTATTTATTTTGTACTACTAAATTTTTTATGTGTAAACAGGTAAACACCCTCATTAGAATATTTTAACATATTCTTGCATACATCACAGTTGTATAATAACATGCAAACTTTTTGAAAAGGTGTTTGTATAGGGTTTCCAGAAATAGCATCAAACATGCAAACTTTTTCAAAAGGTGTTTGTATAGGGTTTATAGTTTAGTGGATTATTTTTTATATACAAAATATGTAATTGTAACCATATTCCAGTTCATAGAATTATGACAAATATTGCTCCACTTTATGAAATTATGATAAATATCTTTCTGGTTTGTGCAATTATTAAACATTATCACAGTTATCTGTATATAGCATACTGTGCTCTCTCTGGAAGTGTATAATACCAACCAAGACCATTGGATTTCCAAGCGTTAATACGGGTTAGGTTCCCTTAGAAAGACCCCCACGAAGGGCACTCCCCCCCCCTTAGGGCCTATATCCCTCGTTTTGATAATTGGCCGTCATAAACACAACCAACCAACCAACCAAGACCAATGTCAAGCCAACAGTGATTTTGAAATAGTGTTCCTGTTTGTAGATATTTCAGTTTTGAAGCCTGATGCTTTATTTTTTGTGATAATAAAGAAGTGTGTGGAGGGGAGGGGGCTACAGTGAAAAACATTTTTTTTTTGGGGGGGGGGGGTCGGGGGTTGAGTATTAGTACATGGAATCTTATTTCCCATTACAATTCATAAGTTCAGGGCTGACATCTGAGGCGCCCTGTCTGCAAATTTCCTAATTATATTGTTAAAATATATGGCTAAGATGTGTTATTATCCCACCCTCCGCGATGTTGAGTATTTGGCGATTTTTATCGCTCTGGCAACCCCGGCGTTTGGCGTCTAGTAACTTATTATGGCAACCCCCTTTTTTTCGCTAGAGCGTGGACATTCATTTCACTGCCGGGTCGCCGGGTGTCGTTGCTGACGGTTGCTTGACTCTTGTACCAGATACTCTTTGATATCGTGTTCTATGGCTGTCTTTTTATTTTTATGTTAAATTTATTGGATGTATTTCATTGACTATAGTTTCTGTAGTCCGTTTAAACGCTCTTGCTAAAGTAATTAAGAAATATGAGGAAATTTTGACATGAAAGGGAGGTTTGTTTATATCGTGTCAATGCGTATTAAGCCTATTTTGGAAAATGACGGCGGTGTTATATGTTGTGCTGTAGGGTTCAAGAAAGCAGATGTCTCTTAAGGTATGTTGATAATTTTATGTGTATTTTGTTGCTTTAAGAGATTTTACATTTTGAGATTGCTACAAAACGAGAACTACTGAATTTTGAGAATGCTATATCGCGAAAAATAAAATTCATAAGATTTTCTTGAAATATCCCACTCCTGATACAGCCAATACTCAGAAACATAAAATTATGATATGTAATTGTTATTATCCAGGAATTATAGTCAGTTGCCAATGCATGAAATACAAGTAGAAAATAGGTGAAGAAAAATTTGTTATGAGTGACACATTTGATGCATGAAAAGAAAAATTTCGAAAACCATTGTATATTTGTCTATCAGTCTGATATTTTTTTAATTTCTTTTCAAATTTAAAGTCTATGAACAAAAAATAATATAATAGTTAAAATTTTGTTTTCGCTAATATTGATATAGTAGTTTTGGTTAACATACCCAAATTTTTTCATAATTGTCTTACAATTGTTTAAAGTGATCATCTGAACATCCTCAGATCCACTTACTTTATCCCTTTCTGAAACTTCAATCACAACAAAAATAAATGATAATGTAAGATTTTTACATTTAAAAACATGACTTGTTCATTTTCAGCCAAAGGCGTATTCCATTTGAAAATTAAAATTTCACAAAGCAGAGTGTTTTTGAATGCGCTAGTCATACAATGCTTTCTTAAATGCAAAAACTGAGATTTATTGCTGACATGAGCATGTTTTTGCAATACATATTTTGCACAAAAGTAGCTGTAGCAAGGCTATTACAATGATGCAAGCAGCGACTGCATGTTTTTTAGAATGGTAGTTTTATTGTTTTTTAGCATTGTACTGCTTGCTACATTACATTTTTTAAAAAGTAGCTTCTACTATCCGTTTGCTACTTTTGAAAGATTTAGAATTAACCTCCCCTCTCTCCTAATCATGCTTTTACACTACTCACAGCGGTGGCAGGCGACTGTGTTTTTAAAGTGCTACATGCATTGTTTAACAACTATTCCTATTTTCTGTAACTATTATTTTTGTATACATTTTTCCCTTTATTTAATTGAAGAAAGGCTATAATTAAATAAAGCAAAGATTTATATTTTTTAAAAAAAGATAAAATTAGTGGTGCCTTAAAATGCCAGTCTTGAACCACATTTTTTGGACTTTTGTTTTTAATCATAAATTTATGTTTCTTCATAATTTTAAAAGTAGAAAGTAAATTAAATATATCGTGAAAACTGCCAGGAGTGTTTAAGTAATATTTTGTTCCTTAATCTGTATTGTTTTGATATTTTTTTTTCTTAACAGTATATTTTTCTGAATCTTTTAGATCATGGATGTGTGTCTATTCAAAATCTTGAATTTTTGCAATTCATCGAAAAAGAAGAGAATAAAAGGAAAAGAAAAAGAAATAAAAAGGCAGAGTTAGAAGATTTTGATGAAATCGATTTTCAGTGCCGTTATCGGCTTACAAAAAATACAGTTTTTGAGCTGCTACCACTGATTGAAGAGAAAATAAAGCATAACAGCCACTTAAATCAGGCTTTAACGCCATTAGAACAATTATTAGTCGCTCTGCGATTTTATGCAACAGGGACTCATCAGCTTGTAGTTGGCGATTTAATAAAAGTGAGCCAGCCTACAGTTTCCAGAGTTTTACACAGAGTGAGTAAAGCCATTGCATCATTGAGGCCGGACTTCATAAAAATGCCTGAAACTGAAGAAGAATGTAAAATGGTAATATTATTATTATTATTCTAATACTGTTAGTGTGGAAGAAATTGAAATATATACAGTGATACTTCCATTTAATGAAGTAGTATCATTTCACTTAAACACTTCGTTATAAAGAAAGTTCGTTAAATAGAAATCAAGTCAAATTCATGAAATTTGTATAATAATATACACCTAATGATAAGTAATGCATAAAATGAAAAACACACCTAAAATGAAAATATTGGAAAGTTGTATTTTGATTCGGGCAGTAACTTTTGTTTTATGTAATGTAGATATATGAGAAAGTTTAAGTAGAATAATGTCTATTAAAACTCATGATAAGCAGAGGTGAACAAAAACTGAAGCATAACATTTTTTCTCTTTCCTCAGTATTTCAAATTCTTAACATTAAAAAAAGTCTATAATATTACTTTGTACAAGCTTCTTATAAAAAATACACTGTTCATCAAAATTTTCACACTATTGTAAATATCCAAACAATTCATCTGTAACATTTCCATGAAACTCGAGCCCCCTTCTTATTATATCGAAGGCTTTTAGCATTTCTTTCCTCAAAGGCATCTAGCATTTAATGAAAATGATTAAATATATAAATCATTTTCATACAATATCAACTGAAATAAATTCATACATCCGTCGCAAGAACAACCTCTCCATTTAAATGTTGTACACACACAGAAGCAGAATAAACTTCGTTGAACAGAATACATTTTTCGTAATATGGAGATTAATTTGCATGTTAATGGTGCTCAAAGTCAAGGTTCAGCAGAAAATTTCGTTAAGTAGAAAACTTCATTAAAGGGAAGTTTGGCTGTATAATTATTTATATAAATTTTTATCTATCTTAATAATATCTCTCATATGGACTAATTGACATATTTAAACAAAAGTACTTCTTTCCTCCTCCCAATCCTTGCAAATGTCTATGTAACAAATACAAAATATGTCTTGGGTGAAAAAAAATCATTTCTTTCTTTGGTACTTCAGTTAATCAGGCGCCAGTGTTATATATACATATATGTTGAACACACACATGCAATAAAGATGAATTAAAATGTATGAACTAATTGGTAAATTGTAAAGATGAACATTGGAAACCAGTATGTAAAATAAGAAACTATAAATAACCCACAGAATCACCAGAAGAGCTTGCAGGTTTAATTTATAGTGAAGATGCATTATTTCATCCAATTTTATCGGTATTAAATCTAAAATGATAAAATTTAGCTTGTAATATTGCATTAAAAAAAAAAAAATAAATAAATGATACGAAGCCAAGAGATCTAAAGAAAGATACACCTCACACAAGATATTAAAAATTGAAAAATGATTAGAGAACAATTATAGACAAAAATCCAAAACTACAGAAATTTGATCTACAAAATTGTAACATGTGAATATATATATATATATATATATATATATATATATATAACCAATAATTAAACATAACCTACCACCATCAAAAACCGTAATATTATATATATATATATATGTGTGTGTGTGTGTGTGTATCTATGTATATATATAACACTGGCGCCCTGCTAACTGAAAAGTATCCTTTCTTTATTCTTTAAAAAATAGATTTATTGATAAATTAAGTTTTTCATCAATTTTTTCTTTTAATTACATATTGAGATTCAGCATTAGAAAATATGCATAGATGCAAAAATTTTAAATCTGTAAATGCAATATTTGTCTTTGCTGAAAAAATTTATGTAATGGATGCCAGATAACATCGCTCAAAAAATTAAAATTGCTAATTAATGTTTTTTCGTTAATTGCAGCCAGATTTAAAAGAAAATTGGATATTTCGATTTGTCGTTAAAAAACACTCATAGATGTGTGTTAATTTCAAATCAATAAATGCAATACTTTAAAAAAATCCCTCACAGCTCGGCCTACAGGTGGGTTGGAACCGAATTTCTACACGAAAGAAGAATAACCGCTCAAAAAAGGGTGAAAATCGTCTTTGTCACATGATAAAGATCTCTTAACTCATTAGGTATTTACCCAAAAATTGAAAACAGACTAATTCCAAATCGCTTCCATACTCAGGCCTTCCAATTTTATATCTTTCCGTTAAAAAATGAATTTGTAAATGTGTCAAAATGTTTTGTGCTTGTTGAGCAGAGCAGTTGAGAACAGCTTTAATTTTATTTTAATTTTTGATTAATTTGATTTGTCAGAACTGGTTTTATCAGCATCATATCAATAACTTTTATTTCAACGCCCCCCCCCCCTTTTTTTTGGGGGGGGAGGGGGGGTTGTAAGAGTTAGTCCTATTCAGGGCTCGAAATGGAAAAATTCACGAACCGGAACACTGTTTCAAAATTATTGTCGATTATTTATTTATTTTTTTAAAGTAGAGTAAAGTCCCGATTATCCGAGTCCGGCTTAAGCGATTTTTCACTTTAACCGAGTTATTTTCTTCTGATGGACTGATGGCTTCCATTATGATATAACAGCCATTATAAATGAAATGTTAGGAGAAGATGAAAGAGTAGTCGTAAAAAGTTAGAATTCTGATTTTATGGTCAGAATGGGGAAAAAAAATGGTCATAATTAAAAAAAAAAAATTATGGCCATTTTTTTTCCAATTCTGACTAGAAAATCAGAGTTCTAACTTTTTACGACTGCTCTTTCATTTTCTTCTAACACTTCATTTATAATGGCTGTTTCATCATAATTGAAGCCATCAGTCCATCAGAAGAAAATGATCTATTTCAAAAGTAAGTGTTCGATTGAAAAAAACAATTTCATTCCCGGTATTTCTTAAAAGTGACGGAAATATACATCAAAGAAATGTAACTAGAACCATAAAAATGACTGAATTAAGTGAAAATTTATATTTCACCTCCTTTAGTGGGTGACGATTTGTGTAAACCTGCTTTATACGACTTTTTTGCTTATCCGAGGTGAGCTTGGTCTCTATTAACTCAGATAATCGGGACTTTACTGTATAGCAAATTTATATTTTAACTGCAGAAAAAACAATTTAAGAAAATGCATTCAAGATTCCAAATAATTAGAAAAAATGTTACAGAGAGTATAGTAAGCTATATGTATGAAGCTGCAATAATATTTTTAAATAATTCCACGAAACGGAACAGTATTTTCCATACTTTCATGAACCGAAACAATATTTGTCACAATTTCACGAACCGGAACATTGTTTCGGTTTGCTCCGGTACATTTCGAGCCCTGGTTCTATTAGAAACTTGTTAATATAAAAGTTATAGATAATACTAAGATTTATCATAAATATAAGTAGATCTAATAACTTGTGAATTGACGAAGTTATGAATTTTCTTCTTCTTCAACCTCCCCTCCCCTTCTTTTTTTGCGGTAAGAGTTGGTCTTATCAAATAGTTGCCAATATAAAAGTTGTAGATAATATTGAGAAAATTTATAATAAATTTAAGCGGATTTGAAAACAGTTTATAGTTCTTAAAATATTTTTTGGTAAAAGTATGTAAAGAAAATAAATATTAATTGGTTAAAATCAACATCTTTTTTGTTATTTTTAGAGAATATATTAAAGGAATATTTTTATAAACATTTTATTAATTCACTACATTGCAGGTTAATGAAGATTTTTTTCAAATCGCACAGTTTCCAGGTGCAGTCGGAGCTGTTGATTGCACACATATTCCCATTTTAAAAATAACCCAAAATTTAAAAATCCCATTTTAAAATTTAAACAATTCAAAAATTTCACATTTTTCTTCCAAGTAGTTTTCAAATTATGCTTAAAAAACGGCAAAATGATAGTTTAAGGGGCCGTCTATGATAGAAGTGAGAATACATTTTGAAATTTACTCTGCTGTACTGTAATATAACACGCTTCATTGACTCCTTGAGTGGCGCTTAAGGTGCCTTGATCAAGGAAGGAGCTCTCTCGGTATACGGAACTTCAGTTTGGATACAGCCCTTAAAATACGCTCGTTTTATAATAATTAATTTCTCAGAAACTTATGGTACGAATTGCATAAAAATTCGTTTTTAGGCCAATTGAAGAGTGTAGAGTTCATTTATGCTGTCAGAATTGGGTACTGCTATTGAAAAAAACAAAGTTATGGTTCGTTTTAATATGTAGATGGCCCCCTAGGCACATTTTATATACATCATTTAAAAGTAGACTTTATTTCCAATCGTTCGGTACCAGTAACTTTCTTCTACGATAATTTGTTGAGGAGTTAGTAGGGAGTGTTTACTTTTTTTTTCCACGACTGTACATACATATGTATATATAAATACACATATGTGTATATATACACATATATGTATATATATATATATATATATATATACGCATATATATATACATATATAGTGTTGACTCTAGAAAAAAAGGGCCGCCGGGTGGAAATTTTTCAAAAGGGAACACTATTCTAAAAAAAGGGTACATTTTTCAAAAAGGGAACAAACACTATTCTAAAAAAAAGCATTTTTATTCAAAAAGGGCGCTTTTGTACCTTGTTCACAAAAAATATTTTGCACTGGTTTGTTTAGAGTCCCTAGAATTTGCGATATTTTTCCGGGATCAATTGAATTACCATGGGGATCATAGGAAGTGTTAAAAAGGGATGCCGGGTGCATCGGAAGAGTTTAAAAGGGCCACCGGGTGCAAAAAAGAAATAAAAAGGGTCGCCGGGTGCTGCAGCCTGCTAAAGCGGCTTAGACTCGACACTAATATACATGTATATATAACACTGGCACCGGCTAACTGAAAAGTACCAAGAGAATTTCCCTGTTTGATATGTTTGAGAGCAAAAAGGAATTTAAAACTGAATCAGAAAATAAGCAGTTTGTGTTGGAATACACCCTTAAGAAAATATGCTGCATAAAAATTGATTTCTTTATGTTCTAATATAAATAACAGCATCGTAATTAAGGAAAAAAATCTCATTTATTCAAATATTGTAGATCAAGCAGGACGGTCGTTCTGCCAAGCCAAGCTGAAAAAAAAATGCTAACCTCGCCAAACAAACAAACGCCAAGAATAAAACGCAAGACACCGTAACTGCTTATTATACTGATGACAACTTCTCCATGTAAAATCAACCAAACATGCCAGCGTAAAATTCGCCATATCAAAAGAACCAATCATCGCAGAAAAATAAAACCAAAACCAGAAGGACCTAATGGAAAATATCTTCATTTTGAGACCAAATGCATCCTCATAAATTAATTATAAACAGAGATATAGATTTTTTAAAATAACGTCGAGATACTGAAAATGATCGATTTATTTTCTTCGTCACAATTTATGGTTCAATCAAGGTAGAGACTTAAATAATGGACATAAAAAAGTAAGGATTGCATTTTTGGACAGATATTTACTCAATCTACGTGCTTTTGTAAAATTCAGCTTTAAAAACACAAATTTTCTATTCTTAATTAGCGAAAAACTGTTAATTAAATTTAAAGTTTAATAATTATGCCAAACAGCGATAAACCCGCCAAATCATTTTAGAAGTCTTTTAAAATTTTTTATATTATCTTTTTGCATTGATTTCATCGAAGAAAACTATGGCCGAGATCCAGATAGATTTTTCGCTGTTAGCGAAATGAGTTTGACCAATCAGAAGCCAGAATGTTTGAGAATTTTTGCTGCTTCTGGATCCCGGCCTATGTCATAAAAGTTTTGAGTCATTTCCTTAGTGCCATGGATGAAGTGCAATGTTTACAGAAATTTAGGCTGGGATCCAGATGGATTTTTCGCTGTTAGCGAAACGAGATTCACCAATCAATAGCCTGCATTGCTGCAAACAGCGAAAAGTTCGCAAAAGTGCAAGCTTCTGATTAATGAATCTCGTTTCGCTAACAGCGAAAAATCTATCTAGATTGTGGCCAATTATGTTGAACACAATTTTGCATTTCCACATCCAGGAAGGGTATTGATGTCATAACAACAGTGCGTATTCGAAACTATTTAAGGCATTGATTCTGAACTCCTTTGCTATACATTTCAATATTAAAAAAGTTGTTGTTTTAATAGTTTTAGTACTTTTCTCTATTGCTCACTCTAAAACACGAATATCGAAATTTAACCAACAGCGCTCAGAAACTATAGCGCCTAGAATATATAGTGTTGAAATCGGCTATCCCTGTAATACTTAAAAAAGCGCTAAAATATTGTATCCCTTAAATGTGCAATGATACTGCTGTAATATGCAGATCGCAGCGGCATCTGCAGGATATTTTCTACAACTGCAAGAAATTGCTAGTCTATACAATGTAATAATAGTAATACGAAAATCCCACAGATGTCGCTGCGATCGACACTTGAAATTTCAGCAGTATCGTCGCACATTTAAGGGATACAAATTTTTAGAACTGTTTGGATAGCATATATTTCCACACTAGGTATTCTAGGCGCTGTATCAGAAACAACACCATAACAGAGAGCCTTTATACATAAGAGTGGTGATATATGCACAGGAGACATGCTCATTTCAAGCTTTTGTCGAAAGTACGGCAATCCGCTTTCTTGAATAGAGGATATTCAATCTACGTTATGATCACATGGTCAAGGCAAGAACGTCTAGCGTAAAGAAGGGAAGGCTCCGTCTACGTAATGTAAATCCCCGCTAGCCAAGGAAACAGTTCATGGGAGAAAGCAGTAGTACACTGTTAAAAATATCGTGAAAAATTACCTCTGTTTTTAAAGGCTATCTGTATTCTGACCAATGAGAACGCTTCATAGGCGTTTATGTAGCGTTCTCATTGGTCAGAAAATAGAGAACCTGTAAGAACCGAGGTAATTTTTCACGATATTTTTAACAGTGTAGTTTCCTGTTTCCCTTCTATCAGTTAGAAATTCTTTGGGTAAATTACCGGTACCACGTGACTTTTTCAGCCTCGAACCCATATTTGGAATATCCTCCATTAGAAGATACGCGCATGGACGATCTCTATTAGACTAGGGAAATAATTCAGCATGCATTAACCTGGCGATAATGGCATGCTCGTAAAGAACTTTAACGATTTGTTTTTATCACTTTTACCAATAAACATTTATTGGCCGTATGTCGCTACTTCGTTATAGAGACACACTTGTTCCTAATTAGATCCCGGCCTTAATGTATCAAAATACAGAGTTTGCTTTCTGTACTATTCCTGAGCTCAGTTATAGCGTCTAGAAATATAGGCCGGTATCCAGGTACAATTTTGCAAACAGTGAAAAGTTAGCAAAATTTCTGGCTTCAGATTGGTCAATCTCGTTACGATAACACAGAAAAATCTACCTAGATCACGGTCACAGTGTGGAAACCGGCTATTCCAGTAATTCTTTAAAAAGTGCTAAAAATTGAATCCCATAAATATTGAAAAATACTGAATGACAAATGTCGATAGGAGCAACATTTTCTAGATCTTCTCTGAGCGAAACATTTTCTTTTGAAATAGTTATGTTGGAATTACCATATGTCGCTGTAATCGACATTCGTCGTTCAGCCTCGTTCAACATTTATGGGATACAATTTTTAGCACTTTTTTAACACTAGAACGGCGGGAAAATCTTACCTACTGGAACGGCGGGAAGGGGTCATTTTGACCCCTCGATGAAACTATTGAAATAACAACGCTAAAATAATTTTAAAAGCCATACATTGGCAAAAATATGTAATTTACGTGTATTTCATAATTTATATTTAATATTATTCGATAATTTATTGAATTTTTAAAGTACTGTATATGTAACGCCTACAGGGCGATTAATTGGATCATACTACGACTACTCAAAAAACTCATTAATTTGATATAAAAATCGATTTAAAATTAATGTTTTCACAAATTAAAACTAATGTTAACTAAAATAAAACACAATTTATAAAATAATATATATTTATATTTTCATCTACTTACTCGCCGAATGATTCACTCTCTAAATCCATAAATGATAAATATGTTCTGTTGTTTCCGTTATTTCATTATAAGTGTAGCTGAATGGTTAATATGTTAAGCATTCTGTTTCAATTTTATTTAATGCTTATAATACTCCAAATTGTACGCACGTATTAGGAATTAATTCAGTTGTATAAAAAAATAAATAAATAAATAAATAAATAAAAAAATATAGCAATTTTTCCAGTACATTTTCCGCACACAACTTTGAAACATGGAGCGCAAAATTCTTGAGATTTGTTTCCATTGCATATCTGTACTTGACATTTTTTCTCTTGATATCTATTTTATTTTCGTGTGTTTTTTTTTTTTTTTTTTTTTTCTGAAGACTCAGGAAAGATCTTTGGGTGATTTGAAACCATAAGATCCATTCTGAACACATCTCCTAAATTTAATAGAAAATCTCTTCTGCTGATAGGCTTGCCTGTTACACTTTTATAAATTATCCAGGCGTTTAAAGCTGCATGATCCAAAATATTGAAAAAGATATGTACAGGCCATCGTCTAGAAGCCGATTTCACGGAGTATTTTCGGCACATCTGATCATGGATATTCACACCATACTTCGTTGCGTTGTAATATTCTATTGAATCGGGCAACTTCTTGAGACCGTCTTCAGTTTTTACAGTAGAATGTAATGAGCTAAGTAGAAAAACACTTTTTTTTCTTTTGGCTTGATAGATGGTAAATGTCATATTATCACATTCCACTACACTGTAAAAAAAAATCTGTAGTTCTACAGATGTAAAAATACATGCTTACTAAACTTTCACCTGTAACTGTACGAAAAAAGCTGCAAATCTACAAAACTAGTTTTTGTAAAGCTACAAAAATCTGTAACTTTACAAATGAATCTGCTAAAATTTCAGTAATCTTACTAAACTTTTATTTGTAACCCTGGCTGCAGTTACATGAAAAGTTCTCGGAATCCCAGTTTCCAAAAAAATTCTTAGTAATCTTACAGATTTTTTGATTTTCGGCGCAAAAGTGTGTCTGTTACATGAAATTTTGTTGTCGACGTTACATGAAAAGTTCTAGGAATCCCAGTTTCCTGGAAAAACTTTAGTAACTTCACAGATTTTTTTTTACAGTGTATCTTCGATGAATAAAGAGTACTGCGCATATTTTTCAATGATACGAGAATTTCTCTTCTGTTCTTTTTCATTGTGCAACCAAAGTTGTATTTTTAGCTTTTAACATTTCTGCTAATTTGATATTAGTAAAATAGCTATCTGTCGTAATATTCCTCCCTTCGTTTAGATGGGGATCTGTTAATTTCATGACAACATTTTCCGATAAACGTAATTAAGGATTGGCTGCTTCATCCTTTTCTAGATAAATAAATTCATTCAAGAGGTATTTAGTATCAACGTCAACAGATCAACCAAAATTTTATTCCAAATTTATCCGATTTATTTGGCGTACATTGCGTAAATTTATATCTATCCCGAGATGGGAACAATTGTTCATCAACTGTAATATTTTGTCCTGGTCGGTAGTATGTTTTGCAATGCTCAATAAATTTATTCCACATTTTAGATGCAAGAGCAAATTTAACAGTCTGTAGTCTGCTAGATCTTGTTGTCTTTTCATCAAACCTAAAAAATCTTTTTCTTTCTTTGAATCTATCTCTTGAGGTAGTTTCTTTGCAAAATAGTATTCCTCATGCCTTGGACGACAATGAACATAAATCTAAACCCTTTTTTTTATTGCTCTTCGAACATATAGTATAGCAACAAAAGCAGCTTCAAGTACAAAGAGTATTTTATTAAAGGGGTCAAAATGACCCCCGTCCGCCGTTCTAGGAATACAAGCCCATATTTCAAAAACTAACAAATCTAGAAAGCTGAATTTTTCTTTAGAAATATATATTATCTATTTAGGAAAAGTCAAAAAATTTCAAACGATTTCACCCAAGCAAACAAAAGTAATCAACGGACGAAAGCACTCAGGTGTCAAAATGACCCCTACCGCCGTTCTAGTGTTAATAAGCCGATTTTTAAACTATATCTTCTAGAAACTATAGCTCCGTTATAGCGTCTAGATTATATGTTGTAGAAATTGACTATCCCGGCAATACTTAAAAAAGCGCGAAAGTATTGAATCCCTTAAATGTACAACGATGTCGAATTCCAAACAGTCATTTGCATCGACATCTGCAGGATATTTTTTAAAGTAGAAAGAGACATGTGTAATGCACCGCTACAGCGTCTAGAATACATAATGTGGAAATTTGCTATCCAAGATCCGCTAAAAAGTGTATCCCTTAAATGTGCACTGACGCTGAAATCCAGGGAGATTATTGCAGCGACATCTGCTATATATTTTCAAATTTCAAAGTAAACATCGTATTATTACAGCGGGTTTGACGCCAAGCACACAGGTCAAATGTAAGTTAATAAAACGTTTAAAAAAAATGTTACAGCGTCTAGACCAAATTGTCTTGGAGTTTTGGGAAATATCCTGCAGATATCGCTGTGATCGACTGATTGGATTTCCACACTATATATTCTAGACGCTGTAGCGCCACGGTAGCCTGTCCTTTTTCGTTTGCCTCGAAGTAGATGACGTCATTTGAAGCTGTTCCTAAGGGTGGAGTTGATTATCTGTACACGGCAATGGACACAAAAAAAATCGGCGCACCGCTTTGTACTAATCATCGTGTAAAGATGATCCAACTCCGTGTGACTTTTAAACGTCATAAACTGGCCTATTATGTCATTGGTCACGCTAACACCCTCCCCCTTGCGTCCGCCATATATAGCTACATCTTGCTATGGAGACTGCTAAATGGGCTGCTATCGGTCAAAATCAAGAGAGAAAAGGGCAGAAGAGGGGGAAAGAACTCGTTTTCTTTATGTAGTTTTTCACACGGGAAGATTGACATGTCTGCTCCTCTCCTTTCATAGCTTCATGGTGGTGAAACAAACAAACGCCCCTTAAATATTTGAGAAAATCTTGACACGCGTCACAAAAACATCACACAAAGCAGGCAAAGCAAAGGAACAAAATCATTCATTGGCTCGTGGATATGAACGAGCCAATGAATGATTTTTCTTCTTTGTTTTGCCTGCTTTGTGTGATATTTTCCTGACTTGTCAAGGTTTTCTCGAATATTTAAAGGACGTTGAATAGACCGGGATCAAGATAGATTTCACGCTATTAGCGCGATGAGATTGATCAATCAGAAGTCTGCATTTTTGAAAACTTTTTTTTATGTTTGCAGTAAACACTTTGGATCCCGGACATTAACTTTGGTTGGTTAAGACGATTTTGAATAAAATCAAATCAGAAAGCCAATGTTTTTAAACTTTTTTGGTTAGTTTAATCGAAATCTTCCACGTCTATTAATGAAAACTGAGTTACTGTACTTTGGACAAAAACTTGAATATGAGTACACGACTTGTGCATATGTGTCACCACTCTTACATATAAATGTACTCTGTTATGAGCATGATTCTAAGCGCAGCTGGTTAAATTTGAGTATCTGGGTATTAGATAAAGCAATAGTGGCCCACCGTGGCTGAGTGGATAAGACACCACGGCGCTAATCGCTTGAGAACGTAGGTGGAGGCGGGTTCAAATCCCGCCGTGATCCTCACGTGATCTGATATATATGTGTTCAATAAAACAAACAAACAAACAAGCAATAGTTTGAAAGGTACAGTTGTCATGGAAACAACGACTTCTTTAATTCGTATAGAAAATTAATGAATAGTTGTAAATAATTTAAGTTTAAAATGTAGGCAAATGCTCTGAAAATATCAATGGCTCCCATCTAGTATTTTACAAAAGTAATTTAATATATTCACATGATGTATAAGTTGATGCAACTCTTACCTAATGAAAATTCTGCAACAAGACTTACGTAGGCAGATCTTTTCAATGATTAATTCAGAATTCTAAGAACAAAACGAAGTTCTTAAGCGCCCTTCCTCACCCCTCCTCCCACTCAAAAAAGAAATACGATAGAAAGGTATAAGTATTTGGATAATTTCAGTATTTCTGTGATCTTTGGTCAGAGTTTAGAAAAGGTGTCTGGGTATTAAAAAAAACATATAACAAATTTGACGAACGATAAGACTATAGATTTCAGGCAATTTTTAACTGCACAAAAATTTTATTCTAATGTTTATGCGGCTTTAATAATAGACTATAAAATATAATCAATTTACGGGAATTTTTATACGAAATTATATTCTCACATTTATGCAAATAGGTATGGATAAACAGACTTGAGTAAAATTACATATTTATACTTTCTTCTCTATAACACGATCTAAATGAAGATGAAGTTATATGTACAGTTTATATCTTTAAATTTTTAGATTTTTTTTACCAAAAATGTTTCATCATCATGTCTAGAATTGCTAGATTTACTTCTTTAGACTGATCTTCGATTCTTTAGATGCCTGCGGGGCTTCATTCTCGAATTTTCCGTAGGTATTTGTAAAGATAAATTTATTTTGCAAAACCGTCAGCAAAACAAAGTTAGAACAAACAATTAACTGACAGACTAACTGTAAATATATATTTTATTTTGACTCTATTTGATTTTTACTAAATTTTCATCCTTCATAGAAAATTTTAAGGCGATATAAATTGAGAAAGACTGATACTTTGAAAGAAGAAATTGACTTTCCTTACTTTTAAATTATTAATTACTCTAAAAAATGAAGGATAGGTAAACAAAGTGTATACTATTGTGTTTGTTCCCTACTTATAAAGGCTATACAAGGACTAATTTTAGCGAGTAGAATTATTTCAATTATATATAATCTGTTTAAAAAAAAGAACTGATATCTACTAAAAAACAACTTTTCAAAAGTAAAAAAAAAGCCAAGCAAAAAAAAAAAGAAAAGAAAAAAGGGGAAAGTTGTGGCTAAAAAATAGTGTGATATCAAATTTCCAAGCTAATATTATGGTACTTATTTAACATTTTTTATTAAAAATTTACCATATGTAAGTCGAGTACCTAAGTATGCGTTGATAGAAAGCCTTTTCTCCTTTACTAAATACATCATAACGTGTTTCTGAAAATTAATTTTTTTTAATTATGCATGATGGGCTTGGCGGCCATCTTTCCATATTTTACACAAATTTCTAAGCAGACAAGCTCGTAATATGTTTGCATTATTAAGAATTTTGAACTTCTAGTTTTGACTACAGACAGATAAATTAAGAAAGTCTTTTATTTTGAAGAAAAAAAAACAAATTGATTTTTACTGTTTTAACTAATTAATTAAACCCCTCCGAAAAAAGAGAATCATAAGATAAAACCTGAAGTTACTTCAACTTTATTTTAAGACACAAATTTCTAGGCACTCATTTCCATAAATTAAAAGCATAAAATGTTTGCTTTAGCAACAATTTCGAATTTCCGATCTTAACAATGTACTTGTGTGCTTAGAAAATTGTGTAAAATATGGAAAGATGGCCGCCAAGCCCATCATGCATAATTAAAAAAAATTAATTTTCAGAAACACGTTATGATGTATTTAGTAAAGGAGAAAAGGCTTTCTATCAACGCATACTTAGGTACTCGACTTACATATGGTAAATTTTTAATAAAAAATGTTAAATAAGTACCATAATATTAGCTTGGAAATTTGATATCACACTATTTTTTAGCCACAACTTTCCCCTTTTTTCTTTTCTTTTTTTTTTTTGCTTGGCTTTTTTTTTACTTTTGAAAAGTTGTTTTTTAGTAGATAAATTATAACATATCAAACTTCTTTGATTGTTTCCCCTTAAAACGGTGAAAACAGTGTCCTCTGCATCCTGAGCCATCAAATACCGTTTCTAAGTATCTAAACTTATAACTGTCCCATAGTCTGCCCATCCAGTTAGCCGATCCAATACTACTGCTATTAATAACCTCGCTGCAATGTACATTTTTGCATGTAGATATTTCTGCATCACAAGATATGTATTCAGAAAATTGAAAATCTTTTATAAATATTAGAAAATTGCTTCAATTTTTATTATTTATTTTTTTTTTTTTTTGACATTGAAAGTTATTTGTTAAATCAGGATTATAAATTCGTTAAATCGAAGTATTATTGCTTGATTTTTGCCGGGACCATAAAAAAATTCATTAAAGTGCAATTCGTTAAATCGAGATTCGACTGTGTACTCTGATTTTCATGCAATTGATGAAGGTTTCTTAGGATCACCAAAGCATGTTTAGTATTGTATATGAAGTACGAAGGATTAATAGTTCATTTACTGGGGCACTCAAAAGTATTCCATTACATTACGGTATATGGGGAAAAATTGTTTGCAGAGTATTTTAATGACATTACACTATTTCAAATGTATTGAAACTGATATAAATCACTGAATATTTCACTATGATCACATTAGAACAGATTTTATTTTTTTGCTAAATACCAAAATTTACTGAATTTTAACAACTGCTTGAGGCATTAGTGAAGCTAATATTGCTTATTTTATCTTCTAAGGTACAACACTGCTCACATATTAACAAGAAATACCGTGGAAAGATCCTATGGAGTTCTAAAAAGGCGTTTCCCTTGTTTGCAGGCAACATTACGATGTGCAGTTGAGTCTGTTCCTGCAGTAATTGTTACCTGTTGTGTTTTGCATAATTTGTCTGTCCCATTGGGTAAGTTTAAGATATTAAATTATTAATAAAGTACAATTGACCTGTACTACCTTTTCTGAACAAAATTTTTAAAAAAAGAAAAGTATTAAATGAAAAAAATCACTATACAGTAAACATTTGCTGCACAAAAGCACTGTTTAAGACTATGATATACAAAAATGTAACTTCTTGCGCTTGTATTCACGAATAACTTTAACCGAGAGTTAAATCACGGGTCCAGTAATCCCTGCTTGACATTTGCAACCAGGAATTGAAAATTCGTAGTCACTGTTTACTTCGGATGAAAAGTTACCTAACAACTCGCAGTTCCTCGACCCCGGTTAAATGAGGTGTGCTTATTGGTTAAAAAAATCCTATGTCTTGTTTGGTTTTGCATCGAGGCATCAATTGTTTTTATTTAGGAAAAAAAGCAGCAAAAAAAAAAAAGAAAGATTCAATGTAATGTGTATTTTCTTTTTTCCCCTCAAAATGTATGGACAAAAAAAAAAAAAATAAAACCTGTAATCACCAAATATATTATTTTTTTTAACACTTTCCAACAAAGTTGAAAAGTGTTTACGATTTCGGTTTGTCTGTCTGTCTGGCCGCGCTCTAACTATAGGTCAAAATGGAGAAATTGTATTAGCGGCCACTGGCCGGTTGGACTAATTTTTTTTTAATGGCCACTTTTTTATTTCAAAATGCTAAACAGTAAAATTTCTATAAGTATCAATCTAAAACTGAATAGCCCAAATAAATGTTAATATAAATATATTGGAACCAAAAAAAGTAGAATCCTTGAGGAAATGCAAGAAAATTTTATTATCTCCTTGTAAAAAAGTGGCCGCTGATAGGCAATTTTTCCCATTTACTGGCCCTGTGGCCAGTGGCTCGTGCTAATTTTGACCTTTAGCTCTAACTCTCGTTAATATAGTCTGATCGTTCTGAAATTTTTGGATGTTAGTAACCTTTACCATAGCACGATCCCTATTTCAAATAAAGTTTCTAGCATGTTTAGTTCATTTACAGGGACAGTCAAAAGTTTTCCGTTACATTACGGCCTATGGGGAAAAAAATCGTTTAAAATGGTTTTTAATGATGTTCCGTGCTTTCAAACATAATCAAATTCGGTACTTTTCGGTTAGTCAGTCGCCAGTGTTATGTATACATATGTACAATCGGACCTCTATTTAACGAACTTCCATTTTGCGAACTTTTACTTGAAACGAAGAACATTTTGCAAATTTCTTCGTAAAATATCCTCCACATAGCGAAGTGCGTTCTCTATTTAACGAACTTTTTCTTGGGATCTAATTTTTTTTCTCCGTATTTCGCTAAATATTACTGGACATTTCAAACTTATTCTTTCGTTTAACACATTTTATTTTGATCAATGACCAAGACCAGGTCTTACCAGGCACCTAACTCACCGAGAACAGTAAAATCGCTGTGATAATTTGCTTTTCATCCAAGAAGTGCAAACTTTCAATATCCCTTTTAACACCTCAATGGAGCTGCCCCGTGTCAGTCTCCCGTTTTCTAGATTGTTGATCATGACAAGTCGTGTTGGTAATTTCGGTTCTTGTAGCTTGAAAATGTCAAAGCGAAAGTGCTTGAGCATCAAAGAAAAAAAAATATTCTTGATGAGGAGGATAAAGGCTTGAAGAAAAAGAATTCTGCTTTAAAATTTGGTATTCCTCCAAACAGCTTATCAACCATAATAAAAAAATTCACGATTTTAATATAAGATCATTTTTAAAACCGAAAATACAATGTATTTCCCGACAATGTTTTGTTTCATTCTTATTTCCCATGGAGATTTCTTTTTGATGGGTAAAATGAATAAAGCAAATAGATATAGTTTATAAAAAAAAAATGTGGTTAATTACTTTTTTAAATTTAGTGTTGATGGACATGTTTTATGTAGTTTAAAGTGTGTTCTAAAAGGTGACACTCTATTTAACGAATTTTACATATAACGAACTTTTTTTCGGGATTTAGCGACTTCGTTAAATAGAGGTTCGACTGTATATACACATATTTATGTGTGTATATATAAAATATATGTATATATGTGTATATTTATATATATATATATGTATATATATCACTGGCGCCTGGCTAACCGAAAAGTACCTAAAATTCGTATGCATTTATCAAGTGCACTAAAATGTGCATTCTGTAGAATATACGATGCAAAGAGTAGTTATTATTCATTTACAGGGCCACACAAAATAATTCCGTTACAGAACGATATAGGGGGTGGAGGGAATTTTTTTCGGCGTATTTTAATTATGTTAGATTATTTCATTTATAATGAAATTGATATACGTCGCTGAGGTTTACTATAACTTATTTCATGTGTAATATGAAGTGCATAGCATTTACAGGGACACACAAAAGATTTTAGATGCTATATTGTATCCGAAGTACTCTACAGTAGCGATGATGGCTGGAAATGCATTTTTAATCATGTTATGTGCTTTTATATTTCACTATATTTATGCATAGTATATCGTGTGTATAAATGTTGTAATTCATATACAGGGCTACACAAAATAATTCGTAATTGTTACTGGGTATGATTGCAAGTTGCTTAAAGGTGGTTTTTAATTCCAATTCAATTTTCTCTAGTTCTGACTAGTTTGGCATTTTGATTTCTTATGACATGAGAAAATTGTATACATAATAAATTTTTATTTTTAGGCGATCCAGAACCACCAGTAGATCCCGAAGTACAGAATTACATCCAATCGTTTATTCGAGAGTCTAACAATAGTAGACAAGGAGGGAATGGTAATGCCACCCAACCTGTGCTAGATACTGCTGCAGGATTTGCCAAAAGAAGGCTCCTTATCCAACGTTTTTTTTAATGTCTACCTGATTGTACCTCTAATTTTATGAAATTTTTTATTCATTATCAAATAAAAATGTTTTGTATACTTAAAAGATTTCTCATACTGATTATTTATTTTTTATGTTTTTACTTTTTTTTAATATTTCTATATGAAAGTGAATAAATATATGAAAGTAATTAAATATATCATTTTTAATCAAAGGAAAAAAAAATGTTTCTTACATATATATAAAACTCCAGCATATTATATTTAGGTTATTTAATATGATTTTAAATTAACTAAAAATAAATTAAGACCATTTTTTTACCCACCATAATCACATGCAAAGTACAGCCGAACCCGGTTAAGATGCTGATTTTTCCCGATCCCTTGAACATTGCCCATAAGGCTAATGCAAAAAAATCCCGTTTAATACGTAGCAAATTTTCGGTTCTTTGAGGAAAAGATCACGTTTAAGATGCGAATTCCTTCTCTCTTCTCCAATTTAGCAGATTTTTTTATTCAGAAACAAAACACTGATTCCGAATAGTAATGTTTACTTTATTTAACAACAGATGAATTAAGGCGAAAATTACTAATCGGAATTAGTGGTAGATATTTGAAAAAAACAAAAACCCGCTAAATTAGCAAAACTACAATTTGTTTTTGATCCGACCTCCTAACATTCTCTGTCATGTTTTTTGTGTATTAGAGATATATAGACAAATTCAGGTTACTCAGATACATCATAAAATTATTATGATTAGAAATGATCATACTTATTGTTAGTGAAGTTTTAAATGTAAGTTATATCCCTACTATGTTTTATAATGCATATGACACAAAATGAAACTCGTAAAACGTAAACAAATAAGACTGTGTTTGGATAATTCTTTTATGTTTTCTAAGCTAACCTTTTTACACAAAGATTAATAAGGATAGATTTTCCTTATATTATTAAAGAAAGACAGATTATAATTTTATTTTTTATTACAATCTTATCTATAACAATCTTCAAGTTTTAATAAGTGGCATATTTCAGATACTTTATCATTTAATAAATTGTAAGCTTTTATGTTTCAAACTTAAAAGTAGGTATGTACCGAATATTCGGTTAAGCCATACATGCAACTATTCAGGCAAACCGAATACTTAAAAAACCTTTTAAAACACATTTTTAAAAATTTCTACTTTCAACTTATAAATGCATTTAAAATAATAAGAAACAAAAAATATTTAAATAAAATAGAATGTTTTTAGATTATTTACTTGCTGTTTGTAAAGTATAACTTAAGAAAATTAATCATGAGGAGAATTAAAATTATGATTAATTCAGATTTTTGTAAGAATGAATGATATACAAATGCAAGTTCCTAAATTTTGTTTAGTAGATTTTCTGTTGATTGATTTGCTGAAAATTGATTTTGAGGTTTCGAGTAAATTTGGTCGCAGGAATGAAGAGTACATTTAATTAACAAGAAAAACAAATTTGTGGCATACCAGAAAATAAAACACATTTATCTGAAAAAGAAGGAATATCAGCCCTTTTTTCATTTCACTGCGATCTCTTCGGAGGTGGAATGGAGCTGTAACCTCATAACCCCCGTCGCCATCGACTTCTTTGGGTGTATGCTGGGGCATCACTGTGCACTAGTATATGGGACTAACCAGAATAGCTGCGTCACAGAAAAAAAAATTAAATTTTATCTCAAAAGAAAGGGCGGTTTTTTACAGGAGTTTTTTTTTATTACTTCGAAAGGGCCCTATAACTCCATCAGCCCCTTTTCCCTCATTTGGTATACTGTGGTGTAATTGTGCGCTGATATGAGACTAGCCAGAAAGTCTAGTTCGTTGTATTGCAGAAAACAATTGCATTACAAATTTATCTCAAACAAATAGAAAAAAAAAGCGGCACTTTTTTCATTTCATTTTCAACTATTTTGGGAGAGGCCTGTAACAGCATCACCCCCTTTCTACTTCTTTGGGTATAATGTGGTGTCACTGTGCACTAATATGGAACTAAACAGAAGAGTGTGGCTAGTCTGTTGAATGTTAGGAGAAAAAAAAATGCAAATTTATGTCAAACAGAAATAAAAAAAGCAATATTTTCTTCTGACTATTTCGGCAGGAGGGGGCTGTAAGCCCATCAGCCGACTCCCCTTCTTTCGGTAAACTGTGATGTCAATGTGGTCTAATATGGATTTAACGAGAATGGCTATTTCGCTGTATGGCAGAAGAAAAATTACAAATTTATCTCTAACAAGAAGAAAAAAATCAGCCTTTTTCTCATTTCATTTTCGGCTATTTAGGAAGGGGCACCCCATTAGCCCAGGGCCGAAACTAGCCTTTTTTGCACCCGGGGCAAAGATGGATTTTGGCGCCCCCCCCCCTTCTTCTGCAAAGTATATTTACAAAGAGAATTTTACAAATTTTCTAATAGCCGACTTATTTTAAAATTTAAAATATGTATAATAGTGAACTACGTAATCTACAATGGCGGATCCAAGGGGGAGGTCACGGGGATCATGACCCCCCCCCCCCCTCTGAACACCAACAAAAATATTCTAAAGATAATTTTTAAAATGAAACATAAAGTAGAGTCCCGATTATCCGAGTTCCGCTTAACCAAGTTTCTGCTTTAACCAAGTTATTTTCTTTTGATGGACTGATGTCTTCCATTATTATGAAACAGCCATTATAAATGAAGTGTTATTTGAAGATGAAAGAGCAGCCAAAAAAAAATTATGGCCATTTTTTTCCCCCATTCTGGCCAGAAAATCAGAGCTCTAACTTTTTAAGGCTGCTCTTTCATCTTCACCTCATTTATAATGGCTGTTTCATAATAATCAGTCAATCAGAAGAAAATGATCCAGTCCAAAGGTATAATCCTTCATTTGGCGCCCTTTCGTTCTGGCGCCCGGGGCACATGCCCCCTCTGCCCCCCCCCCCTTAGTTTCGGCTCTGCATTAGCCCCTTTCACCTCTTTAGGTATAATGTGGAGCCACTGTGTACTAGTATGGAACTAAAGGGAAGAGAGCGGCTAGTCTGTTGAATGATAGGGGGAAAATACAAATCTATCTCAAACAAAAAGAAAAATATCAGCACTTTTTCATTTCATGTTCGACTTTTTGGGGAGAGGGCTATAACCCCATTAGCCCCCTTCTACCTTTTTGGGTATAACGTGGTGTCACTGTACACTAATATGGAACTACAGCAAATGGAGCGGCTAGTCCAGGGTCGGCAAACCTATGGCACGCGTGCTGTAGCTGGCACGTGAGAAGATATTTTTGGCACGCCATTGATTGAAGTTCTAAATCAGAATTCAGTCAAATTCCCGAAATTCTGCACATCATTATTCTTTTTAGGTGCGTTCGTAATTATGTAAATACGTAGCACCTATAGTCGTTATTCGGTCAACCGAATGGTCAGAAATTTTAAATATATGATTGCTGCAAAATTTTGTCGAGCCATTTCAAATTTTATGAAAATCGGATGTATAGTTTAATTACAAGGACAGTCAAATGTTTTCCGTTACATTAAGCCAATGGGAGAAAATTATTTCAAGAGCATTTTAATGATGTTACAGCCTTTCGATCAGAATAAAATTGATATACACTTATGAAGAGCACTAAAATATACATTCAGTACAATATGCGGTGCAAAAATATTTATAAAACTAGATATAGTATGAACGCACCTCATCTGACATGTTTGACGTGCTATTTCCAACTTGTTTTATTAATACACGAGATTGACTGGAAATAGCTTTTGTTTTTTTATATAAGTATAGCGAAACCTCCTTGAAAGATCACTTCTAAACAACGACAACCTCCGAATACTGGCCACATGTTGATGGAACTAAATATGTTCCAAAATATTAACATTAAGTAACACGTACAAACCTCTAAAAAAAGAATTCTGAACAACGGCCGCTCAAAAGTCACGAATATATATATATATATTTTTTTTTTTTTTTTTTTTTTTTTTACAGCTCCTGGTACAATTTTGTATTTATTTGCAAACCAAAATGTGAAGCAGATGAAACAAAATGTATTTGATATGGCAATAAACAGAAAATGAAGACATTAATAATGATGGGAAAATTTAGATAATATTCAAGAACGGCAGATATAACAAACATGAAGGCCAGTGAATTTGTATGTCTGGATCTTTACCCTCTGTACAAAGATTTGGCAATTGATACCACATTTGATTCCATACAGCAAATGGTGGAAGATAAGAAATAGAAAGAGTAAATGATAGAGATTATTAGAATCACCCAAAATTTCCAATATTAACACATATACCAAAGATTAGATGAACCTTTATAAAATCCAAAATTTTGTATTCATAATGACGATGAGTTGCATAACAAAACAACTCATATTGTTACTTCCTTGGAGAAAGCTATTTGCAGGGAAGAAAAAAACAAAGCAACTGCAAATCACTGATTTTTTAAATGTATTAAAACAATGAGAATTAATTAAAATGACTATGTATTTCTATTTAAAATTATGTTATTTAGATTTTGTTAAACGAAGACTCTGAATTACACCCACCTCCTAAGAGCGGTCACTTTTCCACCGGTCCCACGGGTAACTGTTATTCAGAAGTTACAATGTACTTGTCATAGCACTGAACTTACCCACTTAGAAACATTTGATATTGCCCCTCCCCATTTATTCGACATTGCTATGCTGGTGCCGGTGATTGCAGTAATGTTTCTGAAGTTTCTGCATAATTTAACGCATTTTGATCTGCAAATGAGGTTTTACTTAACTGTTGCTGGAATTTGTTAGTTTTTTGTCAGTTAAAATGACAAAAATATTAATAAAACTGATAAAGCATGCCTTTTTTCAGATAAGTTATGAAAAAGGTAATAATTTGACTCTTAAGACATTTTTTAAGATGAAAATCTTCATTCACTATATTTTTTTGTCGGGAATAGGATGGGGGGGGGGGGGGGGGGGGAGTGCTGTTGGCACGCCAAGTTCACTTGAGAATTTTTTTGAAAGAAATTGGCACGCAGATGTGAAAAGCTTCGCCGACCCTGGGCTAGTCTATTGAATGATAGGAGAGAAAATGCAAATTTATCACAAACAGACAGAAAAAAAATCAGCACTATTTTTTTATTTCATTTTCTACTATTTTGAGAGGAGGGGGCTGTAATTCCAACAACCCCCTTCCCATCTTTGGGCTGTGTGTCAATGTGAACTAATATGGAGTTAACGAGAATGGCTATTTTGCTGTATGACAGAAGAAAAAAATTTCAGATTTATCTTTAAAAAGTAAGGAAAAAAAAAACTTTTCTCATTTAATTTTTCGACTATTTCTGGTTTGGGGAGGGGTGGGGCAGTAACATTGTCAGTCCCCTTTCTCTTCTTTGGTGTCGATATGGACTACTATGGAACTATATGGTGAAGGAAGCATATAGTCTGTTGAACGATAGGGCAAAAATTGCAAATTTATCTTAAACAAGCAGAAAAATTCAAGCACTATTTTATCATTTCATTTTTGACCATTTCGAGAGGAGGGGGCTGAAATTCCATCAGCCCCCTCCCCATCTTTGGGTATGCTGTGATGTCAATGTGGACTAATATGGTGTTAACGAGAATGTCTATTTTGCTATATGACAGAAGAAAAAATTACAGATTTATCTTTAAAAAATAAGGAAAAATTACTTTTTCATTTAATTTTTCGACTATTTCGGGAGGAGGGGGGGGGGGCTGTAACCCTGTCTCCCCCCTTTCTCTTTGTTGTCAATGTGGACTAATATGGGACTAATGAGAATGACTAGTCCATGGTATGATGGAAAAAAATTAAAAATTTTTCCAAAACAGAAAGACAAAAAAGCAGCACTTTTTCGAAAATATCAGGGGGGGGGCTGTAGCCCCATCAGCCCCCCCCCCTTGGGTACGCCCATGTCAGGACTGGCACCTTTTACATAAATTTTATTCATTTGGCACCACTTTTTATTAATTATTTTGACTTAACTTTATAAATCACGAAAATGTCTTAATTAAATAAAATCAATTTTGCTTTTTTTTTTTTTTTTTTTTTTTTTACTGGTATTACACATTAAAATACATACAGAATGATATAAAACTAAAAAATTATGTTATTTTGCCAGTACATCTGAACTGAATGTTTCATTGTTTTACATCTGCGGTGATGTACAGATTTTAGGCCTTTGTGGATTTAAGGGAGTCTACTGTACCTCCCGGTAGCAGAAAGTTCGAGACGGGAGAAAACAGTTTCTTTTGCAGTTTCTTTTGCAGATTTTTTTCATTGAACCTTTATTTTGCTTTGTATTATGTTTAGTTCTTTATTACTTAATACAAAAAGTTGAGATTATTATTAATAAAATGCCTTAAAACGCTACAGGTAAGTGATTGTTTGATTAATTAACGCTTCAGTTATAAAAATATTTTACCTGCAGATTATTTTTTGCCCCTGAAGTATCTGTCACAGACACTTGGTGAAATTTCTGCTACTGGGCTGTACCTCATCTCATTCAAGGTCAAACTTCCATTTTCGTTTGTTACTTTAACAATAATGAAGATAGCATAACTATATTTTCAATCGACTTGCTTTGATTTCTGTGAAATATGATGAGAAGTGTTGGAAAATGCCACCATTCTGCAGCTAAAGAATTATGAGTTAGACATTTCTTTATCCAGTTGATAGTATTTATACTGTGTCATTGACCAAAATTCAGTCATTTTCAATGATATCATCACATTTAAATACAAACAAAATTAATTTGAAACAAATCTCATTGAAATATCTTTATTATTGATAAAGTTTTGAATAAAAATTTAGTTTTGGCTTGTTTTGCATGCAGTATATTTGATTGAATAAATGGATTGAAACAGAATCTGAAAGAAAGGAATTTATTTAAAATTAAGGGTTATGCTCCCTGGATCTGAATCTAATATGGACAAAAATTTTTCTTGAACATCGATTTTTTTTTTGTTTTAAATCAATCTCTTTCTTTATTAGTTCCATTCGTAAATCGTGCTCTATTTGCTCTCTTTCTGCTTTTTTTCCTCTCATTTTCAACCCTGTTTTTGCTTTCCTCTATTAGTGCTTGGGCCGCTTGAAAACTCGCACTAACCGCTGGGGCCTTTGATTTAACTTTCTTTCTAAACAATTCCAATGCCCGCGGGCGTCTGCTGGGAACAGTGTTGGATGGGGTCGGTAGCTGCGATGAAGTAATTGGAGTTTCTTCATCCACAGTAGCAGAATTAGATTGCTCCTCTGCCATATAATCTTCTATTTCTTGAGAATCCTCATTTCCAAAATCCTGAAAATTATACAAAAGAGAAAAAAGAAATTAGTATATTAGCTGTAAAAATGGAATTGAAGCAATTTAGCATTAGTGTCTCAGGGCTTTCCTGCATTTTCATAAGAATGCTCAAAAAATTAAAGTCTCCTTTTCGGATTTGATTTGAAATAATTTTCATATACACTAGAACTCCAATTATCCGAATCAATATGGACCGAACCCCATACGGATTATCAAAAATTCGGATAATTGGATTTTTTCTGAAAAAAGGGTCTATTTTAATTAATTACTGTATGTATGTTGAAAATGGGAGAAAAAAACTATTTTTCAAGAAAAGGAGCTTTTAATTAATTAAATGAAAATGCAACACTTTTACATGTTAACCCCTTGAGGGGCAAGCAAAAATGTCTCTAAATATTGAATTCTCACCGGAATAATCGAAAAAATGTATTTTTAAATAAGGAAAAGCAATTTTTCAACGACTTTCCTCTAAAGTTAATAATATAAAATTTAGTTAAAATTTTCTGGTGAGAATTTTGTTTAAATTAGGTGGGATATATTTTATCCCACCGCCCCTCAAGGGGTTAAGCGTACTTACAAGTGCTGTACATTAGTACAGTATGTATGTACTGCACTGTAAATGAAAGTCATTGCTTGCTGAATATCTCTGTCAAAGTAAGCTGTTTGACAGCCTTCAACCATTTTCGGGTAGCTTTGCGGAGGGAAGGACAGTAGCGCATGCAGACAGAATCATTATTTTGTGAATTGCAGTACATTTCCATTTTAATTTTATTTTCTGAAATTCTGAAAGTGATTCGGATAATTGGAGTTCTATTGTACTTTCTTTTCTAAGCAATTCATTAAAAAAATATTTATATCTACATTCAGTTTAACTCCTTGAGGGGCGGTGGGATATCCCATCAACAATTAATGAAGATTTGCACAAGAAAAGTTTTATTCAATTTTACTTTTCTAACTTTGGTGAAATAAAGTCGTAAAAATGCTGTTCCTTATTTTTCAGTAAAATTTTTGGAAGATTCTGGTGTCTATTCGACATTACATAAACACAATTACTTGTCCCTGAAAGGGCTAAGGTGCCTTCAGGAAAGAGAGAACTACTGTTTGAATACTTCATGCATTCGGCAACCCTTTTCAAACTATTTTATGTACCCGATGATTCTCTTACTTCTTTTTTTGACGTGCCCTTTCAGTTAATTTCAACATAAAATACATCAATTGACTAAAAAAAAAAAAATTCCAACTGTTATTTTCGACTGGTGGAAAATAATAGCTAAATTTGTCAACTGGTGGAGGAGGGGGATGTGAAATTTGTTGATCACCCGCAAGAAAATTATCCATCCCAGAAAAACAAAAACATGGAAATTTCCTATTAGGCATGGGACAAACATAGTGTTATTTGTCAATCTGTTGCAAGATGAAACGACAGTATTTGCCAATTGGTCATGGATAACATGAAATTTGATAATCAGTCCTGATCAAAAATCACTTTAGTTTGTCAACTGGGAGGGGAAAAAAATGCCCATTTGGTCGTAAAAAAAATATTGTGTAATTTATCAATTGCTCATGTGAAAAAAAAATTAAAAATCATCTAGCCAGTGCACATGCACACACAGAAAAAAAAATCCTGAGAGTTGCAAGGACTGATCTGAAAACTAACCATGCTGCAAACTGTGTTAAAAACCTTGAAATTTGTAGATTAGCAGCAAGAAAATATAGTGAAATTCATCAAATGGTCGACAGAAATATTACCAAAAATACAGGAAAATATCACAAAATACTGAAGAAACCAGTTCTAAATGTTTTTTTTTTGAACAGGACACTATTGTCCTTTATGAAAACAATGTGCCCTTTTATCATTAAATTCATGGCTGGCGACTCTTTTCTTCTACGGGTTAACACTAAAATTGTCCCCCCCCTCCCTTAAATATAAGCAATGACATAGCCTTTTCAGTCATTTAAAAAATGCTGTGTAAATATATCTGAAGGCAGCTGCAGAGACTATCACCTCATTGAATTGACGGCTAAAATTTCAGGATGAGACATTACTTGATTCACATATTAAAATGCAAATGGTTAGTCAAGCCATATCTTCATGGAAACCACAAGCAGACCTGATTTTATTGGTTGATCGGCAGGTTTATCAGTGTTTTTCTGCACCTAAAGGTATGAAAATATGGAGGATTGGGAACAGGAAAACACTATGGTAAATCTATCAGTTAACCACTACAATCGGGTTTGTAGGTGTGTTGCACCAAGATATGACTTGGCAGACCGGTTGTATTTTAATATGCAAATCAAGTTTTAAATAATCCTAGAATTTCAGCTGTCAACTCGATGAAATGATGGTTTGTGCAGCTGCCCTCCAGCCTAACATTATCATCTATCAACTTTGAAACCTGAATTTTTTTTTATTTATTTTTTTTTGGGAGGGGGGGGGGTGCTAAGCCTATCAACAGCATTTGTTTTAAGTGAAGTATGACAATTCTGTTCTACATCAGAATTTAAATCAGATACACTTTTTCTTTTCTTCACAACATTATTGTATAACTATTTGCCACCCCCCGTTCAGACACAGCAGAATCTAAAAACACGCTAATTTGATCTATAACAACTTTCATTGTTTGTTCACAATGCAAGTCAGATAAAGGTGCTCACTCTCCGTCCACTGCTTAAAATGCATTGCTGGACATAGCAAAGAGAATTCAAGTAATAAAACACAAAACATTCCCATTTTGCTTTTATAAAAACTTAAAATTCGCAATTAAAATTTCAAACTATATTCATAAATTCTTACCAGTTAGAACTTGAACAAAAGTAATTGTGACTGTGCATTTAAAAAACTGTGTAGATAACAAAAGGCATAATGAATAAAAAAAGATGAAGCATCAAAATTTACAAAATCAAGCTTTATTCTTTTAAAACATGATGTATATGATATATATTATTCAAACTTTGATTGTTTATTCAGCCCATGTTCATACTGCCCATTCAGAAACACTCAGAGGGCCTTTTTTTTTAGCGATTGTGTTATCTACTATTAATAATATAATATCTGTTTTGGTAGCCAATTATAAGAGCTATCTTTATGAACAATCATTTTGTAAGTGTGTTAAAACTGCCTACTCAAAACTCGCCATTGGCCAAACTGTGTCTGTTTAACTAGAAAATTTATTACAGAAAAACTTGTCGAGATTTTAAAAAAAAAAAAAGTCTCAATTAAAATACCAAATTATTTGCCAAGTTGGGAAACTGTCTAGAACTGGACTTTTTTTTTCTCTCTGATTCCAGTTTCATAGACGTCACTTATATTATTTAGAAGAAAAAAAAGGGTTTTAAAGCAGTTTAGAAACTAAATGTGTCATTAAATTAAAAGTAATTTATCAATTCTTGGAAGGGGGGTACATACACCCTTAGCAAGTTCCCTGGTTATTATAAATTGGAAGGAGATAAATTAAAAAATAAAACAGAACATTAACATTAAACTGTAAAATTATCAGATATGAAGACAACCATGTACAGGATCATTCCATTTGAAATTCAGTAAAAGTGTTATGAAATTTGAATAAATATACAAATATAAAATTTATAATGGGTAACAAAGAAGATGGAATTATAAAAAATGAAAATATAACACTCATGACCACTTTAATGCACACAATAGAAATGAATGTTTATTTTTGCTTTGAAAAATCCTATAATTTCCTTTTAAGCAAAATTATGTATGATCATAATTTAAATTTAACCTTTCACTGCACGACGTGCCATTTCTGACACATACCTAAAAACATTATATATTTCATTATGTGTCATGCATTTGGCTAATATGATCAATTGAAAATTGAAAATTATTTTTTTTTTACTATTTTTCTTATTATTAAACAGATGTATAGATTTCAAAAATAATTTTTCATAAAAAAGAAAAATACGTGCAGTGAAGGGTTAATGGAAGTAGATGCAAACATAAAGTAACTTGATCATAAATTGTGAAGTAATTAAGATCAATACATGAAAATGTACCTGTAATGAAGAAATATTGTATGAGCGTACACAACTCGGTTTAAATAAAAGTAGCATCAGGAGCAAAGTCTAATATAAGTTTAGTATTGAAGAATAAAAAACGTTTATATGAAGAATTTTTAGAAAAGACCACAGAATTTTTACACTGTAAAGAAATGTTCACATACAAATAGTTATTAGCAACGTAACTTACTTCAACTGGATGAATGTGATTATAATTCTCCTCGGCAGTAGGTTGAGTGTCTGAAATGAAATATAAAGATTAAAGTAGCTTAAAAATAGTATCTAAATAATTGCCTAAAGCTTTGAATGGCAAGAAAAAATAACATGCTTACCTTGAGATGGAAGAAAATCCATATAAGATGCATCACTATCATACTGGGTTCGCAGAGGCGTAGTTAACACTCCCATCCCCAAGACTCTTTCTTCAATCTCATTTATATTTTTTGAAGAAATTACCCCTCCTCCTGTCTTTCTCACTTCCTTTCTCACTTCAGCACATGTTCTTGAAGCACCTTTTTTCAAGTTGTTATATTTTTGGCGCAACTGTATTGCTGTACGCGGAACCACGTTGAGAGACGCGTTGAATTCCTTGGCAATCTCTTCAAAAGCCTCCGATTTTTTTGCCAAAGATACTTTATTAGTTTCTTTAGACTCTATGATAGAAATCCTTTTTTTTTATCAATTCCAACAATAACTCGGTTTCAAAAACAGAAAACAAGTTCCGAACCATTTTGAAAGCAAGTCGACAGCAGAAAGTAAAAAAATTAATCAAAACAAACAAACAGATAACAGCACGGAGCTAGTGATAGATATCATGGATAACAGAATGAACAAATCGCAGTTTATCACATGACTTCTTTTGCCCAATGAGCGTTTTAGTTTGAACCGGGGTTGAGTTACTCTGGGTTCAATAACTTTTCTCCCGAAGTAGTTGGTGAATACGAGTTTTCGACTCGGGGTTGAAAATGTTAACCTGGGGTTACCGAACCCGGGGTTTAACCGTGGGTCGAAGTTATTCGTGAATACGAGCGTAAAAATCCACAACGCTTTGGCAGTTAAAGTATATACGGCGTTCCATAATTCAGATAATAAGGGTATTACCTTCGGACTAGCCAGGGCATTTTAGCGATCACGCAATTGTTTTAATTGAATTTACTTTATTTTGCATCTGTGTAGAAATAGGTGTTTAAAGGGTTTGATTTGAGGTTTTGTTTCACGAGCAGATTAAGGTTAGTTCGATCTCTCCTTTCTATCGGGAATAGTTGGGTGTTCAGTAAAACGGTTAACGCATTATTCTGCAACGAACCCAGATCCTCCCAACAATATATAGGCGATTCTGGACGATAAATGCAGAAATCCCGTACTCACATTTTATTTCAGAATTTCATTTTGTATGTTTATTTATTTAAAAATTATTCACCAATTACTTTATGTTTTTAGTGATAAATAGAAAACTGGTAATAAAACAAGATTGCGATATAACATGCTATTATATTTATTTGTATTCCTAAAATAAAATATTTATTAAAGTTTGGTAAAAAGAGTTTCTGAACATTTCATCTAAATATTTTTTTAATAACAACATTGGTGAAACATAAAAATGTAATTAGAAAAAATAATTTTAAAAACTTTATTTGTCTTAAAATATTTTTTTTAAATCTGAATTTCATTTTTTACTATATTTCATTATTATTATTGCATATTTTAATAACGTACAAACAAAAGAGCAATATACATTATGAAACAGGAGAAACAAATAATTATGGAACTCAAAACCATGTTTTTAGTATTTGCAAAATGCTTATACTTTCAGTAGAAAATATATGACTATTCTAACTATATTTTACTTATTACAAAACTAGACGGGAAACATTATATATCTTACCAATTCAAAAAATAAGTGCTGATATTTCTCTTTAAATTGATTTGCATATATTACATTTAATTTTTTTAGATATTTCACTTTTTGACATATACAACGTGAAATATTCTTTGCATTACATTCTTAATAAAACTTCCCAGTTGAAATTCTTCATAAACAACAGATGGAGAAATTAATCTTATGTGCATATGAATATTTCGCAGAATTCTTATTTTTCATTTCCTACAAAAAATTCAACTTATTTGATAATATTGCATTGAAAGCATTAAATATTAAAAAGCGCTGAAATTTAAAAATTTAATAAGGAAATAAATTATATTATCATACTTAAATAAGTATTATATTTTAATAATAGAAATAAGTATCAGAACGACCAAATTGTTAATTTAATCAAAAATATTTGGTTTAACATGAAAAAATATAAAGCAACCGATAAATTATTTTTATGTAAAAAAGTTTAAAAAATCAATCTGATGTAGAAGAAAGCTAGGGATAACTCACATTGACCAGATTCAAGGGTAGCGCTCTAACCACTCATCCACCACGCTGACTCAGAAATGCAACAAAACATTACAAGTAGGCAATATTCATGATCTAAAAGCCTGGTCCTCATATTCACTGTAACTGTATGTATATCCTATGAGCATATACACGATCAAGACCTTATTCTATATGTCTAGTCTAATTTGTGAACGGGCAACACGATCACCGTTCGTGAACAATATCTATGAAGCGACCATTACTTGAAACATAAAACAAATGCGAAGGTTACTGTTGTCAATTTATTATATTGAAAAGAAATGTCACGTCACCATAAGAACAGTGTTTACAATTGCGCTGTGTAAAAAAATTTAAACCGGACAAAGATAAATTATGAAAACAAGCAAGCTAAAATTCTTTGTCACTGACCTCAACAATAAATAAAGAAGAAAAAAAGCCTTACATTGCAGAGATGTGAAATTCTGAAAATGTCTCACATTTTAAGCAAAAGAGAAATTTTTTGGGCATCGAAGACAACATTCTTAGTTGAGGCTTGAAGCTACGAACAAACATTTGCTTGCCTAACATAGAGAATTACTGCATTGAAAAACATTATGTTTAGAAAAAACACACTTTTATTTTGAATTTGTATCGAGTACTTGATCCTTACAATAGCAATTAAAGGTTATACATATTTGTTTATCGTTTATTTTATTGCAAAAGGGTAATAGCAATAGGGGCGCTTTACCGTAATGCACTCTTGCATCTTGATTAAATTGAAACTTTCGGCATCATCCTTCGTGTTTTTATAGGAACCTAATTGCTATGCTCCCGTTTGGATTTCTTCACGAGCATTATAAACTCCATTAGAGGGTTCTTCATTCTGTTTCAGAAAATAAATCTATCGCCTTTATTTCTTTAATAATAAAAAGAAATATTTCATGATTTTTAAATTAGATTTTTTATGAACTTCTCGTCTAAAGTTTTTCGTCCTGTCAATACATTTTAACGAGTTACGAGCAAATTTTTTGTACACACATAAACGATTCTTTTTCCTCGTCAGTTTTTCAGTTACTTCGTAGTTTGCGGAACTTCTGATTACGGTGTCAGGAGAAGTGGTTTTTTGCTAGTGTTTTATTTTTTGCAACTTACATTATTTAAAATTTTCGGTAAATGTGAGGCGAACGTAATGGATTAGCGTTTTTTTTTATTTATTGTGTTGAAAAATAATGCCATAGAACGCGGAGTGACTTTAACTGTGCCTTATTTGTAAAATCTGATGATTCTTCTGCAACATGATGTTACTATTGTTAGAATATGATTGTCTTATTAGATGATTTTTTTACACAATTATTCAATTGGTAAATAAATCATAACTGTTTTAAATTTTTCAAGTATATGAAAAAAAGTCCGGGCCAGGATTCGAACTAAGGATATTTTGCCTGAATCCGCAATGCTCTACCGACTGAGCCATCTCGGACGAATCTGGCAGAATAATACACCCAAATAACCTTTAATGATCACAGTATCTGATTTGATATCTTAATCAGCTCAACAAAATAAATCGAAGGTTTTTTTTTGGAACTCCAGTAAACGCTGCATGCGTAATTATATTACATTATTTTTTCACACAATTATTCAACTGGTAAATAAATCGTAAAAGTTGTAAATTTCCCAAGAGGGTGAAAAAAAGGACGGGCCATGTTTGTTCATCCCTATGTTCAAGTATGGATATAGCAAAAGAGGCTACATTCAAAAGGATGAAATTTGCGTCTTCTGCGTACAGGCTAATGTTTTAAGATTCAAGAATGGCAGCCGACCTGTTTTGAGTGTGTCGTCGAGACATATACAGAAGAAGCTTTTGCTCGTTTTGCTCACTGAAAGAAATATTTTTGCTTTATTCAGTTCTTCGGTAAGAACATTGTGTCAAAAAATGATTATCATAAATGTATGGCTGTGTATGAAACATAAGAAAACATATATTTATTTCTTTGGCAACGAATGTTTTTTAATAAACGAAATTTTGAACTTTATGTTACCTACCATTATTAAAATTGAGTACGACATATGCGATGCATCGATATTACGAAGCTCATTGAGCCGAATTGAATGAGCTGTAAAAATCTGAATTCGCCGCCAAGGATTTGTGATTTAGATTAACAATCGTAGGCACACACCTACGCCCGCCCTCTTCACTAATCTTTATTATTATGATAGATACAACTTGGTAGTAATTTCCTTCCTGCCTGGAGAAATGATTTTCAGTGTCTTAATTTTTAAAAATTGCTTCGTATTATATACACGTAATAGAGGAAATAATTTTTTAAATAAAGGTAATTCAGAAATAAATGAATGTTTTTTGTTTAAAATTCCCCTGAAATCAATTTATTTTTGCAACATTATAAAACACTTCATCCCATACCGTATTATTAAAACTGTATACGCATGTTTTAAATGAATATCCAATTTTTAAACCATTTGGGAATAATGCCATTTTTAAAATAAAATATATATTGCAGATATTTATATTTAATATGAAAAATACTTTTTTCTATGTTAAGAAAAGAATTGCTTTCTTAGGGGAAAAGTTAGATTGCATAAACTTAAAAGAAACGCACCATTAAATTGAGCGAGTTCATTAAATAAAACCGCTAAAAAAGATTTAAAACAATGAAGGAGAAAAAAATGTTATTAATTTTATTTCTGGGTAAGAATGTTTAACCGTTACATATATTTTATACTTATATAAAGGATTATATTACAATTTCTTATTAATAAATAAACTTTTTCTATTTCTGTGATTCCAGCTTCAAAATGCTTTTATTACTGTCAAGAGGTCTCTTCTTATGGATGACAAACAGCAAATTCTAAACCGTTAAATTTATAAGTATAGTTCACGATGCCTTATATTAGTTTTAAGTGTTCTTCTTCCTCATATAAAAATTCATTAAACACAATTTTTTTTTTAAAAGTATTTTCGAAATTTTAGTTCTTATACGTTCTCTGGGATATATAATTCATTTTGCAAAACATTTTTCCCATGCCTGAAGAAGTAAAAAAATAAAAATTCCATTCTTTTACGACCGAAACTCTTTGCATTAGGATAATTTTGATTTTAGGAAATTTCAGAGCTTTCCGTCATTATAAATAGGTCATTCCATTTTTATCGCCGGAAAATTTGAAAATTACCTTACGTCAGTTTTCATTTTGATATTATTAATAACAAAAAAAGTTAATGCATTTTATGTTTTGTTATTTTTATATTACGTGGAGAAAAGACATGCTAATAAAAATTATTACCTTTTCATGTTTTTAGACACAGAAAACATTTATTAAAAAGCAGAAAACCAACGTTTAAAAATGAACAAATAATACGTGAAAAGCAGGAAACAGGTGTTTTGAATCTACTAGCAAGATTCTTCTTCAGTGCAAGATAGAGCAAGACACAGCGTGCTACAAAAAGCAAGGCTGAGCAAAATGCCAGAGACCTGCTTATATAATCATACGCTTTTGAGTTTGTTAAATAGTAAACTACACTGCTCAAAACAATTAGGGGAGCACATGCTTTTAACGAAATTACGCAAATATTTACACCGATAACTAACATAAAATAAAACATCCATAATTTAACGTGTTGTAGAAAACAGATAAAGAAAACTTCACATGTAAATTAAAGTTTATGACGTCAAAAACTAGAAAAATTGGATAAGTGCAGAAATCGGGATTTTGCAGAAATGTCTGTTTCACTGCCTAGGTTGTAAAATTCAATTGTTCAGCTTGTGTTTCGAAAAAAGGTGGCTTGCAAATATCTCAACAACATGATTTACCGCAACCCATGACTTGGCGTGTTATTGGGACAGTTAAATTTGGGGAAACACAACAAAGTGTAGTGGAAGCTGTTGGAGTCGCAAGACGTGTCCATGAAAGGCTGTGAAATCGACTCCAAGGCACAGGGAATGGTAATCAGCGACAAGTGCAAGGTCTAAAATCTGCTATCACAGAAATTGATGACCGATATATCCTGTTAACAGCTCATCGAGACGGAACGGACAATTCTACTCAGCTGCAAACACAGTCGTTCTTGGCCACAGCACGTAGGCTGTCCATCCAAACAGTCCGAAATAGGTTTCATCAGAGTGAACTCTATGCACGTAAGCCAATGGTCTGTATTCCGTTGAACTCAAGTCACTGTGCGGCCCAAAGAAGTTGAGGAACTGAACATCGAGTTTGGAAGCAACGTTGTTGCAGTCAAATTCTGTTTACAGACCAGTCCCGATTCAGTCTGAATGTGTCATCTGCTGTGTTTTGGCATGGAGAGAAAGAGCCACTTAAAATAATCCCACATTCGTTCGTGAAAGATCACATTACAGAAGAGGTGGGTTGAAGCTATTGGCTAGAATTTGCATAGGTGGACGTACGGGCCAGCATATCATTCGGAATGCCAATTTGACGATCCGCAGTTATACAACCGAGATACTGTGATCTCATGTCGTATTTTATGTTGCAGAAATTAGTGATTTCTTTTTTCCATGCATGATAATGCCAGACTTCATGCATTCGTCTTGTGGAAAACATGCTTGAAGCTAAAACACTACAGGGTATGGAATGACCAACGTGCTCTCCTGACCTAAATCTGATCGAGCATGTTTGGGACATACTCAGGCGACACGTTGCTGCGATACCGAAGCCTTCTTTTACTGTCCGGGACTTGGAGATTGCAATTCTTGAGCCGTGGAACAGTATTTCCCAAAGTCTTATCGATAACCTCATCGCATCCATGGAAAACAGGTGTGCAGCAGTCTCAGCTGTTCGAAGAGACCACACGTCATATTAAAAATCTTGCATTATTTCTAAACAATACTTTTGTTTATTATTTACATGAAAACAAATTGTTGCCCTAAACCATCTTTTCATCTTTTCAAAGAATAAAAGCTCCCTTACAATTTTTTTGCGTATTCTTTTTCTGTATTGCGCATTGATACACGTGTACTATCCATTTTATGCCCATACATGGCTGTATTGCACTGTTCTCTTCACTTTTTTGCTTGTTCCCCTAATTTTTTTGAGCAGTGTAAATTCACAAGGACCGCTAAATTGGAGAGGCGTCCTTTTAAATTCTGTCATCAGGCATAATATCTTTAATAACTTCTTTATTATTAAATACACGCATTTCAAATTTCACCAATATATTTCTTAAAGGTGTAGTAATACTTTGATCGAATTAAAAAACACCTAAACAAAACGATATTTTGATCATTTTCAAGGTACTGTGTCCCCTTAAATCACCACTGGAGTAAGAAATACGCCGCACGTGTATTTATATAATATGTTCCATTTTTTTGACAAGTAAATTACCTTTTCTATACATTTCATATTTATTAGTTTCCTGCTGTATGTATAGTATATGGAATATATATATATATATACTATATAGGTATATTGAATTTAAGAAGAATATAATAAAAAATCTTAAAAGACTTTGTCGCATGGAATATACAGTCTGTGTTTTCAGTTAGGGTAACTTGAGGTGAGATTCCAAGTTGTACAAGATGACGAATCACGTAGTTTTCATATGCGCAGGTGCTGTACGGAAACCCTGCTCAGTTGCAAGGAAGAGGATTCACTGGTGATACTTTAATTTCCGATTGCGGTCTTAAAAAAAAAAAAAAAAAAAAAAAAAAAAGTAGTACTTTTTTATTGCGATTTCATCTTAACACTTCTAGTAAGCGTCAAAAATCTTTTAAGTGACTTCTTTATTTGCCTATGTAAGTCTTAGTTTAAACACCAGATAAATAAAGTTGATGTTTTTAGAGAGTACTGGTACGTGGCCTTTCTGCAAATCATAAATGGCGGTATGTTCCCGCTTCTTCACGTCAGTGGGGGTACCGGCGTCTTGTCCAATACTTTGGGGTGAATCGACGAAACTTTTTGGAGGTAAGATGCCGGTTGTTTTCCCTTGGGGTAAGATGCTGGTTATTTTTCGTTGCGGTCAAATGCCTGGTTATTTCTTCATTGTTTAAAATACTCTTGGCTATAAACTAACTTGTCAGGGACTTTAAACATATAATTTAAAACAGTGATTAAATCGGGATTTTAATCAACTGATTAAAATTATTTATAGTTTAAAATCATAAATTTTCTACATGTTTAAAATGACATAAAGATATATTAAAATCTAAGATGAACATAATTTGAAAGATTTTTATATGTTTTCTGTCTTATAAATAAACTTTATTGGCCTTATAAATAATTGGTTAATAAATATTAATTTTAATCATTGTTAAAAATTTGATGTTAAATACAGTTATAAATAATTTTAATAAATTTAAATACCGGTAGTATATAATATAATTTTAGATAATTAGGGTCTTCTGCGCCCTTAGAGCCACGCTCCCCCACCACCATCACGACACCGCAGACTCTAAAAACACGCTAATTTGATCTGCTTTGAAAAGATAACGGGTTAAAGTTCCTACAAAGATTCAGAAGATAAGGATTTTTTTTTTTTTTTAAGTGAATGAGAATAAGTGTTCAGACTGTCTAACAGAGTGCAATAAAACCTCTGAAAAATGTTATTGGATCAATTGCATTCAGTGAAACTGTTGGTTATCTAAAAGTTGCTCAAAGTTCCTAAACAAATGTGCAGTCTGTGGCAGACCTCAGTTATAGCTCATAAAATATCAAAGGGTTATATGAAAAACACCAACAAAAAAGCCGCACTGTAAAGTACTTTATCACAGTGACTTTACGTATTTAAACTTAATATAATGCTTAAATTAGTCATACTAAAGGCCATAATTCTTTTAAATGTTAAGTAGAACATATTTTTTTTTTTCAAATATTAGTTTGTCCTTTTATTAAAGTGCCAACGTTTGTTACCTTCATATATTTGTAATATCCTAATATTAAATAAGTTAAAAACTTTAGTATGTCTAAAATATTAAAGTTATTTTTATTAGTCCCATTATGGTTTAAACTACATCACAAAAATTATTGTTTACACTGAAACTCCACAATGCATCTTACCCTGAAATAGTTGTCCATCTTACCCATAGGTAAGATGGGTAAGATGCCGAAATGCAAGTGTTTACAAAAACCAAATTTTGATGCTTTATATATTTTCTGTAAAATGAAATAAGGTTTTACATGATACATAAGGTTGCAAACTTTAACAAGAAATCAATGAATAATAAATAAAAACAACAGGCGATTTTTAAAACGATAAAGTCAAAAACTACTTCTTCACCCAATTTACCCTATTACAAACGTTCTGTGTGTATTAAATTATAATCGAATTAGCTTTTTTTTTTTGTTGTAACTTTTGTTGAACAACATGTACAGGGTTGTTATAATTAAAGTTCGCCTATTCAGAAGGATTTAGAGCCGGTTCTATGGCTCCAAACGAAACAAAATTTCACTAGTGCGTAGTTGAAGAGATGCGCTCTGCGAAAATCGAAAAAAAATAGTTAAAATTTTTGTCAATAGGTGGCGCTGCGCCAATATTTAAGCCGATATTTGTAGATTCCTTTATTTTGTAAAAAACAAAATGCAGGAAATTTTATTGCACAGTTGGTAAAAGTAAACTTTTTCAGATTCGTTATATCAATTGCGGTCAATCCAGATGAAACACACAAAATCACAAAATTTAACCCAACGCTTGAAAAAGATCACATTTTATTCAAATTTTTGACGAACAACGTCAAAGTGTCATCGCAAAGGGATCGACGTCAAAGTGACTTCGAAAACTTGAAATACCCTTCTAACCACCTGGCGATTTAAAACTTGCTGATAAAGTGTGTCTGTGATTTCTTTGACGCTGGAACAGTTGATTGTTTCTGAAAAGCATTTGAATCTACGCTTTGGAGAAAATGGTAACATTGAAAGAAAAGGCACGTCTTGTAAAGTTATTTTATCAAGATAACAGCAACGCAGCTGCAGCTCTTCGAGAATTCCGGAAACTAAAAGATGTTAGACGTGTACCAATGTCGGATCGTGGAGTTCACAAAATGATTAAAAAGTTTGAGGAAACAGGAAAACTCGACATTCTTCCTGGCAGAGGACGAAAAAAGGTAGACATATCTAGCACTGAAGATATTGCTACTGCTGCCGTGGATTTAGCAAGCCAGTCATCAATTGGTAATGCAAGTGTGCCAGCTTTTGCGAATGAAGTCGATATGCCGATTTCCACTGTGAGAAAAGTGATGCGTTAAATTTTGCGCTGCTATCCATACAAGATTCAGAGGGTGCAACAACTAATACAGTGTGATACCAAAAGTCGGCTATCATTTTCACTACATTTCTTGCACGAATGAATGTGGACAATTCTTGGCCCTGGAATATTCTATGGACTGATGAAGCGAATTTTTATTTAAATGGACCAGAGAACACACACAACTGTCGAATTTGGGCGAAAGAGAATCCTAAAGTTGTCCAAGAAGTTCCATTGCATGCAGCTAAAGTGACGGTGTGATGCGGTTTCACAGCTACGTTTATAACAGGGCCATATTTTTTTGAGGAACTAACATCCACAGGACCCATTACATGTTCCGTAAATGGGAGAAGGTATCTCAATATGTTGTCAAATTTTCTGATTCCTGAGCTGCAACAGTGAGGCTGCCTTCAATATATCGTGTTTATGCAAGACAGTGCACCACCGCACATTACTAGAGCAGTTCGGAGTCTCTTAACAAGCCATTTTACAGAATACCGCATCATAAGTCGTTATTTTCAAACAGTCTGGCCACCACGATCACCTGATCTAACACCATGCGATTTTTGGTTGTGGGGATTTTTGAAAGATTCTGTATCTAAAGACAGATGTCAGACAATCTCTGATCTGAAAGACAGTATTAGACTTCATATTCGTCAATCTCACAGGACAGTTTACGCAATGCTGTAGAAAGCACAATTCTGAGAATGGAATGCGTTATTGAAAATGGTGGCGGATTCATTGAGCAAGCGTAATGTTATTCTTCGTTATTTGCTCGTTGCCGAACGACATTTTTTATTTTATTGATGCAGATTACATCACATGAAATTCCATTCATTTTTCTGTATTGTTTGGAGTCATAGGTCAAGCTCTAGAGCTGTCTGATTAGGTGAACTTTAATTATAACAATTCGCAGTTCCTCGAAGTTTGTTGAAACTTTTAAATGTGTGCGCTACGTCTGGATTGACTGAAACTGATCTAATGAATCTGCAAACATCGCCTTAAATATTAGCGCAGCGCCACCTACTGACAAAAAATGTAACTAATTTTTTTCTTCGATTTTCGCAGAGCGCATCTCTTCAACTACGTACTAGTGAAATTTTGTTTCGTTTGGAGCCATAGAACCGGCTCTAGAGCCTTCTGAATAGGCGAACTTTAATTATAACAACCCTGTATAATAATAATTTGATTATTAGATATTTTTTTAATTAAAACTGATCTAATAAATCGCCCGTTTGAGCTTCTTTTGTAAAATATTGACAAGAAAAATTAGATTAATTAACAAAAAATACTGTTTTGGAAATGTCACAGTTTTTATATGAACAGTGTAAATATATGTATTGTGATGCTATCTGCAACAGAGAAGTGTTTTGCAGTAACAAACTTTTCGTATAACATTTTTAATAGATCAGTTACAATCCCGTGACCACATGCCCACCAGTTTTTAACCAACCAATCAAAATCACCGATCTTTTTGCGCTCAACCAATGAAAGTGGAGAAACTCGGGAAATTTGGGAGGCAAACAAAAAACATTCACGAGGTTGCTAAGCTGGTTGCTAGGGTGTGAAGTCAGTTGAAACTTATCTATAGAATAAAAGCTACACCTAGGTAAATGGTTGAGTAAGTAACAACATTAAAAATATTTAGATTCGGCTGTATCACTGTGCTTTTTAAAAATGATTGAGTAAATATTTTTGTATGAAAAGCGCTACCTACTTTTATTAGTAGATGAATTAAAAATTGCTTATATTGAATTTTCTTTAATGGTACTTAAATGTACCGTCAGGATATAAAGGGTTAAACTATATTTATAAGAATAAGAAGGGTTAAGGATCATTTGAAAAATAGTGATTGAAAATTTAGGATTTTCATCATATTGACATATTTAAGAAACAAAAATTTTAAAAAATAAATTTACAAATTGGAATTTTGAATTATAGTAAAAGTAATAAATTTGACAAATAAATTAAAGCTGTATTGTTTTGAATAAAATACAAATTACATCACTCAGAAAAGAGCATTTTACATGGAGTTGGCTATCAAATTTGATATTAAATAGACTATATTATCTGGTTATATTTACTAAATTCTATTAAAATGTATTGAATATAATTAGAACAACTAAATAAAATCTCGCATTAATCTCAGAAGCACTTGATTGCAATAAACGATAAACATATTTACGGATGTGCCATACGTTCAGTATATGAACACTACCTAAATAATTGATGACTTCATAAAGGATAAATTGGCTGAAACTGTACTTTTTTGCATAAAATAATAATCTGTACAGACAGACGAATGATCAAAACTATAATTTATCAAATTCAAATCGTGAGTTTTTAAGTAATTTTAAACACTCATTTCTAAAAAAATTTAAATGTAACTTATAAATAGTTTATTTATATTTAAAACGAATAAATACATTTATTTGTATTATGAAGAAAAACGCGTTTTACCATCTTAAAACCGCAAAGTTCTTCATTTAAAGAAATATTTTAAATTTAAAAATAGACAGCAAAGTCAGCATACTTGTTGAAGTTACATAATTTGTTTTTAGTTTACGACTGTTTGAAGGATTATGATATTTTTAGGTAAGTAAACATTTTTGAGAAAAATATATTCAAAGCTAAGCCCTTTTCTTAATCTATATATATTTTTAAGTACTAGGAATAAGATTTTAAAATAAAATGACAAATCTGTCAAATTTGACATGTTTCAGTATGTCTACTTCAAATCTGAGATTCAGAATTTCTTTTTTACGAATTGATAAAACTGCAATAGATTATTTTTTTTAATTATCCATAGAAAATTAAATGCTACATAAGAAATATGTTTTTACCTTTTATATTAAATTTTTCTCAAAATTCAGGTTATATGATGCTAAATAAAGTGTATAAAAAATGGAGACATTTTAGACAGAAATTTTAAAATTAATATTGATCTAATAATTTTTCTATACGTCAAAATATATCAAACGACTTCTTCCTTCCACAACGTGACATTGTTATTTATATTCGATAATAGAAGACCGGCCACATTATATTTTAAATAGAGGAACATTTTTTGATCGTTAATTGCTAGTAAAAATCGCGAATAGTGTGCCTAAATAAATACAAATCAATCATAACATACATCTGCTTGCTTTTAAATATGCATATATGAGTTTTAAAAAGTTAATATTTTTTCGTTTTTTTAAATAATTAACTTTATTTTATAAGGTTTGGTGATTTTGATATTTAATTAGTCTTCTTTTACTATATGTTTTAGCACTATTTTCCACTTTTTGAAATCCATGCTATTTTGGGGAAGGGTATTTTTATACCGTTCGGTAACAGTAAGTCCATTATTAGTATTTTTTCTAAAATGTTTAAAAGTTTATTTCCTTCTAAAATAACTCATGTCTACATGAATAAAGATCTTTCATTAAGTTTTTACAAGTTTTATATTCGGATATTCATACTATAGGGTGACGGAGCCAGTGGTTAATCAAATAAGGTCGGCGCTACGGGGTTTTTATAATATTTCCTTCCTTTTAAATTTTAGAAGTAAACTAACATGATTGTTACAACACTTAATGGATGTCCTATAATGGGCAAAAATGAAATCTGCTGAAATTAAATAGCTAAAAAATTATAAGTAAATAGTTTCTTTATTTGCCATTTACCCAGTAGTTGATCAATCGAAGAAATCAGTCAAAAATTCAAAAAATAATCTTTAAAATATCATGTTTAAGCTGTGATTAACAATAATTCATATAAAACTATTATTTAAAATAAGCAAGATTGAAGTGGATTATTTAACTTAGCATAATGGCCTCCTACTAAGCAAAAACTAAATTTTTACATTTTCTAATAAAAAAAAAAAAAATCACAAAATGTCTTCTCTTACAGCAGGCAATTGACAACAATGTGACAAGAGGGGTTCCAACATTCAAACAAAAATATTATGTCTAGTGCCAGATGTAAAAATCATTTCCGCCTGAAATGGTGCAATATTTCAAAAAATTGATCAACTAGTGGAGGGATTTCAACTACTGGAGCAGTCACTCAGCTTCATAAGAGAAAGTAATTAGTGTTTACTCATTTTTTTCTACATTTCTATATTTCAGTCTACCATAAAATCCTAGAAAACTTTGCGATTTTGATTCCAATTACGAAGATACATTTGTATAACTCACTTCTAATTGCGCTTCAATTATAATTGTTCAATGATAAATTATGTCATACAATAAAAATAGTTAAAACAAATTCATGTTCCCACAAGCACGTATACTCTGATATTGTGTTAATTTAATTATTGGAATTTATTTATGTTATCTCTTTTCCTTTTATAAAATTCTTAAAACTTTTCATAAAATTACTGTATTTATAACTACAAATTTCATTAAAAGCAACTATTAATCATGTATACAATTTCCCAAACCATTATTAATTCAAAATACACCCAAATTAAAGATATGATAACTCAGTTTTTAGAGCTTTGGGAATTTAGGCCAAGATCATTGGTACAAATCCCATCTTGGATACGTTTTCACTCAGTTCAAAATTACAACTGGTATTATTTATTTACCTATCAGAATAATTCAGATAAAATAATTATGTGTAACTGCGTATCTAAAGTTTATTGCATTCCATAATCTGAAATTTTACTGTTGACTTATTTTACATAACATGGCAGATGTCTTTATCAACAATTCGTCTGAGTGAATTATGTCCGCTTCATTTATCCAGGAGGGTTCAATTACTACATCGTTGTCGCTTAATCCCAGTTCATGGACTCGGATGCCTGTCTGGACACATTTTAACTGAGTTCAAACTTACAACTCATATAAATTATATATCAATCCTAACTTTGTTAAAATAATGAATTATTTCTCTACTTATTAGGAATTGTTAAACTATTACATTTCTAAATAAAGACACCTATATAAAATGACTACACTGGCTATTTTGGTTTCCAATTTTACATTAAAAATAAGAATAAATAAACAAATTCTTAATTATAGGTAATAATATTCACATCTACGTGTAGTTAGCGGTAAAAGGATTCGTTAGTACTTAAACATTGTTGTTTTTTACTAAGTTTACAGATTCAGTTCCTCGTTAAGAATATTTGGTACTTGTTAGTTATCCCGTCGACTAATTTCGCCAAATTATATATATCGCAAAACCACCCGCCAAATTATACAAATTGGCATAATTTTTATTTTAAATAACGAAAGAACAAATAAATTAGTATAACAATTATAAAAATACAAATAAAACGTCGAAAAAAATCACTTGATGACGTAAACACCTGTTGTCAAGTGAATGTGACATTTACGATCAACCATTATTGGCATTTAATGTTACAATTCGGTACAGTAATTTGGTCGACGGGATAACTAACAAGTACCGAATATTTTATAGTAATTTTATTTTTTTAACAGAAGACTAAGGTATATTTTAGCTACAACCACTGATTATTGTTAAAATAAAGATATACAGGGTACTGACTTGCTTTTATGATATAAAAAATCTGCATAAGTAAAATTTAGCAAATAAATTATTAAAAATAAAGATAAACTAATCAATATAAAGGTAACATACTTTTTCCGATATTTAATAATTACTGAATTGTAGTATAAAATTGAAAAAAATGTGATTTTTTCTCATTAATTTGCTGAGAATCCTAATCTGTTAGTATTAAAATAAATGGGAAAATGGAAAAAAAAAATCTTGTAAATTCCAAAACATAGATTATTCTCCATTTTAATCAAAAATATAAAAGGAAAAGAAAATTCCCAATTTTCTAAAAAGGGCTTTTTACAATCTTTATATCTACAGGAAGAAGCCATTCTGTGTAAATGGACAAATGCATACGTCAAAAACTCATTCGTCGCGAGAAAAATAAAAGGATTAATTTCAAGATATATTATTCTGATGGCTGTTCAAACACATTGCATGATAAAAAAAAAACTTGTTGACACTTGATTCAAAAGGTGCTAACGCGTCATTTACTCGTATATGACGCTAATTAATGAAATACAGGCTTAAGTACTAACTTATCGAGAAATAATATAATAATGCATCTATTCGCAAATACACAGTAATATGTGGATGTACAGTCGAAGAAAAAAAGCGTAATTTCAACAGATACAAATACACAATTTCAACATATGTTTTAATAAACAAAGCACATATTTTAAAGGAGAATAACGAATTTAAAGATTTTCTGGTGTTAGGATAGATTTAGTTTTTGTTCTTCAAATAAATTGGACATAATCATACAAACGTACCTGAAAAGTTCTAACAAGGCATAATTACCCCCCCCCCCCCCCCACACACACACACACCATCTCAAACAGAGCAATGTCGAAAAAAGTGTTTTAAAAACATGCTTTTAGCAATCGACTTGCGATTTATTTTCAGACTAAAAAGAAATTTGTCTAGGATTTTTCTACATTGTTTCCTTCATACTATTTTTTGTTCTAAATTTTGTATTCGTCGATATTCTTCACATTTCTGCCAAATAAATTTAGAGAATTTGCGTTGAATAAATTCAAAATCTGAGAAAAAGTTTTTTTAAAAATACCTATATAATTCCAATCACATTCACATATTCGAAAATTATTTTAATTACAGATATCTTATTATTTTAACCTATGGGTAATTATTTTAACCACTTGTAAACATTAAAAATTAATATTAAAAGTATTTTACCATATATAAAAATAGCCGGAACATATCAAGTAAATACATTGGTCATATTGGCAAGAAATAACATCGAATGTTCATCGAAGTGACAGTCATTCTGTAGCATTTCAACAATCGAGTACCGAACTTCAATTTGTATTCAGCCACTAAAAAATGCTCATTATAAAATAATTAATATATCTGAAACTATCAGTGAAAACTTCATGAAAATTTGTGCTTAAGCTGGTTGAAGGATGTAGAATTTATTTATGTTGTCAAAAATAAGTATTTCGAAAAAAAAAAAAAAAAAAAAATTGGAATTGGAATTGGAATTGGTTTTGTTTGGTTATGGGTTGTGTATGGGTTGGTTATGGGTTGGTATTGGGTTTTGTTTAATTATGAAAGTTCTCATACCAATCCAATGTTATATTTTGGATGTTCTGTGACATATGCCTTCAGCTCCATAATGTCCGGCTGTTGGTGCATCGTGATTACTTTTTAAATTTTCATATAGTTCGTGTACAGGAACTATTAGTTGTACTTCTTCAGAATCGGAATCTGGAGCATAGCGGTGCAAGACTCCTTGGATTAAAACATATATTCCCACAGTTCACAGGAAGGTTCATCGTGACTGCAATTTGAGCGTGACAACATGTCAGAAACAAAATTCCTTTTACCAGGAATGTATTCAATATTTAGGTGGTAAGATTGAAGATGGCTCCTTAGGCAAATGTCATATACATCATTTAAAACAGACTTTATTTTACAATCCATTGGCACCAGTAAGTTTCTTCTACGATAATTTATTTCAGAACAGAGCTAGTAGTAGTTGTTTACTTTTTTTTTCCTTCGACTGTACTAACTCTGTGCCTTATTTCTTTATTCACATGGGGACTCAACTGGATTTCACATCTACCCTATATATATATAATCCTAATGAATCGAATTGAAACGAATTTATGTAACGATTCTATGAAACGACTGATTAAACAACTGATTACGTTTCACGGCGATTTCTCATAAAATATGGAATACTTTGCGATGAAATTAACACCAAAAATCCGTATTGATCCACAGATCTCAAAACTGGTATTAGAATTTTAAAATTAGAATTAGTTTTTGAAATATTAATTTTTTTCTAATTTTAAATAATTTTTTTCTAATGATGGAAATTCAAATTTTAATCATAATATTAATAATGTTATAAATTGTTTTGTTCTATAGTTATTAATTAATTTTTTTATTTATTGTTATTTCATTTTAAAAATAACAGAAAATAATTAAAAATACATATGTAACAGGTATTTGTCAAATTGTCGTAAAAAAAAACCCCGCCAAACCCCGTGCGTATGTGACAATGTTACAAATCATGAGATTTAATTTCTACTTCAAAGCAACGTTTTAATGTTATTACATCTCCCGTCGACCAATTTCGCCAAATTATACAAATTGACATATTTTTCTATTTTAAATAACAAAAGAACAAATAAATTAGAATAACATCAATAAAAATACAAATAAAATGTCGAAATAAAAATCACTTGATGGCGTGAACATGTGTAACTTACTTAAAGTCAAGTGAATGTGACAATTACGAACAACCATTATTGACATTTAATCTTATAGTTTGGCGACAGATTTTTGGTCGATGGGATAACCAAGTAGTTTTAATTTACCACTCGAAAAATAAAAAAATGCTAACTGGCGAGTTAAAAAAAAAAGCCATTGGAGTCATTCCATATCAATTCAACCAGACCTTGTAACCCGACACCCAGGGATTTGGATGAAACTCGGTGTATATACTAATTCTATCATGATATGAATACATAAGAAAATTTTCCTTCCTAGACGTCATAGTTTGTGAGATATGGGGGTCCAATATTCGGATTTTTCTCAAATCGCACATTTCTGAGTCTATTTTTAGACTGCAGTTCCATTTTCAAAAAATTGTTTCTCTGGATCTAAAATGCGAATCATCTTAAAAATATCACCGTAAGTACATCAAAAGACGCAGATTTTAATAAAAAAATATTTAAAAAATTAATTTTAAATATTTAGGGGCAAAAAAATTAAAGCAATGTTGAAAGTTATGGTTATTTTTCCAAATTTTTGTGAATTTACGAAAAAGGCTCTACACAAAAAGGCAAATGAAAATTCCAATTTCTTTTTGTTTTATATAAAAGTTTACACTTTGGGCGTTCTATTTATGCAATAAAAATTAAGTATTTCTCATGGATTATGTAAAATTTTTGACTTATTTTGGGATTCTGTACCTATGAAGAGATAAATATTTTTAACTTTGCTTATGGTACCTAAATAATTGCTGCACATTTTAAATATAAATTTATTAATCATTTTGATTTATTTCCTAAAATGAACCCTTAAAATCAGACTGATTTATTTATTTTTATAACAGTAGAAAAATTGTATCATATTGGTACATATCACACATTATTTGAAATTGTGTTGTTCTCAATCTTATCGCATATGTTTGTCACATAAATGTACATCTATCATTGGATTCAGTGGTATAGCATTTCTGTAAATACTTTAACAAAGGTAGTATGTAAAGAATATGTACAATATTTAATGGAGGGGGTGTAGATATTGAAATCATAGATTTTTTTCTCATTTTACTCAGAAAAAAAAAGCAAAAACTTTACTTCGTAAATAAAAAAAAAGAAGCACTCATATTAAATAAATTCAACAAGTCGTAGGAACCACAGTAATTATTTAGGTAAGACAGTTTAAATTAGACATATTAGATATATATATATATATATATTTCTTGAATTGTGCAATTTCCCAAAACATGGCAAAATTTTTACATAAGCTAGGAGAAAAATTTCATTTTTATTAAAATTGAAATAATCATTAATTAAATCTAATACATTAAATAAAATTGCTTATAAATAATTTAAAGATTTAAATTGTGGTATTTTTTTATGTAAAAAATAAAGAATTTGTTAAATTATATGCAAAATTTTAAAGCTAAAAAATCAGAATAAACATTATATTTAAAAGATTGAAATTCAAAAATATAACTGAGCTAAATATAAATATAGAAATAAATGACGTACTTTTGCAGTATCACTTAGACTTATTTTGCAACATTCTTTTTTTGTGCAATTTAAAATTTATATTTATTATGAATAAGCAACATTGAGAACCTTCTAAAATATATGTCAACTTTCCAATCTTACTGTAACTCCAAACATAATAACACAACAAAACATCGGTATATTAGAAGATCTTCGTGATTTAGTATTTAAAACATTAAATCGTGGCTATCTCCTCTCCTTCCTCCCACCCCCCAGAAAGAATTTAAATATCTTAAAGGGAAATTCTCTTCATTTTGGTAAAGTTTTATGAAAATTTGCAATTTTTATATTGCCAGAGCACCCATCACAAAAGTCAAGGACTTTCTTTACATCAGGAAATATCTCTTTTACAAATGATATCCCTTCCTTCTGTGTTAAACACATAAGAGTGAAATCATGTTGCATATTATAAGATAAAATGTGTATATTGCTGGCTGATAATCTAATACTGAGAGATAGAGTGCATATAACAGTTGGATCAAGAGTGCCGCTTCTTTGGTCCAATGGTAACTTTAAGCCTCATCTTGAATAAGAAAAGTAAAATTTTTGCTGAAGTCTCACAAAACGATAGCTTTTTGAGGGCCAAAGTTTGCTTTAGTTTCTTTTAGGAAATTAGATGTAGCTTTCGTTATAAAAGAGTGGAATAACATTTTCCAAATATTTTACTTAGCTTGTCACAAATTCAATTAAATGAACAGTGCTGCTAATACTGGATTGAACACCTAGAGTTATAATTCTCAAGTTTTTTGGAAATTCCTGTTTAAAAAGAGAATACAACTCATATAGATACACATAATATCAATCGCTTTTGTACATAGTACATTCTTAGCAATGCTAACTACATTTTTTTTCCAGTCATGATTCTTCAATATTCATTACAATTATAAAATATTTCAATTAGTTCAATTGTTTCTGGACCTGTAGCTGTGGCTTTAATTTTTCTTATTTCTGGCATAGACAAGATTCTCTTTTCTCTCATAAGTTGTCATGACGATCTGCAGCATAATTAGTTACTTCAGATTCATCTATTATTTTCATTTGCAGCACAAGGAAAAATAGATCCCCCTTCTATTATGAGAAACAGCAGAGTAATAATAATTTGATTAACAAATTCGAAAACATCTGCCTTAACTAAATAATTTTATCCTGCATTTGTCAGAATTTGTTTATACAAGGCACGTGTAAATATATGTTTCATACTGTAGAAATGAACTACGCTTTGTTAAATATAAGACAGTTAAACTATAAAAAACATATTTAAAATAATTAAAATTATCCAAGATAATAAGATAGAAAGTTTTAAAAGAATGTTAAATATAAATAAAATATTTTAATTCAAACACACATACACACACAGAAAAAAACATATTGAAAATTTGATGGGTAAGACATTATTGCACTTTCTTATTCTATATCAACAAAAGATTTTTTTACAGTTATATTGTAAACACAAAATTAAGGGATTGTTTAAATTAAAAAAAAAATGCTAATAATAAAAGAAAATATATGAATGAATAAATAATGGAAACATAAAGATTATGCACAAAATTTAATGTAGGGAGGATAGACTGCAGTCATAGACTTTCCCCCCCCCCCCCTTTTACTCAGAAGAATGAAAAAAAAAAGCAAAAACTTTACTTTGCAAAAGAAAGGAAGAAAGAAACATAGAATAATATATTTAACAAGTCACAGGAACCACAGTAGTTAGTTCGGTACCTCAGCTAAAATTAGACAGATATTTTTTTATTTCTTGATTGGTGCAGTTTCCCAAAACAGGGCAAAATTTTGCATAAGTCTTGAGAAAGACATCATTTTTATTTCATAACTACAAAGCCCAAAGTGTAAACTTTTATTTACAAGAAAAAGAAATTTGAAATTTCATTTGCCTTTTTGTGTAGAGCCTTTTTCGTAAAATCACAAAAAAACTGGAAAAATATCCATAACTTTCAAATTTGGTTTAATTTTTTGGCCCTAAATATTTAAAATTAATTTTTTAAATATTTTTTTATTAAAATCTGCATCTTTTGATGTACTTACTGTGATATTTTTATGATGATTCGCATTTTAGATCCGGAGAAACATTTTTTTGAAAATGGAACTGCAGTCTAAAAATACAGACTCAGAAATGTGCGATTTGAGAAAAATCCAAAAATTGGACCTCCCATAACTCACAAACTATGAGGTCTAGGAAGGAAAATTTTCTGATGTATTCATATCATGATAGAATAAGTATATACACCGAGTTTCATCCAAATCCCTGGGGGTCGAGTTACACACCATAAAAAATTTGGTTGAATTGACATGGAATGACCCACATGGCGAGATTTTCACCCGGCTAACATAAAAGTACCAGGAATTCTTTGTGATCATGGCAAATTTTATGTAGTTTTATTCGAAAAAATAATTTTGATTCTTTAATCAAAATGGAAACATTTCTTATGAAAAGCGAAGGAATCAGCCCGTTGTTTATGGCAGTTACATGACTTGGACTATTATACTATAAACGAAATAATGGGGATATAATAATATTCGGCGACTTATCACACCTGTGGCTGGCTAACATTAAAGTACCAAAACGGCCGCCTGGAATATAAAAAGGGAAGGGATCCGCCCGGAGCTGTTGATGATAGTCACATGACTTAGGCTATTGTTATAGAGATTGTTTTCAATTTTAAAAACAGCGCAAAGAATAATATTTCCTAACGATTAAAAATTTATTTTCACGTGACTATTAAAAACAGAAAAAAAACCCTTTAAATTAGTATTAAATGAGTACGTGTTAAAGGCAGGAAAATATTGAAAATTACGTCCTGAAAATTGTATTTACACGTGAATATTAAAAGGGAAAGGAAACTTTAAAATAATAAATACATTAATATGCGTTTAACCCTTTCATGGACAAGGCACTTCTATTCGTAAAATCTTGAAATCAGTGAATGGCACCAGAATTTACAAATAAATTTCGAAATACAAAAATGCTTTTGTTCATTTACTTAATAAAAGGGAAATTTTCATCCCAATATTCTGATGCCAATGTGGCATTTAAGAATTAAAATTAAGGGGTCCAAAAATGAACCACCGCCCTTGAAGGGTTTAAAGCAGCAAATTTTAGTAATTGTATTATGTCAATCGTTTTATAACCCTGTTAAAAAATACCGTGAGACAAAGACTCTGTTTACTTAATTCATTTAATTTAGCTTCTTTTTAAATGTTTAACTGATCTTCTTTAATCAAACACGAAAACAACCATTGGATATCTTAACAGCAACTGATTCTACCTTAAATTTTTGCAATTAAAGGGAATTAAATGGAAACCCGTTTACAGGGATACTGCTACAGGTTTTTTGAGTATAATTCAATCTTCTATAATCTTTTTAAAACCGATCAGATTACCGTGCTTTTAGATTCTACAGTGTCTGAACGGGGGTTGGCGAGCGTAGCTTGCAGGGGGCAGAGCCCCCTAGTATTATTTATAAAAATATTATATTACAAAAAATAAGAATAAATTTTATTCATAAGTTTAAGAAAATTTCTAAAATTAGAGAATTTTGCTACCCTGAAAAGAAGAACAATCTGGTGTGATATAATAGTTTAGAGTGAAATATTTCAGCAAAAGTGAGCAACTTGATAATTTATTATGTGATTTTATAAAATATTTATTAATGCTATTATTTGAAGAAATGTTAATTAACAATAAAAAAATTAACTTAATAAATTTTATTCCTAAAAGTAACAATGATTTTTAATAATATATTTTTCCTGAGTTAAGTATTAGTGTGGTACTCAATTGTGATTTACGAAATATTAAAATTATTATACTCAGTAACAAAGTTTAAATTAAGTAACGGTATTTATTAGAAAATAAAAACTAAAATGAAATATAGTTAAAATCCGTTAATTTTTGTAAGCTGAATTAAAGCTTTTTTAATAACGTGCCATTTTCGCAATCATGTAAATGATATTTAATGATGCAATTCTCACTTTTATCATTTGGTGAACATTTTTATTATAATTGGTTCCGATTTTCTCAATACTAGAAGGCTATGTAATAAAGGACTCCTTTCTAAAATATACCATTTATTATCTAAAATATGCCATAAATTATCCGGTGTAAATTATGCGACATATCGAAAGGCAATAATTAAAAAACAGTAAGGTTTGAAATTACATATTTATAGTTTCCCTGATATATCTAATTTATCTCATAAAAAAACAATAGACAAATAAAGTAAAAGAAATTTAATAGATTTATTTCAATTACTTAATAGATTTATTCTAAGCATTAAAGATAAAAAATAATTATAAAAATAATAATCTAATACATTTAATTCCATTATCATTAACATTCTAATTATTACCATTCTTTTCAACAATGCATGTGTATCGTTGGTATCCACAATGATATTTAATTGTTAGGAATTTTTAATTGGAGTTAACCCTTTCATTCAGGCGTAAATAGGTTTATTCTAGTAGAGTTTCTCTTAATGTTGAAATTTCTTAATGTTATTTTCTTTAAATTACCTTAAATTACATAAATTATGTCGAAATTTCCTAATTATGATCGTTAGGACACTATTTTATAATTGAAAATGATGACAAATTGTTATGTTACACATATTTCACAAAAAAATATGTGTTAGAATGAAGATTAACTAAAATACTTCACATAACTAATGAATTAAAACTTGTTAAAACTTTGTAAGAAATATTTTATTCATTTTTAAGTTATTATCTTTATTACTTATATAAATTTTTAAAGTTTTATTTTTGTACTATGTCGCAAGGTATCCATCAAAGATAATTGAAAGCACAAATCTATGAATTTTGTTGTTGTTATAGTGTCATTCCACGTAAAATGAGCAAAAATAAAAAAAAAGTCATGGCCACATACTAACCAATTTTAATAAAATTCGATGCTCAGGTTCAATTCATATTCAAGTAATGCTCTGCAAAATATCTTGACAAAAAAAACTTTTTTTTAGCAGTTTTGGACATTTAAAAAACTTGTGATATAGAATGACATGTGCGCAATCGTCCAAAGTTGCAAGTTTGAAGTTCTGTATCTTGAAAACTGTTTAACAGAAAGGAATTTTTTTTATAATTTTGTAAACTCTGAAAAATTTTCTTCTTATTTACTGAGTTATAATAATCTAGTAACACCATGATTATTTATAAATTGGTTGCAAAAATTGAAAATTTGTGAATTTTGAGAAAATTAGAAACGTTATAAAAATCAAAGGAATTAAAAAACCTCTGTGAAATTAATGCCTGATGTAGTATGTCATATGCAGATCGAATTCCCCAAGTTTTAAAGTGGTCATTTGTTTCCTTCATTTTCAAAAAAACTTAGAAACTTTAAAAAAAATTACAAAATCATGATTTTTCCTCTTCTGTATAAGCAAAACATAAATAAAGGACAGGCCAGATATTAACAATATTGCACAGACATAAAGATTAATAAGTCCATGCTACGTTAAAAAAAAATTCAAGATTGCCTTTTGATTCCTAACATAAGAAAAATGGGTTCAAAATAGTAATGTTTTCTGCATTCCATTAGCTATACCTCTTTGAATTCGCCCGCGTATCTTAAAATATTGCACGTTTGCATGGGAAAAAATTAGTGCTGCCATCTAGTTTTTTTTATTTGAATTTAGAATTGATATACAGTTTTTCGTTTAGCTCAGTCTGTTCTTTCTACTCTAATTTAAAATTCTCTTGAGGCAAAAATAAACTGAAAGCAAGAATAAAAGTTTCTGCAATTAAAGTATACACATTTATCTGTAATATAAAACAATTTAAGAATTTTAATAAAGCTTTCCTTGACTTAAAAAAAGTGATAGAAATATTGCATTTTACCCTCAACATTTTTTACTATTTATTTTTTTTCTCATTAAGGATTAAAAAAGGCATGAATGAAACTTCCGATATTTCAAATATATACTTTTAGATATAAGGTGTAGCAATTTGCAGCTTGTCAAGGCTGTCCTTCGTGTGTAAAGGATTAATAGAAATATTGCTTTTTTCTCTTAAAAATTTTCAAAAATATTTTTTTTCTCGATACGAAATAAAAATACAATTACTAACTTACGCCAGTCTGTTAATTATCATTCATTCCTAATTATAAATAATTTTTAATATATTCTTTCCATTACTAAGGCTAATAATTGAAATTGAAATTTTAAGCACGTAGACAATACCTCGAATTCACATTCAATTTTAATGTTAATTTTAATACTTAAATGAACAATCCAGAAATCTATTATTTTACATTTACTCATAAATAGATATGATCTACTTATAGACTGATTTTGATTAAAATCTGTGACATGTGTGCCACAACTGATTTGCTCATTTTGCATGGAATGACCCTATTATATTAAGAAAAATAAAGTACAAGGTGTACGAAAATTCCTGAACACATTTTAAAATTCAATGTAAAATCAAGTATTTGCCGTACTGGAATGCGGTTTGGACTAAAATGCTTCTCAAGACGAAAGTTTTTCTGTACATGAAAATAACTAGCTCAAAATTTCAATCATAGATGGCAGCACTTGTCTAAATGTTTGCTTTCAAACGTCTTTTGTTGTAATTTTTAGATTAATTTTGACACTGTGATAGAGAAATGACGATTGCTAGCACTGGGAATCGTGACACGACCAAACTCTATTCCCCTTATAAAAGGAAAGGGAACAATCCAGTTTGACCGTGATCGTGATTTCTGTGCCACAGAGTCAAAATTAATCTAAAAATTAAAAAAAAAAAAAAAAACTCCAGAAATTTTTGGACACCCTGTATTATTGTTATATTGACAAAGTTAAATAAAGTTATTCCATATTTTAAGCAAAGAGATTTCAATGTTTATGAATTTAAGAATAATTATAAAGAATTTCATGGAAAATGAAGATTTATAATAATATTTTAAATTGACACAGTTGTGATTGAAACTACAGTAGGACTTCGATAACCGAAGTAATTGGGACCGACCTTCTTTCGGAAAATCGAAATTTTCGGATATTCGAGAATGCTTCAATTTTAAGATTACGGAGAAACATGTGCAATAATTCTTATTATGGTAACAAGTGCTTAATAAAAATAAAGCAATATCGAAATAGAAATAAGAATATATTACCTGACTTTTGATTATGAAATTAAGTACCTTTTACATATATCACAAGGGTTTGAAAAAATGTTTTGTTTGTTGTAATTTCGATTGTCTTAGCTTTGAAGCTCTATTACGGAGTTTTTTATTATTATTAGCTCACCAGTATCACAGTCTTTCTGCTGCTCCAGCCATGCCAAACCTTTTGTAAAATATTCAAAAGCTTCTGGATTGCTAATTTGTTCGTTTTCTTTGTTCCACTCCGCAGCTTACGGGGGCTCAAGTTAAATTCAAAGGAACTCTAAGAAAAGGAATCGAAAATATTTATATGAACTCGTAGTTCGGAAAGGACGGCTTGCACATAAAGAATATGATGGTTTAAATAATAATAATAATAATAAAAAAAAATAAAAAAAAAAGCTTCCAAAATGGATTTTGCACACGAGAAATGTGATAGTAAAAAAAGAAAAAAGCTCTCAAAATGGATTTTGCACACAAGGAATGTGATAATAATAAAAAAAGCTTCCAAAATGGATTTTGCACACAATGAATGTCATAGTAAAAAAAAAAAAAAAAAATCTTTAAAAATGGATTTCGGTAAACCGAGAGTTTCGGCTAAAAGTGTTTCGGATAAAAGCGGTTCCACTGTAATTAATTGAAAGAGGTCTATTCTCAAAATAGTTACGATTTTTTTTAATTAATCTGAAATTTCAACCAGAAAAATGTAAGAATGTTTAAGTTCCAATAAAATGTTTAATCAAATGTCAAATATGTAAATAAATTACATATATTTAAAATGTAAAAGCATTTCTCTATAATTACAGATGTTAATTAAAAAAGTCTGGAATAAGTAGCTTTAAATAAATTTAATTGCGATTCGCTCGAGGATCAAAGATATCCTTAAATAACCATCGAAATAATTATTAAATGTTTCTTACGTCGTGTTACATTGAACAATATAATTTAAGCATATTTTCTGTGAAAAAACAGAGTGCAAGTAGGTAATTAATGAAACAATATTGAAGTATTGGAATAAAAATTATAAATTGTACACGATAATTAGAAATAAATTGCCATTTATATGTTACGTTGCTTATTTGTTGTTTTTACTGAACATCAATGAAATATGATGCATGTACTTTGAACTTTCGAAAGTACTAATATGAAATTTATTTATTAGTTGTTTTATTGTTTTTTACGAAATAGAATATGTATTTTTGCTATATGAATATGATCAATATAGCATTCTGGAAAAGTTTCACCATGGTTTTAATGGTTAATACAAATGTATTATAAATTCGCAAAATTTGCAACGGAATCTCACGTTTAACAATTTTAAATTTAATTGTATGAGCATGTAAAATAAATTTCAAGATCAATAATTATTATGTGTTTTAATTTTTTTAATTGCATGTATACTACTCTAATAAACATGTACGCTATTTTGAAATAAACAAAATATTATATACATAGTTATTATAATACGTTATTTTTTATGTTTAGCTACTAATCTAATAATCTCCACATCTAATAGCGTGATACTGACTCTTGAAACAAATGCTTGTGTGGCGCATTAATGTTATAAAGAATAATGTCAATCAAAATAACAAATTATTAAAAGACTTCAGTTGTGTAATCATAAAATGCATCTAGGTATATATGTATGTATCTATCTGTAACTATCGTTCTGTCTCTGTATAAATCTGTATCTGTATTTATTTCTATATCTATGTATATCGATATCTATCTATCTAATACTATATCATTATGTATACATTTATCTATATCTGTACCCATATATATATATCGATATTCATCTCTCCCCCTCTTTCTCTCTATACATATGCAAATACATTAAGTACATTGCTATTAAAAAAGAATAGCTTCTTTTCGAAATATACCAAGAAGTCAAATTTTTGTTTATTACTATAAAATTAAAAAAAAATGTTGCTGTTGTTAAGGAGACTCGGTACCCTGCACTTAATGTAGAAAGATGAAAATATCAGTTTTCCATTTGTCTGTACTATCATATAGACATCTCTAGTCTACTTTGACAAAGTTATGTAAAATTCCGATCGTTAAAATCATGGGAAAAGTGCTTTTTACCGTATTCATTTCTCTTTAAAAACCTGCGCGTTCCTGTGAATACAAGGAAAAAATGTGTAAAAATATTCAAAATAAAAATTGTTACAGTTTTTTAATTGTTTTAATTTTATATTGTAACTAGGGGGCTCTGCCCCCTGCAAGCTACGCTCGCCAACCCCCGTTCAGCCACCGCAGAATCTAAAAACACGCTAATCTGATCGGTTTAAAAAATATTATAGAAAATTGAATTATACTGAAAAAAGCTGTGCAGATCTCCATGTAAACGGGTTTCCATTCAATTTCCTTTGATTTCAAAAATTTAAGGACGAATCAGTTGCTGTTAAGACATCCAATGTTTGTTTTCGTTTTTGATTAAAGAGGATCAGTTAAACGTTTGAAAAGAAGCTAAAATAAAAGGAATTAAGTGTACAGAGTCTTTATCTCCCGGTATTTAAAAACAATTTGTATAAAAATAGCCTAAGCCATGTGACTATCATCAACAGTTCCGGGCGAACCACTTCGCTTTTTATGTTCCTGGTGCCATTTTGATACTTTAATATTAGCCAGGTACAGGTGATAAGTCGCCAAATATTATTCTATCGCCATCATTTCATCTATATTATAATAGTCCAAGTCATCAACTGCCATAAATAAATACGCTCTGATCCCTTCGCTTTTCATATGAAAGTTTGGCCCAGATATCATATACGGCCCCATATTGGCGCGATTTTTTTCCGACGCTAATTTGGAGAAAACATCAACAGCATTAACAACAATCCGGCTTATCAAATCAAGCAAAATAACGATACTATGGCGCCAGTTAAGTACCCGTTGCGTATATGACATTGGCGTCAGAAAAAAATAGTGCCAATATGGGAGCGTATGTGGCATCTGTGCCGAAAGTTTTCCATTTCGATTAAAAAAAATCCATTTTTTTTTTCGAATAATACTACATAAAACCATTGTCGCAAAGAATTCTTGGTACTGTTGCGCTAGCTGGGTGCAAATCTCGCCAATAACTATTTTTCAACTCTCCAGTTAGCATTTTTTTTTTTTCGAGTGGTAAATTAAAACATTGCTTTGAAGTTGAAATTAAATGTCATCGTTTGTTACATCATTTAATATTTGGCCAGATGCCATATACGCACCCGGTTTGGCGTGATTTTTTTACGAAAATTTGGCGAAATCCTCGTTTTCGAATACCAGTTACTTATGTATTTTTGGTACTACTTAGTTATCCCGTCGACCAAAAATCTATCACCAAACTATAAGATTAAATGCCAATAATGGTTGATCGTAAATGTCACATTCACTTCACTTTAAGCAAGTTACACGTCTTTACGTCATCAAGTGATTTTTATTTCGACGTTTTATTTGTAAATTTATTAATGTTATACAATATTTTTTGTTCTTTCGTTATTTAAAATAAAAATTATGTCAATTTGTATAATTTGACGAGTGGTTTGGCGATTTATATAATTTGGCGAAATGGGTCGATGGAATAACTAAGTAGTACCGTATTTTTTAATTATTTTCTATTATTTTTTATTTTTAAAGGAAAATAACCAACAAAATAATTAACTATAGAACAAAACAATTTATGTAAATAAAAAAAAGAAAATAAAGTAAATAAACATTTATTATTAAATAAACAACAATAGCCCGTTTACCATGTCAACCAAAATAATGTTATTTTGTCGCCAGTTAGGTACCCCGGTGCGTATATGACATCTGTGCCTAATATATATATTTTTTTCATTTCGTTTAAAAAAAAAATAAAGAACTGAAAGCCATTTATTTTAAATGTTTCTGTTTGTATGAAATAAAATGATAATGAAATACAAATTTAATTATGAATAAAAGTAACATGATACATTTCTTAGTATACATTTAAGGGAGGCCAAATTAGTTTAAAATAGTAACCTTTTCTAAAATCTGAAAAAAAAATATCTGTTTGATAAAATTTGAGTTGCCATCATTAGGAAAATGTGTATAAAATTAGAAAAAAATAATAATATTTCGGAATCTAATTCGAATTTAAAAATTCTAATACCAGTTTTGAAATATGCGGAACAATATTGATTTTTGGTGTTAATTTCATCGCAAAGTATTCCGTATTTTAGGAGAAATCGCCGTGAAACATAATCAGTTATTTAATCAATCGATTCATACTTCCGTTTCATAAATTCGTTTCATTAGGATTTTATATATAGAGAGAAGATAAGTAAAGGAAGTACTTTAAAAGGCATAATGAACAAAAAAGAAATCAAGTTAATCAAGGGTAACAAGTGCCCTTAAGATATTTTTCAATCAAAGCTCTGCAGAAAAGAGTAATATATATGAAATTTTGTTCATTTCTGCAGTTAAAATAACTGCAATTTGGTCATTCCATACAAAATGAGCAAATTAGTTGTGGCTGAAATGTCACAAATTTTAATAAAAATCATTATATAAGTAGATCATATCAATTTATGAGCAAATGTAAAATAATAGATTTCAGGATTGTTTACTTAAATATTCAAATTTACAGTAAAAGTTGATGTAAAATCGAGGTATTGTCTACATGTTTGAAATACCAATTTTGATTATTAGCGTTAGGAATAAAAAGATTATATTAAAAATTAATTATAAGTAAGAATGAATAATAAGGAAAATATTAGCGTAAGTTAGTCATTGTATTTTTATTCCTTAATGAAAAAAAAAGTTTTTGAAAAATTTTATGGGAAAAATGCAATATTGTCATTTCCCATTTATACACAAAGGACAGCTTTGACGAGTTTATAATTCCTTGACGTTATAGCTAAAATTATAGATTTTAAATATCGAAACTTTCATTCTTACCTTTTAATTCCTCAATGAGAAAAAAAAAAATAGTAAAAAATGTTGAGGGTAAAATGCAATATTTCTATTCCCTGTTTGTACGTAAAGGCAACCTCTTTTAAGATGTTTAAATTATTTGATATTATAGATAAAAGTGTATATTTTAAATGTAGGAACTTTTATTCTTGCTTTCAGTTTATTTCTGGCGATTAATATGTTTAATTTAAAATATAATATATATATATATATATGTATATGTATATATGTATATTACGTTGAACAAAAAATTATATATTTATCCTCTGCACTGAAAAGTTTAAAATTGCTTGACCTTATAGCTAAAGGAATATATTTTAAATATCGAAAGTTTCATTCTTGCCTTTTTATTCCTTAATGAGAAAAAAATAAATAGTAAAAAATGTTGAGGGTAAAATGCAATATTTCTATCACTTCTTTTTAAGTGAAGGAAAGCTTTATTAAACTTTTAAATTATTTGATATTATAGATAAAACGTATATTTTAAATACAGAAACTTTTATTCTTGCTTTCAGTTTATTTTTGGCTATTAATATATTTATTTTATAATACAGTAAAAAAAATTATTACGCTGAACAAAAAATTATATATTTATCCTCTAAATCCATAGCACTAGAATTTTTTCCCTTTGAAATCGTACAATATTGTAAAAAACGCGCGTGGATTCAAAGACGAAAGTCCATGGAATGTAACAAATATTACATTTTTAACCCAATTTTGTTACGTTAGGAATCAAAAGGCAATTTTGAATTATTTTTAGCATATCATGGACTTATTGATCTTTATGTCTGTGCAATAACTGTAATGTCTGACCTTTCCTTCATTATTTTTTTTTGCCTGTTAATAAGAGGAAAATTTACCATTTTGTCTTTTTTTTACGTTTATAAATTATTTTAAAGGTGATGGAAATGCATGGCAACTTAAAAACTTTAGCAATTCAATCTTAATATGTAACACTACATCAGGCATCATTTTCAGAGATGATTTTGAATTCCTTTAATATTTATAACGTTATTAAGTTTCTCAAATTTGACAAATTTTTAAATTTTACAACAAATTTAAGAGTAATCGAGACGTGACCAAATTATTATTACTAAATAAATATGAAGATAATTTTTCAGAGTTACAATATTACAAAAAGATTTGATTTATGTTAAACAGCTTTCAACAATGGAACTTCAAACTTGCAACTTTGAACGATTGTACACATGACATTCTATGTCACAAGTTTTTTAAATGTCCAAAACTTGCTTTATTTATTTTTTTTTTTTTTGTCGAAATATTTTACAATGCTCTATTTGAATATGAATTGAATCTCTGTTTAAAATATTATTAAAATCGGATATTAGGCGGCCACATTTTTTTTTAAATTTCTGCTATATTTGTGTGGAATGATCCAATCACTTTAAGTTATGTTTCCCGGCATTAGGATGAATGTATGTTTTTTCAAATGAAAAAAAGCAGGAGGAAAAAAAGCAAAATAAGATCATGTTTTTCTATCAGAGAAAGTATGTCATGCATTCTACTTGATTAAAATAATATAAATGTATAATTAATGAGTTTAATTAAATAGATATTAATCCGTTTATTTAAATAAATTCGAAAAACATATAATACTTTTTATTCTCAACTTTAAAAGTGTGTAATTGAAAATCATGCAGAAAAAGTTGTAACTATGGTTCACTTCGCTCATATATCATTTATGCGTTGAACAAAATTAATGAGAAAAAAAAATCCATCATCTTCAACAATTCTAATCCAGTTTTTTTCCCTTTGTGAGGTGCTTTTCTTCCTTTGAAGTGCTTTTATAGTCTTTTACAGCCTTTTCGAATTTCTCTATGTTATTATATGGTATTTTGTTTTTGATCTTATTACTTATTATGTTTTTGTCAAAAAGATGTACAAAAATTTGTGGCGCTGTTTTTATTATTTTTATTTTAGCGACTGTAAGGATTATGGTTTTTCCTGCTGTGTTACTTTCCTTGATTATTTATAAATTCTTTTTTTTTTTTTCATAAATACTCATAATTGATAATCTTTCTCCATAAAAAATGATTACTTGAACAACTCGATTCCTGTGACCACTTTATCATAGATGATTATTACTTATATGATGCATGATGGTAAATTGAAACGAAATATGCGTTTCGAAATATTTGACCATTATTTTCGATCATGATTTTTATTTCGAGGTTATCTTATTTGTTTTTTGAAGATCGTATTTTCTTTATACGTTGAATTTTGTCTACTTATATCATTCCACGGACTGTATTGTAAATCAAACATCAGTTGTTACCCGTAAGGCATGGTGACGTCACGGCGACGTCGTTGTGAAGTCACACTGTGATTTTGTGACCGTCGATGTGACGTCATAGTGACTAGAATGCGAAGTCGTTATGGCTGTTCTAGAGGTCGTTTGTGACTTCACATTGTGACCCCTCTGTGAAGTCACGGTGTGACAAATTTGTGAAAAGTGTGTCATTTGTGACTATTTTGGCATTCATTTTGTGACGAACCTGTGACGAAAGCGACAATGCTTTGAAGTCACACTGTGACCAATTTGTGAAATATGTGTCATTTGTGACGAACTTGTCATAAACACTGTGATGATTTCAAATAAAAACCATACATATTGGCAAGGCTACAAACGCAGCACAAGATGACATATTTATCGTGAGCCACCGACATGGGGAAAACACGAAACTTAATTAAATCCAGCATCTATTGAAATTATATTAATACTTAATATTTTTCCTGAGAGAACCATTTGCTTGCATACAATATTTCAAATGAATATCAAATTTCAAATTAATTGCTTAAAAGGCAATTTTAATTTGAAATATTGTATGCAAGGCGAATGTTTCTCCATGGAAAAATTTCCAAGTATTAATATAGTTTCAATCGATGCTGGATTTAATTAAGTTTCGTGTTTACCCCATGTCGGTGGCTCACGATAAATATTCCATCTTGTTCTGCGTTTGTAGCCTTACCAACATGTAATAGTGAGAAATTTTACAGGTTGGGTGTCGTTCCATGTGGTTTTGTCGGTAGAATGTCAGTGTGCTATACTGATGGCCCGGGTTCGAGTCCCGGCATGGAATCTTTTTCACTATGTTGGTTTTTGCGCCTTTTAAGCAATTAATTTGAAATTTGATTTTCATTTGAAATATTGTATATAAGGCGAATGTTTCTGTCTGGAAAAATTTTTAAGTATTAATACTGAGATGAATTTAAAAAAAATGTTGTTGTAAATATAAAATTTTATCTTTTTACCGTATTTTTAGGAAAATATCGCTATTTTGGAGCCCTATTCTTCTAAACCATTTCCAATTTCTCCACTTAAATAACAATGCTTATCAACTGACATATTTTTTTATTAAGTTCTAAGCCTGATATTGAGTTCAAGCTTGATATTTAGAATGTGTAAGTTATTTATGTGTTGTGTTTTTTCATTGCTGTATTAAATAAGAACATGGAGTCTAACGGATATTAATATAATTACACTGCAATAAAAATACTGCCTTTTTTCCGGTAGGAATCGGAAAAAATAGTTGCCCTTATCGTACCGGAATAATTTCCGACCCAGCTCGGAATAAAATCCGTAAAAATAAGGAAATAGCCAGTAAAATGGTATTTTACGGATTTTATTCCGATTTTACGGATTTGATTCCGAGCTGGGTTGGAATTTATTCCGGTACGATAAGGGCAACTATTTTTCCGATTCCTACCGGAAAACTGGCATTACTTTTTTTTTTCTTTACAGTGTATTATTTATAGAACGTTATGGTAAGCAATATTTATTTAAATTTTTTATTCCCGTGTATATTGTATTTTGTGAATATAAGCTAAATAGATTTGGTATGTTTTATAGGAAAAGACTGATCTGAGAAATAGGAAAAACAAGTAAGAAAAATCATGCGTTAAACATAGATTATAAAATACTTTCCAACACTTCCTGAATGCTTTAACAGAACATCGTAATTTTGGGAAATAACGTAAATAAGATAACTAATTAAACATTTTAGAAAACGCATAAAACATTTGAAAACTGATTTCAGCAGTTACCGTCCATAGCCAAATATGTTTTCTAATTCTTTTGAACAGACTTTTATTTGATCTGTAGGTTGATGCACTGAAAGAAATCATGTACTCAAAAATGAGTAAACCGATGTACTCGTATCAAATTGAATATTTTTGGATCAAAAATGAACCTATGATTTCTCTATTTTGAAATATTACATGTTATCAAACCCAAACATACGAATAGTTTTGTACCCTGTAATGGTTCACTTCATTTATAGCGGCATAAATGATGTTTATTAATGTAAATATTAAATTATGCACAGCATTTTAAAAATAATTTAAAAGTGCTTGGAAATAATGCTCTTGTCATAAAAATATTCGATTTGAGTATCTTGTTAAGAATTTTCTATTTTTCTTAATAAATAATCAATTAAACGTTTCTTGTTAATAAATTTGAACGGGAAATAAATGTCAGTACATTTTCACTTTAATTTTTAGGTTTTTTGGGGGGTGGGGGTGGGAGGGGCAGTACATAACGATTCATATTTTCTCACAACCATGCGATAAAAAATAAGTACATGTGTTTCTAAACTTTGAGTACATTTGGATCGGAGCTATTTTGAGTATGTGACTCATTTAAAATTGTGTACTTTTTACTCAATTTTGAGTACCCATTTTTTTCAATATATATATATATATACTATATACTAGGAAATTTTTTTTTAGCAAGAACACGCCTAACAGGTTGAAATTCTCTTCAGCAAATTATACAAATATATGGAAACATACTTGAATATTTTTGTGCAACCCTGTAGTTTACATAGAATCTTTATTACATGCCACTATTTAGTTAAAATTTAATTCAAACTAAGATATTCTTAAAATTACTGAAATCACATTTCCAGAAACTATAATTTATAGAGGGCCATGTATCCAATTCTTTACGTGACCCTGTATATCATTTTATCTATATTCTACAAACATTTCTTAGTAAATTAAATGCAGTTCAGTGAAGAAAAGCATAGATCCTTCAAAAACCACCTTTAAGCAATGTCGCCCATACCCAGTAGTCCTTAAGAATACTTTTGTGTATACCTGTATAGGAATTATACCATTTATATACACCATATACTATGCATAAATATAGTGAATCGTAAAAGCGCATATCATAATTAAAAATACATTCCCAGCAATCATCGCTACTGTACAGTACTTCGGATAGAATATAGTATCTGAAATCTATTTATATAAAATCCAAGTCTCTGTGTGTCCCTCACGATTCCGGTAGGACCACCTCATTGAAATGAGTAATTGTTGAAAAATACTAATGCAGGGTTACCACAGTAGCGCCAAATGTTGGCCAACTTGACAATAGCTGGCTGATTTGGTGAAATTCCCATTTATAACTATTAATCTTTCATAAAGTAGGTCACCAAAATTTAATTTAAACTCCGCTCTTTTAAGATATTTTTTCAAAATCTATGGGTGAGAATTTAAAGTACATCTTTACATCTTCCTCCCGATGCTACTAATAAAATAACTGCCAATAGACGACGCTGTACTGTATGAGCTCCTAACTGCGCGATTTTAATGTGCTTTAGGTACTTTTCCAGTATAAGTGCCTTGGCGAAAAAAGAAATTTGGCAACATTTTCCCGGAACCTATCCACTGTTTCATTTTATATGCACATGCAATTTTTTTTTTATATTTATACGATTTATTTATACGATTAAAAAAAGACGTTTCTCTAATTTTATACAGAAACAGGTGTAATTTGTACATAAAAACATGAATAATATACATATAAAATAAGCATATAAAAAAAACACTCATCAAGTTTGTTTTCATAGCTGTTTATATGATTTGACAACAATTCTCAATATTTTTCCGTTATACGGACACCATGCCAAAATGTATGCGGTACTCTTTCCATTATACGGATAGCATTGTCGCCAAGCTCAATAGTTGGCGCAAAATGAAAATAAGGTGAATTGAAACATTTGAAAAATAAAAGAAAAAACATTCTCGATAGTAAAGTGGGCATTTTAAAAATATAACATTTGAAAATTACAAACTTTTACGGGAACAGATGTCATATTCGCCCCATATTGGCGCGATTGTTTTCTGTCGCCAATATAATATAGGCAACAGGTACTTAACTTGCGCCAAAGTGCTTGATGTGGTAACCCGGATTATGTTGTTTATGCTGTTGATGTTTTCGCCAAATTGGCAACCGAAAAAAATCGCGCCAATATGGGGCGAATATGACATCTGTACCCTTTTACGAACTATTTTATTAAATCACAAATATATATTTAAAATAAATGAACAAATAACTGTTATACTATAAAGTAATAAAATAAAAAATCATATTAAACTGCTGCCATAAAATTATAAATATCTTTCAGCATTGCAGTAAACATTTCATTTTTGAATGAAGGCGTAGCCACATAAAATCTATGAGATACGACTCTAAATGTTGACGAACAGCTTCCCGATGTCTTTAGTTGCGCCATTTTGCGATGCCCCATAATCTTTCAACATTTGGAGTATGACATCCAGTATTACGGTCGACAAAATTGTATTTGTGATTTACTGTGAAATGATCATAACCAGCACTTAGCAGTTCATCTGTTTTATATCCTTTCCAACAATCTGTGTAAATAATACATGACTTTCATCTACTTCTATAATTTTATTAGGTCCACCGATTTTTCTATTCGGTCGAGAACATAAAGCATTTGCACAAACTTCTCTCGAATAACTATTCTATTCCACTGTTGTGTTGTAGTTCATATCAAGTTGCAGCTCACAAAACTCAATCGATGTCAACTCTTTGCACGATAAATATATAAACCTCAAAGCATTAAGAAAAGTCACCCGCGATCCTTTAAACCAAGTTTTTTGTCGTATTTCTACGCTTTCTTCGCATGATCGTAAGCTACAACTCAATTTCGGATTTCCAGAACTCATCCATAATTTCATTTCATGATTTTTTAACACAATCTTTTATTATGCAGAATTCCAAATTCCTGAAACATTTTATCACAACTTTCTCATCATCTGGTAAGTGCCAAATGATAAAATCCATCTCAGCATCATCAGTAAAAGTAAACTACAACTTTATAAAAAAAAAAGCATTTTTAATTCGATTAATAGCAGATTAAAAAGCTTTCCAAGATTAAGGTTAAACAATAATCATTCACGTGATTCACGTTTCATAAATAACAAATCACAATGTTTCGCATCGTTTACAATAAAAATCTACGATCAAGGTTGAAATAATTGGCGCATTAGCATACATTTTAGCATGCCGTCCGTATAACGGAAAAGTACCATGCATGCTAATGCGCCAATTATTTCAAAATGCTAAAAGATATTTGTAATTTTATTCCAGCAGTTTAATATGAGTTTTATTTTATTGCTTTATTTTATAACAGTTATTTGTTCAATTATTTTAAGTATATATTTGTGATTTAATTAAATAGTTCGTAAAAGTCTGGAATTTTCAAATGTTATATTTTTTAAATGCTCACTTTAGTACGACAATATTTTTTCTTTTATTTTTCAAATGCCTTAATTCACGTGACTTTCATTTTGCGCCAACTATTACGCTTGGCGACAATGGTATCCGCATAACGGAAAAGTACCCAAATCTCACTTTCTGATGCCCAAATTACACCAAACTTTTTTTTAAAAATGCCAAAGCCCCTACAGTGGAAAAGTATCAAACTGTCTATTATTTTGCGCTATCTGTGTTATAGTTTATACTATATGCAAGGCGAGTGGAGCGAAGAGTTTAAACATTAAATATTAAAGTTTCGGCACAGATGTCATATACACAACGGGTACTTAACTGTCATCAAAGTGTCGTTATTTTGCTTGATATGGTAACCCGGATGTTGTTGTTTATGCTGTTGATGTTTTCGCCAAATTGGCATCGGAAAAAATCGCTCCAATATGGGGTATATATGACAACTGTGCCAAAGTTTCTATAAAGCAATATAAGACTAAAAATTAAGAATAAAATAAATGCAAAAGAAGACTAAAGAAGAAAGAAAAATCATGCGTTAAGTATAGAATATGAAACACTTTCCAACACATCCTGAATGCTTTAACAAAACTTCGTTATTTAGGGAAATAAGGTAAATAAGATAACTAAGTAACCATTTTAGAAAACGCGTAATTAAAAAAAAAAAATGGATTTCAGCAGGTACCGTCCATAGCAATAGTACCGCTATTACATGCCACTATTTAGCTAAAATTTAATTTAAGCTACTCTTAAAGCTACTGAAATCATATTTCCAGATATTATCATCCATAGACGGTTATGTATCCAATTCTTTGCGTGACCCTGTATATCATTTTATCTATATTCTACAAACATTTCTTAGTAATCTAAATGCAGTTCAGCGTAAAACTGCATAACGCCTTTAAAAACCACCTTTAAGCAATTTATTCTCATACTCAGGAACTCTTACGAATTCTTTTGTGTAGCCCTGCATATGAACTGTAGCATTTATACACACGGTATAGTATGCATAAATGTAGTGAAACATAAAAGCGCATATCATAATTAAAATTGCATTTCTAGCAATCATTACTTATGTACGTACAATACTTCGGAGAAAAGTTTCTTGGCGAGAAAGAAGTTTGCCAACGTATTTTCTGACAACCTATTTACTGCTTCATACTCACAAGCAATTTTTTGCATATGTATACAATTTATTTAATGTAAAAAAAACTATTTAACCATTTTTATAAAGAAACAGAAGTATTTTTTGCACAGATGTCATATATGCATCGGGGTTGGCGTGATTTTTCTCTGACGCCAATTCGGCAGACATCTCGCTTTCGAATACCAGTTACTTATATATTTTTAAATTATTTGCTATCATTTTGAAAAGGAAATAACTATAAATAAATAAAAGTTTGAATAATAACTATAGAACAAAACAGTTTATATAATTTAAAAACAGAAAATAAAAGTAAATAAACAATGGCACAGATGTCATATTCGCCCCATATTGGCGCGATTTTTTTTCTGACGCCGATGTCATATACGCAATGTATACTTAACCGGCGCCAAAGTGTCGTTATTTTGCTTGATATGGTAACCCGGATGTTGTTGCTTATGCTGTTGATGTTTTCGCCAAATCGGCGTCGGAAAAAAATCGCGCCAATATGGGGCGAATATGACATCTGTGCCTAAACAATTTATTAATAAATAAAAAACAATAGCCGGCAAAATAACCCACCATTTTAGCACCATAGGTATCCCGGTTCATATCTGAAATCTGTGGCGTAATTTGTATATATATAAAAAAATATTATATATATTTAGAAACGATTTTTTCTATGTATATATGTGCATATATAAACAAAAATAAAAGTTCATTAGATTTGTTTTCATAGCTGTATATTTTGGCAACATATCTCACTTTCTGATGCCCGAATTACGCCAAGCTTTTTTTTAAAAATGCGCTATAATGGAAAAGTACCTAAATAAATAATTAACAGAAATAACCAATTATACAAACTAAACTATTTTATTTCGAGATTAAAGCATTGTTTTTAATTTCGATTAAAAATACATATATCTTTGGGGAACAGATGTCATATTCGCCCCATATTGGCGCAATTTTTTTCGGTTGCCAATTTGGCGAAAACATCAACAGAATAAACAACATAATCCGGGTTACCACATCAAGCAAAATAACGACACTTTAGCGCAAGTTAAGTACCTGAAAAAAATCGCGCCAATATGGGGCGAATATGACATCTGTACCATCTTTGGATAACTTTAATTGAAATTGGGTTCACGGCTTAATATCTCATTCCATAAACCTAAACAAACACAAGTGATTCATTCATCGTGAACCGTAAAAAATATTAAATCATTGAGGTAATCATTCACAAAGTAAGTTCTCCAACAATCAATGGACAATATTCTAATGACGTCATAGTATGTAAAATGGTGGCGGTATCATTTGTTTATGGTTTGAAATCACAAAGATTTAATTTTGCAATGTCTCTTAGTTACATTATTTTATTGTCGTATTTATGATATCAGAACAAAAGCATATTTTTTCATTATTTAGTTATTAAAGACGGAAAAAAAATTATAAATATGCATGATTTGAAAAATTTAAATAATTTTCTTTCTTAATACTAAAAAATAACATCGGGAAGTAACAGCGAGTTTAAGTTAAATAAGTTTAGCTGTTTAATTCTGTTGTAATATTCAAAATAACTGTATTTATTAGATTTCAGTAAACAACATCAGTGCCCGATTAAACTTTGAAGTTAGAGGAATTACAATGTCATTTCAGGACCTTTCTTTTGGAGAATCTTTTCTAAATTCCACATATAAATGGAAACTCTTCAGTGTTAGAAATATTATTCCCAGGACTGGCATAACATGAGAACGGCCTGCAATTTTACACAAGTTTTCGAAAACTCCTTTATATCAGAAATTTTACTAAAAACTGGTTACTTTTTTGTTATAGAGGCCCACACTATTAGAATTATGACAAGTTGCAGCCAATTTCGCCAAAGTCGTAACCAAGATCGTGAAGCACACACATATAATACCATATAATACCATTTTATGAAATCGTATAAGATAATGTAATAGTTTTTACCTTACTTCAAGTGTGTAATTTATTTATTTTTAAGGCTTAATAATCTAAATTGTCCAATATATGAATTTTAAAAAAAAAATGTAAACAAAGACTGAATAGACATGACCGCAAAAATCTGCAGAAAACTTGGAATTGTGCAGATTAGTGGTCTTCTACTGTACACAGTTTTTCATAAATGTGTTTCGTTCTTAAAATGTGTTATTTTCATCTATCACTGCGGAACAAATGAGAAAACTCATATTTTTGCACATGAGTTGTATATATCTTTATATCTAAATTTCCGTCATTTTTGACGGGCTACCTTTCTAGTATTTTATAAAATGCGTCGCTGTAAATGCTATATACGTATTATACATGAAATAATTTATAGTATACTAGCAAACCCCGCGGTTTTGCTCGCGTAATATTTGAAATATGCCAAGTGATATTTATATGTCTAATTTTTATCAAAAGGTACTAACTAAATTTTTACTTTATTAAAAGGTACTTATTACTTTTAGGAATAATTCAAAAAGTACAATTTAAAACACAGTTTGATTAAACATTCTTATTAAACTACATTAGGCAGAAATGAGACTTAAATTAACAAAATGAAATAAAAATAAATAAATGATAATTTAGAAAACATTTTGAAACTTTTATGCTCAATTAATACGCTCATTTCAGTATTCATTTGAAGTTTTGAATTTTTTAGAAACCATCTTCTTAGATCTTAAAATTAACCATCATGTCAAATTCCAAGTCCTACCACCTCTCTCAACATAAAGGGCTATGTTGAAACAGGAACTGTCACCATTAATTTGCCAACATTAATTTTGAAATCGGTTTGTTATTTCCTAATATTCCACAGAAACGTAATTTAAAAAGCTTTTAAAGTCCTTTTTTAGAACGTTTGTTGTTCCTGTGAACCCCAGGTGGTAGAATCACCGGCATAAAATATAGCCTGTGTAGGATCAGAGACTGTTACCATTGATTCGGAGCTATTACTTTTATAATCGGTTTATATTCCCTGAAATTGCATAGAATCGTAATTTAGAACTTTTTTAGAATGATTTTCGCACCTCCCCTTCGCTTCACCCCTTTTTAATTCGAATTTATTTTCGACGCTCCTTCGAGGGAATTTATATTTTATAACTACCATGTCATATTTAAAGTTTCTAGCCTTTTCAGTATTACAGAATTCGCAATTTAGAAAGTTTTTAGCTCCTGCAACCCTCTGGTGGTAGTGGAACAGACATAAAATATAGCTTATGTTTGAGCAGGTTCTATCACCAAAATTTGTCATCATTATTTTTTTAATCGGTTTGGTAATTGATAAGTTTGCTTAAAAATTGTAATTTATAACGCTTTTCACTCACTTCATTTTTTTAAATTTGGAATTTTCTTTAGACTGTTCTTAGAAAGCAGTTGCATCTTGTAAGTAAGTACCATGCCATACTTCAAAGTGTTAGACACCTCAGTTGTGCAAAAAACGCAAATTAGAATATGTTTTGCTTTTGAAACCCTCAGATGGTAGTGCCAGCAACATAAAATATAACCTATGTTATAACAGGGACTGTCACCATTGATTTGCAACCATTACTTTTGAAATAGCTTTGGTATTTCCTTAGATAGAGTAGAAATCGCAATTTAGAACGTTTTTAGGACGCTTTTCGCGCATTTTCACCCATTTTTAAATTTTAAATTTTTTCGAAACTGTTCTTAAAGAACATTTATATCTAATAAATATGTACCTTGCCTAATTTTAAGTTGCTAGCCCCTACCGATCACAAAAATCGAAATTTAGAACGCTTTTTTGCTCCTGCAACGTCTTGGTGATAGTGATACCGACATAAAATAGTGTCTATGTTAGAGCAGGAGCTGTCAGCATCAATTTCCTACCATTGCGTTAGAAATCAGATTCCTTCTTCCTGAGATATTGCCGACAAATCGGCATTTAGAACGCTTTTCTCGCATTTTGCTCCTGCATCTCCTCTGGGGTAGTGGAAACAGATATAAAATATAGCCTATCTTGGAGCAAGATCTGTCACCATCATTTTTACACCATTATATTTGAAATCGTTTCAGTACTTCCTGAGATTGCATAGAAATCGCAATTACAAAGTTTTTTACAACGCTTTTTGCGCATTTCCAAATTTCACGATTCTAGGCCCTTCCATAACGCAAAAGGCGCAATTTAGAACGTTTTTCTCCTGCACCCCCTTTGGGGTAGTGGCACCGACATAAAATATCGCCTATGTTGGAGCAAGGGTTGTCAACATTATTTTTTAGATCGGTTTGGTATTTCCTGAGATTGTGTAGAAACCACCATTATAACGTTTTTTAGAACGCTTTTCGCGCATTTTCACCTCTTTTAAATTTCGAATTGTTTAAGAACTGTTCTTAGAAATCCTTTATATCTAATAAGTAGCAAATATTACAAATTTCATATTTCTAGGACCTTCGGTAACGCAAAAATTGGATTTTTAGAATGTTTTTTGCTCCTGCAGCCCCTTTCGGGTAGTGGCACCGACATAAAACACAGCCTATGTTAGAGCAAGGGTTGTCACCGTCATTTTGACACCATTATTTTTTAAATCGGTTTGGTATTTCCTGAGATTGTGTAGAAACCACCATTTAGAACGTATTTAGAACGATTTTCGCGCATTTTCACCCCTTTCAAATTTCGAATTGTTTAAGAACTGTCCTTAGAAATCCTTTATATCTAATAAGTAGCTAATATTTCAAATTTCTTATTTCTAGGCCCTTCAGTAACACGTAAATCGCATTTTTAGAAGGTTTTTTGCTCCTGCACTCCCTTTGGAGTGGTGACACCGACATAAAACATAGCCTATCTTGGAGCAAGCGTTGTCACCATTATTTTGACACCAATATATTTTAAATCGGTTTGGTATTTCCTGAGATTTTGTAGAAACTACCATTTAGAACGTTTTTTAGAACGCTTTTTGAGCATTTTCACCCCTTTTAAATTTCGAATTCTTTAAGAACTGTTCTTAGTCATCATTTATATCTTATAAGTAACTAATATTCAAAATTTCATATTTCTAGGCCCTTCAGTAACGCTAAAATCGCATTTTTAGAACGTTTTTTGCTCCTATACTCCCTTTGGGGTAGTGGCACCGACATAAAACATAGCCTATCTTGTAGCAAGCGTTGTCACAATCATTTTGACACCAATATATTTTAAATCGGTTTGGTATTTGCTGAGATTGTGTAGAAACTACCATTTAGAACGTTTTTTAGAACGCCTTTTGAGCATTTTCACCCCTTTTAAATTTCGAATTGTTTAAGAACTGTTCCTAGACATCATTTATATCTTATAAGTGACTAATATTCAAAATTTCATATTTCTATGTCCTTCAGTAACGCTAAAATCGCATTTTTAGAACGTTTTTTGCTCCTACACCCCCTTTGGGGTAGTGGCACCGACATAAGATATAGCCTATGTTCTAAGTTGGACTAACACCATCATTTTGACAGCATTACTTTTGGAATCGGTTCGGTAGTTACAGAGCTTACCTCCTACAAATAAACAATTTTTTCCTCTTTATAATAGGAGTATAGATAAACCTCAGCGACGTATATAAATTTCATTATATATGAAATAGATTAACATAATTAAAGTACACAGCAAACAATTCCCTCAACCCCTATATCATTATGGATTGGAATTCCTTTTTCCAGCACTGTAAATGAACAATAACTATTATTTCCATCGCATAGTCAACAGAATGCATATTTTAGTGCGCTTCATAAATGGATATCAATTTTATTCTGTTTGAAAGCGTGCGTAAAATTATTAAAAATCATTTGAAACGATTTTTCCCATAGGCCATAATGTAACTTTTTGCTGTCCTTGTAAATGAACTAAAAATGCTACAAACTTTATTACAAATAGAGACCGTGCCATGGTAAACGTGAATAACATCCAAAAATTTCACGGCAATCCGAGTATATTTACGGGAGTTAGAGCGCGGACAGACTGCACTTTTCAACTTTTCATAAGCACTTTTCAACTTTGTGTCCTATATTATGTATCCTGTATTATATGAACTTTAAAAACATATATACTAAAGCAGTTTAATCTATAACTTCCTATCAGGCATGAAAAACACTTTATTGCAATGCTTAAATATCGTTTTTTACTTTTTAGTGCCAATAATTACGTGTATCATAAATGTAGAAAATAAGTTTATAATAGAAGAAAATTTAATAATCGATTCAAAATGTATAAATTTCTATAATTAAATGTTTCTATAATTAAATAATTCTATAATTAAATGTTTGATTAAAATCACAAACAGAAAAAAATGCTTACATACAATTAAAAAAAAATAAATATACGAATTTGAAAAACACTAAAAATAAAAATTAGTATTTATAGTTGTACTATTAAACAACACCAAACTACAATAGATGAATTAAATGCCTTATTAGATTTAACAATATCTCAAAAAAAATCCATATGTTATAAGGAATTCCTATTATTTTATAATTTTGACAAATGTTAAATCTGAAAACATTGGTATAAGATTTAGGATTTAAAAAAATAATTTAAAATATTATTAGCACTAAAAGAAAACTCTTTCAAAAGTTTCACTACTGTAATATGTAAAAGTACATTTTCCCAGTATAATGCTAATTTCTATTCTGAAACAATTTCGTAATATCATAATAATTGAATATCTATATAATCTATAAGTGTTAGTAATCAGGAAAACCGAAAACTTCAAATCATTGTCTCAACACATTTTCTATCTCAAGTAACTGAAAATTTATGTTTTGATTAATTTCCCAATGAATGTAATCATGAATCTGTCTCTGTGCAGCTTTTTTTTTCAAGCGATGACAGATTAAGATATTTATTTTCATTCACCTTATCGAATAGGAAAATTTTGCTTCTGAAAACAATCCCAGATCAGTTTCTTATTAATATAACATAAAACTATTTAACTCATAATATACAAATCCGGAATAAAATATTTAAATTAAATAAGACTTACGTTTATATTCTATTAATAATCCTAAAATGTATCCTAAAAAATATCCAAAAATGGCCGCCATCCTTCTCTTATCTTAAAAAAAAAACTGTTGTAGAAGTGGCGATATTCTAAGTAACTTTCCGGCTTCCCGCCTGTTTCGTTATTTATTTTTCTGTGGTTATATCTCACGCAGACGATTTCAGCAGGTGTTCTGTACGGCTTATTTGTTTTTGTATACAATAGATTTGGAACTTAAATGCGGAATGACAGTGTCTTTATTTAAAATTTTCTATTTGAAGAATTTTCCAATGTATTTTACCTTTTCTTTTTATCAGTACCAAATATTTCAAGTTAAAATGTATTGCATTTTTTTTTTAATGATAGTAATAATAATAATATTCATAATTACAGTTTATTAGATAAAACATCGTTTAAATTTTTAAAATGCATAAAAATCAATTTAATGGTAATAATGAACCCCCACCCGAAATACGAATAATGAATTATATCATAGGTTTTGCATAAATTTTGTGTATTTCTTTTATTTTCGGAAAATGTTAATTTTATTTAAAAAGTCTGAAAGAAGTAGAATTTTTGAAAAAATAGTTACATAAAATAGTTAAACACTAACTGGAAAAATATGACTTGAATGCAAATTATAAAGCAAGAAATGCATATATGACTAAACTCTGAAGACTCTTTCTACGTGCTCATTAAAAGCTGCGGACTTAACTGTAATAGAAAAATTTTAGTTTGAAATCACAGAAGTGTTTCGAATACCACTGGTTGGACAAAAAAAAAAAAAAAAAAAAAAAAAAAAAAATCCTCCCTGCAAACTAAATATGTAAAGTGTACAGATTTAATACTCCTAATTCTAAATATGTCATCCAAATTGCTCCAGCACGTACCATTTTTCCGAGAAACACTTTTATAATAATAACAATCAGTGAAGGATTATTATATTATTAATTATTATTAATTGCAATGCTAGATAAAATTAAAATCATGAAAAAAGTATAATTTCACTGTCTTAGATATCAAATTGATAAAATATAGCATGAAAATTTAGTTTATTAATGCTTTTATCGTGCACTTTATATATTATGCCCCCCCCCCCCTCCTTTCGTGACAGAATTTACCATTTCTATACACTAATATATTTTCATTCCTTATGCCGCTGTAACTCGGGACTGTTTAAAAAATTGTTTAAAATATTTCTCTTCATTTTCAAAGATTTTAAAAGTTCATATTTTTGTCAAACTGCGACTTACAATATGGTGGTTTTTTTGGTCACATATGTGACGTGACGTACGTTACATGCAATGACATAACAATGGCGTCACAATTTTTTGTAATTGCTAGAAAAATATAATTTTACAGTAAATAATATGTTTTAAAGAATTTTCATATTTTTCAAAAAGTTTTCTAAGAAGTTCACATCTCAGTCACAATGTGACATCAATGAGTGGTGGCATTTTGGTCACAGATGTGACGTGACGACAGTGACGTCACAACGACGTCACCGTGACCATGCATGCTATGGGGGTAGTAAGCATTCAATAACACTACCCAACAAAAAAAATATTTTTGTCAGTTTCCTGGTTCTAGATAGTCAATTCTTACTAATTTTGGGTTGAAAAAAACGAATATGTAAATGAAATGTTTTTATTAGCTCTTGTTTTCAAGATACAATACAGCCTACTGGAGGTTGACACACAACATCCCACACATCGATTTAAAAGCAAATTGAAGAAGAAAAAAAAATTACTATGTAATAAATACAATACAATAGACATGTTTCATTAAACAATGTTCATTTTTCAGAAAGCAGTAGTTGTTTCTAGCCTATTCTTGAAAACATTTCCTTTTGAATTGCCTCTTGAATGTCAACGCTGGAGCATCTCTTGTAACAATCCAGCAGTAGTCGGCCAGCATTGACTCATCCCAACGACCCTGATATCTGGGTTCCATTACAGAGATATCTTTGTGAAACCTTTCACCGTGCTCATCGCTTACATCTCCACAGTTTTTAGGGAAAAATTCTAGATGGGAGTGGAGGAAACGAAGTTTCAGAGACATGTTGCATCCAAGGTCATGGTACTTTTGTAGGAGTTCTTTCACCAACTGTTGGTAGTTCTCGGCTTTTCTGTTGCCTAGAAATCCTCGTACCACACATTTGAAGGCTTCCCGGGCTGCTTTCTCTTCCCCTTCCAAAACTTTATTAAAAGCAGGATCCTTCATTATTGTGCGTATTTGAGGGCCCACAAAGATTCCCTCTTTAACCTTTGATTCACCCAGTCCTAGAAATTTCGCTCTAAGGTACTGGAAAGCCTCTCAATCCTTGTCCATGGCTTTTACGAAGTTCTTCATTAATCCCAGCTTAATGTGCAGGGGTGGAAGCAGAATGTTTTTTGTATCAACTAGAGGCTCATTTTGGACATTTCTCTCCCCGGGATTTAGATTTCTTGAAGGCCATTTGTCTTTTATGCAGTGAGAGTTTCTATCTCGACTGTCCTACAAACACAGAAAACAGCAGTACTTGGTACAGCCTAATTGCATTCCCAGGAGTAAAGCAATTACTTTCAAATCACCACAAATCTGCCATTTATGATCCTGGTATTTGATTGACTCGAGAAGTAATTTCACATTCTCGTAAGTTTCCTGCATGTGAACGAAATGTCCAATGGCAATGGAAAGAATAATGTTGCCGTTGTGTAGTAAGACTGCTTTCAAACTAAGTTTGGAAGAGTCTATAAATAACCTCCACTTCCGTAGATCATGAGCTATGTTCATGGAATTCATCAAACCACTCACATCAGTACAAGCAACAACATGTTCTTTCTTCTTAAAGACATGAAGATTCTTGTGACGAGTCCTGTATTCTGTGATCTTGACTTCTAGTTGGAGTAGATGCCATTGCTTCAGTCTTGATACCAGAAGCTCTGCTTTCTCCTTTGGCAAGTGACAATTCTGTCTGATTTAGTGTGTGAGGCTCATTCAAATCTTCTGCCTCGAAATCTCAGTCATGGGAAGTCCCAGGTCTAGTGACTTCTACAGCATCATCCTCTTTAATTTCATAATTTTGAGGTGGCTCAGGAATTGGCAGATTAGCCGAGTGAGGAACGGGCCGACTGGATGATGGAACACTGGGATACTGTACCGATTCCTTCTTTTTTGTCCAACCTGGATTCATGGTGGGTGCCATGCAGAAATAACAATTGTCAACGTGTTTTGTTGGCTCAGGCCAAATCATGTTGAGGGGAATTTACTACTTATTATTAGGAGTACCAACTTCAGAACATTCGATTTCCCATAAAACAGCCGTAGTGAGATTTCTCAAGTTGGTTCATATATTGTTTACAGTTCCTGAAAGGTCTTGTTTAACTCATTCAGAACAATAAACATATGAGCTAATCACAAGAGCTAATATCAACATTTTATGTTGATTTTCGTGTTTAGCGAGACAAAATACTTCGGAAATAACTATTTTTGAGCCCGAAACATTTTTGATGTTGGGTAGTGTAATCTAATAATAGATAAAATTGTGTTCTTTTATTGTTCTGAGAAGAAGAGGATGGTTACATTTTATATGAATAAATTTATTATGAAATGATTAATAAAAAAGGTTATACAAGTGAAATACGTCATTATTAAACTGGTATGTTGCGACTATCACAAAACTTTCTTCTATATAAATCACGTCAATTAAATCATTTAAATAGTAACAAAAAATTACATCAATTTAGTACCATTTCATATCAAAGCATATCTGAATTTGAAGTTTGATGAAAATACGTGCATTAGCTCTTGAGATAGAACTATAGCGGAACTTCTGAAAAATGTAGCATAGCAGTGCCACCTGTTGAGTGATTTACATCAAAACATAATCAACACTAATATATATCAAGGTATACCTATATCTGAAGTTTGTTGAATATCAAAGCATTAGTTCTTGAGATATAGCTATTGCGGAAATCGTAATATATGCACTATAGCAGTGCCACCTGTTGAGCGATTTACACCAAAATGTATAAAACTTCAATTCATGTCAAGGACTAACTGAAACTGAAATTTGATGAAAATCCATGCAATAGTTCTAGAGATTGAGCTATAGCGGAAATCGTGAAAAATTCTGCATAGCAGCGCCACCTGTTGAGCGATTTACACCAAAACCTAATCAGCACCAATTTATATCAGGGTCTGTCTGAATATTATTTTTTATTAAATTTCGTGCATTAGTTCTTGATATAAAGCGACCACAATATTTGTGTCACATACAGACTCACAGACTAACAGACAGACATTTTGTAAAAACATGTTTTTAGGAGTCTCTGACCCCTAAAACTTGTAAATCCGTCGAAAACCGAAATCCGAAAATTTTCACGAATCCACTTCCTTCTTCTAAACATAGAAGAAAGTAAAAAAAAAAAAAGCATATGTGTTAATTCATTATAGTGGAACGATTTTCTATAACAGAGTTAAAATTTCACCATTACAAAATTGATTCAACCAACTGTGGAACTGAAGTTAAAAAAGTTCAAAGGCGAAATGTTTTTTCTAACAAATTAACGACACTGGAAATATAAATTTTTCTGTGATATAATCTGCAATATAAATCTATCACACATGTAAAATTTTCAAAATTTCATTTTTAGCAAAATTTAAATTTTTAACACTAAAATGTATCATTTTAATTATTTTGAGAAATTTTTCCCTATTACAACTTAAACAGTTACTAAATTTTGTATAAAATCAGATTTTTTTGCACATGAGAAGATGTCATGAACATCAAATTCAACCTTTCCGGTTGTCATTCAGCTGATGATTTGAAAATTCATATGTCAAATATAGGGTAGTCCGACCAATAAGTGAACAGCCCCCAGTGAATGAACAATTGGTATATATTTTAATAGAATAAGGTTTGAAAACATCCCCACTAGATGGGTTTACAACATTGCCTTAATTCTATGCAATAGGAAGCTATCACATTGCTGAATGGTTACTGAAGTCACATTACTTTACTCTGAGAAGATGTTGTATTTTCCATGTTTGAGAAACACATTGTTTCTATGCAGAAATAATAAGGTAAGTGCTATGTCATTTCTTATGTTTCATAAGAAATTACTGCTTTTATTTGCATTATGCACTAATTTTATAGTACATACATTAAATATATGTATTATAGACATATTTATGATTGTTTTAAACATTGTTGAATATGTACAATTTGGAATAGGGATGTTTAATAACTGGTTAGGCAAATGTTAAAAATCCAATGAATGAACTTCAGTTCATTCACTGGGAGGAATATATTAGGCTACTTTTCTAGTGAATGAACTGTTTTGAGCTTTATGTTTTTGTGGCTCCTTTTATTTCTATATTTTGAATTAAGTGATTTTTCAACAATGATGGTAACAAATGAAAAGTTAAGAGATATAAAAAGTAACAAAAGGACATATACACGCACATTTTTAAAGATAATAATTATTGATGACTTTTAAATCTTAAATTTTCTATGTTTTCAGTTGATTGATAGAAATATTCTTACTGATGGCCAAGACGATTCTACAAAAGTAATATGGGAGGTTAAATTACTCTACAAAGGACCTTGAAAATGGACAAGCTATGAGGGTCAGGTCAGCTCAATTTGAAGAAGGCATCTCTTCGTTTTAATATTTTAAAAGCAACGTTGTCTGTGAAATTGCGAGGGAAAACAATTGAAAGTAAGCGTATGGGACATTGCCTGTGCTGTCCTTTGAAGAAGAAAAACTCCTTGAACATTGGCTAGTTGGAAAGGAAAATTTGAATTTACAATTCATAAGGATGAGGTAAAAGCTGACGCTTACAATGACATGAAACAAACAGGAAGGAAAAATCCATTCATAGACAAACATCCAGTGGAGCAATTAATGACCCATTTTTAAAATAGCATCAAAAGTTGGAAATATGAAGTAAGCAACAATATGTGGACCACAGGTTCACATGTGGTGGAATTGGAAGCGGCCTGCACTAACGTATAAGATCAGGTATTTTAAGCCTCTTATAAAGGGCACAATAAAAACACCTCAACTCATTTCTGCTATATCCTCACGTTCGTCTGGGGTTATTATTGAAATAGAGAAGTACAGGGCCGATGATTTCAGAAAATATAATTAGATTTTTCCTTTTTTTAAAAAAATCTGTAATTTTTGATTAATTTCAAAACTTAAAAGTGACAATTTTTGAAGCTACTTAATTGTCGTTCTTGGTTTTAAAAAACCGTAATTCAGTAAAAGCATGTTATACGTTATTTGTATAAGTTGTAACATAAATAAAGAACTATGAAATTTAAGTATTTTTAAATTGCTGCCTGTTCATTCACTGAAAAATTTTGCTTTCATTCACTTTTAACAACTGTTCATTTACTTGGTTTTTGTATCTATTGCTATTAAGACACCCCTAGCATCCCAGACAAGTACAATATAATATTCCTTCCATTGTTTTTTAATCATTTGTAAACCAACAAATGTATTTGCACTGTCAAACACCAATAGGTACTCTTTATTAAAATATAATAAATCATTTTCTTTTTAAATGTGCTTAAGTGATCATTTGTTGGCCGGTCTATCCTATTGTAGATATATATATTAAAACCCTAGTGATGCATCATAATATTTCGATGACTGTCGCAGTGAAAAAATATATCTGGTCATTTAATGTCTAGACAATGTATTCCTACTCAGCCACATTCAACTTTTTTTGACAGAGCTCCGGGGCATGTACTATAAATGGACCAGTAGGGGTGATTCTGTAAAGTTAACAACTTCACTATCATTGAAAAAGCGATCAAATCAACAAGTTTGCCATCTCACTGAACATGATGCAAGAAGCATCAGATATTTCAATTATTTGATCTAGTTAAATTTATCCACTGAAATATAACCCCCTTATTAAAGATCAGAAGTCAATGCACCTATTATCACCCACAGCCTTAAACAAAGACATGAAACATCTCCAGATGAATTTGTATCTTATTTAAAACTGTGTAACTACTAACCACGTTATATTAATGTTTCTAACTTTACAAATTAATTATATATTTATATTAAATAGAGCTACTGAAGTCGTTTACTTCCTGCTGAAATATTTAATTGATTCATCTTTAAACATCCCTCAGAAGGTACGTAAATTCATAATTTCAACCCCATTTTTGGCCTATACCTCACAAGGTACGCTTCTGATTAAATTACACTTAGTACCACTGGACAGAACTGACCATATTTTATACAAAATGTTTTGTTTCATTTCATGTCTCTTGCATGTGAAGTTAAACATATACAAGATTGAAAACACCTATTTAGCGTGATATTTGTTATTTTATATGGATGCAAATGGATTTCCGGAAACATTTTAGTTTATATAAAGCTAGAATTGTGAGCAATTATCCACCTATAGTAAAACGACTATGAGCCATCAGATGAAAGTGACACTCTCTGAGCGTCTGGAGGGCTTTCCTGGATTTTCATAAAAATGCTTATAAAAATAATTTTAATTTAATTTTCATTCCCTGTTTGTTTCTAAAATACGCTTCATGTCCTTTTATATGACATTCATTTTAAAATACAATTCTGTTTATTTTTCTGCAATAGATTTAAGTTGCTTTTGGGAAACGGAAAAATACGAGCAAACCGCTCAGAGGTTTAATAAAGAAAAATAAACTGCCAAAGTAATATATTAAAAAGCACATTTTTCTGTAGATAATCTCATTTTCAGATATATATATCTATACTCCTATTATAAAGAGGAAAAAAATGTTTATTTATCGGAGGTAAGCTCTGGAACTACCGAACCGATTCCAAAAGTAATGGTATCAAAATGATGGTGTTAGTCCAAATTAGAACATAGGCTATATCTTATGTCGGTGCCACTACCCCAAAGGGGGTGTAGGAGCAAAAAACGTTCTAAAAATGCGATTTTAGCGTTACTGAAGGGCCTAGAAATATGTAATTTGGAATATTAGTTACTTATAAGATATAAATGATGTCTAACAACAGTTCTTAAACAATTCGAAATTTAAAAGGTGTGAAAATGCACAAAAAGCGTTCTAAAAAACGTTCTAAATGGTAGTTTCTACACAATCTCAGGAAATAACAAACCGATTTAAAAAATATTGGTGTCATAATGATGGTGACAACGCTTGCTCTAAGATAGGCTATGTTTTATGTCGGTGTCACTATCCCAGAGGGGGTGTAGGAGGAAAAAAACGTTCTAAAAATGCGATTTTAGCGTTACTGAAGGGCCTAGAAATATGAAATTTTGAATATTAGTTACTTATAAGATATAAATGATGTCTAAGAACAGTTTTTGAACAATTGGAAATTTGAAAGGGGTGAAAATGCGCAAAAAGCGTTCTAAATGATAGTTTCTACACAATCTCAGGAAATACCAAACCGATTTAAAAAATATTGGTGTCAAAATTATGGTGACAACGCTTGCTCCAAGATAGGCTATATGTTATGTCGGTGTCACTACCCCAAAAGGGGTGTAGGAGCAAAAAACTTTCTAAAAATGCGATTTTAGCGTTGCTGAAGGGCTTAGAAATATGAAATTTTGAATATTAGTTACATATAAGATATAAATGATGTCTAAGAACAGTTCTTAAACAATTCAAAATTTGAAAGGGGTGAAAATGAGCAAAAAGCGTTCTAAAAAACTTCTAAATGTTAGTTTCTACATAATCTAAGAAAATACCAAACCGATCTAAAAAATAATGGCGTCAAAATGATGGTGACAACCCTTGCTCCAACATAGGCGATGTTTTATGTCGGTGTCACTACCCCAAAGGGGGTGCAGGAGAAAAACGTTCTAAATCGCGGCTTTTGCGTTACGGAAGGGCCTAGAATCGTGAAATTTGGAATGGTAGTTAGTTATAAGATATCAATGATCTCTAAGGACATTTCTTAAAAAATTCGAAATTTAAAAGGGGGCAAAATGCGCAAAAAGCATTGTAAAAAATTCTAAATTGCGATTTCTATGCAATCTCAGGAAGTACTGAATCGATTTCAAATATAATGGTGTAAAAGTGATGGTGACAGATCTTGCTCCAAGAGAGGCTATATTTTATATCTGTTTCCACTACCCCAGAGGAGATGCAGGAGCAAAATGCGCAAAAAGCGTTCTAAAAACATTTTAAATGCCGATTTGTCGGCAATATCTCAGGAAGAATGAATCTTATTTCAAACGTAATGGTAGGAAATTGATGCTGACAGCCTCTGCTCCAACATAGACGTTATTTTGTGTCGGTATCGCTATCACCAAGACGTTGCAGGAGCTAAAAAGCGCTCTAAATTTCGATTTTTGTGATCTGTAGGGGCTAGCAACTTAAACTTAGGCAAGGGGCATATTTATTAGACATAAATGATTTTTAAGAACAGTTTCGAAAAAGTTGGAAATTTAAAAAGGGGTGAAAATGCGCGAAAACGACATAAAAACGTTCTAAATTGCGATTTCTACTCAATCTAAGGAAATACCAAAGCTATTTCAAAAGTAATGGTTGCAAATCAATGGTGACAGTCCCTGCTATAACATAGATTATATTTTATGTTGCTGTCACTACCATCTGAGGGTTGCAAAAGCAAAACATGTTCTAATTTGCGTTTTTTGCACAACTGAGGGGTCTAACACTTTGAAGTATGGCATGGTATTTACTTACAAGATGCAACTGCTTTCTAAGAACAGTCAAAAGAAAATTTCAAATTTTAAAAAATGAAGTGAGTGAAAAGCGTTATAAATTACAATTTTTAAGCAAACTTATAAATTACCAAACCGATTAAAAAAATAATGATGACAAATTTTGGTGATAGAACCTGCTCAAACATAAGCTATATTTTATGTCTGTTCCACTACCACCAGAGGGTTACAGGATCTAAAAAATTTCTAAATTGCGATTTCTGTGATACTGAAAAGGCTAGAAACTTTAAATATGACATGGTAGTTACTTATAAAATATAAATGCCCTCGAAGGAACGTCGAATATAAATTCGAATTAAAAAGGGGTGAAGCGAAGGGGAGGTGCGAAAAGCATTCTAAAAAAGGTCTAAATTACGATTCTATGCAGTTTCAGGGAATATAAACCGATTATAAAAGTAATAGTTGTGAATCAGTGGTAACAGTCTCTGATCCTACATATGCTGTATTTTATGCCGGTGATTCTACCACCTGGGGTTCACAGGAACAACAAACTTTCTAAAAAAGGGCTTTAAAAGCTTTTTAAATTACGTTTCTGTGGAATATTAGGAAATAACAAACCGATTTCAAAATTAATTTTTGGTAAATTAATGGTGACAGTTCCTGTTTCAACATAGCCCTTTATGTCGAAAGAGGTGGTAGGACTTGGAATTTGACATGATGGTTAATTTTAAGATGTAAGAAGATGGTTTCTAAAAAATTCAAAACTTCAAATGAATACTGAAATGAGCGTATTAATTGAGCATAAAAGTTTCAAAATATTTTCTAAATTATCGTTTATTTAGTTTTATTTCATTTTATTAATTTAAGTCTCATTTCTGCCTAATACAGTGTAATAATGATGTTTAATCAAACTGTGTTTTAAATAGTAATTTTTAAATTATTCCTAAAAGTAATAAGTACCTTTTAATAGAAAAAACTTAAGAAAGTAAATTATTACCTTTTAATAAAATAAAAATTTAGTTAGTACCTTTTAATAAAAAATAGACATATAAATATCACTTGGCATATTTCAAATATTACGCGAGCAAAGCCGCGGGGTTTGCTAGTATATATATATATATATATATATATATATATGAATGATTCCTTCAAATTTTAAAAGTAAAATTTTGTCAAATCCAGAAAATGTATTCTGAAAAGATAAATTAGTGAATGATAAGCTGATTTCATGATTTATTAAGGGAAAAAAATGTTATCGTGAGCCAAAATCTTGACCCTTTGTTGCATTTGCATTTAAACTAGAATTATCTTTGGAGGGTGTGGTAATAATACAATACATCAACAATCTTTTCACATTCTGGAGAAGTAGAAAAATTCGAATAAAAGAAAAAAATAATTCATATTTTTAACTGTTGGTTTAAAAGTAGCCATTAACTGATTTCAAAGAATTGCAAGTGATCAAAGATTTGTTACAAAGTGGAATATTTAATGGATTTATAAAGGTGCGTGCACAGTGTAAGTGCTTTCTCACTTGAAATTGTAATTTCTAAATTTTCACAATTGTGCCTTACATAAAATTAGAAATATATTTTCTTTTTTGTTAGTTTTTTCCATATTATATGAGTGGGTAAGTAAAATTTCCCATTGATTGGTTGATTGTACCATCGTCTAGAAGTAGTTAAGCATAGTTTCATTGTAATAATCACTTCACAATTGCCTTTTTCCAGTTAACTCCTTCAGGGGAAAAATAATTTTGTTGAAAAAGTGTTGAAATGATTGATTAACACCAGAGTTCATGAAAAAAGTGGTACGAAGATGAATAGTTTTTCCACGTATATTATAAAGGCAAAGTTTTATTTAAAAAATCTGGGCGCTTTTGACCGTTTGGAAATAAAAGTAAATTGTATAAATAATATACAACCACACTTCAATGGGATAAAGTTATTTGAAGACGCCCGAAAACATTTTTGCGCACATGACAAAAACTGAAAAAAATAACCAAAAATTTAAAAACAAATTGCTATGTTGGTCAACAATTCTTTGTCGCAGGAAGAATAAAGATTTAAATTTTATTTCACACAGAATTTATTAAAATAATTTTACTTTTAAAATTTTTTTTTAATTGTCTTTTGATTCATTTGGACAGCTTTTGTACAATCATAAGCACATTGTACTCCATAGTCTAAACATTAAGTCAATGTAATAACAAAAACAAAAACAAAAAGAGAAAACAAAAAAAAGTAATTTAGTTGAAATATTACTAAATATGATACACGTAAAGAAAAGACTGCCTTAGCAAAAAATATTGCTATAACAAGCATTTTCTTTTAGTTGGTGCGCACACGTTTCCCGTTTTCTCACACAACTGGTTTTATCTTGCTAGAAAATTATCTGTTTTTTCAATTAAAAATAACCTATTGTTAAACGTTTTAAGGTGCGGTATTTAGTACGCATTACATAGCGGTTTTATGAAAGCATCTTCGATCCTGTAACTTCTTTTTTGAATGATTACCACTCACCAGGGAATACAATATATGCATTTAATGAACTAAGTTTTCTTTTAGCTTTTAACATAGAACAACTTTTACCAACATCTTATCATTTGTGTATTCAGTATACAGAGTGTTCAAAAATTCCCTTTATATTTCTGACTCCCTTTAAAACCGAAACGAATTAATATAATGTAATTCGGTTTTATGTCCATATAACAGGGACTGAAAAAATTTGTTTGTACTAAAATGTTTTTTTGTCATTTTCAGATATAACACATTAAGACACGGAACAGGTAATGACTACTCCACAAGAAAAGGTTCTGTGTGGTCAGCTTCATAGAAACAAAGTTGGGCCAAAATACCTCCATTCACATCATTCAAAACCGCAATACCAGAAGTTTACGGCGACCGGTAGCGTGCTGCATATAAAAGACGATGGCCGGCCAAGCACAAGTCAAGTGGATAAGGAACACATAAGTCACCCAATAAGTTTTGGACGCAGTACATCAGGGTACATTCTTACGAACTCCTGGGCGTCTATTCTGGTGTAATCGAGTAAATACCGCGAATCGGGATCGGGATCGCCGTCTCATAGCGACCGCCGGGTGATGAGCTATTCTGGTCTTCCCTCGTTATTCCACAGTGGAGGATGAAACGCAGAATATCCCCTGCGTGCGATCGGACACAGTTGTATCCAATCAGATGAAAGCGCTCACGTGTTTTTATTTGCTTGGGAGAGGGAAACAGCTGTCTTGCTTAAAAGAATGTTTGGGTTATCTATATATATAAAAAAAAGAGTTAAAGGAATGAATGCCATTGTTTTAGATCAGCGTGTGCGTGCCTGTAACCTGTTTAAAATTTCCTGGCCTAAGGAAAAATGTCCATTTGTATTTTTAATTATGCATAAAATACTATTTGTTATTATTATTGAATCAATTTTTTGAAAGAAACTTTGTTCTATTTTAATATCAGAAAATGATTAGTAAATGTTATGGTGAAATAGACAGATTTTTTTTTTCAGACTTCAATGTATTTTTGAAAAATAAAGAAGGGGGGGGGGGGGGGGTGTTGTAGGTTCTACCAAGCTCTACATATATATTTGAAGCCGAATATATAATGGATTAAAAATAAATAAATAAACATTAAATAACTTTTTATTTATTTGTATCTTTAGACCACTTTTATTTAAAATTAATTATATTTATCACACCAGTACTGAAAAAAAATATATAAATTAGGCCGAATATTTAAATATACTTTAGTTTTACCTTTATTTAAAAAAAATCTAGGTTTGCTTATAATTGTTCTTAATCTCAAATCTACAATAAACTTAAAGAATATATGCATATATAATAAGTATATTAATTTAGCTTTGTACTTAAATGTCTCCCACCTTCCTTTTTAAATGAATTTATAAATTCACCACGATTTAATTATTTTCGTGACAGTAAAAATATTCTAAGAAAAGTCTCTCAAATTTTATTTTCCCTTAATTTTATTTATTAATATTTTAAATACGTACAGAGATCATCAATGAGTTTTATTACTTATTTTTTTAAAAAGAGAAAAAAAAACTAAATATGCTAATGAAAAATTATTGTTATATCTTTATCAATTCACTGAAAATCTTGGTTCTTTGTGAAAAATATAATTAGTATCAATTAAATCATTAAATGTAAAAACAAATAATAAAATGTTTTTTTTTTTAATTATTATTATTATTATTGTGAAACGGATCTAAAATATATTGTTTTCTCCGCTCAACAACGCAAATTTTTCGAACACAAACACAGGGGCTGATTAAAAAAAAAACTTCCAACTGGGCCGTGGCACTGAACCTCTTTGATTTTAGGGGGTGCCGAACTTGGTGAACAAATTTTACAGAGATAATATTTAAAATCTAATTCGATCTTGTACAAATTATACTGCATATTTTGCACTATTGGAGTCGGGAAAGATTAAACACAAGTAATATATTTATCTAAATATGTATTTATATATCCATATCTGTATTTTAAGACATAGAACACGTTTATTTTTTTGTGACAGCATAGGAAAGGGCATTGAATAAATACCAGGCCTTCGTCCTCTCCTCTTTTGTTTCACCAGGCCCTGTACATTCACAGACTCATTTTAAAACATAAAAGCATGAAATTAGCAGATATGACAATTGAAGTGATTAGGAATTGAAAAGCGCCTTTATTTATTTTTATTTTTGAAGTATATAAATGTATTATCTTGAGTTATAAGCAATTGTTGTCTTTTGACGAACTTTATCGGGAGTCACTTTCGTAATTTCGGTTCAAAATGCCGCATTTTCTGAAGAATCCTTTGCCTTTATCGAAAAATGGTATATGCTATTCGAGTTTGCAGTTTCTGAATAACAACATCGAGCAATTTTCTGCGTTTTCGAATAAAAATTATTTCAGGAATGTGTCAGAAAATAGGGAGTTTTAATCTGAGAACAGCTTTAATATTATACAGAAAAAAATGTGAACTGTCTTGTCTTTTTGCCGAAATTTTTGGTTTGTTTTAAAGGCCGAAATAAAAGCTTTTATTTCAGAAATTTTTCCATGTTTAAACTTTAAGCCTTTCCATGTAAAATGAAAGTATTTTTTTTCGGTCTGAATTAAATTTGTAAGTAAATTAGTTGACATTTTTTGCAAAAAAAAAAAAAAGAATACACAGATTTCCGAGTCAAAGAACTTTTAAAGAATCTGTAAAAGAGCTTTAAGTAAGAAAATAGTATTTTTAATTAACAGGGCTCGGTGATATATATATATATATATATCAGTGAGTATATATATTTATATGGGCATATTTAGAAATCGAATAACTTATCCTTGAGATATACCATGATATATATCCGATATTTCTTTCAAAATGTCAAGACGTTTGATACTTTCGATATTTTATATTTTATTTCAAAATTTGATATTTTCAGTGAAAACAAGTGTAAATGAATTTTTCGACTGTTATTAACGGTGTCGTTCTGTAGATATAGAACTTTTGCTCTGATAGTGACTTCCCCCACCCCCACCCCCTCTCTAAAAAGAAACTTTACGTTTGAAGCTGAATTTTTAGATGACAATAATTACGTCAGACAATATTTCTTATGACACCCATTGAAAGATAAACCCATTGAAAGATCTAATTTAGGTAAGTTATTTACATCTTCATTTAAAATGATCTTTTCTAATTTTGGTTTACCTCAATTTAAAATGCACAACACGTTATGAGATTGAAAAAGCAACAAAATTACAATTATGTTCATTTTTTTTTTAAATTAAAACAAATTATTTTGTATTTCAAATTGTGTTTTATACAACAAAATTTTCTTAATACTAAATCTTACAGCTTTTTTTTTTTTTTTTTTTTTTTTTTTTGAAGCAAATTGGGTCTGTTTTCAATTAGTTGATCTACTATTTTGTTACTTAAGAGAAGCAAAAAAGAAAAAAACACACATTTAGAATAATACTTTATTAAGTTTTCATGCTAACTGCAATATATTTTAATTTCTTATCTATATTAAGTCTTAAAATATTTATAATTATCAATAAGTTGACTATTTTGAAAATATCTGATAAATAAAAAAAATAATAAATAAATAAATAAACATTGGCTATTTTTTATATTTTTGAAGAAATCATGATATTTACGACCCCTGGTAATTGAAAAACTATGCCCTCTTTCTATTTTTTAATATTAAACAAGCGCCCAAACCCTCCAAACAGAGCAAAAATTCTTTCCGAACCCTACCCACTGCGATCTCGACCACCTGGAAGCAGTCGGTAAAAAAGCAACCCACTCCGACCGGCGAAATTTCGACTCTACTACACCAGAATAACAAATAATCGCCAAGGCGGCTCTTTCCGACCGGTTTCAGCATTCCTACCACACCAGAATAGATCCCCCGAGTGTTTCAGTTATTTCCGATAACGATACACAATACACAGGTACTTACACCAGCGCCTGTACCTGCAGTTTACGGACGCTTACATTTTTAAGATAAATTTGGAACACGCTGTGTGTTCTATTGAGCAAATTTGAAGAAATATAATCGCTCCATAATATTAAGAACATTGTTAAAATCGCATACGCATATTTACTTGGACTTTCACACATTCATATACATCTTTCGAAATTCTTTAAAAATAAACAGAGAGGCTATGTCAAACAAGAAGTACAAATAAATGAAATGTGTCATAAAATTATCATAATATATTGCTTACGCTTTGATTAAAATACGTATTTAATATGTCTATGTTTATTTAGTCCTTAACAGCTTTGCCCGAACGCTGCTCGGTCAAGGAGAGTTTGCTACTACGTTACTAAAAACTTTTCCTCTTGAAACATGGCTACACATACATACTAATGGTTCAAAGCTTGAGATGGATGGTGTGGCCGGAGCAAGTATTCATTGTGAACATTTCTCTCATTATCTTTCGTTGGGAACGGCCGGGACCGCTTTTGATGGTGAGGTCGAGGCAATCAAAGTAGCCCTGGTTCAACTAGATGCTCGTTGTTCCCTTTTCCATCAGGCTGTCAATTTCTCAGATTCACAAGCTGCTATTCCGGCGTTTGCCAACTGCTCTCCAGCCCCTTGCTCTATGTCAGGGATGCAGTGTAGATCTTTAATAAGAGGGATGCGAGAAGGATATAAGACGATTGGCTTACAATAGATCCCTTCACACTGTGGTATTCCCGGAAACGAAAAGGCGGATTAATTGTCCAAAAAGAGTTGTTCTGTTAATCAGGCCCCATGTAACTTAATTAAATATAATTCCACCTGCTCAATGGTTAAACAAATACTTAAGACAACGCATATGACACTGCTAAAAAAACGGACAAAAAAAATTGTGGAGCAATACCATCCGAAACCTCCCCGATTGTCCATGCTGTAGCTGTCTTTCGTCTCGCGACAAAACATGATTGTTTATGTGCTCATCTTTTCCGACTCTAGATGGTGGATAGTCCTGCCTGTCCCCTCTGCCGCAGTGGCGTGGCGATTTACTCCCGTTATTGGGAGGCCAGAGACTCTTTACGCATCTTAACTTCTTGATTTTATGTGTTTATCATGTTAATTATCCTTTACTTTTTTCCTGTGCTTGATGTTGTCTTTTTTACACATATTTCTGTTATTTTTCGTGATATCTGTTCGGTGTAATGGTAATGCATGTAACACTTGCTGCACTGGAAATAAAAAAAACTAAAAACTTTTGGACACCACTCATGTTTAACTATAACTGTTGCATTACTAATTCGTGGAAACTTTTCGATTTTACAAGGCAGATATTTACATACAAAAAAAGTATTGATTTGTCCCTATGCTGATTTTATTGTGTAAAAAAATGAAACTTTTAAGGGGTTAAGGAAATAAAAGTAATTTTCTAAACATCACTTTTCTTGCAATTTTTAACAAAATCCTCATACTTTTCTTGAATTCTGCTCAATAACTGAAAGTCTGGATTTCAAAATTTAGCCAGTTAAAAAAAATTAAATATCACAACATATATAAAAATGGAGTAAAAATTACTATTTACTTAAGATACCGAAATTGCTCAAACACGCCATGAGAAAATCAATAATAATTTATTATTGATAAACCTTTCTCTCGACATACTTTCACATATTAATTATTTTAAAATAAAATTTAACCTCTCACAAAACAGTTGAACTCAACAAATTACCTATTACATACTCTTGTTTTTCGTTAAATATAAATAAACGATCTTGTTAAAAACATAAACAAGAACTAAAAGAATGAGCGAAATACAGATAGAAATATAATGATTTTTTCAAATTCGCAAAATTATGATTACATTTTTCAATTAAAAAAACTTCGCAAAAACAGGACACATAAATCCTGGACCGAGCATGAATAAGGTACAGTAATATTTCTTATATTTTCAATTGAAGTAAGCAAGAATTCTATGAAAAGAAAGGAAAAACGGATTAGTCACAGCTATTAAAGTATTTTCAGTTATAGAAGAAAGATGAAATTGGAATTCTTTAATTTTGTGTTAGACAAATAGTTGAAATACTTATTATGTTATGGTCCAAGTATCAATTATATATATTATATGGTCCATTATACTATTTGATCAATATTTGAATCAATAACATGTGGGATACAGTAATTTGCAGGTCTAAGCAACTAAGTATAAAACAAATTTGGGAACTGTCTGTAATCTGCTTCAGAGAAAGTAACTCTGCACTGAAAGTACTATTATATTAAATACATTATTTTAAATAGATTTAACTATAGCTTAAGCATTTAACTTGAAAAAATGAACTGATCATTTAAAAAGAAAACAATTTAAAAATGAGAGAGCATTTATCAATTTTTTTGAGGAATGCACTATGAATTCATAATATTTTTAATACAGTTGTATTTACTTTCTTAAAATAATGGTATTTTGAACTTTTAAAAGATTTATTTAATTAAATGGTAATTTTTAATCTAAAATGAATGATGACTTTTCTTATAACATAAATGATGAGTTTGATTCTTATTTAAGCTGTAAATATCAAAGATTAAAAAAAATAATTTGATTTAAATAATGATTTAAATCACGATTTAAATCAAGCTGATTTAAATCAAACAACCCTGATAATAAATATCAAGAAAATTAAGAAACGTATATCATACTTTTAGAATTTTGAACGTACAGATAAATCGAAAGAACACAGGCTAATTAATTTGAAAATTAATTATAATTAATTTAAATATCACAACTCGAAATCATTAAAACAAAATTAATGGATACAGTTAAAAACGTTTTTCACATATTTATAGTTATCGGATATTTACGTAACTTTCCCGGAATATGTGAAAGATGTCTAAAAATATTTTTTACGAAAAATTCGTAACGAAGACTATTTTTGTCATTTTTCGCCATGCGAAGGGTAGCGAGTGTACTTAAATAGAAATAATCTGTTTTTACAAGAAAATATTTATCACGTGAAAATCACTGTTTAACTCAAACATTTAAAGAAACATAACGGCTTTTATCTTGCTGCTATAAATATGATGGTGAGAGGACGCATGTACTAATGTCGTATCCTACTAAATTTTCAAGCGTGTTATTTGAAAAAGGATGGTATAAAAGTGATAGGATTTTTTACAATAATTTTTGTAAAACAAAAAAAAAAAAAATAATAATAATAATAATAATAATAACTTTAAGACTAAAATAAAAGGAACATTAAAGTAGAACAGAAAAAGATTTCTGGAAATTTAAACATAACTTTTATTTTGATTATTTTTTTCTATAAAACCGAAAATGAAAATAATTTTTAAATTGTGCTTTCATATGATGAGCTGCATATTATGATTTAAGAATGTAGCATTTTAAAGTATAGTATATGATATTTAGAATGTAGAAATAACTGAAAATGTGACAGTGATGTAGTTAAAATTATTCTTTATATTTTATGTTATATGAAAATTACTCTTTTTTGAATTAAAAAAAAAAAAAAACAGTTGCAAAAGCGAAATATGAGTGTATGTAATTTTAGTTTGTTATAAAAATATATTTTTAATTTTTGGGTTATTGTCTAATTTTATATGCAACTAAAATGATAAACACAGCAATCTTCGAAGTACGTGTAATTTTAATTTACACTTGGAAGTTTGAGGTGTTTAAAATTTAATTTTAAAACATGAGCGTCGAAGGGCTGGCTTTTATTTCGTAAAAGTGTCCTTAGATATAAAAATAAGTTTTATTTTGTTTCACACTTTACTGCCAAAATTTTTATATCTGCTTTGTTTAAAATATCTTTTGAAACTTAACTATCTTAATAAACTGTTTCTACATAGACAAGTTTTGCCGTTTGCAGGACAAAGGAAAACACTTGAGAGATTTATAAATGATTTTATTTATAATTTTCCATTTTAGTAAATATGTTTTTCAACACCAAAATATTTTAATAAGTATCTAAGGCAATTTAGAAAGAAAACTGTAAAATTTTTGTTACTTAAAAAATACTACTAGAAAAAATAATTCCAATTTTAAAGAAAAACAAATATAAATTACGTTTTTATTCGAAAGGTTTAATCTTACAAAGAAGCAAAGAAAAGCTTAGCAGAGAAAATCTTAGAAAAGCAACGAATTTATTATATACTATGTATACTAATATACAAAAACTTTTTACACACAAAAACAAAATTGGTTTTTCTATGTCATATTTGTTTTCATTTTTAAAATTAGTATTTTTCCGAAGCCATTTTCTATGACAGATGATCAAAATTTGGCACTTATATGCGGAAATACTTCTTCATCGTTAAGTAAAAGCGTAATTCTCAATTGCCTTTTTTGAGAAATGGGCTATTGCTTATTTTCTTTAAAGTTACGCAACATAAAGCAAATAACAAATGTCATGAAACAGACTCAAAATATTGTTTTGAGAAAATCTTACATTAATCATGAAGTCCAAGTATACTTCCTCTAAAATTATTAATCCGTTGCCTCCAGATTGTTGTTTTAAAGAAAATGGTCTCTAATTATAAGAAATTATTTTTCTTTTATAAAGATTGTTGCGTAACTAAGATATATTTGGTTTCCTTTCTTTTGTGTTTAGGAATATGATTGAGAGAGGATTATTGGTTAACTCTATTGCAGTTTCCAAACATATTACATAAAAATATGGTTTTACACTATCAAAAGAGAACATAAAGCAGAGGCATAAATAAAGACATAAATCAGAACTATTACTATATTGTTAAAAGAGTATGGATCTGGAAAAAATAATAATAAGTAAACGGGTAAGTGCAAGTATTACTTGCGATCAGAGGGTTCCGTACAATAAATATATGAATTTTTAACTGTATTATTAAAAAAATCGTTGCTAAAATAATAAGACTTTGTAAAAAACTATACAACGTATGGTTGGGTATAGCTTTATATAATAAAAAAGTATGAATTATATCATAAAAGTTCAAAGCGATTTGGAGCCTAAATAATATCAAATATTGCTATTCTGTATAAAACATTTTAAAATCTTATCCTAATCTGTGTATGATGAACTTAATTCGGTACTGACGTTAAAAGTAGCGCATATTTAAACGTCATTTGGCATTTCATAAAACTGAACTCAGCGTAGTAATAATCTTTTATTTTTACAGTGTATCTAAAACCAAATCCTTGTTCAAAGTTTAAACTTGGCATTTTGCTAAGCTTGTCCCATATTATTTATGTGATTAATTCTAATTAAATTAGTCTGCTTTTAACAATTTGACGTTTATTATTTTTACTGCTACTAGGCAATGCATTATGCAAAAATATCATTAAAAATTGTTATCTGTGCTTTAGAAGCCTATGGGTACATAGAGTACGCCGTCCCTGTCATTATGTATGTCCAAACAGTCCGTGTCTTTAAGGGGTTTTATTTCGGCTAATTACCGACGATTTTTTTCGAAAATCATTATCAACAATGCTTTTATACTTCTGCTACGATAGGTACCTCCTTCGTTCCTCAACATCTTTGCTGAATACCTGGAAGTAGAAATTTGTGTGTAATGGAAAATGCGCTTTCCTCAAAAACCATGTGATCTATGGTAATCGCTATAGTTTTCCTGCTATGTGTAAATTAAAGTCTTCCCCCCTCCCTCACTCGTATGACAAATGACACAATCTTCATTATGACTATGACCAAATGAAGTAGTTCATTGTACTTAACTCCAGGCTATAAAATAATTTTATTATTATCACTAGTCTTTATTTTTCGCCCATCGTATGTTAAAAAAAAAAAAAAAAAAAAAAAAAAAAAAAAACAGCCCTTGTACATAAATCATAAAGACGAAATTTAATATCATTTATGTGCAAGTGGAATGCTTAAACTCATTTTTCTCAGTTCGCAATTTTTCATATTTTCATTTTAATTGAAATGCTAAGGTTTCTGCAATAATTAACTGAATTGTCTGAAAAAAAAGCTATATTTAGACCCTGCGTGTAATAACTAAATATTGGATTTTTTCTTAATGTTTCTAAGTTCTTGAAACAAATGACTTAAAAACATGCTATTTTCATATGTTTTTTTCCATATGCATTCACTATTTTCTTTCTGCTGATGTAATGAACTAATCAAAACTCCGATATTTTATATTTATAGAAAAAAATAATCTCAATAAAGGATAAAGAGAAATCTATTTGAAAATATGAAAAATGAAAAACAAGAAGGACTTTTAAGATTGTTAATTTTTTAAAGTATTGCTATATTGAGAATTTAAAACTTTTTATGATCTATTACGACTTTGCTTTACTCAAACATGAACCCATTGATATAATATAGGTTATAGTTACAAAATAAATTTTTTTGGTACCGAGTCCCCTAAAAAATATAGAAGGTGGTTCAGAACTTTATGTTAAAAAACTATAGGCAGATAGAAGCAGAGTTGTAAAAAACCCGTGTTTTTTATAAAAAAAAACCCAGACCGGGCGGGTAGCTGGGTGGGTACCCAGGCAGCTAACCACTACAACCCTTAAGGTTGTAAAAAACCCAGCCCGGGTGGGTACCCAGGCAGCTACCCACTACAACCCTGGTTAGAAGAGGCCTAAATAAGTAGATTTCGTGAAAGAATGTGGGTGCAGAAATGCGGCGTTAAATCCGTGCGGAAAATGACGATTGAAGCCAACGAAGAGCATTCATACACCACATTCAACAGCGGCCTCTACTGCCTCAACAATGCATTTCCGCACCAACATTGCTAAACGAAATCCGCTTATTTATGACCCCTATACCTGCCTTCACATTTTGACATATAGTTCTGAACTACCCTGTATAATACATGATGCGTTGTCTATGTGCCACACAAATAACAAAAGACATCATATTTCTTTAAAATATATCGATTCGAAGTTTCCGAAAATGTGTTCGAAATATAGCTATAGAACACGCAAGTAGATTTAAATTGCAAAAACAAACTAATAAAATACAAAGGCTTAGAAAGAATATACTATCTTTTTCAAACACAAAAAATTAACATGGCAGTTTAATTTATTTATGTGGTCGCAAAACCACGTTCTCGAAAACAATATGCCATTTATGCAACAATTTTAAACAGCAACATTAAATTATCTGTTCTAACAGTAGATATTTAGAAAACTTAAAAATTGTAAAACATTGAGACTAAAAGTCTTATTTTATTGGTCGCACAATAGGTGTTTTAAGCTGTTGAGAGAAATATTTAATGTTTTAAAATTTATGTATTATCTCGTTAAAATAAAATCAATTAAAATATCCTGTGTTAATTCAATCTATAGGATGTATATCGGAAGGAAAATTTTACATTCGATAAGATATGTATCATTCACATTGCAACACTTAAAAATAATTCATGATATTTGTTATCAAAAGTATTTTATTCTTTTACGTCTCTAAATGAAATAACGTATTTTCGGTAAGAAAATACTCACAGATCGGTTCCCCTGTTTCGGGTTTTATTAGCTGAATATACACTTCGCCCCTTTTGGTACATTTCAATTGACACCTCACACTTCGTTTAGATATGTTTTTGATATTTTTTTCTAATTTGGCAGTATAGTCTTGAAGAACCTTAAATATTTCAAATCACCTAAATTCAATGGTCAATAACGTTACGTTCTATATTGAAAATGAACATAATAAAAGTCGTCCATTCCTTGATATTATGTTGACAAGAACAAATCAATATATCGACAAATCTGTTTTCTTAGAAAACATGACCAAGTTATCATAGCAAATAATGCATGCTATCCATTTGCGTGTAAAGTATCAACCAACTGATTTTTCATAAATCGGGTTTGCATAATATTGAAAATAATTTGGATAGAGAATCAGATAATATTCGCAGAATTGCTCATAATAATGGTTTTAATGTCCAACATAGTAATAAATTACTCGTGGATATTGGCAATAATAAATAGCCCAAAGATAAATTTGTTTCGAAAAAATACAAACTTTATACTATTAAATATTTTCCGAGATTACTTTTATCAATTAATATACAGTCTTAAGCGTTTGATATCCGGTTAGTAGCCAAACCAAATCCGAAAGTAAAAATTAACATTTGCAGTAAAATTGATCCAATTAATTTTTAGAATTACTCAGTAGTATATGAAGTAACGTTTAGTAGAGCAGATGGATCAAAGAATTACTGTATTTGTATGACTAGCAGGAAATTTAAGTATAGAAAAAATGAGCATGTAGCTAATATTAAATATAATAGAAAAACCACAGCCCTAACAAATTAAGATCAAGAAGAAATCATCCAAATAAATTTCAATGAAAGTTAAAACAATTTTGCCCTCCAGTCAATAGTATCCATCCAATATAAGAGAAACCATGGACATTATAACCCTAAAAAATTTCATATATAACGATGCAGCAGCATTTAACTTTCCAAAGTTATGGCTCGAGTTAACTCTTTATGTACTGAATTATGAATTCATGAACATTTTATCTTCTTAAGCCTTTATCGTAAAATTTTGAAACTACATTAGAAGATTTACATAAACATTTAATAAGTTTTAGAAGGATTTTAGAAGGATTGAAGGATTTAGAAGGATTATTTAAATTTGAATTTATAGGGATTTTCTGTAATATTTATAACCCTACTCAAATGTTGTATTTTAAATATTTTTCTAAGTATATTGTAGGATTATAAAATGTACAAATATAATGTTCTTACAATAGAAATATAGATATATTTCCGAATTGAAAAATCCCCAACCCCCAACGCCCAGAAAGCTGAAAAGATGCAAAGGCAAAAGAAATCATCCTTTAAAAATATTTCACTGAAAAAAATGGGTACTCAAAATTGAATAAAAAGTATTCAAATTTAAATACGTCCCATACTCAAAATAGCTCCGATCCAAATGTGCTCAAAATTGAGAAACTTATGTACACTGTAAAAAAAAATCTCTGAAGTTACTAAAGTTTTTCTAGGAAACTGGGATTCCTAGAACTTTTCATGTAACGTCAACAACAAAATTTCATGTAACAGACACACTTTTGCGCCGAAAATCACAAAATCTGTAAGGTTACTAAGAATTTTTTTGGAAACTGGGATTCCGAGAACTTTTCATGTAACTGCAGCCAGGGTTACAAATAAAAGTTTAGTAAGATTACTGAAATTTTAGCAGATTCATTTGTAAAGTTACAGATTTTTGTAGCTTTACAAAAACTAGTTTTGTAGATTTGCAGCTTTTTTCGTACAGTTACAGGTGAAAGTTTAGTAAGCATGTATTTTTACATCTGTAGAACTACAGATTTTTTTTTACAGTGTACTCATTTTTGAGTCCACAGTTGTATTCAAATATGAATCGTTATGTAATGCCCCCCGGAACCTACAAATTAAAGTAAAAATATACTGACATTTATTTCCCGTTCAAAATTATTAACAAGAAACATTTAAATCATCATTTATTAAGACAAATAGCAAAATTATTAGCAAGATATCCAAATCCAATACTTTTATGACAAGTTCATTATTTGCAAGCATTTTTAAGTTATTTTAAAGTACCGTGAATAATTTAATATTTACATTAATAAACATCGTTTATGCCACCATAAACGAAATAAACCATAACAGTGTACAAAATTGTCGTTTTGTTTGGGTTTAATAACATGTGATGTTTCAAAATTGAGAAAATATGTGTTCATTTTTTATCCAAACATACTCAATTCGATATCAGTACACTGATTTACTCATTTTTGAGTACTTCATTTTTTTCAGTGTTTTGTCTTTTGTAACCAATAATGCTTTTGGAAGAAGATAAAGTAGGGTAATTCCGGGATTTATGCCGCACATTTTTTTGAATGTGTGGATAAAATCCCATGGTGGACATAAAATTTAAAACATCATGCTGTACTATTTAATGTTAAATATACAACGCATGTACTGCGACAAAAAAATTCAAAACAAATTATTAATATTTTTTAACATTTTTTTTCTAAAACATAACACTCCGGCGCGTCACCCGTATATTCAGGCTGAGACGCCGCACTTGTGCGGTAGTTATGCAGTGCTTGTAATAAGAACACAATGAAATTATAAATAAAAATATTTAAAAAAAACATATATGGACTGTAATTAACGATGTAATAACAAAATGAAACTAAATTAGTACAATGAAACGTACACTGTAAAAAAAAATCTGTGAAGTTACTAAAGTTTTTCTAGGAAACTTGGATTCCTAGAACTTTTCATGTAACGGCAACAACAAAATTTCATGTAACAGACACACTTTTGCGCCGAAAATAAAAAAATCTGTAAGGTTACGAAGAATTTTTTTGGAAACTGGGATTCCGAGAACTTTTCATGTAACTGCAGCCAGTGTTACAAATAAAAGTTTAGTAAGATTACTGAAATTTTAGCAGATTCATTTGTAAAGTGACAGATTTTTGTAGCTTTACAAAAACTAGTTTTGTAGATTTGCAGCTTTTTTCGTACCGTTACAGGTAAAAGTTTAGTAAGCATGTAACTTTACATCTGTAGAACTACAGATTTTTTTTTACAGTGTATTAGTCGATTCAAATTAATAATTGTTGCTCACTTTCACTATTAAAATCATCGACTTATTTTTTTTTTTTACATTAAATTTTAATTGTTATTTCAGCAACAACGTAACATCAATGTATTAGAAAGGGAAAAGAAAAAAAGTAAAATTGTGCTTACATAATTTATTTGTTAACCCTTTCGGGACCGGTGGCTTTTACACAAATTTTATTCGGTCGTACCACTTTTATTAAAGAAGCCACCTTTACTTAAATAATCCTGAAAATGCTCTAGTTAAACAAAGCAAATATTACTTTTTCTTTTTGCTGGTGCCAGAAACAATATTTGTAAGCTGTTTATAAAGGTACTTATATGCACCTATGGTCCCGAATGGGTTAAGAGACCTGTTTTTTCGACTACAATCTACAGGAAAAATGTGGAAAAAGTACAGTCTTTATGTAACTACATTTAAATACAAGATGCAACGAAGGCAATTACACTTCCTCTTTTTTGGAGTAGTTTGCAAAGAATGTCTGCGTCACGCGCAATCCAATTTTTCATAATTATTATCTTGACTTCCATCTTTCTTGCACTTCTTACTTTTTATTTTCCCCTTTTTCTCCTTTGGTTTTAGTAAACTTGATAACATGCCTAACATGGTTGGTCTGTGCAAAAAGAAAAGGAAAAGTTAATAACAATTAATCATCTCGTACAAAAGAAACTACGGCATGTATACCGGAATATTAGAGCGGCATGTATCGCATTTTGCATTGGTGCAGATGTCGGCCATCACAGTTATCTACCATCGCTAAGGGGAATTGCATAACCATACACACACTACTTTATACAAACGCTACACTTAGTTTTGACTTCGAAATCATTCATGCATTTAGTAATTAGTGTATGAAAAGTACTAAAACACAACGTGTTTCAAATTTGGACAGTGAAATCATGCACTTACGTCAAATTAAGGATTGTACTTTTACAAGTAAACATCGAAATGGGATTCACGCTATACACTGATTAAAATAATCTCATTGCGCACCTATACTGTGCGTTTGACGACCATCTATCGATAATTACGAGAAATACATGGGGTGCGGCGTCTATCCCGAATGCGGCGACTCTCCCGGAGTTACCTTAATGCATGAATAACTCATTTTAATCTGTATTACTAATAATCGATGTATTAAATGAATTGTATTAAAAGTTATTTTAATGATACTTATAAGTACCGTCAGTAGATAAAGGGTTAACCAATGATTACGAAAATAAAAATAAACCTCCAAGTAAAATTAAAAATAACGTGCATAATATGAAAGAGTACTTGAAAAATTGAACAATGGCGTTTTGCAGACCGTACAATTTCAGAATACTTTTGTTTGTTTTGAAAGTGACTCGGGTAGAGTCAAAACAAGAAAACAGTCGTTAAACCTAGTTTGAATGTTTTTATTGTTTTAATTTACACCTTTTAGCAATTAAAATTAGTGTACTTTCAGATGAATTTCAATGGAATTTAACGTATTAATAATTTTGGTGAAATATTTGTTATAACCTACGTTAATGGACGTATTCTTCAATTAATTATGAAATTATTCAATTTCAAACTATTTTGTATTCTTTCTTCAACAGTAAAATTAAAAATATCTCTTTGGAAGATAAGCACATTAATACGAAATATTAAGTTAGAATGGAGTTACAGAGGCATTTAAAGTTTTATAATAAAGCATGAATAATATTCTGCCTAATTATCCTGGTAATTTGTAATAAGCCTAGATAAGGGCATTTTTCACAATGTAAAAAACTAAAAATAATTGAGTTTTTAGAAGATCATTTTAAAAAAGTGACGAAACCTGAAATGAATTTTATTAATAATATAAACTCATAATCCATTTTTAAGTGCGTTGGTAATTATATAAATAGGAAGCACCTATAGTCGTCGTTCAGTCCGTCTGTCTGTCCGTCAGCATACAGCAGAGCAAAAACTACCCAACCAAATGATCTGAAATTTTAAATGTATAATTGTTGAAAAATTTTGTCTATCCATTTCAAATTTTATGAGTCGGAAATGAAAATCGGATCTATAGTTTAATTACAGGGACAGTCAAAAGTTTTCAGTTGCATTACGGCCAATCGGAAAAAAATATTGTAAGTGCATTTTAATGATGTTACAGCCTTCCGAATGGTCTGAGATTTTAAATATATAACTGTTTAAAAAATTTTGTCGAGTCATTTCAAATGTTATGAAAATCGGATGTATCGTTTAATTACAGGGACAGTCAAAAGTTTTCCGTTACATGATGGCCAATAGGAAAAAAAATATTGGAAGTGCATTTTAATGATGTTACAGACTATGCACTTATCAAGTGCAAAAAAATATACGTTCAGTACAATATGAGTGCAAAAAATATTTATAAAACTAGTTATAGTACGAACGCATCTCATTTGCCACGTTTGACAAACAATTTTCAAATTGTTTACACGACGATAAAATAATACGAAATATTAAGTTATGAGGGAATTATCCAGGAATTTAAATTTTATAATAGTGAATGAATATGAGACTGCCTAATTATAAAGGTAATTCGTAATAAGCCTAATAAGGACATTTTTGACAATGCAATCAACTAAAAATTATTCAGTTTTTTAAATAGCATCTTTAAAAAGTCACGAAATCTGAAATTAATTTTATTTGCAATATAAATTCATAATTCACTTTTTAAACAACAGAAGTTAGTGAATTCGTTTGAGATGATACTTAATTTCATTTTCTAAATACTTTATACTATCATTTGTAAGCATTTCTTTTATTTGTATATTTAATATTTTTCATCTTGCTTAAAATATCCTATTGGTATAAAAAAAAAAACATGATCAAATTATTTAACCCTTAACTGGAAACGTGAAAATCCCGTGCACAAACAGAACACTTAATAATTTACCAAATAGTCAACTTAAACATTTAATCTTTAATGCTAATGCATTAAACGGACCAACTTTTAATATTACAGCATAAAAATAAGTTTGGTATGTCGGAGAGAGAAAATATTAAGGGCAGATATGTATAGCAAACATCTCACGGACGTACAGTCGTGGAAAAAAAAGTAAACACCCCCTACTAACTCCTCAACAAATTATCGTAGGCGAAAGTTACTGGTACCGGACGATTGGAAATAAAGTCTACTTTTAAATGGTGTGTATAATATGTGCTTAGGGGACCATATACATATTAAAACAAATTCTGGCAGTACCCAAATTTAACGAGATATTTCAAATCTTCGGTTCAAAATATGCCTAGAAACCAAATTTCAAGTCATTCGAATGATAAGTTTTGAATTATACATTTTATAGATAAATCATACAATTATTTAGTACTTCTAATGTTAAATCACATTTTCATATTTTTATTTATATCTCCTGAAATTATGCTCCTAATGAGCTAATGTTTTGTGTAGCAATAAAACTAATATACCCAAACATAAATACGTTGAATTTGCAATTTTTATAATTTTATGATATGAATTATGAATTATGAAATTAATAATCGAAACAGATATGAATTGCAACCTACAATTTTTTTGATGGATTTAGATTTATTAAGTCGTGCTTTATGGAAATCCAAAATTTCACATTTTTATTCCAAGTAGTTTTCAAATTATGCTTAAAAACGGCAAAATGAAGTTTTAAGGGACCGTCTATGATAGAAGTGAGTAAATTTTGAAATTTATTCTGCTAACCTGTAATCAAACAGGTTTCATTGACACTTAAACGTGCCTTGATCAAGAAGGCGGCTCTCTCAGTTAACATTCGAGTTCGGAACTTCAATTTGGATACAGCCCTTAAAATACGCTCGTTTTAAAATAATTATTTTTTCGGAATCTTATGGCACGAATTGCATAAAAATTTGTTTATAGGCTAATTGAAAGGTGTAGAGTTCATTTATTCTGTCAGAATTGTGTACTGCTATTGAAAAAAACAAAGTTATGGTTCGTTTCAATATGTAGATGGCCCCTTAAACAAATTTTACATACATCATTTAAAAGTAGACTTTATTTCCAATCGTTCGGTACCAGTAACTTTCTTCTACGATAATTTGTTGAGAAGTTAGTAGGGGTGTTTACTTTTTTTTTTTCCACGACTGTACGTTTCTAGTTAAGGGTTAATGGCCACCGGTCGCCGCGCATCATATCACTGGCATTTTCAGCTTACTCCAATTTACTTCGTGTGGCACAATTAACCAACGACATTTTCTAATCTTTTTTTTAACTATTTCTAGTGGGGTTGGCACTTTCAATGGTTCTCCTGTTTGAAAAGATTGGCATTTAAGACATTTTTTTTGGAATTAAAAGATTTTCGATTTTTTGGTACTTTCAGCGTTTTCCGTTTTCAGTCCACATTTAGTACGAAGGTTGTTCTGGATTCAAGGAATCCCAAGTATTTTTCTGAACTTAGGACATTTTTATCTTTCCTTGGTTTCTAAAAATTGCACATTTTTGTGTTTGTTTCTATTTGGTGAAAATTCCTAATTCGGATATTTGAAACAGATTTAAGAGAAAATACTGTTCTTCCTAACAGAAAACATATTAAATATCCGTCTTTTTACCTTTTTAAAATTTATTACAACTTCTTATTTTGCATTGCTTTTGAAATTGATTTTTTTTTTTTTTTTTTAAACGGGTTTCGAAAGTCTATGGTAGATAATTTTTTTTAAATGTTACCATTAAAAAAATAATAATAATAAAATTAATAAAACAATCTAATTTATCAGTCCAAAATTAATAAGATTAGATTACAGTTTAAAAATTAAAGCTTTTTTTTTTTTTAATATCGTTTGACACAATTCACTATATGTGTAATGAGATTTATTTCTTCGGATATAATATATGCCTTTAAATAATTATATTTCCTTGAAAAAATGCTTCATTAATTTCATACAACTATCAAACCTCTTTTTTTGTAACGGAAAGCTTTTCTTTTAATAAATGGCTAAATGGCTGACTAAATTTAATTTCATGAAATGAAAAACTTCTCACATTATACGCTTTTAAAAATAAAAGTATAATTGAAGAAAAGATTTACTTTGTTAAACAATATAATTTTTGAGAAAATAAATATTTTATACTTTGTTACCATTCAAGAAATACTTCTTTTGAATATATTTAACATATACGAAATTGGTAAGAAATTCAAAAAAAATATATACTTTCTTTGAACCTCTTAAATATCTTCCTTGGAGATATATATATATATATATATAAAGCAGTATAAGATTATATTTAGCCTGAACCAGCGCACCCCCCCCTCACAGAACAAGAAGAACAAGAAAAATATCTATGTAAACATTAAAACTTTAACAAAAACAGGAAAAAATAGGCTGCGGCCTCATCGGCAGTGGGTTATGTTTCAAAAGCAGCCGAGCATTCGATAAAATATACATTAGTGGCAGTGGGTTTCGGCCAGAACAGTGATAGCAAAATCAAATGTTAAAACATTCGTTGGCTATTATCACATGCTCCCCCACCGGACCCTACGCCAACAATATTAAATGAATGCCTCACCTGGAACACAGTAAAAGATGCTAAAAATATGTTCGTTGAAAAAACCACACTCAACCAACTTAGCCACATTGCCACAACCCAAATATAAAACATAAAACAAACTAAACAGAACAGAATCCAGCATCCAATCAACCAATCCAAATTCTTTCCAGTTCTGTTGCCAATCGACGCAGCACATCATCATAGAACCGTCCTTGAAAAGGCTTTAGGAAATATGAGTCATTCACTGACGTCGAAAAGCAATCGATCAGTAATGAAGAAAATCTGCAAAATCTGAATATTTTTTTATAAAAATTAAAGGTATATTGTTTTTGTAATATAAATTACTTTTAAAATTAAACAATTCCTTCTTAAACAGATGTTTATCTGTACAAATTCTAAAAAAACGAAATATTTGACTAATAATTATATTAATATAAATGCGTTTGTAAATATTGGAGGACCAGTGAACAAGTTGATTAACCTGAAATTGAAAACTATTACGTTTATTGTAAATTGAAATATGTACTTTGTTACTTTCTAAAATTATTTTTAAGTCAAGGTAATCAGCCTCTAAACCATTATTGTTAGTTTTCTTTAGTGTCAGGGAGTCAGGATAAATTTCTTGAGAAATTTCATTAAAATCATTATTGAAGTTTAAGACGATCAAGTCGTCTATGTATCTGTAAGCCAGGAACTGGAGATCAGCTTTATTAATACTGTACTGAAACTCATAAAAAAATAAAAATAAGTTAGCAGCTGTGGATGAGTAACTAGTACCCATACCAATTCCATTGATCTGTAAATATACTTTAGAACCTGTATAAACGTAATTGTTGTAAAGGCAAAAACGACATAATTTATTAAACAAGTTAGAGTTGAAATCTGTAACATCTAAAACCAGTTCCGCTGTCTTTAAAAGTGCCTCCTTTAAACTATTGATAGGAATGGTAGTGAATAAATTTTCAAAATCATATGTTTGGATAGAATTAATACTATTGCGTTTTAATTTTTCAGCAATTTCGAAGCTATTAGAAATAATCCAGAAACAATTACTATCTTTATATTTATATTTTAACATGTTCAAAACTTTTTTAAGTAAATCCTCAAATTTCCTATTAAAATTATTACCTATACTGTTGACATTGCTGCAAATAAATCTATACTTTGTAGGAACTTTATGAAATTTAGGGGTCAGAAAAAGAAATGGAAATGATAGATTTTTACTACGAGGAAAAGAAATTTTTGTTTGCTTCGAAAAAGCCAAATGCTTATTAATAAGTGTCTGTACAGAAGATTTACATACTTTGTAAGTTATACTATTATTTAACTCTGCATTGAGCATTTCAGCATAAAATTTTTTTCATATGACTGCAAAATTTCCAGCTGCTTTATCTACTTGACAGAAAACAAACATCCGCTTCAAATTGGTTATTTCATTTCTGATATCCATACTAAAATTATGATAAGTATAAGAAGAATTATTAAGGAAACTACCCTGAAACGATTTAAAATCGCTTAAAATATGTAGCTTCCAATCTGTAAAGAGGGGGATTGGTGTATTGTATCTGTAACTTAAATTTAAAATAAAAGCATTCAAGTCAGCTTTAAAAGTATTAAAACTTTTAACTGGATTCAATTTTTTGTTAATACGGAATTTGGTTCCGAAATTCAATAGATAACGCAGATTATCATTTTTGATAATGTTCAGATCTCCTGTTACGATATGTTGTCCGGTATCGTTTAAAAACGTTGAATTTTCATAATCTTCGCATTTACATTCCAAATCCAGGTATGATTCAAGTTCTTGAGAAACTTCTCTATAATTAAATAGAATACTGCCCAGTGTTTTTGTATATTTATAAGTCGATATAACTGCAATATCCTTAACTGGAAATAAGCTATTGTAACGTGAAATTATTGAGCTTAACTGCAAATGATCAAAACTTTTTTGTTGAAAATTGCATACAAAATAAACTTTTTCTATATCAGGAGGCCTACATTTGCCAATTTTATATAACAAAATATCATTAACTAAATCTTTAAACTGCAGGTTTGTACAATTAAAATTTCCTATTTTCTGTTGCAATCTTCTCAGTATCTTAAACTTTAAACCAAATAGAATTATTTTAATCTGTCCAATATTGTAGCTATTACAAAACAAATTACAAAGATCCTGTAAAATAATTGATGGATTTATGTCAAAATACTTTCTTTGTAATAATTTATCTGTATGCTTTCCACGTTTACCTCTTTTATATTGGAATGACGGTATAAATACAGATGCAAAAATACTATAAATACATGTAGAATTTTCCGTACGATAATTTAACTTTGTATTCAATCCGTAAGGATACAGGGATTTTAAACGAAGTATATAAAAACTTTCACTTCTTAACCGAAAAGAATCATCAATAATCTGCTCCAATATTTGAATTTTAACATTATGAAAACCATGCAAGAAAAAATGCTTAATCTCGAAAGTAGAATTGTGGTCATCTTTACTAGATAAATGTCTGTGATTATTGATTCTGTAATGCAGCTCACCAGATGTTTCACCAACATATTTCTGCTCTCATATGGTACAGGTTAACACATAAATGACATGTCTAATTTTGCAAAAGTGAAAATTCAAATTAACCATACTATGTGTGTAAGAGCTTGCAGACAAATCTCCATTAGGTCAAGTTTTTCATCTTTTATCATCACATTTCTCTATACCCATTTTAATTTAGTTTATAGGCGTAACATATTTATACCAAGAGTTTTATCAAGCATTTTAGCTTGTTGCAATAACAATAAAAGAGAGAAGAGATGAGCTAGTCCAAAACCAAATAAAAACGAAAACAACAGTTGCATTCCAGTAATGCGCTAAAAGCTGCAAACTAATAAAACACAAATATATAAACGTAAAGCACAGTAATCACCAACAAAAAACAAGATAAATTCATGTGAAATGCGCCAAACAGCTGCAGTAAAACACATAAATTAAATATAAAGCAGTATAAGATTATATTTAGCCTGAACCAGCGCACCCCCCCCTCACAGAACAAGAAGAACAAGAAAAATATCTATGTAAACATTAAAACTTTAACAAAAACAGGAAAAAATAGGCTGCGGCCTCATCGGCAGTGGGTTATGTTTCAAAAGCAGCCGAGCATTCGATAAAATATACATTAGTGGCAGTGGGTTTCGGCCAGAACAGTGATAGCAAAATCAAATGTTAAAACATTCGTTGGCTATTATCACATGCTCCCCCACCGGACCCTACGCCAACAATATTAAATGAATGCCTCACCTGGAACACAGTAAAAGATGCTAAAAATATGTTCGTTGAAAAAACCACACTCAACCAACTTAGCCACATTGCCACAACCCAAATATAAAACATAAAACAAACTAAACAGAACAGAATCCAGCATCCAATCAACCAATCCAAATTCTTTCCAGTTCTGTTGCCAATCGACGCAGCACATCATCATAGAACCGTCCTTGAAAAGGCTTTAGGAAATATGAGTCATTCACTGACGTCGAAAAGCAATCGATCAGTAATGAAGAAAATCTGCAAAATCTGAATATTTTTTTATAAAAATTAAAGGTATATTGTTTTTGTAATATAAATTACTTTTAAAATTAAACAATTCCTTCTTAAACAGATGTTTATCTGTACAAATTCTAAAAAAACGAAATATTTGACTAATAATTATATTAATATAAATGCGTTTGTAAATATTGGAGGACCAGTGAACAAGTTGATTAACCTGAAATTGAAAACTATTACGTTTATTGTAAATTGAAATATGTACTTTGTTACTTTCTAAAATTATTTTTAAGTCAAGGTAATCAGCCTCTAAACCATTATTGTTAGTTTTCTTTAGTGTCAGGGAGTCAGGATAAATTTCTTGAGAAATTTCATTAAAATCATTATTGAAGTTTAAGACGATCAAGTCGTCTATGTATCTGTAAGCCAGGAACTGGAGATCAGAAAGACAGCGGAACTGGTTTTAGATGTTACAGATTTCAACTCTAACTTGTTTAATAAATTATGTCGTTTTTGCCTTTACAACAATTACGTTTATACAGGTTCTAAAGTATATTTACAGATCAATGGAATTGGTATGGGTACTAGTTACTCATCCACAGCTGCTAACTTATTTTTATTTTTTTATGAGTTTCAGTACAGTATTAATAAAGCTGATCTCCAGTTCCTGGCTTACAGATACATAGACGACTTGATCGTCTTAAACTTCAATAATGATTTTAATGAAATTTCTCAAGAAATTTATCCTGACTCCCTGACACTAAAGAAAACTAACAATAATGGTTTAGAGGCTGATTACCTTGACTTAAAAATAATTTTAGAAAGTAACAAAGTACATATTTCAATTTACAATAAACGTAATAGTTTTCAATTTCAGGTTAATCAACTTGTTCACTGGTCCTCCAATATTTACAAACGCATTTATATTAATATAATTATTAGTCAAATATTTCGTTTTTTTAGAATTTGTACAGATAAACATCTGTTTAAGAAGGAATTGTTTAATTTTAAAAGTAATTTATATTACAAAAACAATATACCTTTAATTTTTATAAAAAAATATTCAGATTTTGCAGATTTTCTTCATTACTGATCGATTGCTTTTCGACGTCAGTGAATGACTCATATTTCCTAAAGCCTTTTCAAGGACGGTTCTATGATGATGTGCTGCGTCGATTGGCAACAGAACTGGAAAGAATTTGGATTGGTTGATTGGATGCTGGATTCTGTTCTGTTTAGTTTGTTTTATGTTTTATATTTGGGTTGTGGCAATGTGGCTAAGTTGGTTGAGTGTGGTTTTTTCAACGAACATATTTTTAGCATCTTTTACTGTGTTCCAGGTGAGGCATTCATTTAATATTGTTGGCGTAGGGTCCGGTGGGGGAGCATGTGATAATAGCCAACGAATGTTTTAACATTTGATTTTGCTATCACTGTTCTGGCCGAAACCCACTGCCACTAATGTATATTTTATCGAATGCTCGGCTGCTTTTGAAACATAACCCACTGCCGATGAGGCCGCAGCCTATTTTTTCCTGTTTTTGTTAAAGTTTTAATGTTTACATAGATATTTTTCTTGTTCTTCTTGTTCTGTGAGGGGGGGGTGCGCTGGTTCAGGCTAAATATAATCTTATACTGCTTTATATTTAATTTATGTGTTTTACTGCAGCTGTTTGGCGCATTTCACATGAATTTATCTTGTTTTTTGTTGGTGATTACTGTGCTTTACGTTTATATATTTGTGTTTTATTAGTTTGCAGCTTTTAGCGCATTACTGGAATGCAACTGTTGTTTTCGTTTTTATTTGGTTTTGGACTAGCTCATCTCTTCTCTCTTTTATTGTTATTGCAACAAGCTAAAATGCTTGATAAAACTCTTGGTATAAATATGTTACGCCTATAAACTAAATTAAAATGGGTATAGAGAAATGTGATGATAAAAGATGAAAAACTTGACCTAATGGAGATTTGTCTGCAAGCTCTTACACACATAGTATGGTTAATTTGAATTTTCACTTTTGCAAAATTAGACATGTCATTTATGTGTTAACCTGTACCATATGAGAGCAGAAATATGTTGGTGAAACATCTGGTGAGCTGCATTACAGAATCAATAATCACAGACATTTATCTAGTAAAGATGACCACAATTCTACTTTCGAGATTAAGCATTTTTTCTTGCATGGTTTTCATAATGTTAAAATTCAAATATTGGAGCAGATTATTGATGATTCTTTTCGGTTAAGAAGTGAAAGTTTTTATATACTTCGTTTAAAATCCCTGTATCCTTACGGATTGAATACAAAGTTAAATTATCGTACGGAAAATTCTACATGTATTTATAGTATTTTTGCATCTGTATTTATACCGTCATTCCAATATAAAAGAGGTAAACGTGGAAAGCATACAGATAAATTATTACAAAGAAAGTATTTTGACATAAATCCATCAATTATTTTACAGGATCTTTGTAATTTGTTTTGTAATAGCTACAATATTGGACAGATTAAAATAATTCTATTTGGTTTAAAGTTTAAGATACTGAGAAGATTGCAACAGAAAATAGGAAATTTTAATTGTACAAACCTGCAGTTTAAAGATTTAGTTAATGATATTTTGTTATATAAAATTGGCAAATGTAGGCCTCCTGATATAGAAAAAGTTTATTTTGTATGCAATTTTCAACAAAAAAGTTTTGATCATTTGCAGTTAAGCTCAATAATTTCACGTTACAATAGCTTATTTCCAGTTAAGGATATTGCAGTTATATCGACTTATAAATATACAAAAACACTGGGCAGTATTCTATTTAATTATAGAGAAGTTTCTCAAGAACTTGAATCATACCTGGATTTGGAATGTAAATGCGAAGATTATGAAAATTCAACGTTTTTAAACGATACCGGACAACATATCGTAACAGGAGATCTGAACATTATCAAAAATGATAATCTGCGTTATCTATTGAATTTCGGAACCAAATTCCGTATTAACAAAAAATTGAATCCAGTTAAAAGTTTTAATACTTTTAAAGCTGACTTGAATGCTTTTATTTTAAATTTAAGTTACAGATACAATACACCAATCCCCCTCTTTACAGATTGGAAGCTACATATTTTAAGCGATTTTAAATCGTTTCAGGGTAGTTTCCTTAATAATTCTTCTTATACTTATCATAATTTTAGTATGGATATCAGAAATGAAATAACCAATTTGAAGCGGATGTTTGTTTTCTGTCAAGTAGATAAAGCAGCTGGAAATTTTGCAGTCATATGAAAAAAATTTTATGCTGAAATGCTCAATGCAGAGTTAAATAATAGTATAACTTACAAAGTATGTAAATCTTCTGTACAGACACTTATTAATAAGCATTTGGCTTTTTCGAAGCAAACAAAAATTTCTTTTCCTCGTAGTAAAAATCTATCATTTCCATTTCTTTTTCTGACCCCTAAATTTCATAAAGTTCCTACAAAGTATAGATTTATTTGCAGCAATGTCAACAGTATAGGTAATAATTTTAATAGGAAATTTGAGGATTTACTTAAAAAAGTTTTGAACATGTTAAAATATAAATATAAAGATAGTAATTGTTTCTGGATTATTTCTAATAGCTTCGAAATTGCTGAAAAATTAAAACGCAATAGTATTAATTCTATCCAAACATATGATTTTGAAAATTTATTCACTACCATTCCTATCAATAGTTTAAAGGAGGCACTTTTAAAGACAGCGGAACTGGTTTTAGATGTTACAGATTTCAACTCTAACTTGTTTAATAAATTATGTCGTTTTTGCCTTTACAACAATTACGTTTATACAGGTTCTAAAGTATATTTACAGATCAATGGAATTGGTATGGGTACTAGTTACTCATCCACAGCTGCTAACTTATTTTTATTTTTTTATGAGTTTCAGTACAGTATTAATAAAGCTGATCTCCAGTTCCTGGCTTACAGATACATAGACGACTTGATCGTCTTAAACTTCAATAATGATTTTAATGAAATTTCTCAAGAAATTTATCCTGACTCCCTGACACTAAAGAAAACTAACAATAATGGTTTAGAGGCTGATTACCTTGACTTAAAAATAATTTTAGAAAGTAACAAAGTACATATTTCAATTTACAATAAACGTAATAGTTTTCAATTTCAGGTTAATCAACTTGTTCACTGGTCCTCCAATATTTACAAACGCATTTATATTAATATAATTATTAGTCAAATATTTCGTTTTTTTAGAATTTGTACAGATAAACATCTGTTTAAGAAGGAATTGTTTAATTTTAAAAGTAATTTATATTACAAAAACAATATACCTTTAATTTTTATAAAAAAATATTCAGATTTTGCAGATTTTCTTCATTACTGATCGATTGCTTTTCGACGTCAGTGAATGACTCATATTTCCTAAAGCCTTTTCAAGGACGGTTCTATGATGATGTGCTGCGTCGATTGGCAACAGAACTGGAAAGAATTTGGATTGGTTGATTGGATGCTGGATTCTGTTCTGTTTAGTTTGTTTTATGTTTTATATTTGGGTTGTGGCAATGTGGCTAAGTTGGTTGAGTGTGGTTTTTTCAACGAACATATTTTTAGCATCTTTTACTGTGTTCCAGGTGAGGCATTCATTTAATATTGTTGGCGTAGGGTCCGGTGGGGGAGCATGTGATAATAGCCAACGAATGTTTTAACATTTGATTTTGCTATCACTGTTCTGGCCGAAACCCACTGCCACTAATGTATATTTTATCGAATGCTCGGCTGCTTTTGAAACATAACCCACTGCCGATGAGGCCGCAGCCTATTTTTTCCTGTTTTTGTTAAAGTTTTAATGTTTACATAGATATTTTTCTTGTTCTTCTTGTTCTGTGAGGGGGGGGTGCGCTGGTTCAGGCTAAATATAATCTTATACTGCTTTATATTTAATTTATGTGTTTTACTGCAGCTGTTTGGCGCATTTCACATGAATTTATCTTGTTTTTTGTTGGTGATTACTGTGCTTTACGTTTATATATATATATATATATATATAAATTTGGGTTGGAGATATTTAATAGAAAAAAAATAGGATTTATTATAGGTTTTTTCAAGAATATACATATTTGTTTTGTTCAGTGAAATTCTTTTCAAAATTCCATGAATAGAATGGATAATGTTTATCTTGCACACAATGCTAGTTACTTTTCTTTCAGTTATAGCTTGATGAATATATTTATTAACAGGAATCTCTTATTATAACAAAGCGTTTTAGATCTAAAGAGTGACACATAATTTTAACGCAAAAATGAATATCTCTATTATATTTTTTTATTTTAATGTTTAATGAATACCCAAATAAAAAATGTTTCTCTATAGGAAGAATTGTTAACAGAGGCTTAGTCTAAATTCGAATCATATTTTGCGTCGCTTCCTATTGTCTTCGGAATTCAATTAAGAAAAAACCCCACCGTTGTAGAATAATATAAATAAGTGAAAAGTAAGTAAATTACAAATCATTTGCTAAAATGTTGTTTGACATTTAATACAAATTAAAACATTTAAACACTAAAATGTCTATTCTATGGTTTCAGCACACCTCCGTAGCTTCAGGAATCTAAATGAACCAAGATGTCACCTATGTCAAAACTCCGCCCGACAGAAAATTGTTCACATGGGGGAAACAACCAATGGCCGGGAAATAAGAATTTACTGGTGCCATCTGTTGAGATAATATAAATACTCTGTCGCCATCTGTTGAGATATGATGATAATACAAATACTCTGTCGCCATCTATGTTTGAAAATAGTTTTTAAACTGCACAAAATCAAACGTTTGTAAGGATATGTAACCAAAGTTTTGGATATGATATATTGTCATTACATAATTCATCTTTTCTTCATGAAATTTCTATTGATTCTCTAATTAAATTTTATGTGAGTACATTACCTGTAACAGCAATGTTAGCATTCTAGAAATCAACATAGCAATGATAATTATTGAAATAAAATCTCGACAAGGCTGTAGACGGTTTTTGATATTTTATGTCATAACGGTGCTCCTTTAACCTTTCCACAACTTCCTTTTAGTCATGCCTATATAATATTTCTTACTATTGTCCTCACTAGTAATGGGTATTTCATATATGCCAGCTCGAAATCTGAGAGGAGTGGGGTCCAAATTCTTGACCAACAAATCCATCAAACTGAGAGGGGAGGTAGCAATGAGAGTTATAATAAAATTAATTAAAAATTTTCTGAGGCTTTCGAACATAATAGGTACATATTGAAACTTCCTAAAAACTCTTGTGGCAAAATCCAAATCTCAAGTTGAACCAAAGGGCTGTCAAACTTCCTCATGATTCTATTAATGTAACCAATAGGCGAACCATGATCAATAGCCATTCCCTGATAAAATCAAGTTCCTTTTGCAATCGAGTTCCAGAACAAACCAAAAAGCCTCGTTTGATAAAAGAATTGAAAACGGCGATACGATAATTAGAAGGGAATGAGGCATTAAACCGGATAACAGAGTTTAACTTAACAGGTTTTCTATAAACAGAGTGTGTCAAAGCCAGATCCTCCTTTGTAATAAGCACATCCAAAAATGGCAAAGTCAAATTTTCCTCCATTTCTAAAGTAAATTTTATATTATTATCAATTTCATTAATTGCCGAGAGGAAGGCAGATAATGCCGAACGACCATGTTTCCATAAATAAAAATGTCATCTACATACCTTAACCGAAGTGACGGTTTTGGATCCAAATCATCCGAACGATGTGAATCGATGGATCATCATGTGAACGATTTTCTGTCGGCCGGAGTTTCGACATAGCTGACATCTTGGTTCATTTAGATTCCTGAAGAAGGCCACGGAGGTGTGCTGTAACCGCAGAATAGATATTTTAGTGTTTTTAATGTTTTAATCTGTATTAAATGTCATACACCATTTTAGCAAATGATTTGTAGTTTATTTACATTTCACTTATTTATATTTGAATTACCTATGGTGTAATAGTCAAAATTGTTTATAGTTAAGCCACTTTTTTGGGGTTTATTTTAAAGCCATATCCTTTCCTTTAAATTGTAGCTTGGAGCATAATTTTTGAAAACAGATTTTTTTTTTTTTTTATTGTAACAGATAATCTTTACGATAAATAACTATAAACTAACTTTTATACGAAAAATAAATGTCATTATTATAATTCACGTTTTTTATTTAAACAAAGGACAATTAAAAATACAATTCTAGAAGAGACGGAATCCTTACAAAAAATAATAATATAACATCACAAAAAGATGTTTCACCATTTCTTTATTTAATGATTTTTTTTTAAAACATTACAGTAAAAAATGTGTATGAAATTTTTTACAATGCAACTCATTTCATTTGAAGTATAATTTTAAATTAAAATTTTTAAATATATTTTTTTAACCTAACATAGCACACATTTTTAACTCATCTGTAAACTATACATTTAAAAAATAGATTTGATGCACCAAATGAATAATTTCATTAATATAATTTAATTCTTTGTATAATTAAGACTCAATCAAAACATGTGGAATTTTTCCTAATATGGCAAATCTTGCATGGAAATATAATGTAACCCTATTTCTGTATCTGTTGCTTTATCTTCACAAATTATGTGAGACAAAGCGTGTAGCCGGATAAGCATAGCGAAATGACCCCTCCACGGCCGATGTTTGAAATAACATGTGTGGTAATAAGGCTCTCACCATGAGAAAACAGTATAGAGTGTTTTTAGACCCTGACCTTGAACTGTCCTTGAGAATATCGGGGAGTTTGCGCAAGGGCTACTATTTTTCAAATACGTTTTTCTCAAAAAGTATAAAAGTTAAAAACATTAAACTAACGCCAGGTATTGAAGAATATATTAGTTAACATTATATATTTTTTTCGCCATTTTTACACAAATTTTAACATACATATATAAACAAAAATATATATAAAAAATTACTGTAGTAATTTTATGTTTACACCAACCAAAAAAAAAAAAAATAAATACTGAATAATGCTCAAAGTATGTACTTTTAACAAAATAAAAAATTGTTTAAATCGAAGATGCGCTTTTTGAGACAAAAATAATGCTAGCAATTTGCTAAAATTATTTGTCACTTTTCCTGTTTGTGCTTGCAGAAATACCCAGCTATCACTGGATTGGTTAATTCCCGACAGTTCCACTCGAGCAAGATGCGCATTACGCCAAAACAACAGAATGTTTCCATATATACCTCTCCCTATAGGTTTGTTTCGTATTTGTAAACATTCTGTTAGTTTTGCGTACTGTGCTTCCTTCTCGCGTAATAATATTAAGTCGATCGTCTAGTTGATTGTACAGGTGAAGCCGACAATGGTTATCAACTTTTTGCTTTTTTGGACCCCTCCCCCCCACACGATATTATTCGTTATGATTCCTCGACACCCCCCCCCACCCCCCTTCTACAAATATTTGTTTGATGTCAAATATAACATCGTTATCGATGTCCAAAAATTCTTTCTACTTTTACAATTTTTTTCCTTCTTTTTTTTTTTTCATTTTATACTTTTTCAATAATATGTAGTTGTACATTTATTATTCGCATACTTTGCTGGTTTAAATGAAGATAAGAGATTCCTAAAACATCACTGTTACCTAAGAAATAACTTTATATCAAATAACACTTAAGAAGAAATACTTACTATTTAAAAGTATTTAACAATAACTCTTTGTTACATAATGCATTGAATAGTAATATTCTCTTTTTGCTGATTCTCCTTGCAAGTAACTAAACAGAGATTCCTGTAAAGGAAACACATGGCCAATATTCTTCCGTATTTTTTACTAGTAAAAATAACAAATATCATTCCGAATCTTGTTTCTCTATAAAAGAATTATATGTGGCAGAAGAATATGAATTGCGAACGTTGGGTTATTCCATATTTTGGAATGAAATGAATTTATAATCACTGAGTGGTTTTAAAAACTTTGTGTTTTCATAAAAAATAAAAAAATAGATTAAAAAAAATAAGATAACAGATGTAAAGAAAAATTATAAAAAAAGTAAAGTTTGGTTTGATCAAATATAATAGCGATCTCAAATGACAAACTCCCCTCCCTCAACAGATATCTTAAAATATCAGCTTCCAGATTCCCCCTCTCCCCCTAAAGTCATACCCTATATATGTACACTGTACAGCCCCTTAGTCTTCTTGTAGGGTGAAGTGGGGACAGATGCCGCGGTTTTATTTTTCTTCTTGTAAAATGTACAATAAAGCAAAAAACAACAAACTAAGTACCAGAAAAGTAGGCATAATTATTTTCGCAAACGCCTTTTTTTTTTTATATCATTTTTTATGTGCTGGGTAAGATGCCGCATGGAGTGTTGGACAGATGCCTCATGGAGAAAAAAGGTAGGCTGTTTATTTTTTTTTTCAAGCAAATCACTCTTTTATTTTCTCAAGATAGTTAAAATGAAAATAAATAACAGTAAACTTACAAAAATTATATATATCGCTAAATTGTGAGAAGTTTAATGAAAATGCAAAAGTATAAGCTCAAAAGTTAAAACTTAAGACAAAAAAAAAAAAAAAAAAAGAAAATGAAAAGAAAAACATTTGAATTTACATGAATGGGCAGCTTAATTACGGGAAATAATAGACTGCCTAATTACAAAAAATATATAAATCACTGGTTTACATCCAGGCGAATATTGCAGTTTGCTCTTAATGTCAGTATTAGCTCTATTCTATTCAGGACCTAGCCTGTTTATACTTCCCGGTGAAAAAGTTATGTGGGCCTTTTTCATGCAGCTATCGATTGAATTTGATGCACTGAAGAATCCAAATACTGAGTCCGCTGGGAGATACATTGTTTAGCAGTTTAGACGGTTAGAATTGTAAATGGCCTACGGTTTCCTTATTCACACATGGTGAACCAACATTGTTGCTGAGAGTATTTTGATAAGTAGCAGAATGCACTAATATACGTTCATTTAAATGTAAGTTCTACTTAAATTGCAGTGATGGATTTACTAAACCGAAAAACAAAAATATATTTTCCGACATCTGTCCCTCAACCTCTGTTCGGCATCTGTGCCATAGATGCCGCGCCGCCATTTTGTATTATGTGAGCGTCGCGAAAGAAATGCAAGCACATCTCTGTATTCTACGAGGATCTAGTCTACATTTAAAATCGGTTTTGGGATGAAATCTCTGTTTATTTGACTTAAAATATATAATAATACTTTATTAGAATAATTTTAGCAACTCACCACGCAGCTTCGAACCATAAAAACTGGCATAAATATGTAAATACTGACAACGGATACAACACAGCACACAGTACAGAGGAACACTACGAACTTCTTAAATTGGTCTAGGGAGCTCTAGTGTCGCCACACTATCTCTGCAGCAATCTGTCCAATCGCGGCGTCTGTCTCCACTTTACCCTATGTGAAAATCAGGATAGGCATGGCAGACAAATGCTACCATTTTGTTTACCAGTTCTTGATATTATTACCTGAGAAGGTTGTGCAGTACACCAAAATAACAGAATATATGCAAACATGAAACAAACCTATTGGGTAGTGGTATGTACGGAAACATTCTATTGTTCTGTCGTACTGCGCATCCTGCCCGTGTGGAAATATCAGGAATTAACCTATCTAGTGATAGCAGGGTATTTCTCCAAACAGGAACAGGAAACGTTAGGAATATTTTAGCAAAATGCTTTTGTTATAACTCAAAAAGCGCTCTTCTATTTTAACGATTTGTTTGGTTAAAAGTACATTCTTTGAGCGTTATTCTGTAATTTTTTGGATGGTTTCAACTGAAAATTATTACATTAATATATATTTTTAAATATTTTTATTTATTTTTGTGTGTTAGAATGTAATATATATATATAATGTAAACTAATTTATTCTTCAATAACTGGCGTTGGTTTAATTTTTTTAACTTTTATACTTTTTCAGAAAAACAAATTTGAAAAATAGAAGCACCTGCGCAAACTGCCCCGATAATTTCTAGGACAGTTCAAGATCAGGGGCTAAAAACACTGTATATAATGTATTCTCATGGTAACCCTTATTACCACACATGCTATTTCAAACATCGCCCATTGGGGCCATTTCGCTATGCTTATCCTGCTAGACCCTTTCCCATTTCACGTTAATGACCATGCCTTTTATTATCCATACAAGTATAGCTTAATTATTCTATATATCTTTAGAGCAACCTAGCATTTGTACAATTAACCATCAAAAATTAAATTATTAAACTATTTCGGACATATGAAGATTCCATAAGGTATCTAATGTGCTTTTCTTGTCAGATATTTTTTCAAATATTCATTTAATTATCCCTGTATATTCTTGGAACTAATAACTTATTAAAAGTAAAAAAACGATATTTTTATGTTACTTGGAAAACAGTGATAACTCGCCAAATCTTATTTCAATTGGCATAATTTAAATTGCAACCCTTTCTAGTCATTCTCCTTTTTCGGCATTAAACACTTTACAGCCATCCACCTCTCACGGTATGGGAAGAAGTAGCCTAACTTTTTTTCAAAAAAAGGACATTCTGGATAGAAATGTATGTTATACGAAAGTACATGAATTGTATTTTACAGACAGCATTTGATGAAAATGCAATGTTCATACTTGTCTGATTAAAAGTGCATTCGGAAAGGAATCATTTAGTCATCTTTTTAAGAATAAATACTTAAGAATTAATTTCTTGAATAGGGTTATAAATGGTGTAACAAGAAACATTTTGTCACAGCTTCATCAATTATAATCATAATTTTCTGAATTAATGTAGAGAAAAAGGACTAATGATCCAATATATTTTTTAAAATAATATTAAAATATTTACGACTCTAAATAACGTAAAGTTCTATTTTTGTGTATAAAAAATTCAATACGATGCTTTCATTGGGAAATAAAACGTTTCCACTTTATGTATACTTATGTTCCTGTTGACAGAACTGTCTGTTATATTATAACCATGTAGCAATTCTAATGTACAATGCGATATATGAAATGTTATGGAATGATTTATTATCGTGCCTCATAATCAGTATAGGCAAACACTAATTAATTTAAACTTATACGAAAGAAAAAAAAATGGCTGAGGTTTCATTCTCTAAGGTGAATACAATAAAAACATTTGAATAAATTACATAAAAATATACATAATTGTCTTTTTTTGTTCTTAAATTTTGCCATTAAAACTATTTTATGGGAAGTTTCTATGTAGTTATAAATTTAATAAAGTCGCTATTGTCAATGATGCAGTAACACGGTTGTCTTTTGAAATATCACTTACATACAACATTTTTTTCTGAAATTTTCAATTATGATATAGTGCCTTTCTTCATGGCATTGAGTGGCATCGATATATCAAAACAGAGACTGTTTCGAGTGTTTAAGTGACGATAGGATTACATTCAATAGATAAATATAATAAAGCCGTAGTGCGTCAGCCAATTTTTGCGCCTCATTTTCAATTCTGTCTACAACTGGAGAAAGTTTCCGGATAAAAGCGGATGTGTTGCTAGGTTTGTTTCAAGATTTTTTATATGGATTATTCTCCTGAAAAAGATAATTTTTTAAGTCAAAATAATGATCAATTATATATGCAAATTTTTTGGTCAAAGTTTCAGACATAGTCAGATCTCGAAATTTCGCATCTTGTTTATACTCCTAATGTTAAATTTGTATACAATTGTTGCTAAACAGGTTGAAACGCTGGTAGTTTTTTTTTAGAAAAAAATGAAGAAATAGTTGGCGGAAAGAGCTATAATTTTAAATTCGCGCATTTGAATCTTTTAGATATATAGGTTATATTTCAATTGGAAAATGTATTTATTTCGATAAATTTGTGAACTATAATTTCAGAATTCATTTAAAAGAAATCGATTTCTAGACGCTTCAAATGTGTGATTCTGAAATTATAGGTCATGGCGCTCATAGCTTTTTAACTGTGAATCATTGAAAAACAAATTGCACTGCGTGCAGTTTTCTTAAAAAAAACTGCACGGAGTGCAATATGTTTTTCAAGGATTTCAAATAAATTAAACATTTAAAGTTCCAACTTTAAAGCTTCATAATGCAAAAAATACTTGACCGAATAATGTTTCTGTGCCCATAGCTAAAATTTACCAGAAAAGAGAAATATGACATCCAAATTAGGTGTTTGCGTTGTACAGTTTTAGTATAAAAATGACCTTCTAAGAAGTAATTAAGTTAATTCATTATCATAAAAAATGTCTTATTTCATATCGAATGTCTACTTCCGTTTGTGGTGTTTTCTTTTCTTTAGGCCAGCTACACATACAACATGAATTATGGATATTTTACCATTTGCAGAATATCACAATGCTAACATACATTTCAGGCACTATTATATAATTTTCTATATTGAAATTATTACCTATACCTATGCAATAAAGCATTATTTAAATTACATTATTCTAGCAATTAATTAAGCAAGTCATATTCATTGAATAGTACATTTTTCAAATTTTAATATTTTCACAGTTTGTTTTGCTTAATAGTGTCGAATTTCGCACATTAATGAAATAATTGGAATAATTCATTTAATAATATTAAAAAAGCATTGTTTCTGTATTTAAAATTTTCGTTGGTGTGTAATTCATTAGAAATAACAGAAAATTCACTCAAAAGGAGTAAAGTTAAGTTAGAATTAAAAATTCTTTTACCTCAAAATAAAAGTCAAATTTAAAGCACAATGAAAAATAGCTCGCAGTCGCTCTAATATATTCATTTAACTTGCATTATATGCGTGTAAAATCTCACTTTTTCTCTCATTGCCTTTTGTGTTTAGATTTATACAATTTTAAGTACAATATTTAGTCGCGTAATAATCTGACATTTTTAGGGTGTCGTACTTAAGGAGTAAAAACGTAATCATTATCTCTCCTGTGTCTGTCTGTCTGTCACAGCCAATTTACTCGTAAACTATGGGACTCGGAAAGTTCAAATTTGGGGAAGTAATAAAGACAATTGACCCACATATTTACAGTTTATTGAAAGGTCCAAAATGTATTTAGGGAAAATGTAGAGGGACTAATTAAGTTACTTGAAAAAAATATTTCTTCGTATATCGTGTGGAGTATCGTATAAAAGATTTCGCAATGCTGAACTCAAAAATATATTTCCTTTAATTTTAGGTATTATATTTTTGGACATATCTTCGAAAATGTAATGCAAAAATATGTTCACCCCATCTACTTACGGATCTACAGAAACTAAAATTATGAAAGAATGAGACGGTAATTTAGTCGGTAATTTAAACCTTGCAGGAAAATTACAGCGATTGCCACACAAATTTCACAAATTTCAATTTGTGAACAACACACAAATTTCAATTTTCAGGCATTCAGCAAAAGTGTTGAGGAGCGTTAGAGGTACCTATCGTAGTAGAAGTAAAAAAGCATCATAGATAATGATTTTTGAAAACAAAATCCTGAGTAATTAGCCGAGACATTAACCCTTACAGTTACAGAAGGTTTGGACATGCATAATGACAGGGGCTGCGTACTCTACTTACCATCAACTTTTAAAGCTTAGATAACAACTTTTAATGATATATTTGTGTAATACAATGTCCAGTAGCAATATAAAAGCAATATATGTCAAATTTTAAAAAACAAACTAATTTAATTAGAAATAATCACATAAATAATATGGGATTCGCGACTACTTTCCATTGAGTGGATATCTCAATACGCCTCCCGTGTCTTTAAAAGTTAATTAAAAACCTATCTGGAAAAACGCGGCACGGACCAATGCGGCGTTGAAATTTGCGACTTCCTTTCGATGCGCGCTTAGCACAATGCCAAGTTTAAACTTTGAGCAAAGTTTTTTTAGCTACACTGTAAAAAGAAAAGTTTATTACCACACTAAATTTGCTTTTATGAAATGCCAAATGAAGTTTAAATGTGTGCACTACTTTTATTGTCAGCACCGCATTAAGTTCATAAAAAAGAAACAAAAAAAGAGATTAGGATAAGAATAAAAAATATTTATACATAATAGCAAAATTTGATATTATTGAGGCCTCATATCACTTTGAGCGTTTATGGGATACACATTCATACTTTGTGGCTATTATATGTATAACGTTATGAATATTTTGATAATATTAGAGCCCCTACCCGCCTTACGATATCATACGGTATCATTCTTTAGCCCCCCCTTCCCTCCCGCCATACGATGATATCGTTTATCAATGTCTAAAAATTATTTTATTTTTAGATTATTTTTCTTTCTTTTTATACACTTACAGTGATATACACATATGATTATACATTTATTATTGAGTTGCATAATTTGAGGATTCAAGAAAACAATAAAATATCAATAAATGAAACAAATTTATATCAAATAACATCTAAAAGAGCTAGTTACTATTTAAAAGTATTTAATAACAGTGTATTGTTACATAATGTATTCAAAAGTAATATTGTCTTGGTTAAAAGCATAACTTATAATTACAAGAGTGCTACAGACGACTAATGTTTTTATACTAAAAAATTTCTCAAAAATTATTGGCATACTGTTCGAGAACATTTGAAAGAGGAGGAGTATACTTTACAAAATGTTTTTTTTTTTTTTTTTTAATAGCGGTGTGAACATAATAGAAAAATAGTCGCCTGTGACAGACCTGTCAATAAAACAGTGGACAACATTTTTTTGTTACTGGTAAACGCAAGTATCATTTCCTACATATTTAGTTCTTGATTTCTCTAGCAACTAATTATATGCGCATATGGCAGAAGTACAGGAATGCCAAACGTTGGCGTATTCCAAATTTTGGAACGAAATGATTTTATAAACATTTAATGGCTTTAATAATATCTTTGCACTTCATAAAAACATATTAAAAAACTAACAAAGGTAACAGACTATTTGGATGTAAAGAAGAAATTTCTAAAAAAATAAAAGTTTGGTTGGATCAAAAATGATAACTGTATCAATAAGCAACACCCCCTCCCTCCCCCAGCAGATATCTTACGAAAACAAGTGCCAGACCCCCCCCCCCTCCTCCCTGAAGTGATAATGTTATATATGCACAACCACTTTTCTAGTATATACAGCTATAGTCTATACCCAATCCTACATTGTATAGCTTTTACGAAATCTTATTATTCTTTTAGCAACGATTTTTTAATAATACAGTTAATAATTCATATATTTATTGTACGGAACCCTCTGAGTCCGAGTAACACTCGCATTTGACCTTTTTTTTTTTTTTTTTTTTTTTTTTTTTTTTTTTTTATTATCTATTTCTGCATTAAATATACAACTGCGACTATTACACCAGGAAATCTCATACTCAGTTCTACTCATTTTGGAAATTAAAATATCAGTGCATAAAAAATCTGCAATAATGAAATTCATAACTTACTGATTGGAAGAAAGTCTTTTGAAATAATATTGGATAATACTTTTTAAATACATATTTTATAATGTAAGTATTTAAGTTTTCAGAAATTATTTTCAGTTATTAGATTTGTTTTAAAACAAAATTATGAATGTCTACTCATGACATATACTATTGGAATGAATTTAAAATGTGCTCTCCGTAAAAGAAAGGTTTTTCAATTTGTAAAACATGTCATTTGATGAATAATACCTTCATAACGCACGAAAAAAAACTTTTGTTGGGGAAAAGTATTTTCACGAATTTTCCTTTTTCAAAACTGCCATGCCACTAATTTACGATAATAGAACAATGGCGATATTCTTTAATCATAACATTATTTTAAAACCTTTTTCAACCTTAGAATATATGTAGATGTTAACAAATAATATAAAGAAATGAATAAATATATAGATAAAATAAAAAGGCAATCTTTTAGACGTTTCATTATACAGGGTGTCCTAGAACATCTTGCACAAACTTGGAAGTGTGGCATAGAACATCATTAGGAAGCATAATTACACAGGAAAGCATTGGCGGAAATTGATAGGCAGCGATATATGCCATTTCTCAAGATCGGCATGCTTGGCTTTCTCATTGTAGACGCCGGCTGCTTGCGATCAACGTGAATAACACGGAGAACAACCCACAAAGACCCAACCACGAGCGGAACAACAATGCTTAACTATTAATGTGTGGACGGTTATCGTGGCGGACAGTTTAGTGGGGCCTTACATCTTACCATCTCTACTGGACTCTAGCAAGTATCTCGCTTTTATTCAGGGGTTTTTCTGGAAATGCTCAAAAATGTCCTTGCACATGTTTGACGCGGAATGTAGTTTCAACAATATGGTGTGCCATCGCATTACGCAATTTAGTTAAGACATTTGTAAACAATGGAACTGGGCGCGGCGGTCCCGTCGCATAACCTTCACAGATCATCTGATTTATCTCCTCTCGGTTATTTTGTATTGGGTGCCATGAACAGCAGCATTGTGTACGACAAGCCCGTAAATTCTGAAATGTACCCGGATGTACGAATCTCCATCGCTGCGGCTAGCATCAAAGCAACAACCGAAATTTTCGAAAATGCTCGCCAATTCATATAAACTAGGTGTCATGTATGCATCCATGCAAATGAGCGAAATTTCGAACGGCTCCTGTGATGCTGGGAAGTCATACATTTTACTATTTTCTGTGTAATGAAGTGCTTTACACTGCTTTCTGCATTGTGGCCTTACTGTGTCTTTGTTTCTATTTATCACATGATGGTGAAGTTTCCGCAAATGCTTTTCTATGCAATTTTGGTTCCTAACGATGTTCTGTATCTTCTGTCCAAGCTTGTACATGAAGTTTTGGGCCATCCTGTATATGTCTAAGCATTATTTTCTTATAAAGAAATATCTGACATTGAAAGACCAATTGGTAATATCAATGCTTAATTTCAACCTTCACAGATGAATTATCATAAAATACTTTTATTACTTATTTATTTCAGATATTTTAGGCAAGATTTTGTTTTTATTCTAAAATAAATTGTATATAAGAAATTTTACCAAAAAAGCATATAAAAATATTTAAAAATATATTTATTCATTTAACTTAATTATATTCAATTGTATTAATGTAAACAGTTTTTTCTCTTTTGAATATTACGTAGATTATCTTAAATGATAGGATAATAAATGATAGTTTGTTAATATTCTGAAAATATTTCGCCCTATATACATGATAATATTAAACATAAAACTCTTCATAAAAAGAAATTCTCAATTAAATGAATGTTTTTGTCTTCAATTTCGATATACAATTTCCTTGAAATCAATTTGAACATTATGAAACATTTATTCCACAGCGGTTTTTTGAAAAGCCATGCATGTCTTTTTTTAAATGAATATCCCATTTAAGAACCATTTGAGAATAATGAAATGTCTGAAAATGATAATGTATATTGCAGAGATATATTTCGAAAGCTAAATGATTTCTTCTGGGATAACATAAATATATCCTTCCTGCTGGGAATATTTCAATTCCATAAACTAAAACGAAATAGTGTACAGAGCGAATTATTAAATGAAAAACGTATGCAAAGTTTTAAAATTATGAAAGTGCAAATACTAAAAAATCATTTTAGTTTAATAATCTTTGCATATTTTTAAATCATATAAAAGTAAAATCATTTATTGCTTAAGTTTGAAATTTGTGCAAAACTACACCGCTTTCTGGTATTCCAGCTTCAAAGATTTCCTGTCATTATATATTAATTGCATTAATCATACTTCCGATTAACTTACTAAAATATAAAGTATCCATATTCTTTTTTATAATAATAAGGAATTCTCAGCAACAGATAAAAACTCTATTGGGCATCATGCCCAAATTTAAAAATAGTAGAAAAAAGTAACATTTTATTTTAAGAAAATAGATTTTCACTCAAAAGTAAACAATATCGATTATTTTTAATTTTGTAATGCCCTTTATTTTTATTCTTTCATTTAATTCGTTATCTATATTTATAATGATGGCTATAAAAATCATAATTATATACAAAAACATATAATGTACTTACCCTGTGTGTACTTGATTTCTTACATTTGCATGAAATTTTCTGTTAAAAATGAGCATGCGTTTAGAAGTACAGTTATATATTTTTAATACAAAGTATAATGGAAGCAAATTTTTAAATTCCATATCTAATGCATTGTTAGGTTGGTTAATATATGGGGCATTCTCACAATCTTTTGACTTTTGGGGGGAAAAATCTGGCGAAATTAAACTTGCTAAAATAACACTTTATTCTAGTAGACGAATGCCTTAATGATTCAAAATAAAGAAAAAATGGTCAGCAGAGAAATTTTTTTTTATTTAACTGAGGTTTAAGTTAAACTTGCGAGTTTAATTTTCCTTACCATTTTACCCCTATAACTTTTTATTTTCTTTTAAATTTTTACTTATAATGAATTTGAATAGTACCCACAGGACATTCAAATAAGAAATAATACAAATGTAGTACTTTTAATACAGAATTTTTGTTTAACGTTGTCTTAAAGGGTGTTAAAGAAGGGACGGTAAGGTAAAAAAAGGGACGAAATGGTAAAAAAAGGGACGGTAAGGATGGAACGGTAAGGAAAATTACCACCTATTTTTAGGAAAATCATGTTAAGACTAAGTGATAGCCACAATGTTCATAAATTTTTAGAAACAGTTGTTAACATTGGATTAAATTATTATTTTTTTTAATTTACCTCGAAAAGTGCAGGAATAAACCTTGACGGACACTGACGGACACTGGCAATGGTCTGGGGTAAAAAAAGCTTGGTTCGGTGTCTCGGTAGTGACACAAAATGCGATGAAAATTTAAAATCTTACCACTGCATCCTTCATCATAGCGTGTATTATTGCAGTCTGAATTCCAATCTTCAGAGTAAATTGCAAACGGTAATATAAATACCGTAAAATCCGGCGTATAACGCGCTTATTTAATACAAAAAATGACATCGAAATTTATGGGTACGCGTGATACGCCGAACATAAAAATTATAGATCTAAAAGTAAAGAAAAGATGAGCATAAAAAAAATAAGATTTCTACATGTACCGTAAATACAGTTTATGTAAAATACATAACGTTACCTTATGAACGTAAAAATTTTGATTAGCGGGTAACCTGAAAAGTTTGTGAGATTCGTCTTCTGTTACATCTTCAGGCACATAATCGAATTCTGTTTCATCTTCAGCATTCCGTTCCATCTAGATTGTTAGATATACTACATCTTTTAAATGACTTTTGAATTTCGCCAGGTTATATTTCGCTCACACACTATTTCTAGGCTGTCGTGACTAATTTGGATTAGCCCTCTCTTTGTAAATGTTTTGTCACCTTCTAAAATCCACGAATTGCTTGTCACTTCAGTATACCATTGTTCGAAAGCCTATGAAAATCCTCTGAATGAATGATTTCAAAAGATAAGAGCATCGCATATGTAAGTACATTTCAGGTGTGTTTGAAAGAAAAGGGTGAACATTATTCGACAAATATACCCACAAATAGAAAAAATACACTCTCAAATCCGTAGGTGCGCATTATATGCCGGATTTCACGGTTATTATTATCATACTGACATCTCTTTAGCTTCCTGAGTTTCAATTAATTCAGTACAACGTGAGATGGGTAATTAAAGGTTTGGTGCTTGAACGATTCTTTGACGTACTGGAGGAAATCAGAGTTTCTTTTATTTAGTGATTAAAAAGTAGTATTTGAGGATTTAGGCACCCTCCTTGATGTTGAGGAAAACGTGGCAACATCGCATTTTTGACTAATCTATCTATGCAAATGGATCTCTTAAACACCAGACTATAAGTCAAAGATAAATTTTTCTGTGAACGTTTCTCAGAAGTAAAAAGACCGGCTCTGCAGGTTTTAGCGGAGAACGTTTAAACTTTCTACACTTTAAGTCAATTTGTGACAATAGTGGGGGTATTCACATCAGCCAATTCGAAAATGATTAGAAAACTCAAATCTGAATTTCAATAAAGATTTACTGACTTTTAAAAAATTGAGAGCGCTGTGCTGCTGGTCAAAAACAGTTTTCCACTTATGCCTGATCGTGTATGAACCATAAAAGTGGCAGGTGTTTTTAAGAGCAAAATAACTGCCCTGCAGTTGGCAAGGATCGAATTTTGAGAAGATACTGTTTTTAACGACATTTATTTTCAAGTTCAAAAAACACTTGATAGTGACCAATTTTGGACTGAAAGTATGTGTTAACAAGTATCCAGAATTAAAAACCTGACCTGAATGAGAGTTAATAAAGTCTTTTTTAATTTGTATTTACTTTGTATTGATTTTCTAAAAATCATAAAAAAACCGTTAGTTTGGTATTTATGTATACAATTTCAATTACATCCATTGTGTTTTAAAAGCACGATAACAAATGATTTCGAATAAAAGTTTTACTAATCAAACCATGTAGCCTATGTTAGTAGAGTTTTTAGTTTATAGCGTTGTGCAGATGGTAGTGTTGTTTAATAATGTAGTGTAATCATTTGAGGTCGAGAGGCTTAAATTTTCTGGACTTCAAAAGTGTTAAAGTGTTTTGAAACGGACGAAGGCAAAAATAAATTACCTCTGCACTTGAGTCATGAAAGTTCATTGCTGAAGAATATGCTATAGCTTTATTTGATAAAAATAGGATATTCGTAGCTGCTTAAGAAAATCCAGAATGTATACGCCCTATACCTGGATATATCCTCCACAACATACCTGATCTGTGGTGTGCCCAAAAAGAAACGTAACCTTTAAAATGCACCCTTTTTACGGAAAAAGTTGGTGTCCATTGTAGTGGAATGCCGAGCTCGTAGTCCAAGAGAATGTTTTTATCTAGATACTAGGCTCTTGAAACACTGCCGAATTAGAGTGTTATATAGCAGCTTGAAAATTAAGTGGTATGAAAAGTTGTCAAGATGTGTGGTTGCTTTTAGAAATTTTTGTTGTGCCTGATGGTATTTTAGCCAAATTATTGGATAAATTATCATGACTATAAACTTGAGATGTTAGCTGCACCATCTGCATGATGCAACACTGACAATTACTAATGTTTTTATTCCGCTCATCCTTATTTACAACATAAAACAACGGCTAATGTTTTATACATTTATAGTTCATTAAAACGTACTTTAAAAGGCTAACTTAATTAGTTTGCGAGAAATCGGCTGAAGTTCCAAAAGCTTCTGCATGATTTTGCTTTCATTCTATATTCATGTCATGTATTTAATACCTGTATATTTATCAAAATATTAATATTTCTTATTTTCATATGCAGGACAAACTTAGAAGATATGCATGTAGAAATATATTATCATTTTCTTTAACTTGATATTAAAAGAAAAAATAAAATTGTTACAAACAAGAATTTTGGAGACACGTAAACCTTATCAGTGAAATATTTCTAAATTAAAACAACAAAAATATGGCTTTTCTAGATACCATTAAAAGTTTTACAGAAAGAATTTCTTTGGACATGTTATATGATATTTACTATAACTTCAGAAAAGTTTTCCGAATAAGTGATCCAGAAATGTGAAACGTAATGTAGCAAAAAAACACAGAATAAAAGGTATTTTAAGCAAGAAAAGTGCATTTAGATAAAGCATCTATATGATATATTTAATAAGGTTTCATTTCAGAGTTCTTTAATGAAACGTTCTCCTTTTGAAATGTGAAAAAAAGATTTTATCTGGCTTACGTAGGAAGTAAGTTTAATTAGAAAATGTAGGTAGACGTATATCAAAATACAGGTTGTCTGTAAATTAGTTGGGCAATTTCGTAAGATAAGAACTTTCGCAATATTAAATGAAAATAACTAGTTAAAAGTCAGACTAGTAGTAATATTGCTGAGGTTTATTCTTAGAGTGTGTTAGGTGTCCTAACTGACCCTATCGTTTAACGAGCGGTAATCATTCTTGTTCGGCATTACGATAACGGCGACGTAAATCTGTACTGAAAAAGTGAAATGCTGTCTTTGGTTTCATGAACGTGATTCTGGTCAATTTCATTCAATAAATCATTCTTTTTTCCCAACTAATTTGTAGATAACCTGTATGATGATGAGGATTTTCGCAATAAAAAATGAACTATAATTTCTACGAGGGTGAATCAAATATTAACCGGAATTTCTGCCGGGAGGCCTGAAGGTCATCGCGAGGGCACTCAAAACTCTGCGCATGGCAGGTGGGGATGTCATATGACTATTTATTCGCCGATATGTGCTACCCTCTCCGTTCCTCAGTAGGCATCAGGATCAATAAGGGAGATGTTCACCCCAACGTTGCGCAACGCATTATCGTTAATTTTTCTCACAAATGAAGGCGTAAGACCGGCTGAAATCTTAGGAAGACTTCAAGCACAGTTTGTGGAGACATGCCTGCAGAAATGCCAAGTGTATGACTGGCACAGAAAGTTTGTGGAAGGATGAACAGAAGTTGAAAACACCCCCTCACCCCCCGCCCTCGAACAAGTTTGACTGAGGAAAACATTAGCGCCATTCGGGACATTCTCGGGGATGTTACCTACTACTGTCAGCCGTTGGATGAAACAAATCATGCATATCGGCGGAAAAGACGTGAATTTCCGGTCAGAAAAGTGATTTTGCTTCATGACAGTACCCGTCCTCATGCAGTCAACCTGACTCGCGAAAAGTTGGAGGAAATGCATTGATCATCACTGGAACACCCTCCCTGTAGTCCCCCTGTGATTATCACTTGTTTGGGCCTTTGAAAGAAGCATTAGGACGTGAACGATTCGGCGATGACACTGTTGTTGAAGCCTTCTTGCGCAATTGGCTGGAGACACGCCCCTCTTCTTTCTGTGATCACGGCATCAAAAAACTTCCGATCCGTTGGGAAAAATATGTTTTGAAAACAGGATATTATATAGAAAAATAATATGTAACTTTCTGTTTTGCATCTTGTACCAATAAATTAAAAAACAAAAATCCGGGTTTTATTTGATTCACCCTCGTAGTCAACTTGGTTAAATATGCAAGTAATACTCAATATCACTCACACACATCAAACTAACTGTCGATCTATCCATATAATTTTCTGTCTAACAATACATTTATCTATCTATCCATCCATCTATTTAACTATCTATCTATATATATAGCTATAAAGATATTTGTATTAAGGATGTTCCAGAATTTGATGGACATATTAAGAGGGGTGACGAACGCATCAAGAGGATGAAACATTTGCATAGAACATGGGGTCCCAAACTATTTATTTAGTCACAAACATAGGGTCTTTCATCCTAACCGAACTTAGGTTGACGTCAATAATTTTGAGGAAAATAAAAGCATTGCAGTGAAAATGCAATGATAAGTACGCTTTTTGTATGAAATGTTATAATATTACGGAAAATTCTACGAAAACAGGCTGCTTATGCAATCAACGATACCGTATGAACTGATAACCACAGTCCAAAATGTGGAGCGTCAAGTGTATACTTCTGATGCTTATAATGGAAACGTCTACCACATTTTTTGTATTGTCTGATTTATAAAAAAACGTGACCGTATCTCTTAAAAGTTTCGTTATAATGTATTTCAGTTTTCTGATATTTATTACCATCAAACCAAATTGAGTTAGGGTAGAACACACTGTTTTTTGAATTAAATACGTGGTGTGCGACCCTATATTCTATGATAACTTTTCATCCTCTTGATGCCATCTATCACCCATCTTAATTTGTCAGTCGAATTTAGGAACACCCTGTATATATAAATATTTACAAAATGATTCATAAACATTGAAATAATAGCCTATTGCATTAAATATTTTCCCTACACATACATATTTCTAAATGCAAAGTTTCATAAAAAAAATGTACAAAATTAGATGACATTAGTTGCATCTCCATAGAGGGTCTATTTGAGAAAATACAAAACTGTATTTTTGCGTGTCCCCCGTGGGGTAAAATTTTCAATTAGGAAATTTTCCTTATCCATTTTTAATTGAAACACACAAAAATCCATTTCTATGTCTGCAAAACTTACAGAGATATTAAAATCCAAAATTTGTGACTTACACCACTTAACCACACCTCTGAGCGATATGATATTGATGCTTTTAGAATGCAAGGTTGTGATCATCCACAAATTATACGTTATTAAAAGTTGATTTAAGACAGGGCTTTGTTTATAAAATAGCAGCGTAACGATTTTACGTTAAGCTTGCTTTCGAATTATGCTGTAGGTCAACACTAGAGTTCTGCGCGGGCCGAAATTTCCAGGACCGGGCCCATAAAAAAGAAAGTTCGGCCAGGCCTGGAAGAAAGTTAAAATCTCGACCCGATCCAGCCCCGGCTAGAATAAATTCTTACAAAACCTGGATTTTTACATCGATAGGGGTAAAAATTGTTTCGTATGATGAGTTCCGACTAAAAATACTTATTGTAGCCTTTTTTCATGTTTATGATTTTTATTTTTAAAGAATTTCTCTAAGCTGCGATATTAAATTTTTAATGAATCTATTCATATGTAAATGTTTTAGTTATCATTAAATATCGTTAACCAATATTCCATGTATTTTAGACAAGTTGGTGCAGATGTATTCTGTTATTTCTCACGCATTATTATTTCCATTTTGCATGATTAAACACAATTTTCTATTTAAAACAGTAGTCCGTTATAGACATGTTCTTTTTTCACTAGATATATTGTATTTTAATTTTATTGTTTAGATGACTTCTTGAAACAGAATAAATTTTATATCTGTATAATAATAGAAATTAAAAAATATATGCATTTTTTGCAAAAATGTTTGGTCCGGGCCAAATTTTAATGATTTTTGCAAGAAGAGTACACGCAGAGACAATGATTTTCATACGGACTGGGTTGAGACTAGGATTAAAAATTTCAGCTTGCTCATATCTAGGTAGAATGAAGCCCGTCCGGGCTCGGTAAAGAAAAAATGTGCTAGACCTGACCCGGCCCGAGTGTCGAGAATCAAAATTAGGCCCGCGGTCTGGCCAGAAAAATGAAGGCAGACATTAAAAACCGAAAGAATAAAGAAACGGGTTAGGCTGCACCGATAAAAAATCTGAAGTTCTGAGGGCAAAAATAAACAAGTTGGAAATTGCTCGTCAAACGTGGCAAATGAGGTGCGTTCGTACTATAACTAGTTTTATAATTATTTTTTGCACCCCATATTGTACTGAATGTATAATTTTTTGCACTTCATAAAGCGCATAGTCTGATACATCATTAAAATGCACTTCCAATATTTTTTTCCCATTCCCCGTAATGTAACGGAACACTTTTGACTGTCCCTGTAATTAAACTATACATCCGATTTTCCTAAAATTTGAAATAGCTCAACAAAATTTTGCAACAATTATATCTTTAAAATTTCAGACCATTCGGAAGGCTGTAATATCATTAAAATGCACTTGCAATAATTTTTCCCATTGGCCGTAATGTAAAGAAAAACTTTTGACTGTCCCTGTAATTAAACTATACATCCGATTTTCATAAAATTTGAAATGGCTCGACAAAATTTTGCAACAATCATATATTTGAAATTTCAGACCATTCGGTTGGGTAGTTTTTGCTCTGTTACATGCGGACAGACGGACGGACAGACGGACGGACAGACGGACGGACAGACGGACAGACGGACGGACTGAACGACGACTATAGGTGCTACGTATTTATATAATTACGAACGCACCTAAAAAAGAAACCCACGAAATCGCCGTGTTGGAAAAAGCCTTGTTTTAAATTATCAGAGGAGACTTTTAAGCAGCATAGAAGCAAGGTGGTAAGTCAATAGTTAAACTGATTCAAAAGGTAAAGTTACAGGAAAGAGTTACTTACTCACCTGCAAGATTTTAAAGGCATTTAATCTATCTATCTATATATACATATATGACTTTTTTATGGACAAGATAATTTCCATAATTCTGTACAAATTTCTTCCAAACTTATACATAAAATCAACTGACAGAAAATCTCGGTCAAGTTCGTTAATGAGCAAAGTCTAGCAAGTGGGTGGAAAAAAGGGGGGGGGGGTGAAAACAGAAAAAAAGCCATAACTTCTGAATTATAATACATAAAATCAGTTTAAAGTTATTACTTCTAGGAAAATGGCCATAAATTTATGCATAATAGAAGTATGGTAAAATTAAAAATGAGCTCAATTTGCTAAAAAATAGGGTTTTAAGGAGAAAAAAATTCATAACTTCGTCAATTCTAAAGATATAGAATACATAAATTTATTGTAAAATTTCTTAAAACTACGTACAACTTTTATATACAATCTATTGATAGGGCCAATTCTTACATCCAAAACAAATTAAACAAAAATAGGTGTTGCACGAAAAAAAAAAAAAAAAAAAAAAAAAAAAAAATATCGTATTAACATGATCCTGATAAAACCAGCTCTTACATAAAAATGAAATTAAAATCTTGTCAAAAGTGGCCGGATATAATTGTTAAACAGTGTTCATCTCTAATCTTGATTTAGTGAATGTTTGTGAAATTAGCTAAATTCGAAATCTACTTCCGTTTAAAAGCCGATCCATCACAGATTTTTTTTAATTGCCATGAGTCAAGAATTGTTAAAAATAAATGATTCAAACTTGGGGAATGTCTTTTTCGATTGTTTTAGATTAATTCAGTTTCATCAAATTTGAATAAAATATATACTTTTGAAAGCATGATTTCAAAAGATATGAAAGAAAGATTGATTTCATATGATATGAAAGAAAGATTGATTTCATTTGATATGAAAAGTCATCGGCTTTTTTTTTTTCATAATCGGATATAAATTATGTTTTAGCAAACGTAGTATCCTGCATTTTTATCAGTGTTGCTATTTCAATATGCTTAAAAAGTCATAGTCTTATCCACTAATGCCAAATTATCGCCAGGATTCGCGATAATTGGCTTAGGCAAATTGACAATGAAAGTAAGTCGCCAAATGAAGCTAACTTGGCGAAAGCTAACTAATTTTTCGAAGTTTCCATTCAATATCCGTATTCACGAAAACTGGAATCGCCTTAAAACAGGTTTTCATGTCTTTTACTTTCGTGTGCTTGATTAAATAAACTGAATTCGTACATGCAAAGAAGAGGGAAGCTGTCTTTTAGTCAAAGTAGTAGCTGGAAGGATTTTTTCTTTTTGAAGAAAAACAATGTGGTTATTTTTTTTTATTTAGGACTGAGAGGGTGGAATGTTTTCTTGCCCCTGGAATCAAAAAATGAAGCTACGCCATTGAGCAGATACCTTTATTAACAGTTCTCGTATTAGTTTTTATAATCTATATTTGATAATGCAAAATTTCTTTTTAAATTCCTCATATGTCGTTTGTCTGTCATATCTATGCGAGTGTTTATAAAACACATCTATCTTATTTCAGACATCTAATTTAGACATAGTATTAAATGCATTTCTGTAAAGATTGTATTATAAACCTTCTGGTACAAAATATTCCTCCGCGGGATACTGAACGCATAACATGAATGATATAGAATGCATTTTATAAACATTAAGGAACAGTTTAGTGAATGTTTAGTGCATTCAATTTTTTAAGCTTAGTGCATCGTAAATAAATTTCAAAAATTTTCTATGCGAAAGATTTATGCTTCCAAAATTAAAAAAAAATTCTGTATCGAGAATTCTTTTCTATATATGCATAAAAATAAATAACTGTATATGCCAAAAAATTTAGTTATATTATTCTTTAAGCTTCTCATTCTCACAAAAAGATATTTTTCTATTCCTGTTGACAAAATACAATGTGAACTGCTGAAAGGTTTCAGGCTTTTATTTTTTTAAAGATTGCTTGCTATCATGCACCGGAATATATCTTTTATACTTTTGTTTCCTTGAGATTGTACGAGCTAGTTTTCAAATGTATTTCAATTTTTTTTTTCGTTTCCGAGAAAACAATTATTGGGAATATTTGATTTGCTTTTAAAAACGAAGCGTGCATTGATTTAATGTGATGTATCATTGAAGATACGAAAACAACTATCAATTTAACCTATAGAAAATTATTTAAAAAAAATAAAGAAGCAGGAGCAATGACAGATCTAACAATCAGTCAAACGTAAGAAAAATAATAAGATTTGTTATAAAATATTAACGTTCCTTATCGCTGTGAACCGCGATAAAAATTTCGTAGTATCATTAATGAAATAATTACCCATACAAATAAACGAACACATTGTTTAGTGATTAATGTGACATAGAATACCATTGGAAAAGTTTCACCACTGATCATTTTATTTTCCTTTACTGAAAGGGAAAACAATAGGGTAAGATTATGCAAGGGTACTTGGTGTATAAAACTACGCAGGGCTATTATATAATCCTAAAAAGCACAGTTTTCCATTTAGCTACAATTGTAAAAGATGTAACAGCATGATAAGTAAAAAAAAATGTGCGTATTGTAAAAAAAAATGTGCGTACTTTGGTGAAAAGTTTGATGATTTAGATGAGAAATGGTGATTTTGGCTTTCTCATAATAATATTTAGGGGTTTTGAAAACAGGATCCTATTAAACATCACAAAGCTAATTTACTTTTTTGGTTTTTATGGATTAGGTTATTATTGGACCATCTGTCACCTAAGTGATTTGGATTTGTTCACTAATAGATGGCTTTACTGATGTTTGAAATATATTCAGTGACGATAGTGCAAGAATTCTCAGTGCCAAATTGTGCAAGGTCCCGCCCCAGTTTTTGTAAAGACTGCTACCGTTGCTAAAGCACGATTAAAAGTAGGGGTTCTCTAGCTTTAAAGAAAACTTTTTTTTTTTTTTAATAAAACTGACTTTTCAGCTAGCAGCGCAGTGTAAGACCATTGGAATCAAAACTTGTTGAATCACACATATCAGTTTAAAACAGAATACTGAAAATGAGGAGGGAATATATATATTTTTTTCAATAAAAAAATTACGTTTCAGAAAAAGCAGAACAGCTATGTAAAGAAAAGATGCACGCTCAATGTGAAATAAACCCGACTTCTGCTTCGCAGAGTATAGTTTCGAATGTTACCAAAGTTTATAACGAAATATTAGTGTTGCTTTTGCTACATGCACAAAATACTTCGCATAATCGATTTTACACGTGATTAATGCAAATATCTAAAATGTGAGACTCTCACTATGCAAACAGATTTTATGCTAACAGGAACTTTTATGCTAAATGGTTGTTTATATATTTCAACTGCTTCACAAGGAGGAGGAATACCTATTAACATATAATAGATTTATTTACTACTATATACAAAAGCGGTGTAAGCCACTTAATGAAAGATATAGCTAAAATAATGATATGATTTGGAACTACGTAACTTGATGCGTAATTCTTAACAGGCATATTTGTAATGCCATCCTCTTTGGCTCTAAATCATTATAAGCCATTTGAATTTAACACCATTCCATCGTAATTCAAACGAAACACTGCTTCACTTCTTCAACAGCTTCTTCTATCAGATTCATTATCTGGAGCGGGATGATGAGGTTACTGTTTGCAGGAGAATTCTTTCTTCTCAACATAATTTTTTTAGCAATCTTAGCATTTTTCTGCAAGTTGATTGTTCATATCACTGTTTTAACAGACTTGTCTTTTACATATCTATCCAGTATTCTCACAATCTTTATTTATGAATGTACTTGTTACAAAATCATACGAAAACAGCGATTGGTTAGATTTTAAATGTTATTATCGATTTGTTTTTATACCTCTTTCATACTTAAGATGATAGTTATATTTTTTATCATTCTGACCCTTTTCTTCACCGCTTCTCTCCTTCTCTGTTATGTCTTAATTAATTAACATGTTGTTGATACATTATACCGTCAAATATAGTTATTTGAACCCATCTACTTCACTTTGCTATTATTATTTTTAACTTTAATTTGTCTTCTAGCAAAAATAAATTCCCAAATATTATATTTGTATTGCTGCATCGTTGGTTTTGATGGTAAAACCAAATAAAGGACGGATCAACTTAATCTTCGAAACATTAATTCTGCGCTAGTCTTACCAGTCACAGAAGGGAGGAATAGGATGATTTTCTAACAAAAATAGTGAAATTCCAAATGTCATGTCACTTTTGTTTAGCTTTTCATGGCAAATTTTTATACTTTTTATTACCTTCCTTCATGTGCGATAGACTATAGGTGGTATTGTGCAATAATTGCGCGTTTTTGTTTCACATGACTTAAGGAATTCTCGAAATCTATGGCTTGTAAACGCAGATCTAATTTCATTACGTATTATCGAAATGTAGCAAAACATTTCCGTAATACTCTATTTATTGACTTTTTATCAGTATTTGGTACAACAGGTTCTTTAAAGATTTAACATAACAATAACCTGCTACAAAAAATATTTCCCTTAAAAAAAAAGTTTAAATTATATGTATTTAAAACGAAGCTAAATCTGATTCCCATTCTATAGGTTTCAATTTAGAGTTATTCCTAGCAAACATTTGACATTGACTAAAAGAGGTTACCATTTAATTAATTTCTTATTCATTTTAGGCCATCAGAAACACCAAGAGCTTTGGTTTCCATGCTTGATATACCCTTTTCACCCAAATGTAGTAATTTTAACATTTATTCCCAAACTTGATCTTGTATAGTTACACGATCCCCCATAATAAACATTTTTCCATACTAGGGGTCTAGGCCACGTATGTGCTACGCTCGTCATTACCCGTTCAGACACCGCAGTCTCTAAAAGCATGCTAATTTTATCGGATTTAAAAAAGATTATGGAAGATTGAATTATAATTTAAAAAACGGTAGCGATCTCCCTATAAACGGGTTTCTATTCATTTCTCTTTGATTGGAGAATTTTAAGGAGAAATCAGCTGCTGTTAAAAGATACAATGGCTGTTTTCGTCTTTGATTAATTAAAATCACTTAAACATTTCAAAATAAGCTAATATAAAATGAATTGGGTAAACAGAGTCTTTATCTCCCGGTATTTTTGAACAAAGCGAAAGTTCTTTTAAATAAGACATTTTAAATGTATCGTTTTTTATCTGACGTAATTTTCACCAAACATTTCCTTCTCTTTTTACTATTCACGTGAAAATGCTTTTGTCAGAAATGAAATGTTATTTGCGCTGTCCTAACAAAAATAGATGAAAATTTCAAATAAACGTCTCGCGCAATTTTTAAATTCAAACTGTTTTGCAATATTATTTTTTGTTCATTTTACGTAATAAATGTAATGCGACTTAAATGTGACGTAATTTCTCCTATTTAAGACTTGTTAATGAATACGCATGTTAATGGTAATGCATGTTAATGAATATATTATTTTACAATATCAATTTCTCACTTTCTTACAATATAAATTCACGTGTAAATATAGTTTTTATGAAGTAATTTACAATAAGTTCTTACTTTTTATACATAATTATTTAATTCTAATTTGAATTTTTTCTTTGTTTATAATAGTCATGTGTAAATATATTTTTTAATTTGAAGTAAACATTATTGTTTGCGCTGTTTATACAATTGGCAACAGTTTAAATTAATACCATTTTCTAAAATAAATACAAAATATCTCTCGAAATGCTGAAAATTTGAATTTAAAATAGAAATAAAACCTCAAAAAAATAAGTCAAATTAAAAAAATAAAAGCAGTCTGCACACCCGAGAATTCTAAGATATAAAATGATCTAAAAATGAATTAATTCCCATGTATAGTTTTTGCTCCTATAAAACTTTTTTAATGGAACGATTTTGTACAAATTTAGCATTAAATATCTCTTTAAATGATTCTTCGATTTGATTGTCTGTATCAGCGTGTTTATCAAATATTTCTCTATAATACCGCCGATTTTCATATTTTTGTATGCAATATTTTTCTTAATATTAGCGGAGAAAAACCTCCGGTCACAAAAAAATTCAAAACCGGCGGCGGCGGCTGTGACAGCGTAAGTTAAATTTTTTTAGAATAGAAAGACACGAAATTCTGTTTAGGAATATAACGTTTGTATCACTCAGAAATAATCTTCTTCGGTCATCCATACATAACTTGTTATAAAATTTGCTTTTTTACTGGGTTTTCAAGTGCCACTTTGCAATATTTTTTTTTAAGTAACATGATAATCATTGCTATTGGAAACAACCATTACTTCAGATGGGTTACTAACTATTTACATTTTCTGGGTGAAATAATCTACTTAATGCATCAGAAATTTTATTATTTTTACCTGCGCGATATTGAGTTGTATAACCATACCCTGCTAAAAACAACGACAACAACAACAAAAAATTCTACCGTTCATAAGTTTCAATTATTTTGATAATGGAAATATTTCAATGAATTAAATAATAATAAAAAATAATCATCATAAATAATGTGTAAATTCTGAAACAATTTGGGGAAAAGTCGTGAATTTGTGGGAGTTTTGCAGTAAAGTATTTTCGCAAAGAGTTTTCTATTGTTATCTATTTGATAAAGAATTTAACTTTCATGAAAGAGATTATAGAAAACTGGAAAGATTTTTTTCCTCAAATAATAAAATGCTTTGCTGAAAAAGAAAAATAATTTTTTTATCACTGCAATTTTTTCGAGTATATATGAAAAACAGATGAAACAGCGAAAACAAATTGGGGATAAATCACAATTAGAAAAATAAAACTCCGTTAATATCACCATAAAATACAAAATTATTTTTCATGGTGATTTTAACAAAGTTTTATTTTTCTTTTATACGAAAAAGTTTTGCTTAAATGTCACCAACTCACAAATGTTTTTAAAAAAATAGTAGAACAATAATGGTCTTATTCCGTTTTACAAATAATAGATATTTTCAATTTAACATAAGAAATATGACTTGAAATTTATTTATTGCTATAACAGTAGCTATTTTTATGGTTGCTTTTTGAAGAAGTCTGTATACTTTACTTCATAAATTCTATCTACATTACTTCTAAATAACAATTAAAATATTGTTCTATTATTTCTATAAACTATACTTCATAAAATTCATTTTCTATAAAATGGTATTTAATGGAAAAGTACGTGACGCGTTATACTTGTAATTTTAGTGATATTCCACTTGAATTGACCGAAAATAAATTTGTTGATTAAACTTTCTAACTTTTGTTTAATTCTGAAAGCATGTACTTAGAAACTTTTAAGTATGAAAAAAAGTTCAAACCAAAGTTATTACAAAATTAACGGTTCAGTGACTATATAAATTGCAGAGTTAAATCTAATTATTACTGAAAAAATAATTAACTCGCTAAATTCTATTTATACGCATATTTTTAAATTTATTGCTCAAGCTATCGTTGTGAACTTTTTATAATTTCTTTATTATTTTCTTTTATCCTCACATCGAACAATAGATTACATTTTTTAATAAAAGAAAATATTTTCGGTAGATTTCGACAGTTCTTACCATCGTACTGTAAATTAATTGGACTCGCGTATTTGGATTGGATTTCGGTTATTATTAGATAGAAAATTACTTACGCGTTAAATTGTATATTTCATTAGAAAATCGCGTTCCATATTAAAAAAAAATACCTACCACATTACTGCTCTATTTGTTATATTGAAACATTCTGTGTTTTGATAAAATTTTGAATTTAATTGGAATGTCCCTTAAATGGTTATTTTATAAAACAAATCTGTTACATTTAATATTAGAATTACGTAACTTCTCAAATTTCATGAATGTTTTGTAGAGGTATTCATCTATAATAATTTTACAGACAAATTTAGTGGTTCTTTTGGAAAACAAACGCAACATATATTTTTTTAAAAATACATAATCATTCAATGGAGATTATAATAAAAATACATAATCTGACATCTTCATGATTATTTTTCTTGTAATACATTATCTACTTCTGTTAAAAGTTAAAATATACAAGCTTTTTTTAATTAACTTTTTTAGTTGTCATACATACTCATTTTTCGGGGTGAAAACTAAAGTCAAGATCGCGTGCAAAAGTTTAGCGTTATAAGGTAAATGCGTATTTACTAATAATACTTCTATGCAAGTTACAATTAATTTTAAGGAGAAAACCAAGTATGCTCGATGTGCCCACCATTGGAATTAATAAACGTTAACACTGCCGTAAGTTAAAATAATTAGACTTAACTCAAAATTCAATTTAGGAGAGATCTTCTTTGATACTAATACGATGTGTAAGTGATATAATGAAGTAAAGAGATCAAAATCACTTTATCAGTTTTATGTGCAAGATATACTTGTATGGTTTTTCGGTTATAATTTATATGGAGTTTCACAACCAGATATACACTGAGGTCCAAAAACGAAGGGAAAGGGAAGTGACTGGATGCTAACGAATGTACACGATTTGTGGAATGTCTACTGACATTCTGAACGAATTATCTTTGAATTACGCGGGTATAAAGAAGATGTTTGACTTCATATTTGTCAGTGGAAAATTTATCGCGGGGACAATTATGGAGCAAATAATAAATTTATTAATAAAAGAATATTTTTGATCACTCATGTGCGTATTTGTGGAAGCATAACGCGCATAATCTTGGATGTGTTAACGTTCCTGTGAAAAATATAAATATTTTTTTAAAGTATATAGAATAGGGTGGTCACAAGCAAAATGGGGAAAATTGTTTTAACGTTTTCTTCGGGGGGACCCTTTTAAAAGTTGCCAATTAGTTAGAAAATGAGATTGGCAAAGTTTCAGCTCAAATAAATAATATTAACCCGTGCCTCATCGAGGGTGAATTCTTGAAAATTTGCAATTTTTGGCAAAAAATTGTCGTTTTTCTTTCCTTATGTGAAAAATATTTGTCTTAGAAATCTGATTCTTGTTTTATTTCATAGAAACTGTTGTTGCCTTGAACTTTTACTCTCATGAAAACTTATATTTAATGAACATTTAGTACTTTTCAGGACATCTAGTGAACCAAACCCTCAAATTCTGCATTTTTGAAACATATGTAAAAAATGACAAATTAAAAATTTTATTACTTTTGATAATTTTTTTGTATTATTTTTATTAATAGGCAAAAATAGGTGAACAATTTTTCTAACTTTAAAAATATTTCACGAATTATAATTGATTATTAGTTATCTAGTTCTGTGTCTAGTAAGAATGATCTTCTCGATTTGTGTTGCAGTTGAACCTCTGAATTTCTCTTTTTATTACAAGGCTGTTTTTGTTAACTGCTATGGTTATCTATTTTTAGAATTGACGAAAGATTCCTTAAAACCCCTTCCCCTTCTTGATATGATGGCAGAAATGTAAAATTTTTTAAATTGGCCACATGTCTCATCAAATCATCGACAGTAAGCAGCCAAGTAATTGTCAAGTTTTATGTATTTTATTTTATAATATTTGCAAAATGAACTGAACGCCAGAGAAGCTGCTAGACTTAGAATACATCCACTAGCTAACCACAGACATCGACTCTGCAAATAACTGTTTCGTAAACAAAAAACTGAGCTCATCAAAAACAGATTTTAAAATTCCCGTTTAGAGAGAACTGTTGTTCACTGGGGTGGAAAACTGCTTCACCATTTTTTGAATAAAGAAAATGTAGAGTGGATAAAAGTTTTAATTAGTTGTGGGGATGAAGAACAGTTACTACGAGTTCCTCAACTTGAAAATAGTATCGGAACAATTCAGGCGAAAGCTGTATTTTCAGCAGTTGAAGAGTGGGAGGAAATTGGTAAAATCCAGGCAATATTTTTTGATACAACTGCAGTAAACACAGGTCGCATCAGCGTTAACCTGCATTTTTCTATAGCAATTGTTTAAGGAAAAGTCTTCTGTATTTACCATGCCGCCAGCATAATTTAGAAATTTTCCTAAACGCTGTTCTTGATTGTAAAATGGGCATAATCACTGCCCCTCAGCCAGATATTAAAAAAAAAAACAATTCTGATTGGGTGGTCTAAATTAAACCAGAGTAAGTATACAAATGTTATTGGAGATGAAATACTAGGTATAAATAGATAATTCAGAAGAAATTTCAAATTTTTTTACAGGAACTTTTAAAAATTAACAGCTCAGGGATGATTATAAAGAGTATATCCAACATTGTTTAATTTTTATAGAACTCCTTCCTGCAAAAGACTTTTTTTCAAAGCACCTGGTACTTTTAATCATGTCAGATGGATGGAGGCACAGGCCATTCATTCTCTCAAAATATATTGTTTCAGGGATCATCTTTTAATAACAAATTTGGAAAAAGAAAGTATCAGAGATGTTTTCTTATTTTTAATCAATATTTATGCAAAAGCGTGCTTCAATACTTCCACTGCCCCTTTAGCCCCCAATTCAAGACCTGCAAATAATAAAATCAATTGTTCACTACAGAAAATTTGATAAATAGGTTACAGACAACGCACTTGATAAAATGACAAACCGCTTTTGGTATCTTAACTCGGATCAAGTTGCATTTTCATTTTTAGATAATACTTTGGTAAATAAGTCAACATAAGCCACCTTATCTAAACCATTACCACTTCAATCCTTTCCGGCGCAGTGTTCCACGCCGGGACCACCTCATTTTAATTCCAAACTTACAAACGGCACGAAGAATATTTTAATAAAATTTTGCTTTTACAATGAAAGGTTAAAGTAATGTGATTTTAATTTCTAAAAATGTCGTTTGTAAATTCCGGGGTAGACAATCATTTCATCCTTTTACGAACAGAATTTTTCTGTACCGGAAAGGGTTAACGTAACAGTTGTAAGGGAAAATAATTTATTTTCTTTATTATACCTCCTTTCTTGTAAGACAACTTTAATAATAAAATGCAATTGAGCATTATTTGCTCTCATTTCTATACTTCCTTTGCCCTCCCTTTTTTAAAAAATTCTTTCAGTTTAAAATTCGATTTTTTTACTTTTCTTTGGAATTTTTTTTAATCAAACACTTTATTGGACTTCACAAAACGAAAAAAAGAAAAACAAAAGGTGGAAAGCAGATGAAATGGAATGTTACAAATTTTTTTTCGCTTTTTCATCAAAAGTCAATTTTTAGGATTCATGTGAAGTCTGGTCCTGAAAAATGCGCATATTTTTAAAGCTATACATTTTTAGAAAAAAAATGGTGTGTGATTCTTCAAAGCAAAACTTTTTTTTATAAAATGAGACCTGCATTATGTTTCTAGGCTCAATTGTATTCATTTCATGAAGGAAAAACAGCATTTTTTTTGCAAAAATCACGTTTTTTTCAAACTTAAACCTCAATGAGGCACGGGTTAATATTATACAAATGAGCTGAAACTTAGCCAATCTCATTTTCTAGTCAATTGGCAACTTTTTGGGGGGTACCCCCGAAAAAAATTCGAAAATTGATTTCTTGTGACCACCCTAATATAGAATTTTCAACTAAATTTAACACCGTTTTACGAGAAGTAGAAAAAGAACAGTAGAAAGTGCAGACTACAGTTACAACATGAATACATTGAATATTTTATGAAAAATGCGAATTTGTATGAAATAATTTTTAACTTTTCGTGCGTGAAATATTCCAAAATTTTTAGAGAAAATATATTTTATATAAAATTTATTATAATTATAAATTTATATAAAATATTATATAAAACATGCTATTTATAGGGAAATTATTTTTAAATAGGAGACAGTAAAAAAGAATATGGATATATTATAACCAGAGTAATTTTGTTTTATAAGTATTTTTTATATACTAGGGGGCTCTGCCCCCTACGAGCTACGCTCGTCAACCCCCGTTCAGACACCGCAGACTCTAAAAGTACGCTAATTTGATCGGCTTTAAAAAGATTTCGGAAGATTGAATTATAATTTAAAAAACAGTGGCGATCTCCCTATAAACGGATTTCTATTCATTTCTCTTTGACTGGGGAATTTTAAGGCCAAATCCGCTGCGGTACTACTTGATTAACCCGTCGACCAATTTCGCCAAATTATATAAATCGCCAAAACACTCGCCAAATTATACAAATTCATATTTTAATTTTAAATAACGAAAGAACAAATAAATTAGTGCAACATTAATAAAAATACAAATAAAACGTCAAAATAAAAATAACTTGATGACGTAGACACGTGCAACTTGCTTAAAGTCAAGTTAATGTGACATTTACGATCAACCATTATTGACATTTAATCTTATAGTTTGGCTAATGATAGATTTTTGGTCGACGGGATAACTAAGTAGTGTCAAAAATACATATGTCAATTGCTGTTTTCGTCTTTGATTAAGTAAAATAAGATAAACATTTCAAAATAAGCTAATATAAAAGGAATTAAGTAAACAAAATCTTTTTCTCCCGTTATTTTTTAACAAAGCAAAAAGAAAGTTCTTTTAAATAAGACATTTTAAATTAATCGTTTATAATCTGACGTAATTTTGACCAAACTATTCTTTCTCTTTTTAATATTCACGTGAAAATACTTGTATTAGAAATGAAATATTATTTGCGCTTTCCTAACAAAAATAGTTGAAAAGTATCCTCTCAAAATATCAAATAAATGTCTAGCGCAATTTCTAAATTTAAACCGTTTTGCAATATTATTTGGTGTTCATTTTATGTAATAACTGTAATGTAACGTACACTGCAAATAGAGGCATCTTAAATTAAGACATATATGTGACTGAAAAGGAATTTAAGACACTTAAGTATCTGAATCTGAAAATTCAGTCATGATAGATATCTTAATTTAAAACATATAAGTGTCTTACTATGATCATGGTGTAAACGAACTGAGAAATGTGTCTAAAAAATCTGCAAGTGTCTAATTTTAAGACACTTTGTAACTCCGCTCCGCATTCACCAGGGGGCACTCTCAGTTGCGCATGCGTCTTCCTTTCGAACTCGATGTTCGTTTGTAATTCAAACTGAATGTTTGTTTTTATGTACGCGTAGATTTTAACTAATAATTTATTTTGACTTGATTGTTTTTTGCGGAATGTGAAGTTCCTGGATTTAATTTCTATCGACATAGTGGTACTCCGTATTAATATTTATCTATAACACTAATATAGTGTTCTTCATCTCGTCAAATTTGTAAAGAGAACTGTTGTCTGGCGGGCTATGTTTTCAGGATGGAAATTTTCCATTCTTTTAACAGAGCTAGCCGGATGTGCAAGGGGATTTTATTTTTTAAATATCAAAGTCTGCCTAACTAACGGATACTAACGTAGCCTCCAATCCGGACGTCCTCTGGGCGAATGTGCGTTTGGAATAATCAGACCTTTTCCCAGGTAAGTGGGGTCTTAACTATGTATTTAAAACTCTCTGTAAATGTTTTATATTTAAATGGAGATCTCACACGAGTCTATAGCTTTATTAGTTCCTGAGTTATGCCAAAATATGTTCAAAGCATTTTGCCTATGGTATTTCCATGTTAAAATTTTAATTTGCTAACATTTAAATATCTACTATTCAAATCATCTGCAATCATGTTTCTGCATTATTTTCCATCCAATGTTATCCTTAAATAAGTTTTGGCGTGTCTGCATGGTGCATTAGTGGTTACTGAATCTACTGAGATACACCATCCTAAGCCTTCTTTCTCTGTATACTCGCACGCCATTACTTTAAAAATAGCAGTGACAGCACCTGTTGATTGGCTCATAATTTCTTAACTAACATCAAGACTATCAAGACTATCTTAACAGTGTTTTTTTAGAGTAATTATTACACCGAAGTACCTTTTATATGGGTTTTATTTATGAATACAATATTTTTATAAGCATTTAATGCGACAGCATTTGTAACGTTCACATCGGTTTTACATTCCCCATAGGTTTAATATGTGATATGTACTGAAATTCCCAACTCTTTATAGTAAACATCCTTATTTATTTTTTATTTATTATGTATGCTTTTATTTATTATCCCCTTCGGGACGGGAGTCTTTTACGAAAATTTTAATCTTTTGCCACCGTTTTTTAAAAACAGAAATTTGCGTCTTCTTGAATCGAGAAAATGCGCTAATTAAATAAGGCAAATTTTACAGTAAAATTTTACTGGTGAGAAAAAACAAGGATTCTGAACGCTTCATGCGGCACGTATTCGTGCCGCTCGTCCCGAAGGGGTTAAGTATGCTTTTCATGTCTGATGACGTTTTCTTGCGTGTCATATTTTATACACCGCGATAAATTTTAAGTTATTTAAAAGAATATAGTTCGAAAATCCTTCCATTTACCCATATCATTAATTCCCGCATACATACAGCGAATTACTTGTGTTCATTTATTTATTTTAACCTGTTTTGACTGATAAAACTCATTAAATCCGGTCATGGAATCTGTTTTTTCCTTCTGCTATATACTTTTGTTGTTTCCGAGCATTTTAGAACTATTCTATTTGCTATACTGAAAGTAGTCAACTTCAGATGTTTTCATTTTCAAGCCCGGTGATTCACAGCACAATTTGAAGACTTATCAGAAATCGTCTGAAATCTGTAGTCGTAGAAGCGGGGAAAATTTTGTTGGCGTCGCCAATAAATCTTCTTATTTAACGATTTAGAAAATGTTCTCGCCTTATCTCTGTATTAGTCATGATTATTTGTAGATTCTTAAATTCATGTAATTATGTGCTGTTAACATAATTGTAAAAATACGGTAAATATATACAGCTATATTTCATTTGAAATCAATTAAAATATTGATTTTTTGATTATTTTTAGTAAAAAAGAAATGTGAAATTTAAAATTAATATCAGTAAAAAGATAGAATTTTATACTATATTTACTTGAGCATAACTACTAGATTTTGCACTTAAAGCTGAATTATTCTATATTTACCGAATCACAATGCAGAGTTGGGATTTTTCTAGAAGGACTTGATGAAATCACGGGTAAACTTTGGCATGTCCCCCCCCCGCCCCCACCACCATCACCTACGATTTTTGCTGCCCCAAATTCGATATGCAATTTTTTTTAAAGCTTATACGTTAAATATGTTTGGACATTGTATATTGGTTATAATCAGTATTTTGAACTTAAAAAGTAGAATAAGATTAAAAGTTAAGTACAAAAAATTTTAAATACAGTAAAAACTCTTAATCGCGGGCGCCTTCAGAACGCTGAATCTGTCTGCTATTCGATTGTGTTAGCTTTTATGAGGTTGTCTACATACAGTGAAACCTCCCTGTGCGACAACCTCCCTGAACGACCATTTTTTTCATGGAACGAAATTTATTCCCATAGGCTCAATACTAATTTTACCTCTATTCAGAGACCACCCCAGTTGAACTCCCTCCATGAGCGACCCATTTCTTTGAAGAAAATGAAACAAATTCCGTTTTTTTCGGGTCGCTTGAAAAAGGTTTTATTAGAATAATAATTCCGGAGAGCGCATTATTTATCAAACTTCTAAACTAAGTTTAGAATTTTTATTTATTCCGGTAACTTTTAAGTGTTTAAACCGCTTTGTTCCTTTTTAGGCAATGAATTTAACTCTGATGACAAATTAAGGATGACGGTCAATAAACTCCCCTGCCCTATTCTGTCAGGAAACGCTCAAAGGAACAGATAAAGTAATGAAATCGTCTTAATTTGTTCCAGACCTAAAAAAAAAAAAATTATTTACTGAATTTCGAAAGGACTTGGAAATAAAATTTATAGTAGATAAAACCATAAAACCAAAGCAAACGTCAATGTATTCATTTTTTAAACTCTGCAGTAATTAACTTATGTAATTAACTTTTGTTTTGATACTTAAATTTTCATATGTTTTCTTAATTTCAAAAATATAATTTTAGTAACATTAATTGTTACATTTTTTCAACAATTAAAATCTAGATTTTAATATGACCTCCATTAAGAGACCACCTTTCGGAGCGACCAATTTTTATTGGAACGGAAGTGGTCGCTTTAGGGAGGTTTTACTGTATATTGATAAAGGTGAGTGTTCGCTAAAGACAACTGTTCGTATGAAGGCTTTGCAGTAAAATCTCCATAACGGACACTCCTAAATAAAGGACGCCACTATTTAGGAAACACATTTTTTTATTGAAAATATGCAAAATTTTTATACACTTATACCTCAGAAAAGCAGACACCTCCGAACGTCGGACAAATTCCACGGTTCCGAGGTACCCGCTATTGACAGGTTTTACTGTATTAAGATAAATATATTTTGTCTTTAACCTTATTCTACTCTAGAAATTCATAATATTGGTTAATAATAAATATTGATTAATAAATATTACAATATAATACTCTAATACTGTAAATTTGGGGGAATCCAGTGTTAGATTTTATTTAACACAGAAATAAAAATGCTTAAACTAATTTACTGGGAATATCTTATTTAAATGGGAAAAAACTGCACAACATAGCAGGGATGGGATTCTTTCTGAAGAAGTTAATCATTTTTTATAAATGGGAGTAATTTGTTATCATAAAGCAGAGCTGATTGCAGCATGGGCAAACTGGGCTGTTTCTATGGGCCTTTAGCTGTACGGGCCCCTAAATTTGGTACGAAATTTCCATAAAGCTGATATTTTAAATTTGGTTTGATCTTACACTTATTTTAATAAATATTCTGCAATTTTAGAACATGATTAGGCTAAAGAAAATGATATATTTATCCAAATATGTATTTAACGGCATAGAATAGGCTTAATTTTTTTTGTAACAGTATATGTAGGCAATGGGGGGAGGGGGTGAATGGATACTAGGTCTTTGAACTAGCAGCAATTTGAAGTTCTCACTAAAAGTAATAAACATTTTTGATGTCGTACGGCATATATGATAACACATAAATACATATTTAGGTGAAAAAAATATATATATATAGTATCGTATTCTAAAACTACAAAATACTGATTAGAATCCTCATAAGGTCAAAATTGATTTAAAATATCAGCTTTATGAAAATTTCATACCCAATTTGGGGTACCCCAAAAAACAGGGGGCAGAGAAGCATCCCAGTTTTCCCACGCTGCAATCAGCTCTGCTGTATGGTAACAAATTATTCCCATTTATAAAAAAGGATTCAATGTGGTCAAACATGGCTGCGTATATGGCTTAGAAAGAAAAGTGGTCAAAGATGGTTTCATATTGGCTAGAAAAAAAAAAAAGTCTCAAAGATGGCCTCAATTAAGACATTTGAAATGTCTGAAATTCAGACGTAAGAAGTGTCTGAAAAATTTAAGACACTTTAAAACGTCTTAAAATTGAACACTCTTGTTTCAGACACTTAAGTGTCTGAAATTCAGACGCAAGAAGTGTCTGAAAATTTTAAGACATTTTAATACGTCTGAAAATTGAACACTGCGTTTCAGACACTTAAATGTCTGAATTTCAGACATTTTCATTTGCAGTGTAAATATGACGTAATTTCTTCTATTTAAGACTTCTAACGCATGTTAATAAATTTATTATTTTACAAATTCCTTTCTCTCTTAAAATTCACGTGTAATTATAGTTTTTATGACGTAATTTTTAATAAGTTCCTGCTTTTTGTACATAATTATTTAATTCTAGTTACGAATGTTTTTTTTCTGTTTATAATAGTCACGTGTAAATAAATTTTTAATTTATTACACGTATAATTTTTTTTTGAAACAAACATTATTGTTTCCGCTGTTTATACAGTTGGCAACAGTTTAAATTAATATCCCTTTCTAAAATCTGTAAAAAATATCTCTAGAAATCCTGAAAATTTGAATTTAAAATAGAAATAAAACGTCAAAAAATTAGCCAAATTAAAAAAAAGAAAACAGTCTGCACACCGGGAACGTCAAACGTATAAAATGATATAAAAATGATTAAATTCTTATTACAGTTTTTGCTCCTATAAAACTTTTTTAATGGAACGATTTTGTCAAACTTTGGCATTAAATATCTCTTAAAATAATTCTTCGATTTGAAAACTGTCTGCATCAGCGTGTTTATCAAACATTTCTGTATAGTACTACCGATTTTCATATTTTTGTATGTATTATTTTTCTCAATATTAACGAAGAAAGACCTCCGGTCACAAAAAATTCAAAACCGGCGGCGGCGGCGGTGACAGCGGTAGTTACTTTTTTTTAGAATAGAGAGATTATGATTCGGAAAAATGTAAATGCATTATAATTTAATATGTGATTATCGGTGAACTATTTTTATACAGCAGGAAATATTTCCTGCAAATTTATTGCTTTATTACTGACCCTACAATGCATAATTGTATATTATCTGTTGATATTGATTTGTTTATTATACCACTTCTTATATTTTATGTATCTTTAAATTCTAGATTCTAGAAATTTTAAATAAAATCTAGTACGTGCATGAATTCAATGAACATCTATGAAATTCTTTAGAAAGTATTTGTTAACAGACTGTTGGAAATAATCCGAATATTGCATATTTTTATCCCATGTTTTAACTTAATGAGTCTAATCTTTTAAGAACACACAGACAAAAAAATAGCATTAAAGTATGTTAAACAAATAACATGCATTGTTATCTCCTATTTTATGTTTTGTTGGATGCTCCTGAAACAGAACATTAAAACACCAATAAATTTTCTTCTTTTCATTGTTCGGTAATATAGCGTTGATATTTAGTCTACGATATAAAAATATTTCAGAAGTAATTATTTTAAAGAGTTTTCCAATGAACATACTTTTTGTTATGTATGCTTGATAAAAGATTTTTATTTAAAACTAATCAAAGAAATTTTAATACATAGTATCATACAAATAAAAATGTAACAATATACACTATTTTTTATTACTTTCAGTAATTCTTGTATCTGAATTCGGTATTACGTAGCATAACTATTTTTTTAGGTTTAAAATTTTTAAAGAGGTTTTCAAAAACAATATAATGATCTGTCCGTTTTTGCAATTTAAGTTGCTGTAAGAATTTGAGTAAAAGCCAAATTTTATTTCTTGAATTACATTGATTAAAGTTATTTCTAAAAATCAAAAACATTATCAAAATGTTTTGTTTAATATCATTTTATTAACAATAGTGATCATATATCTTTTAAATCTTCGTAGTCATTATCTCTTTGAATGGAATAAATAGAGAGAAAGAAACAGAAATATTGATAAACTAATAAATAGTTCCAGTAAACTACTACTTCAATGATATATAACAATGAGAAATTGTGTTTCAAGTTTGGGAATATAAAAGATAATTTAGAAGAAGTATCTTATGTTTCTGGTGCATTACACACTACAAATAATTATCACAGTACGTGTTCTAGGGACATACATTGGGTATCGAAATATTGTGCGATTTGTGGTCGGAAGAAAAGACTCACTGATCGAGATCACTAAAGTTTGTCACGACAAATCCTAACTAATCATTACGAACAAGACATTGCTGGGAAACAAACAATGATGGGCCACAAGTTCCAATTTCTGAGAGTACATTGTGGAGGGAAATCCCTAATAAGAATACGTGGACAAAGTGCCACAGTAGTTCTCATTATAAGACATGCAAACAAAAAAGCACATCTGTAATAGGCTAAATTTCTGAGAAAAAAATGTATTGTAGAAGAATGGAAACATCTGCTATCTGCTGAATTTCCTTTTTGCCCCATACTAATGATGCAAGTCATAGATTGCATAGCATGAATAAAGTTTGTTAGGTTTCTGAGGATAATGAGATAAATAACAAAGATTACTATTATTTGACAATTTTTACATTGCATTTCACATGTTTTAATTTATGTGTACTTGGATTCCCACCTAGCGTCATGCAAAAGAGTAAATTTGTAATGTTGTTTTCTTTGCATTTTGTTTTAAATGCTAAGAAAATATGACTCTTTCAACATTATAAAATAAACTCAATTACAAATATGAATATAATCCTTGAGAGTATTAATCATTCTTCAATGTATTTAAAATTCATTAAATCTAAAGACTTATATTACCTTAAATATTGCTTGTATTGCTTTGAAACCTGGAGCTTAGTGAACGGAATTTTACGCCCCAAACACTTAGAGGGTTAAAGTAATATTATTCCTTATCTTGAAGTTGATTTGAGCTATTTTAGTTAGATAGTATGGTATGGTCACGCTCCATCATTGTATCGAGGGATTCAATTTCCCTTTCTATTGAAGAACGCATACCTCAGATAAGGCAAACAAAGAAGTTGACCGTCTATCGAGCGATATATCCGAGGCCACGGGAAGAGGAAAGTTTCAGATATGAGAAAGGTATATGTGTAAAGAGAAAAGATCACCGTAGGTTGTTTTTGAGAGGAATCACGGAGAGAGACAGAAAGCATTTATGTGGTAGACCTCGTAGACGGAGGTTAAATTCTAGTGAAGACCTCAACATAGGAGATTAGTATTCCATGAGTGGAGTTTTCGGGAAAGAGTTGAGACTTGTGCAGAGAAAGGATACGTAAGGGGAGGTCCTTTGTGGTCATCCGATAAACCTAATGTGATACCAGTGTGTGAGTGGGGAATTGAATATTTTAGTACGTTATCCCAGTGCACATAAATTACTTGCTTATGTAACTTATTATCTGGCCCGATCGTCCATATCCGAGCTCTTAAATGTAAGCGATGTTTTATTTATATATAAATAATTTGCAAATAAATTGTTCGTTAATTTTAATTGAATAAGTTTAGTATTCTTTTCATAATCTTTCTCCCAACGTTCCCGATATCACGTATACATATCGGTGGTGGCAGCTTATCAAAATAAAAGAACATTTTTTATCGAAGTCTGTGCGAGTGATGATTGTAGGTCTAGGAACATTCATTAATGTATGGACTAAGAAAGAGTGCAACAAAGTTTTTCACAAGGACTGTGTTCAAGATGTTTTGGAACCAAAATATAAGTCTGTGTTGTCCTGGAGATTTTTTACGCACTCTTAAGTTAATCATTTTGTTGAAGCTAATAAGACATTCAGTAAACATGGATAAACTTAAATTATGATTTTTTTTCAAAAATTAAGGAACAAACAAGCAAGTTAATCGCCAGCACGTAAAAGAAAGGGATATAATTCATTTTTGTATTAATTAGGTACTACTTAAACACATGGTAGCCGATGTCACATGGTATGCGGTCAGAGTGATGTCCCAAATTGTCACGGGAAATATGGTGAAACCAGATATGACATCTCACGTTCGAATTCAATTTTTTTCTCAAGTGATCGTCATTTGGCAACTCCAAAGAAAAGTCAACTTGAAATTTATTTTGTTACGAGTTACCTGTTGATTTTACGATAAGAACACCGTGAAACTCTCATGTGACCGTCATTTGAAAACTATATTTTGAAGTCACCGTATTTTGCTTTGTAATGAGTGACACAGCGACATAAAATGGAAGTCATTTGGTGCTATATAGCTATAGTGATGGTGATTTTACAGTGCGTTCACAAACGTCGGACACTTGAACTTCACCATATTACTTCATTGTAATGTTGTTTGTTGACTCGTTACAATTCCCTTCTCATGGTATCGCCACAATGTAGTATCCAATTTATTATCACGTGAAGTTGCAAGATGGTTTTATTTTAAAGTAACAAATGAACTGAAAAGTTGATAATTGTTGGAAAAGGTTTAACAAATAAACTGACAATCACTTTAAAATAATAAAGAGATAACCATGTCTAGAAAAACCCAGGTATTCAGCTCGCGTAATAATGAAAGAAATAAAAGATATCACATTTTTGTTCATCATATTGATTAAGGTTATGGGATCGGTTAGGGTTGAGAGGGACATTACATTGACTGGCCGTCGTCAGTGGGTAATAATTATCTACTTTAAATGGATCTTATATCACTATATTTTGAGTAATAATAATTGAATTTCGACAATTAAATAACAAAAAAAAAAAAATTAAAAAAGCAATTTAACAAATTACAACGACCATTTGGAAAATGATTTTTTCAAAGACTAAAATTTAAGACATAAAAAATCGCACGGAGTTGATCATACGTTAAGTACACAATAAATTAAACATTAATAGTGTTATTACACGTAAAAATTGCAAGCGACAAAAATCGCCTGCGGCTCGTACATGTTATCCACCTGAAACTTACGTATTATCCAAGTATTTCATTGGCTGTTTGGAAAAAGGCTTTTCCATCGTCAGATTTCCAAGAAATCTGACGACCAATTTTAAATGAAATTTCATTCTTAAACTTCTAAACATCCCACAATATTACTTTTTGCAGCGTCGTATAGAGAAAAAAATGTGCTTTTAAATGCAATTTGTTAGAAAGCAGTATCTCAATTTGTTTCTGAGTTATTATTATTATTTTTTTTTTTGCAGTTTTTATTACTTTTTTGTCATAGTGGCAACAGAAGATCCATCTCTGTTGAAAGTAAAGGGAAATACAGATTACTGTATAGAACAATCAGAAAACGAATAAAATGCGTATTAAACCAATAAAAAGCTTCAGATATGCTTTTGATTTACTACCCTGACGAGGACAACAACCATTTTTCTAAATGGTTAATAACAATTAAACATTTTATGCTTGCTCCTAACACTGGCGTAGTTTGGTGATTCTTTCTTAGAAGACTGGTGCATTTTTGGTAAAAATAAAAAATATATATTTAGTTTGCTCCACGAAGTATTCATAGTATCTTTGCGAATTTTTTCTAAATGTTTTTTTCATTTCCAAAAATTAATTTGTATACTTTTAATAATCAAACACTAAATTAAATGTTGTTCATACATTTAACCATTTCATTCTCTCATCAATAACAGTTTATTCATTACACATAAGTTGAATTTTATTATTAAATACCTATAAAGACATAAAATATAATAACAAAGGCAGATAAAATGTAAATATTTTGCTACTAAAGTTTCAAGTGTTATATTATTTGAAAAAAAAAATAATACATTTGCGCTTTTATTAAATAAATTGGAACGATACAGAACAAAGCTTTGACTAATTATTTTATTTTATTAAGAATGATTATGAATTATTTTATGAATTATTTTATGAATTATTATAAAATGAAATCTAAGTTTGTGAAGATTACCTTTTATCCCATTAATTTTTCTTTTAAATGTTTAATTTTTCTTTTCCAAAAATGTTACATACTTTAAAAATAAGACAGTGTATATTTTTAATATAGTGAATGAACGAAACGAATATTGTTCATCTTCCATTTTTGAAAAACATGTTTGCTTTTAATAATTATTCAAACACAATTTTCAATAAATGACACATTTAAAAATACATATATAGGTTTTAACAAATCCTTTTTGGACTTCATTCATTTTATAATTAAATATTAGCTTAAACATTAATTATCGACATTAAGATTAACGTACTGTAAACAATAAATCCATTCATACTTTCTAAATTATTAATTATAACAGGTAAAAGAAAATGTAAATATTACTTTGCGTGATACGTGATCTTTTTTTATTCGTGCAATTTTAAATCAATTTCGAACAAACGGTGATTAAAAAATACTTTTGTTAATTTTAGTTTTAATATTTTTAAATGTTATTCTAACAATGTGTATCTTTAATCATAGCGTTGTAAAACAATGTATATTTATTATAATGCTAATTAAAGTGAATTTAATGGATCGCTGAGCAGGTATAACTGAACAGTAGGTAAAATGAAATTTTAACATTTAAGACAGTATTCCGCTAGAGAAAGGTTCCATTTTCATAGACTTTAATGCATTATTATGTCCCGATTTAGTAACCGCTGTCCCACATTTTTTGTCTCCTTGTCCTACATTTTTCTGACATTCGACCTGACAATTCTAGTTGTCACATATTTGGACTACATCTCACTCTATTCATCAGGTTGAAATTTGTCAACATGCCTTCCTAAAATTTTTCGATCAATGCTATGATTTTTTTTTTTTGAAGCCGCATGAGTACTTAACTTATCGTTAACATATTTTAACCCTTTCAAGGGCAAAGTATTTTCAGTACTAAAATGTTGAAATAAATGACTGCACCGGAATATACGAAAAAAAAATATTTTCAAATATGAAGAAAGCTATATTTCACATATATTAAATGAAAAATATTTTAGAAAAATTCTGATGCCATTGTGGCGTTTCGGAATTAACATTGTGGTTTGATAAACATACCACTCCCCTGAAACGCTCAAGACTGCTGCTTTCATACTTTCTAGTCTTTTCCACTGTTTCTATTTGCCTATTATAAGTAAAATTTAAATGGGAAGAAATTCCTGTCAACTTTCCCATTTATATTTCATTAATTTATCTCGTGCAGTGGATACTATAGCAATTTTTCGCATCTTTCTTTAATCAGCTTAAAGCATTTTCTTTTTCATCACCCCATTTTACTGTAGCTTTGCAGAATAAATTTACATTCATTTATATATATATATCCATTAATTTTCCATTATGCACAGTGTATAATAAAAATATTTCCAAAACCCCATAATTAAAACATTGCCGACGGGCAATTTTTATTAAATCTGAATTTTAAAACAGCATAAGCTCCTTCCTGTTCTGAAAGTCTTTTGTAAATTTGTGTTCTAGTCAGGTTTCCTAAGTTTATGCATCGGCAAAAATCTTTTAATATACGAATATAATGTGAAATTTCTTATAATCTAAAAAAATATGGACAACATGATATAAATGCATTTTCTGTAAGGTTGAAGCCACGCCCTTAGTCAATGACGTTTTTTGAATGAAAACGAAAATTCTCGTTTCCCGTCGTGAATGTGTTGAGGGAATCTTGAACATCTAGTCAACCCTCCCTCACATTAACTGGGTCAAGCCTTCTCACATAGCTCTTTTCTAAAGATTAGCACATTTTTTATGTTAAGACTAACTTACTGTATAATCTTTATGCCTGGAATGAAAGCTCGATATTTCTGCATTACTTAAAACCTACTTACTTAAATTTTTATATTTTATATGAAAACAGCTTACAAAATATTTCTAAAAAACACAATTTTTAGGTTGAAAACACCTCACAATTGATTTTTTCTACACCTATTTCGATTATCTGTATGAAACAGATACTGTTGTTTGAGGATTATAGTAGCTTTGGTTGACAGCTATTGATAAAACTCTGAAATTCTTTTAAATATAAAAACTGATATGTGGGTCAACCCTCCCCGTATGGTTAACTGTCGCTAGTCTCCCCTATCTAAACCCGAAACATCGTTTTTAAAGCTTCCAACATAAAATATCTCATATAATCATAACCATGATCAACACACAGCATACATTATCAATATTAACATGAAAGTTAACATTTATAGCATTAAAAGAAAAATTCCCATTATTTTATTCATTTCGCATATATAAATTCCATTTAGCAGCTGAAAATATTTACATGAAAAGTGATAAAATCCGAAAAGCCTATTCAGCGTAGAGAAAATAGACTGATTCACTGTAAAAACCACTCGTAAACCTTTCCGTATACTACACAGCAAAAAGAAATTCTGTTTCAGAAATGACTCTTTCAGTCACGAAATTCTATTGGTTTCATAGGCTTCTAAACATAAGTGAACGGCAATAATTTTGAAAAGATTCTATTATATTCTCATAAACGTTAAGAGCTAATTTAAGTTTAAAAAAATATTTTTTTTAGTAAACAAAAACATGATAAATACATAGTTAGGAATATTTATGTAGAATAGGTGGTGTTGACTGTGGTCGAACTTTGGTGATAAAGACTTCTGATTGAACACTCGTAGTATAAAAATAATCACGTTTTAATGTCATGATTAACGCATAGCTTATATTTACAGAGCACATTAACTATATACAGGGCTTAGGGAGATGAGGGGGAATTTCTTACGGCAGTTTACTGGCATTCAATATATTTCGAAAGCCTGACCGGGTACGTCTTACCAGGTCAGTCCACAGAACAACTCTGACGTTACATCGAACCTTAGTCCTCCGGCTGCGGTTCAGAATTACTCGCTCATCAGGTTTATTGTCCTATAGAATTTGTCTACTCTGTCAGTTCTCATGGGATTTTAGCTGCACCTTTTACTGTGGTCAGGATGTGGTTTAGATTGCTTTGGGAACCGCAATCCACATCCACACTAGGGCATCTTGACAGGTGTGCGCCCCTGCACTCGTGAGAGCAACCGCAGCAAGAAAAGGGCAACTTAAAATTTATAAAAAAAAAACACCAACAAAAATTTTCGAAATTTCTAAAGTTAAAAGAAAGAAAGAAAGAAAAACTTATCTTTAAAAAAAATTTAGAAACCGAAAGGGAGAGAACTGACGAAACACGAAAAAAAATTAATTTAAATTTTGGTTTTTCCATTACAATGCATAAGCTGAACTGCACTACACTACGTGGAGAAGAAGAAAAAAAAACGTCTTCGAAGAAGAAAAAAAATTGAACGTTAAAAAACGTCCTTGTGTGGAACATGGCGTTTCGTCTTTAAGATCTTTCGTCTTTAAGAAGATACGCCTACGGAACTTCACGTCTTTCGTCATTATAATATTTTTCGTCATTCGTCTTAAAAATCTAACATAAGAAAAGAAAAAAAAATTCGTCCTAAGTAGTGCAAACAGTCAGTTGCAATACAGAGAGGAAAAAAAAATAACTAAGCTAAAAAAAAAAATAAGTGCTGGTATTGGGGAAGGGGGGGGGGGTACATACTAATAATTTAAACATTTGAATCAAACATTTCAAAATATATCAAAGAAAGTACTAAATATATACAAATAAAACACATTATACAGAACGATGTTAAAATAAATAGTTTCTTGAAGTAGTGTGTGAAAAAAAAAGAAAAACAAAATATCTTCAAAAATCCGTGCATTTCTGTCACTCATGGAATGGTAAAAAAAAGCACTTATTCCATCTGAATTTTGTTAGCTGTAGGTTGTTTATTCTAAGAGAGAAAAAAAAGATCATCTTATCTGCCAAAACAAAGTAATAGTCAGTGGTTTATCACAAGTAAGTTCTTGACACTGGTAAAAAGAAGGGAAAAAGTACTGAGTCTAATCGCGGTTGATACTTGAAAAAGTAAATTAGAAAAAAAAACAAGTATGGTTCGTCAACGGAGTTGTTCACTGGAAATGCTAATAGGATATGTTGATAAATGTCAGCACCGATCAGACAGTCTGAATCATGAATCCAGATAAGGAAAAATAAAAATAAAGTACTTACAGTCTGCTGACTGGATAGTGTGTCGATAAATAAGTGACTTTACGTGAAATAAAAAAAAAATGCACCACTATTAACACTGGTTGATGATAAACACTGGGATACTTGGCTGATAGACGGGACACACAGAAAAAAAATGAACACTCCCTATAGAGAAATAAAAAAAAAACACACACATTTCGCAACGCGGGAATTTATTTGAAGTACAGAAGAGTACTGTGGGCATATGGTTAATGTTGCGGCCAAGGTTTCATGTGATCTATTGCAGAAAATGTCGTATTGGGGCCTTCGTGTTGACCCACTTTTTGGAGTTGATATCTGTCGTTGGGCTTGACTTCAACAACTTTATACGCACCAAAATATTTGGGTCGCAGTTTCAATCCAGATCCGAATTGAGTCCTTTGAATCGCAACTAGGTCACCGATGTTATATTGCGTAGGAAGTTTTTACATTTATTGTATTGGGTACGATTTAATTCTTGTTGGTTTAAAATGTTGATTTTCGCTGCATCTCGGAGCTGTTGTTTATGGTCCATAGTTAACTGAATTTGTTCGGCTTCTAATAACTGTTTAATGACTAGGTCATCCTTACTTTTCATTTTCACACCTGTCAGCAGCTCAAATGGGGAGAATTTGGTCGTGGCCGAAGTCGTACTATTTATTATTCTCTGCACTGATGATGCATGTTTATACCATTTCGTGGGGTCGTTTAAAGATAATTTCGTTAAAATGGGGATGAGCGTGGCATGTAGTCTTTTAATCTGAGCGTTCCTTCGGGGAACCCCAGTCGTAATGGGATGGTGTTTGATATTTTCTTGTTCACAAAATGTTTTAAAGTCCGAAGATGTGAACGCAGGACCCTTGTTTGTGATAATGCGTCTGGGGTTACCAAATGTGGTTTGTTGGAGTTTGAGCTTATCCAGTGCGTCTTGTGCTGACGTAGACTTGACCGGATATAGCCAGAAAAATTTTGTGAATGCATCGACCACTGTAAAAAGGTGGTTATAATTTTTATTTGTCGATGCCAATGGACCTAGAAAATCGCAGTGATATGTATCGAGGGGCGTATCGCCTTTAGGAATCGGATGCAAAAACCCTTCTTTTTTCCGACTTCCGGGAAGCTAAAATGCACGGGATACAGTTTGTCACCACTGTACTTGCGAGCTCGGGTAGTTTAGGTATAAAAAAGGTTTTGGGACACAATTTCTTCCGTTTTCTTTGCAGAGAAGTGTCCCTTATTGTGTGTATCTTGAACTATGTTAAGCTGCATTGCTTCGGTGATCACTAATAAATCTCTACCACGTTGAACTTTATACAACACGTTGTTGCGAACCACGAAGTCGGCTACCGGGTTTTCGGCCGCTGCTGTTTTGATAACCGATACAAAGGGGTCCTTCTCTTGCTCCCGTATGACTTTGAGTGTGAGTTCATCAAATGTAACATGCAGAACGGGATATCTGCTAAGAGAGTCTACATATTTCATTTTCGTAGCTGGGCGGTGTTTAATTTCGAAATCAAAGTCTTGTAGGAATAAGGCCCACCGCGCGATTTTCGGTGTAAGGTCTTTTTTATCTACCGTTTTTTGGAATTCTTGGCAGTCTGTGATGATACGGAATCTGGTGCCATGGAGGTAGACACGGTATTTTTTAAGTGCCTCGATAACTGCTAGGACTTCTAGTTCATAGCTACTTAATTTTTCTTCCTGTGGTGAAGTTTTTTTACTCATATACTGAACCGGATGGAAGTGGCCGTCAGAAGACTTTTGCATAAGTGCTGCGCCAAAACCGTATTTACTGGCGTCGGTGTGCACTTCGAGGTCCGAACCCGGTATAAAAATGTGTAAAACTGGAGCACTAGTGAGCAGATTACGTAAGGTGTGCAGCGCTTGCCTCTGCTCTGGTCCAAATTCCAAAGTTGATGTTTTTCGTAAGAGGTCGGTCAGGGTTCGTGCGATAGAGGCATATTGTGGGATAAATTTTCGAAAATATCCCGTCAATCCTAGGAGCGATTGCAACTGTTTGACGTTTTTGGGTTCCGGAAAATGTTGGACTGCTTTAACGTTTGTTGGGTAGGGTGCAATGGTATTATTCTCAATGACGTGACCCAAAAATTCGATTTTTCGCTGCAGAAACTGACATTTTTTGAAGTTGATATCTAAACCGTAATCAGCGGCAGTGTCTAATACTCGTTTCAGCTTTTGGAGGCCTTCGGCTTCTGTTTTTGCGGGAATAATTAGATCATCCATATACAAAATTAATACTCCTTCTATCAGCAGTTCGCGGAAAACACAGGCGAGGTATCTGACGAATACAGCAGGGCTGCAGCAGAGTCCGAAAGGGACTTTAAGGAATTCGAATTGACCGTCATATGTGATAAACGTGGTGTACTTAAAACTTTGCGGGTTCACGTCTACATGGAAGAGTGCATTTTTGAGGTCGAGTGTTGTAAAGACTATAGCTTGCTTTAGTTGGTCAAGGATATCATCGATGAGGGGTAGGGGGAAACGATCTTTAACGATCTTTTTATTAAATCTACGAAAGTCAATGCATAATCGCTTAGAATTATCCTATTTCTTCACTAATACTACGGAACTTGCGTAGTCGCTGCATTACGGTTGTATAATGCCGTCTTTTAGCCACTGATCAATCTGGTTGCGGATTAGTTCCTTCTCGTTGAGGGACATTCGTCGAGGGCGTTGATAGACTGGTACGTCGTCGGTTAGGACTATT